>OX453304.1:10385437-11634984 GCA_949710035.1 Crambus lathoniellus
AAGGCGCAGACACTTTTCAGGTTGTCGTACGGAAACAGTAAGGAAGTCAATCTAGCACGAATAACTCTTGATATCGTATTAAATTGTATGAAAACCAGAGGAGCGCCTCTTTCGGCCGCTTAATCAACTAAAATTCAATAGATATCAGCATAGTGACAACAACACTTTGACAGCTTTTGATGGATAGTAGGTATACTTTATTAATATGATTAACATAGCGACAGTTTTTGTGCTGCGCTTATTGAGCCTGAAAGAGAAAAATAATGATATTATGTTGTGGGTGTGATAGATATGAATAACAAGCAGCAACATATTTGAACTGATTACAAAGTAAGTGCTTGAATCAAAAAAGCAATTGAAGTGGGAAAAAATCTTAATTATTTAACTTGAATTACACTTTTATTTTAGTTGGTGGTAGAGTAGGTCTTGTTCTAAGTCCACCTGGCTAGCTACCATCTCATCTAAGTCTGCCGCCATAACAACTGTGTTTTCAGCATTGTTTTCCGGCAGTTAGAGTTATGATAGCCAGTTCCTCAGTGGTTGAGGATTCCGGGAGAAGTGCGCTTCCACCTTCAGGCTTATCTTCACTTAACATCAGATGCTATGAAGGTTATGTGCTACACAGTTGTCCATATAAAAACAAACTTCATTAAAAGGGTTAATAAACATAAGAGATGCAATGTGATTGGATTTCCAAAATATGTAATTTATAAATAACTGTTTCTTCTTCCAAAATGCCATTCCAATAATAGTATTGATTAGCAAAATTAAAAATTTTCTTTGAAAATATTGAAAATGAAGTCTCTACAGAGTCGTTAGGAGAAGCGTCGACTTTATAAAATACCTCTTACGCACTGTTTAGCCAGCGTTTATAAGAGCATTTGCTGGAGCTAGGTATGAGACAGGTCTATTTTTTCTAATTTTTCATTTTCAATCATAAAAATTGCATTGTAAATGCAAAAAAATAAAAATTAATTGAAATTTTCTCTTAAGATCCGCTCCTTAACAGCGGTCCTTTATAATAAATACTTCTCCATTCTCATTAGCCTACCGCCCAAACCGACGACACGCCGCCGCAAAAACACCAAATGACATACACCACGAATTCACTTAGTGAAATTGAGAAATAAAGATAATATTTTTTGTTTACCAAAAAGTGCTCTAATTGATATTTCATTCAACGTTCTCGCTCGTGGGTGGCAGCGGGTTAACATATATGCGATGAATATGACACTGGCAAAACACCAAAGCTTTTTGAAGAAGAAAATATTAAATTACTTTACTGAATTATGCATACTTTTATTATTTAAAGAACCGTATGATTTTATTCCGAGCACTCACATTTTTGCATTTGTATAATAACTTTAGCCAAAGATAGTTTATGAGTGTGTTAACTACCTTAAAGTTTACACACTTGTTTTTAATTAGGCTTAATTACCAAATATAAGTTTAAGTATGATACGATTTATAAAATTTTTGACGATTCATAAGTACTTACATATTTATTATGTTTAAGTGATTATATGAATTTTGTTTTTTTTTATTTGATTTGAATTTGTTGTCTCTATTAGTTCGACCCCATTTTTTGTCAATGTAATATCTAATCATAGGTTATAATAGAGACAAATAAAAGTGAAAACATGCGTCTAAACAAGCAGATGTTACATACAAACACGTCCAATTAAAAATAATAACATGATTGATTCATACAAAAACAAACCTTTTCGGTCACAACAATTGATTCAACGTCTTATTTCAACATTAAAATTACACGTTTCATTGACTTCTGTGTTGTTTTTTGACCTTATTAACTCAAACATGCGTGTGGTATAACTATTTGTTGATCTAATTTAGTATCTTGACACTGGCTATTAACAAAAGTAACTTAATTTTGAAACGATAGATATTAAGGACGATCGTTACCGACTCATTTTTTAACCCTTAAAAATAAGATGCCATTGATGGAATAAGAATTTGTACCTTGTCTTTTTTCATAGGCGCACTGATTCGATCAGTTTAACAGTGACAAAATACTCGAGACTCTTTTCCTTTGTAAAGAAGTTCGGTCTGTCTGTGTATCGAGATGTGTCCCACGATATTTAACCTCTTGTCATTATTAAGACATCACTTACCCGGTGGCTCGAGAGATCTTCTTGATGATAAAATTTCGGTCATTTATACATTGAAATGTTAGAATAAGTAAAATAAACAAAGAAGGTCTTCCGTTTCAATTGGGTGATATTCTTATTGAAGTTGAAGCATTAAAAACATCGTTCTATGTAACAATGTAAATTGTTGAATAATTTTTACATGAATGAATACCCATAAAATAGAACTCGTTCTACGCTCTACTGCCATTGAATTTCATAGTTAAACATTTCTACAAACTATTAGATAGATAATAACTAGAAATAATTTTTAATACGTTAATCGTCATTTGGATCGGGGAAATAAAATATTGGGTAATTCATATATACAGTCTGGTTCACAACCAAAAACGCGACTGAGTCACGTACAAGCTTTACTTAAAGCAACTTTAAACATAATTTGAAACATTTCTTATTATTTAAAAACCCAACATGACTCAGTGGACCTTTAAAAAAGGTGAATGAACATCACTAACTTTTTGTTAAACTGTACCACGAACCGTTAGAATTCGCAGTCAAGTGTCCTCAAATTATAAGCTCTATCTCAAAGGGACACCATGCCAGCGACGCCAGACAGCAGCTTCGCTAATCAAAATATGTTAAATTGTATTACAACGCATAACCTGAGGGAGCCCGTGGCGCATTGCATAGCTAGCGCGCTCGGCCTGCTATCGTTAAGGTTAAGCAACTTTCGCAATGGTCGGTCACGGGATGGGTGACAAAAACTTTTTATCTTGAGCTCCTCCGAGCTTTGGAATGCACATTAAGCCTTTGCATTTGCAGTCGTTAATACCCACCAATCCACACTGGGCCCGCGTGGTGGGTCCATTCTTCTTAACCATCCATAAGGAAGGCCAGTGCCCCAGCAGTGGGGACATTTAATGGCCGATGATGATGATGTACCTACCTTGCAGGGTTGGACAGGACAGGGTGGCATCAACTCCAGTTTGGCGTCGCCACCACGCCAGACCGCCCATTGTGCTTTTTTTCGACGTCATATTATAATTTGTAAAAAAAGCATACATACACCCCGACCCGAGGAAATACTAAAAACTTTAAATATTTACCCTGATTTAGTTTATTTCGACTGAAATCCGGTGCGTATACCACTACGCCAGGGAGGCCGTCAAAAATAATATAAATAAATAGTGAGCGCGATCTCTTTGCGCGTCAAATATTTCGTCTGACATTCATTTTGGCATCTCACGCAAGAAACGGAAACTCTACTGGCGTTACCGCCAAGGCATCCTAATGAAATAGAGCTTTTATTAAAGTCATAAAGTTCGTCGTCACATGTCATGTTACATTTAATGGCTAAGTAGGCAATTTAAATATTTTGTCTATTAAATTGTGACAAAGCGGTATTTAATCGGATGTGAAGCTAGAACTAACAAAATGTCCAGCGAAGGAAACATGAATTAGAATTCCATCCTTAATTAAATTGTAACGTCTCAGCGAATTTTAAGTTGACCACCTTATATGTGATTTGAGAAATAGAGAAGCAACTTTATTACAACGAAATAAGGTTTATTTTAGTGTGGGTTGATAGAAACCGGATAGTTACAAAGTTAAGGTGGTTTAAAGCGAAGTCGGTGGTCTTTAAAGTAGATGACTTAGTAAAGAAAGTAAAGAAGTAGTGATTGAGGATTCCGGGAGTAGTGCGCTTCCATCTTTAGCCTTATCACCACTTAACATCAGGTGTGATGAAGGCTAAGTGCTACCCCGTTGTGGATAAAAAAAAAAAAAAACTTTAATGTTCTAACTTTATGATGGAGTTTAAATATGATTGCAGAAAATAGTTTATTACTTTAATGTAAAATTTAAAAAACGTTTTCCTATTGTCGAATTTTAATAGCTTAAATTAAAGTGTAACTTGATTTCAAATTAACAGCTTTTTCACGTGAATTAAATTGAATATTTTGAAAATCAATAACCAAAGATTCTATAAAAAACCTACCTGTTTTTATGCTGATTATTGCCCTCAAAAACTGGATAAAAAAATATTGGTAGTCATTTATAGGTAACAATAAAAATTATATTATTATACATCTACCCATTCTCTCCAACTCGATTATTAGCTATACACAAAAATAAGTTATTAAATTGATGAGCGGCAATACACTTTAACAAAAAAGGCGTTAACCCCGAAGAAAAGATTCACATTTGTGTTTAATTAAGGAGTTTTCATGCTATAAGGGTTTGATCTAATAAAACGTTATAAAAAATGTAAGGCGGAGTTAATAAAGAATCAGAAGCCCAAGGTTACGCACAAAAAGGTTAATAATATTTTTTCATAAAAAGTGAAAGCATAAGTGTTGAAGTTGATTTATTAGTTATTTTATTTGTTATTCTGTGTATGTAGTTTAGTCTTTTCAATGTAAAAAATATATATATAACTATGGTTCGATTCTCAGACAAAAATTGCAGTATCATTTATTAGTAAAAAATTAGAATCCAAAACAATAGGCCAGGTCAGAGCTTACAAAGTGGTCCTTCGAGCCGGATCGAAAAGGAGTGCGTTTGTGAAATGTGAACAATCTACAGTGAAGTGATTCATTTGATAATTTTGGATTTGCTTAATAGTCGACGCGCTGTCATTTTGACTAGTAAAAAATGGAAAAGTTTCTGAAAATCCAAGATGACAACCAGACAAATTTACGAAAAACGATTAGCAATTTCAAAAAGACGCCAAAATCCAGATTATCAAAAAATTACATAAAAGTGAGATTGGAAAATTTAGAGAAGCATTGGAATATTTTCAACGAGATTCATAGAGAGATTGTCAGAGAGTCTACGGCTGAAGAACAGAAAAAAGTTCATGAGTATTTTGAAGAAGATATATTTTCGACATATGAAGAAGAGTATTTGAATTGTAAAGCAGATATGTTGGAAATATTAGACAGCTGTCAAGTTGAAAATAGCAACAATGAGTCACAAACAGAAATCAAAACAATGAATGGTTCTCAAGTAAAATTGCCCAAAATAAACATTCCTATTTTCAAAGGAGATTATACTGAGTGGGTGAATTTTAAAGATTTGTATGTGTCATTGATTCATAACAATAACAGTATAAACAACGTACAAAAACTACATTATTTGAAAAGCTGCGTAAGTGGTGAGCCAGAACAGTTGTTAAAAAACATTAATATCACTGAAAAGAATTACGATATGGCATGGGCTACGCTACAACAATGATATAACCACAGAAGAATAATAGTCAATGCAATTTTAAATAGATTATTCGGTCAAAAAAAGCTGCAGTCAGAGACAGCAAAAGGTTTGAAAGAGCTATTAGACACGACCGTTGAGTGCTTAAACAGTTTGAAAAATAACGAGATTGCAATAGACAATTGGGATCCAATAATCATTTACATAATTGTAAACAAGCTAGACCAAGAATCGCATAAGTTGTGGGAGGAGGATTTGCAGAACTTGTCTGTGGAAGAGCTGCCCAGGATTGAAAGATTTACAAAGTTCCTGGAGGGTCGCTTTCGAGTGACAGAGATGTTGCAAACTCGTCATATTAAAGAAAAGGCTGCCATTAAATCGAAATCGAAATTGTGCCGTGTAGTGCCGGCACATAAATAGAATAGCACTACCCCCTCTCTTCCCGTGGGTGTCGTAAGAGGCGACTAAGGGAAAACTGCCATCAGGAGATGGGCAGCAGCGTCTCCAGTTACAAAAGGCCAATACTGCGATCGCCAACCCGCCTGCCAAGCGTGGCGATTATGGCACAACCCCTCCTAAAATGACAACACAACGAACATATCGGCCCCCAGTCCCCGGCGGCCCCGCTATTCCTAGCTACGGTAGCGGCTATGGTAACGGCGGGGCAGGGGGTGCTAAGAATCCCCGGGTAGGCTCCGGCTACCAACACCGACGACTCGACCTGGCAACCTACAACACGCGCACATTGAGGCTCGACGAGAAGCTCGTAGAGTTGGAAGAGGCAATAAGTAAGTTACATTGGGATATCATTGGGTTATCTGAAGTCCGAAGAGAGGGGGAGGACTCGATAACCCTGCAATCCGGTAACTTACTTTACCACCGGGAGGGCGACCAACAGTCCATTGGTGGTGTCGGGTTCATCGTCCACAAGTCCCTTGTGAACAACGTGATCACCATCGGAAGTGTGTCGAGCAGGGTAGCGTACCTGATACTCAGATTATCGAAACGATATTCGCTGAATGTTATCCAGGTCTACGCTCCGACCTCGACACACGACGATGTCGAAGTGGAGGCTATGTATGAGGAGATCTCTAAAGCCATGCATAGCTATAAAACCCACTACACGGTTGTGATGGGGGATTTCAATGCAAAGTTGGGGCAACGTTGCGGTGATGAGCTGAGAGTGGGGCAATTTGGATTTGGGCAACGGAACGATAGAGGCCAGATGCTGGCAGACTTCATGGAGAGGGAGAACCTCTATATGATGAACTCCTTCTTTAGGAAGCCCGTAAGCCGCAAATGGACCTGGATCAGTCCGGACGGTAAAGTCAAAAACGAGATCGATTTTATCATATCGACGAAGAAGCACATATTCAATGATGTCAGTGTGATCAACGCTGTTAAGACAGGAAGCGATCACCGTATGGTGAGAGGCACATTGAATATCGATGTCAAGCTCGAAAGATCGCGACTGATAAAATCCACGCTCCGACCAATACCAGCTCAAATTCAAAACCCCGAGTGCTTTCAGCTCGAGCTTCAAAACCGCTTCGAAGCCCTTGAGAACAGCATAGACGTGGACGATCTATACAACATGGTGGTGGATACTGTCCGCACGGTAGGGTCTAAGTATTATAAAACCCGCCGTCCCAAATTGAAGAAACTCTCCAGTCAGACTCTCCTACTCATGGATCAGAGACACGAAATGAAGCTGCAGAACTCAGCGGATGCCCATCGTTATCGGCAGCTCAATAGACAGATATCTAAGTCTTTGACGCGCGACCTTCGCCAATTTAATACCGAGCGTATTAAAGAAGCCATTGAGCGGAACAAAGGCTCCAAAGTGTTCGCGAGAGATCTGTCTATCGGGCAAAGTCAATTGACGAGGCTGAAAACTGAGGAAGGTAGCATCGTTTCGTCAACACCTGAAATCCTGAGGGAGATTGAGAGTTTCTATGGACAGCTATATTCCTCGCAAACACCTGTTGAAAGCAAGGCTAAAGACCCTAGAGCCAAGCTTACCCGACACTATACCGAAGATATCCCGGACGTCAGCCTGTACGAGATTAGAATGGCTCTCAAGCAGCTCAAAAACAACAAGGCGGCGGGTGATGACGGAATCACAACAGAACTTCTGAGAGCGGGCGGTAAGCCGATACTTAAGGTCCTCCAGAAGCTCTTCAACTCTGTCATCCTCGAGGGCAAAACGCCAAAGGCATGGGGCAGAAGCGATGTGATGCTGTTTTTCAAGAAGGGTGATAAAACTCTCTTGAAGAACTATAGACCCATCTCGCTTCTGAGCCATATCTATAAGTTGTTTTCGAGAGTCATTACGAATCGTCTCGCTCGCAGGTTTGACGACTTCCAACCTCCCGAACAAGCAGGGTTCCGGAAAGGCTACAGTACCATAGACCACATTCATACGCTGCGGCAAGTTATACAGAAGACCGAAGAGTATAACTTGCCACTTTGCTTGGCGTTCGTGGACTATGAGAAAGCCTTTGATTCGATCGAGACCTGGGCCGTGCTGCAGTCTCTCCAGAGGTGCCAAATAGACTACAGGTACATCGAGGTGCTGAGGTACCTATACCAAAACGCCACCATGTCGGTCCGATTACAGAACCAGAGCTCTAATCCTATCCAACTACAGCGAGGTGTGAGACAGGGAGATGTCATCTCTCCCAAACTGTTCACAGCTGCGTTGGAGGATATTTTTAAGCTGCTGGACTGGAAAGGATGCGGCATCAACATCAATGGCGAGTACCTAACACATCTACGGTTTGCCGATGATGTAGTTCTTATGGCTGAGACCTTGGAAGACCTGAACACAATGCTCGAAGATCTCGGTAATGCTTCGCAAAGAGTGGGTCTTAAGATGAACATGGACAAGACGAAAATCATGTTCAATGCCCATGTTGCACCCGCTCCAGTTAATGTTGGGAACATTACACTCGAAGTTGTTGACCACTATGTTTACCTAGGACAGACGGTCCAGTTAGGTAAGTCCAACTTTGAGAAAGAGATCTCTCGTCGAATCCAGCTCGGATGGGCAGCGTTTGGGAAGCTCCGACATATATTCGCGTCTGAAATACCTCAATGTCTCAAGACGAAAGTCTTTGACCAGTGTGTGTTGCCAGTAATGACCTATGGAAGTGAGACGTGGTCGTTTACTATGGGTCTCATAAGAAGGCTCAAAGTCACCCAGCGAGCAATGGAGAGAGCGATGCTTGGTATTTCCCTGCTCGATCGGATCAGAAATGATGAAATCCGCAGGAGAACTAAAACAACCGACATCGCTCGAAGGATTGCATCATTGAAGTGGCAGTGGGCGGGACACATAGCGCGGAGAACCGATGGCCGTTGGGGCGGAAAGGTTCTTGAATGGCGACCGCGTGCCGGACGACGTTCCGTGGGCAGGCCCCCTACAAGGTGGACCGACGATCTGGTCAAGGTCGCGGGAAGCCGCTGGATGCGGGCAGCGCAGGACCGATCGTTGTGGAGATCCTTGGGGGAGGCCTATGCCCAGCAGTGGGCGTCGTTCGGCTGACATGATGAAATCGAAATCTTTCGTTACCACTTCAAAGAATCATAATAATATGGACTCTGCGCAGAAAATTCAAAATATTGAATGTCGATACTGTAAAAGAAACCATTACTTATCTGATTGTGATGAATATGCTAACCTAGATCCATTGAAGAAAACCGAATACGTACAGAACCAACAACTATGCTTCAATTGTTTGCGACCTGGCCACAGTGTAAGATTTTGTAGACTTAGATTAAGATGTAACATATGTAAAAGGAAACATAATACACTGTTACATTCAGACAAATTTAACTTGGAGAAACAAGATACTGAGAGAGAAATTAAAACTACAAAAGAACCATTGACACAAAATGTTCTGTCACATGTGTCAACGTCTGCCCGAGGAAGAGTGTCATTATTAGCTACTGCTCTAATAAACATTGAGACAAGCAGGGGCCAGTAGTGTATTATTGGGCATTCTGCCCCCCGGTGGTCGTCCGCTTCGCTTCCGATCGCTCGCTGCGCTCGCTCCGGTCGGCAGAATGCCCAATAATACACTACGGATTACATCCGTTCAGTTCTTCCTAACACATTCAGCTCCAGACCCATGGTAAGATTCTTTCACTGAATGTTCTGCCTAACACATTCGGCTGAAGACCCGTGGTAAGTATCTTCCGAGAGACCCATGGTAAGATTCTCTCACCAAATGTCCTTCCTAACACATTCAGCTCCAGACCCATGGTAAGATTCGTTCACTGAACGCCTTCGCCTGACCTGAGATTATTTAAATATGTTGACTTGTCATATTATTCTCATTTTCATAAAACGCGTGAAACATTACGGTTAGATTCAAACGTTATCATGAAATTTATAAAACAAAAAGAATCATTAGAATTAGACTGTATATGTCCCCCGCCCTCAAAAGTGAGTAAACGACATGGTAACTTATTACCAAACACTATACGCTGCATTGTCTGTGGTCCATCAAACTGTGGAAAGACAAATTTAGTTATCAGTTTATTGTTACACAAAAATGGACTGCGTTTTAGGAATCTGTATGTTTACTCAAAATCTTTATACCAAGCTAAATACCTATATTTGGAGAAAGTTTTAAACATGGTTCCTGGTACATCTTTACATAAATACAATCACAACAGTGAAATATTGAGTCCACATGAAGCTTTGTCAGATTCTATTATAATTTTTGATGACGTTGCTTGTGAAAATCAAAACAACATAAGAAATTATTTTGCAATGGGACGTCATAAGAACATTGATTGTTTTTATATTAACCAAACTTACACAAAAATTCCGAAACAATTAGTTAGAGATAATTCAAATCTACTTATATTATTTAAGCAAGATGACATTAATTTGAAACATGTGTATGATGAGCATGTTGGGTCTGATATGTCATGGTCTCAGTTTCGTGAACTATGTTCCACCGTTTGGAAGAAACCCTTCAGCTATCTTGTAGTTAATAAGGACTGTGAGAAAAACAAGGGATACTACAGGTCAACATTTGACACGTTTGTTGTGGTGGACTAGCATACAAAATAAGATGTATAACGACTTATGAATCATTTTCATTTGAGACTTGCGAGCGAGCGAATCGTTTTAAAATGAAAAAAAAACTCAAAGAACAAATTGTTAAATCCGCAGCAGCTGTTAAAAGAAAAGTTGAAATGATAAAAGATGTAAAAAATGCAAATAATATGGCGTTGGAAACCATATTTAAACCCATCGTAGATCCTCTTACCTTGTTAGCAAATAAAAATGTAGATAAACATCTCAAGGAAGAGGCTCATGAACCGGTGATGAAAAAAAATAAAAATAATGATAATCTTACGTCTTGTACTTCCGAAGAAGATTACAATGAATTTACCAGTGAAGACGAAGAACATTCTGAAAGGGAAAGCGAGTCATATAAAGATTATAATAAAACTCTTGTTGTACCACCTTCCGACAAACACAACGTGAGCGACGGTTCCTTTAAATCTTTGCAGTCATCACCAAGTGTTAAGAACCAATCATCATGGTCTACATCATCTGAAGTACTGGATGACATACCGTTTGGTGTAAAACATGAACGTGGAAAATTATTGCTTGGCAAAACCCGTGTTTTTGACGACGGCAAAAACTTAAAAATCGGAACACTTACTTTCGATAAAACAGTAGGCTTAACAGAACTATTGTTTAAAAAGAAACCCAACTTAGAAGTGGTCACTGACAACGATTTACTAAATTATAAATTGCTTTTAATAGAAACTAATGCACATCGACGTAACTTTGATTCATCAAAACCAATAAATAGCAACAAAGGGTTTAAATATAATAATGTTATTAAGCCTTTGTTCAAGTTCTCTCGAAATGCTACCTCAAGCCTGGAGAGTATTCCAACAGGAAAAGGTATTCCACTTTTGAAAAAAGTAAAAGAAAATACTGATTATGTTTACTGGGATGACCCAAACGAGTTAATAGAACGATTAAAATTACTACTAGCATCATGGGCAGCAGGGAATAATGGGGTAGGTAATGAAATCATTGCTATTGTAGAAGAATTATATGAAGCTGGTATTATAAATGTGGAACTTAAAGAGCTTCCGTCGGGAGGATTGCGCAGTATGATTTCAGTCGTTGACTCATCTAGACTGCAATGAATATAGACAAATTTGGTCATCACGTTCATAAACGTTTACGGTTATCAGAATTCGTTGATACTTTAAACGATACGTTAGTGAAATCGGACGCTGGACACTACGATTTGAAATTGTCTAAATTAAAAGGTCTTTCATCGCCAAACGAAGACGATGAAGCAGTGAACAAAGCTTATGTGGATAAAATCGTACAAGAATTAAGAAATGAATTTAAAAAAATTCAGAGTGATGTAAAACTGTACTTACAGAATTTGGAAAAACTAGCATCAGACCGTTTATTAAAGAACATTTATTCAAAAAAAGAAGTAGATACTTTGATTGAGCTAAAATTAAATAAAAAATGAGTAAAAAGGGCATAGTTGATGAAATTCACAAAGCAGCAAGAAGGCATTTTCCTCGTCGAATGACTATCATAAAAGGATTAGACGATTTATGGCAAGCTGATCTTATGGATTTTCAAAAATATTCACATTATAACAAAGGGTACAAATATGTTTTGGTTGTAATCGATACATTATCAAAATACGTATGGGTAAACCCTGTAAAATCAAAAGACAAAAATAGCGTGACTAAAGCAATGCATGTGATATTATCTTCATCATCAAGAAAACCCCATAATTTACAAACTGATCTTGGTAAAGAATTTTATAATGATGTTTTTCAAAAATTGATGAAAAAGTATGATATAAATCACTATTCCACTCAATCTGTTAAAAAAGCTGCTATAGTAGAACGAGTTATTCGTACAATAAAAGGTCACCTTTACAAACTATTTAGTTTATATGGCTCTTACCAATGGCTAGGACCTAACTTAAATTCTGTAGTAGAGAAATACAATAACACTACTCACCGTATTACTAAATACAAACCTATTGATGTGAATAAAGTAAACCAAGTGGAAGTTAGATCTAACATTATGCAAACACGAATATCTTGTACTAAGAGACCCCCCAAGTTTTGCATTAATGACAATGTTCGTATAAGCAAATTTAAGGGCGATTTTTACAAAGGCTATACACCTAATTGGTCAACAGAAATATTTAATATAGTCAAGGTTAACGATACAAACCCACCTACGTATATTTTAGAAGACAAACATAAACAACTAATTTTAGGCTCGTTCTACGAAAAAGAACTGCAAAGAACAAAATTTCCTGATATTTATCTCATTGAGAAAGTTATTAAAAGAAAAGGTAACAAACTTTTTGTTAAGTGGTTAGGTCTCAGTAAGGAAGAAAACAGTTGGGTGGATAAGAGTGCATTACTTTTGTAATATAAATTGCGTGATTTGTGAAAATTATTCATTAAAGAAAGATCGATGAAGCAGGGTAGAGGTTTTTTGAATAACCTTATTAATAGTTTACCAATTGAGGTACATATCCCTGGTTATCAATTTTGTGGTCCAGGAACTAAACTTCAGAAGCGCTTACTAAGAGGTGATCGTGGTATAAATCAATTGGATGAAGCTTGTATGCATCACGACATTGCTTATGACAACAAAGACTTGAGCATTCGACATAAAGCGGATTTAGAACTTTTGAACATGGCCAAGAGAAGACTAAAGTCAAGTGATGCTGGAAAAGGTGAAAAAATTGCATCATGGATAGTAAAAAATGCAATGAAAGCAAAACTCAAAGCTGGTGCTGGGATACGTCCATTTATGACAATTGTGAAAAAACTACAATCTCAATTAAAAAAGTTAAAATCTAAAGATAATCGCACAGCTATCAATTTTGCGTATGCTACTGCAAAAAAATTATTTAAAAATAAAAAAGGAATACGTTTACCACGATGTATTCCTATTCCAAAAACTGGAGGCTTTTTACCTCTCATTCCAATTTTTGCCGGTTTATCAGCCCTTGGTTCTCTCGCTGGCGGTGCGGCAGGTATAGCAAAAGCTGTAAATGATTACAAGGTCGCTCAGAAAAACCTACAAGAGTCTGTACGCCATAACAAAGCAATGGAAGCAGTCGCTCTTGGAAAAGGGATGTATATTAAGCCTAATAAAAGAGGAGCTGGCCTATACTTGAATCCTTCAAAAAACTAAACAAAGGGCTACCCAGACGCCCCCTTACAAATCTAGACATTTTGAAGCACGCAACTAACATTCCTTATTTTCGAGGAGTATTTATGAGAGATTCACTCCCCTCAAAACCAAGAAAAATTGAATGTGCTATATTAAACCTAGATAGTTCTGAAAATCCTGGAACACATTGGGTAGCCTATGTAAAACAAAATGATTACTGTGAATATTTTGACAGTTTTGGTGATTTAAAACCTCCATTAGAATTAATAAATTATTTAAGGAACATGTCAATAACTTACAATTATGTACGCTACCAAAAGTTTGGTACTATAAATTGCGGTCATCTGTGTTTAAATTTTTTAAAGAAGTATTGGAAACAACATTTATAATAAGAGTTGTGTAATAAAATTTATCAGTATAAACATGTCTTTCACTGTGTCGATAACCGGCAGCGGATCCTCTTTGATAACAAATTACTCTCCTACAGTACAATTAGAGGGAGAGTATGAGTGCGGTTTATTATATTTTTCAACGTTTAATTCCATCCCTAATATAGATGAAAGAAACAATAAATTTTATTATGGTAAAGATGGTGTGATAAAAATACCCGAAGGATCTTATGAACTTCAAGATATTTGTGATTATCTTAAGAGCAATATTAAAAATGCAACGCTGAGATTGACCGCAAATAACAACACATTAAAAACAAGTATATTTTGTTCAGAAGAAGTTCACTTCAATAAAAATGACTCACTGGGTAAAATTTTGGGTTTTGGTATGGAGACAATAAAAGCAAATATAAATACAGAATCTTGTTATCCTGTCAGCATTTTATCAACAACTATCGTGCGCATCGAATGTGATGTAATCAGTGGATCATTTGTGAACGGAAAAGCTAGCCACATAATTTATGAATTCGCACCAAACGTACCACCTGGTTATAGAATCATTGAAATACCTAAAAATTTAATTTATTTTCCCGTCAATCAAAGTTCAATAAGTGCTATTAATGTAAGACTATTAGACGCTGAAAATAATCAAATTAACTTGCGCAGCGAAGAAGTGCAGCTATATTTACACTTTAAAAAGACATGTTGACTTTCAATAAAAGCCTATATGTTCCACGAACTCAAGTCAGTTCTAAGAGATCATCTCATAAGGGAGCACCAGTTCGGTCAATAAAGAAATTAACAAAAAGCAATATAGAATTTTTAAAATCACTAGGATTGATAAAATGAATTTTTTAAATATAACTCAACCTGCATCGTACGATAACAGCATCGAAAGTTTTGAATATCATTCGTATAAACCATACGTAACAAGTTTCAACAAGAATGATGAAATACGGATACCGATAAATCAGCAAGACCTCTATGTATTGCCTTCACTTAGCACTTTGTATATTGAAGGTAAAGTGAATGTGTATAAGAATGCACCAGTAAAAGAACGAGTATCTAATATTCATTTTGTTAATAACCCTGCACTATTTTTATTTCAAGATATTCGTTATGAAATTAATGGAATTGAAATAGATAGAATAAAAAATGCGGGCGTTACAACTACAATTAAATCTTATTTATCGTTGAATGATAACGAATCTAAATGCGCCCGAGTTTGGGGTTGGTCTCCAACAGGCACAACTACTGACGGAAGTGGAGTATTCTCCGCCGCTATACCACTAAATAAAGTGATGGGTTTTGCTGAAGATTATAATAAAATTATAATGAACTGTAAGCATGTATTGGTTCTTTTGAGAAGTAACACGAATCTCAATGCCTTAAAATTAAATGCAGGTGAAGTTGTGGATGATATAATAATAAATAAAATTTTGTGGCGAGTGCCGCATGTTAAAGTTTCGGATCGAGAAAGAATTCATTTGCTCAAGCACTTAGAAAAAGATCGACCGATAACAGTTGCATTTCGTAATTGGGACTTATATGAGTATCCATTACTTCCCAAAACACGTAAACATACTTGGTCTATTAAAACATCCTCACAGATAGAGAAACCACGATTCGTTGTAATTGCTTTTCAAACAAATCGTAAACATAATACAACAATGTCAATGGCAGAGTTCGACCATTGTCATATACGTGATGTTAAAGTTTTTCTAAATTCTTCTTATTATCCATATGAAAGTCTGAACATTAGTTTCGCTGACAATAAATATACATTAATATACGAACAGTACGCTAAGTTCCAGCAGTCTTATCACGGACGTCGGGCTGAACCGTTGATGAGTTTAAAAGAATTTAAAGAAACAGCTCCCTTATTCATCATTGACTGCTCGCGCCAACATGAAACGTTAAAGGGATCGATTGACGTGCGACTTGAAATCGAGGCTGATCAAGAAATACCTGATCAGACCGCTGCTTACTGTTTGATTCTAAACGATTGCATATTTGAATACAAACCTTTAAGTAACATTGTAAGGAAAATATCATGAATACCGATACAATAGTTGTGGATCTACAAGGGTTCAAAGATTTTAAAAATAAATTTATAGTTAAAGAGTTGGCAATCGCTACTAAAGATTATACCCAAACGTTTTTAATAAAACCACCCTATTCTTATAAAACTTTATCAAATGAAGAACAAAAGCAAGTGCGCTGGTTGGAAAGAAACCGTGGGTTAACTTGGAGCGAGGGATTCATTGATCATCGAGAATTTCAACGAATTGTGGTTCCTTATTTAATTGGAAAAAAAGTATTAGTTAAAGGATTGGATAAAAAAATGTGGCTTCGAGAGTTATGTCAAGAATGTGAAATAATAGAATTAGGTGAAAAAGGTTGCCCTAAGCTTTTAAAGTTACAAAATGATTACTATGACGAAGGAAATAAGGTTTGGAATTGTGTTCATCATAAAAAGATGTGTGCATTAAAAAATGTACTGTGTCTCAAGATGTGGTACTGTGATAATTATAACTATGATTTTTTTTAAATTTAGGTTAAGGAATATTGAACTGTAAAATATTTTTTCAATAAATCATTAATACATATTATACCTAATGTCTTTGATTTCACTTTAATCGTAATATTAATATATTTATATTCATTTAACTAAGTGAGAAATAAAAAAAAACAGTTTACTTAAGTAAAAAACTTTATTACTGTAAAATAATAACTAGGTACTTACTAACAATAGTTTAATAAATTATTTATATACAAATACTTATTTATTTATAATATTTATTTAAAACCAGATATTTTTCTTAAAATTAATATAACATCTTCGTAAACAATAAAAAAATTAAAAGCTATCACCACTTAAATGTTTTGAGATTTTTTTGATAACACATTCAGTCATGTCCATAATTTCATCCATCGAATCACGGACTACGTATTGAGCACTAAGCACCACATTTTCATTTTTCGCCGCAGTTTCCGACGATGTTTTCCCTGCATCATAATCAGTGGTCAGCTCCAACACCTTTATTTGTATCAGTTTGATGCCTCTCTGCTCCTTGCTGACCACGAAGGATTTAAGTGGCACCTTCTTTGGTTGTCTTGAGACAACTCGTTTTTTTCTTTTTTGTTTAACTTCTGTTGATTGCGAGCCGAACAAATCTTTGTATTGCTGAGTAAAGTTTTCTAGCGGATCCTGGGCGTATTGTGTAAAAATGTCTTGCGAGCAGTCTGCCATTTTCTGTTAGGACAAAATAATAATAAAAAATTAACTGTTTTAAGAATATTTAATTATTAGGGTAATATTTAATAATTAAGGTAAGATTCACATTTAACAATAACTAAGGATTATTAATATATTTATTAGTATTTACTATTAAGAACATAAATATCTAAATATAAAATATAAATAATGATAGACGGCACCCACCTGAATAATGATGAAATTAGGATCTTCTCAAAGCCTGACTTTCGTTGCGCTCTCCCAACTTCTTACTGATCTGCGTAAAAAGTTGCAGCGCTTTATAATATATGTCGTCTCGATCTTCATACACCAGATACTGTGTTTTAGCTCGCGCCACCATTACCACTTCGTTGTCAGGTATATCCACAGCATCCATCAATTCGATTTTTATGAGGCATTTTGGAATCCTATTATCGAGAGTAGCAACGTAGCTGGCTTGTGGTGCACAGAGTTGTTGATGACCGCGTTTAGACATCTTCACTAAACTTGAAAATACACAACACGAGTTAAGTGTGAACGCGACGAGAGCTAATTTTAAACTAATAAAATACGAGTAATTTTCTATGTTACCGAATCAGCAATATGAGACACTGATTGTCAAGTGCAAGTTCTAACATGCTCTTATAGGTATTTTGCTGGTATTGCAGAAAATACTTTTGTAAATAGATACCGAAGTGCATGTCGCGGCTCGGTTGATGTCTCATTAATTTGCATGTTTGAACCTGCTCAGGGTTTTTCAAGTTCTAACCTGCTCTTAAAGGTATTTGCTGGTATTGCATAAAATACTTTTATAAATAGATACCAAAGTGCATGCTGCGCGTCGGTTGATGACTCATTAATTTACATGTTTAAACCTGCTCAGGGTTTAGTACCTACTACAATACACCAATATGTAGGTATTTTTATATTGATTTTTTAAGGATCGAAAAATAAATCACAATCATGTTAAGTATTCGTCATTTATTTCTGTTTCAACAGTTTACATATTTTAATTATTTGTTTAATAAACAACACACCACAAACAATATACATAACAATTGCAATTATTACAAATTCAAATGGAAATAGTTCTTATACAGTTTCATAACTCATTTTATTTACATACATAGTTCAACCAATAGGTACAATATAATTTGCATAGACCAATGATATTACCATTTCTCCTAAAAGTACGATATCACTTTAAAAATATACATTGAAATACTAGTGAAAAAGTATATATATATATATATAAGTACACACCTTTCAGAACAATAATTTTTCTTATTACCTAGTTAATTATTGGTTCGAATTTAATAAACAGAAACAATGCTTTTAAATTTTAAGTATTGACACGTGGCCCCAAGCTTTCGTAGACACCTTATCAGCTGCAACTATCCGCTTATCATCGTTGCAAGATAACGCTACTTTATTAAGACTACGCGTGAAAATATCATGTTTGATTGACTTAAATAAAACGTTTGTCTTTCGCACTATATCGCCTTGATATAAAGTTCTTTTATAATCAGATAATGTAATTTCACGAACAACAGACGTTTTTACACCCTTTGCTTTTTTAATAGTGCTATTAGTCGTTTTTACACAATATAATTTTGAACGTAAACCCACAAATTCAGTAATGATAACACCGCCCATTTCGTCCTTAAAGAGACCGGGGACCTTTTTGTTTAATAGCGGTAAACCATATTTATTTTGTTCAGGAAAGTTACTTGTATCAAAATAATTTATGAAAGATTGTTTCAAGTCTTCATAAAAGTCTCTGGTTTCAATTTGGTAAACAAAACTATCCGTATCTGTATAGCACATCCGTAAGCGATTTTTATATGTTGGTTCAAAAACCGAATAATGAAAATCATACATGTGGCTTTTAGATAGCTCTAACACTGTAAATCCTATGTATATTGGCTTATCTAAAACTACCCGTTCAGGTTTTGTTTGTATTGCAACTAAATTTTCAGTGAAAACTGAAGCACTATGAAAATTCGAGTTCGCAATTAATTTATCAGCGCTATTTCTTTTTTTCGTTTTATTTTGCTGATCACTCCATTCATTAACTAAATGCACATTAACCTTTTTCTCGTTGTTTTCCAATGTTTTACCAAAAATACTATTATTAAGCAATTTAAAAAAGTCTTGTTCGAACTTAGACTGAGCTTTTTGCCTTAGACTGGTATTAAGGTCAATGTATTGTTTTAAATAAGGACTCTGTCGGAATACTACTACACGATGAATTTTTTTTAATAATAATCCGTGTTTTATACAAGTTTTTAAATGAACGTAATGAATAACATAGAAGTATTTATCGTAAAGATTGGGCACGAGTTTAGAATTCTTTCCTCCGGGAGGGATGCATTTTTCAGGGCAAAACGGTAAATCATTATGTCTGTCATGTAACTCTTTCGGATAGCTCAAGTCAACTTCTAGAAAATATCCGTATTCCGCATCGTTGGGTATATTAACGAAATCAAGATTATCAATTTCTGCTCGATTTAAAAATCTAAAATTTGATAATGGCAAAGATTGACACATACTGAATCCATACAAGTTATTACAATCTATGTAAACTACGTAGGTATCTGGTTTTAGCGTATCATATTCAGGCATATATTTATTATTGGCTGTAGCGTGTCTATGCGAGCACATACATACCCCACCCCTAATACCGGATTGGATCATACGCACTATAGCAAGATCTTCAATGAGCTCTAACTCGACTCCTGTTTTGAAAAGCATCGCATCAAAAGACAAACTAGGCGCAGTTACATAAAAGGCCGGATCTAACTGATAATGAAGTTTGCAAGTTTTTCTAAACTTCTCAAAAATGTCAGTCAATAAGAGGACATCTGTTTTTAAATACAAATCTGTGTATTGACCCAAATTTTTTATATTAAAGTGAGTCCATACTGATTGTGCATGTTGATAATTTTCGTCAGTAATATGCTCATTTGTAAGAGTGCTGTAAAACATGTTCTTCTCTGGGAGAGATCGCTCTTGAAAACGCTCCCAACAGTTCATATACTCGTAAGGGTATATACCTTTGCGTGTAAGTAAATTGAATTGCGATTGAATAGGAAAATGATTTCGCAAATGTTCAAATTCTTCTTTTTTTATAGTTTTGCTTAACTTATCCAAGCTAGTACCTAAGAATTTAAACGAATCTACAAATCGTAGTTGTATAAATTCTTGATCTGAAACAGGAATAAATTTCGTAAATGACACATAATTTTCTTTCGTTTTAGGTATAATCTTAATATTTCCAGGCAATTCGCCTAATTGTTTTATAAACAAATGGCAATCATACCCTGCTAAATTATGAAAAAAAATAGGAATATACTTTGGTATTTTGTATTGCAAATTACAATATTTATGTGCTGCACCGCGAAATAAGCCTGTTATATGACAGTGATCTCGCACTTTATCAGAAAAAAGGAAATTTTGACAAATATGACAACGAGTGGCTTGCATGAAATCAGTAGCATCTTGCTCTGTAAAAATCATCGGAGAATTTTTAGACAAAATTGAATGAATTTCTCGAGCATCACGATAGATACATTCTATAAATTGACTAACACAATCAATACCACGATATGAAACATACCGATTATAACTTGCGTCCATAGAACACACTATATTATATGCAAACGCGATCGGGATATGACGTTGTAGTGTTTTTGTGTTTGTCGTATCAGAAACTGAAGTATTTTCTTTATGTTCCTCTAAAATAGTCTCAAAATCTGCATAAATTACGAAAGGAACGTTTTGTTTTCGATCATAATTTTGAAATTTAACTACCGAACCTTTTTCCGGTAATACAGTAACAATTCCGCTACAAACATGATTTTCAAGTTCTACGCAGGTAGTAAAAAACACTAAACACGTATCACAAAAATATAATTTTCCGTGATGAGAAGTAATTTGATTTCTGACAAGCCGCGACAAATCTTTGATTAGACAATAATGCGAACTCAGACCGTTATCTAACAGTAACAAATGAATGGTTTTTTTATTTTTGTTGTTTTCAGATTTGTACAAAGGACCTTTAACAGTTTTATTATTCTTTAAACCATATATAATAAAACTCAACTCGGGATTGTTTTTTTCGAAGATTTTCATGTCTGAGAACGTAACAGGAAAAGAGATTCCGTCGATATTTAAAACATCCCGGAAGTGAGGATAAGACGATACCCTCTCAGGGTGGTTATGAGCGGGATACAGAGCCGCTGTTACGCTCCATAAAAAACAGGATTGATCCTTATTTTGAATGTTTACACAGGCTTTCTTATTTTGTATACATTTAGGTAGTTTTAAATAAGACGAACCACCTAATGGCTGGTATTTATTTACGTTCATTTCTAAATGTGAATTATTCAAAAATGCCCAGCCGCTATCGCTCTCCTGAAACTCTTCTATTTTCTTTTTCAATGTATCAACTACTTTTGAAAATACACTATCAAAATCATAGTAGCTATAAATTATAAAATTTTTTGTGTTAAAGGATTTAATTTCCTGCACACTATTTTTAAAAAGCACGAAAATGGCAAAAAGTTCAAAATTTACTTTTAAACATGTATGTTTCTTTAAGGCTTCATCTAAAAGGGGCTTTATTTTAATACGAATAGAATTTAAAAAACCATCTAAAGACACTTGATTATCAGGTTCGCAAGCGGTAATACGGTACGAAGTGATACGAGAGCGAAATGCAGATCGTACAATTTCCACACCATCGCTAATTAGCTGGCTGGAGTTATTATGTTTATGCACGCGACTGCGTAAGTGCCCTACCCAAGAGGTTGAACCAACAGATGTGTTACAAATCGCGCAAAATGGCATATTGCTGAACCACAAATAAAAAAATGAAATAATATAAAATGTATCTTATAGGCGGCGAGTGTGTTATACACTGCGGGTTTTGTATGCAAATCAAGGTTCTACAGCCAAAGTTAAGAAGCGCACTACCACAAACCGGAGCGGTGTGTGGTGCAGAGTGAAAATCACCATAAAATTGGAAGTTAACCTAAAGGGAATATTAACGAATACTTATCAATACAAAAACGTTGAAATGTTAAAAAAAATATTTTAAGTTGATCTTATTGCTATAATACGTAAGGCTCAATTTCTTCGAAAATGGCGAACGCCTGACCTGGGACGCTCTGCGGTGTGTGGTGCAGTGTGAAAATCACCATAAAATTAAAAGTTAACCTAACGGGAATATTGACGAATACTTATCAATACAAAAACATTGAAATGTTAAAAAATTATTTAAAGTTAATCTTATTGCTATAATACGTAGGCTCAATTTCTTCGAAAATGGCGTACGCCCGACCTAGGAAGTCCTGCAGAGCTTCCCACTCACGCGATTGTTCGCAGCACTGTAGTTTTACAGATGCCAGTGCTTTCTTATACCGCTCTTCTGCAGAAGTGATCCTAACATCGTCGGTGTTGTAGATCTTCAGATCCACATAAAACTCGCCGGAAGTGGTTACGGTGCGACGACACTGGCCCGAAGACACCCGCGACGTGAAACTAGAGGCTATGCCGCTAGTGGAACTCTTGTTGTTTGACGCCCGCTCGTCCTTATTTATTATGGAAAATAAATTTTTGGTTTTTTTCGCTCTGTAAACAAAAAAGAAAAAAAACTTTAATACTAATTAATATCACTTAGCATTTAAAAATTCTACGTACAAAAGTACTAGATAAAAATTTAGTCGATTTCAAGTCACTTTGATTGATGGCTTTTTAAACTAAAAGGTATACTTAAATAAGAATTTATTGCATTTGTTTATCTATACTTCTATACTAATATTATAAAGAGGAAATAATTGTGTGTATGTATGTAGATATGTATGTAACGAATAAACTCAAAAACTACTAGACCGATTTCAAAAATTCTTTCACTTTTAGAATGCTACATTATCCCTGATTAACATAGGCTATATTTTATCCTGATACTCTCACGGGAACGGGAACCACGCGGGTAAGACCGCGAGGATCCGCTAGTATTAATATAAAATGAAACCAACCATTTGTTTAGGTTAAAATAAATAGAGCCACAAAAATCGTGTTAATCTATACTAATATTATAAAGACGAAAGATTTGTTTGTTTGTTTGAATTGAATAGGCTTCCAAACTACTGGACCGATTTTAGAAAGCTACATTCTTACCAAGTGACATAGGCTATATTTTATCCCGATATTCCCATGTGGGTAAAACCGCGAGGATCCGCTAGTATTAATATAAAATGAAACCAACCATTGGTTTAGGTATATTAATATAAAATAAATAGAGCCACAAAAATCTTGTTAATCTATACTAATATTATAGAGACGAAAGATTTGTTTGTTTGTTTGAATTGAATAGGCTTCGAAACCACTGAACCGATTTTAGAAAGCTACATTCTTACCAAGTGACATAGGCTATATTTTATCCCGATATTCCCATGCGGGTAAAACCGGGAGGATCCGCTAGTAAAATAATATAATTACCGAGGTGAAGGAGGCGTTGACAGGGCTTGGGCGTTGGCGACCGCAGCGTTGGTTATCTTGCGTTTGCTCGGCTTGGGTGCCTTGGGCGCGGCGGCAGCGGCGGCGGTGGTGGCAGGAACGGTTGAACTCGAGGGGCTCGCTTTTTTCTTGCGTGGTGTTGGCACTACTACTGGGACTACCTCTTCGGTGCTGGATGCGTACTCAGAGTCCGACCTATAAAGAAAAAAACATGTGAATATTTATAATAATAAACAAGGAACCTACTCCTTTATTGAAGTTGGTTAGACAGAAAAAAAAATTAAAAAATATAAGTAGTATAGGTATAGTAGAGTACTTACTAACATTTTAAATAATAATCAGGAACTTGTTTCTTGACCGTCCACAGAAACTGCACGAAAATAATGGGATTTTACAACCAAAATTCCGTAATTTATGTAATCGATAAATAAAACGTCAGCGAAAAGTAAATCAAATTTGTTGTGACCAAAGTCACAATAAATTTCATAGGAATTTGGTACATATTCTTTTTTTAATTACAATAAACATAAAATGCAATAGCAATGCACTTAATACCTTTGGAATTGGAATATTATAGGAACTTTGATGTTATGGTCAAATGAAACGTATTGTATTACTCTATGTTGCAGTTAGACTCAAAACAAAATCTAATGTGTGTGTTAATTTTTCAAATGTCTAAAATCTATGACAAATTCTTTTCAGTACGTAGGTACTGAATTAGCATTTACTTATTTAGGATCTTACTGACTTTTCAAAATCTAGTAAAATAAAAAAAATAAAAATAAGGATAAACTTTGAGATTAATAAAATTAGCGAAAAACAATAACTCTTATGTAGCTACCTTTCACTTTTTAATTTTAATCATTTCAGGTCTCGGAATCAATTCCTGAACAAGCCAAATATTTGTGTGTTTGAACATATTATTATTATAGTATTTGTCTTGGTCGGGGTGTTATCTATGTATATTAAATGTATTTAAAAATGTCCATAACACAATTTCTTAATGAGAACTCCTTATGAGTTAGATAATTCGGTGTGATTGTAGGAATTTATTATTATTATTATTATTATTTTCAGTGTTAATCAAATATTTTATTGAATAGGTATGATAAAAATTCAAAGTTTTAGCTCAAGACTAGCATGTTTCTTCTCATCACTTTCTGAAACACTTTGCATTCAGATATTTTTAATAATGTCCGTTTTTTTATGTCCATCGCAACATGAAGTAAATAACAAAACTCTAAAGTTACATCCGTACACACACTTCGTTAACATTTAATGCTGAATCTGCATGCGCGCACTGTTAGACCAAGAGTCAACATGTTTGATATGAACGCAAATAGGACAAAGTTAATACCCCCAAGGGTCTTTTTTAACGAAACAGATACTTACCAAAATATGTTTTTAAATTTTTGTCTGTCTGTCTGTTGTCCGCGTTTCACGCAAAACTACTGAACCGATTTTTATGAAACTTTTTTTGTTATATAGCTATTGTCCTCGCCATATCGGATCAAAATATCTGATGTGGAACCATAGCAGTCCAGCCAAACTATTCTCATAGGTTGGGTAGATATAAAATACCGCCTTAAGAAAAATTGTTAAACGTGATGAGCATTTTTTATTGCCATACAAATATTGAAGGTCTGGTAGTCCCCGCGAGCGAAGCCGCGGGCAGCCGCTAGTATTGACCTGAGTATTCAATAAAACGATTTAATAGGTAAGTAAGTACTCAATTGTGTTTATAAAAATGCATGTTTTTATTAATATGATTGCAAAAAAATTACAAGTGAGTAGAGTATAGCGTTCAACTCCTGGCTCCTGGTCTGTGCGATGTGCATCATGCCTTCCCACGCTTGCGACATTATGACGCAAGGTTTCTTTGAGCATGTTCATTCATTGTACTCGTAAGAAAAAGTGAAAAATATGATTTTAATGTGTGGAATCAGTGGATAACATAAAATGTAAGTAAGTATATTTTTATCCTTTTTGTGTAGATTTTGAAACTGGGTTTGTACTATATTTTATTATATGACTGCGATAGTAATATGCGTCATACATTTTCGTAGTGAGTAGGTGTACCTAAATTTAAAATTGGTGTTTAAAAAGATCCATGCATAGATTCAATCAAAATTATATCATGTAAATGTACCAACACACAATAATAAAAAAAAATATTGTGTCCGAGTCTGGGTAATAATTTTAGGTGAAATTAGGGCAGAAGCCTCGGTTTTGGTTTATGCCCTGGTTTGACCACTTTTTGCTCTAAAAGTTTTCTAAATACTTAACTTTTCGTCATTTTCGACATTGGGAATTAAAATAAGTTATATTATGGTATTATTAAATATTTGTTTTGCAATTGATTGGTTTCTAGCACATTAGAATATATTGATTTAACCTGGGTTTGGTTTTGATTTTTTGCTATTACAAAGTTTGGTTATAATTATCAATAAGTGGCTTAAGCCAAGGCATTTGGCACGTAGCGCACATTTTGTGTTAAATACAAAAATCTATTTCTTTTTTTTATTTTTATTGAAAGATGTACCTTTAAAAATTGATAAGTTCTCAATAATTTAAGATATAATTTTTGTGTTAATCTTTCTTATTGATATTTCTGGTTGGTTTTAGCTTTTTCATATTTAAATTTAATGTTATATACGGCCTAATGTCTTTAACGACTTAAATATATTATAATTCGCTCTAACATTAAATTAAATATCGAATACCTACAATTAAACAGACCTGCGGTACTTACGTAAATCGTAAAATTAACAGTATGTACGTTACATTTTTTCAGGTACCTACTGTTCCACTGACCTACATTTTTAAGGACTAATACGTAAATTGTTACGCATAAAAACGCATCACTAATAATTACGTAAGTATCAGGTGAGATTTAGGTACACACGGCGGCACATCAGACTATACATGTTGACCTTGAGACCGCCTTTATGCCCTACGTAATAAAAGCTGTTATCGCAGTTCAACTGTATAACTTGATGTGCTGTCGTGTGTACATTGTTTTAATTATTATATGCATTCCATAGCCTTAGTTTTCATTGTTCTTCTCTATTTTCAGACTGTGAGCAAAAAACTGCGCCATCCAGAATATAATATCAAAACCACAAGAAACTTCAACATGAAGAACGTCAGATGTTTTTCGCCAAAAAGAACTCCCAAAAAATATTTATCTTAGTAACCTATTGTATTTAATAAATGACGATTCTGCGAGTGTTTTATTTCACTTTATTTTATCTTTACATAATATAGCGATATTGACTAGGTAAAGGTAAAATAAAGCCAAGGTAATGGTATGTTTTTCAAGGTAATGGTATGTTTTCAAAGGTTATGCAAAAATGGTAACGCTAATAGTAAATTTGGTAAGTAAATAATAAAACACATAGGTACCAGGTTGCTAAGTATTAGGGAGCCACTTTCGGTGAGAGAATCTTACCACGGGTCTCTCGGTAGATACTTACCATGGGTCTACAGCCGAATGTGTTAGGCAGAACATTCAGTGAAAGAATCTTACCATGGGTCTGGAGCTGAATGTGTTAGGAAGGACATTTGGTGAGAGAATCTTACCACGGGTCTCTCGGTAGATACTTACCATGGGTCTACAGCCGAATGTGTTAGGCAGAACATTCAGTGAAAGAATCTTACCATGGGTCTGGAGCTGAATGTGTTAGGAAGGACATTTGGTGAGAGAATCTTACCACGGGTCTCTCGGTAGATACTTACCATGGGTCTACAGCCGAATGTGTTAGGCAGAACATTCAGTGAAAGAATCTTACCATGGGTCTGGAGCTGAATGTGTTAGGAAGGACATTTGGTGAGAGAATCTTACCATGGGTCTCTCGGAAGATACTTACCACGGGTCTTCAGCCGAATGTGTTAGGCAGAACATTCAGTGAAAGAATCTTACCATGGGTCTGGAGCTGAATGTGTTAGGAAGAACTGAACGGATGTAATCCGTAGTGTATTATTGGGCATTCTGCCGACCGGAGCGAGCGCAGCGAGCGATCGGAAGCGAAGCGGACGACCACCGGGGGGCAGAATGCCCAATAATACACTACTGGGGCCCACAAATTGTACGAGCTTTAATAGATCCCTGCTCTGAAGAGTCGTTTATAAGTGATGCAGTAGTGAAGAAGTTTCAGATAAGACGCATTGAGAAAAGCGGACAAATATCAGCAGTGGGACAAATGTCTACCCCGTTCAACCATGCGGCAGAGATTATGTTAACGTCCAGAGTGAATAAAGAGTTTAAAATAAAATGCACTGCTTATGTGGTTAAGAAGGTGACAGATATTATACCAGCAGCAAGAGTAGATTATGAGCGTTGGACTCATTTCCATGGTATTGAGCTTGCAGATCCAACATTCCATACCCCTGGAGAGATTGACTTGTTACTTGGTGTAAATGTGTATGCGGAAATACTAATGGATGGTATTATAAAGAGAAATCGTGGTGAACCCATCGCCCAACAAACTAGCTTTGGCTGGATAATATCTGGTGGTGATTCCATTGAGAGAATACCAAGTAATGGTCATGTAATTAGCATGCATTTGAGTGTTTCGTTAGACAACATGCTACAAAGGTTTTGGGAATGTGAATCTTTAGAGATTGAGACTAAGAATAAACTTACCTTAGCAGAAGCTAGAGCTGAAGAAATTTATGAGAAAACAGTGACTAGAAATGAAGAAGGAAGATATATTGTTAGCTTACCTTTTGTGAGAGACGATCCTGTGTTACCTGAGAATTCTAAAGCTATAGCATTAAGAAGGTTTAAATGTTTAGAGAAGAAACTATGTGCCAATAAGGATTTAAAGAGAGAATATGATAAAGTACTAAGAGAATACATAACTTTAAATCATATGAAGTTGGTCACATGTGATAACGATAAAAATACAGTCCACTCATCACGCTATCGTGAGAAACGATAGACAAACAACAAAAGTAAGAGTAGTATTTGATGCATCCTGTCGAGGTAGTAACGGAGTGTCACTTAATGATGAACTACTGATAGGACCTAGATTACAGGAAGAATTAAGAGATCTAATATTGAGATGGAGAACACACAAAATATGTTTTGTTGGAGATCTTGTAAAAATGTATCGTCAAATCCTAATAAATGAAAAAGACACTGATTATCTAATTCTGATTATTAACTCTGACGAAGACATACAAACATACAATTTGCTTACAGTTACCTTTGGTACTGCTTCAGCGCCTTATTTGGCAATACGAACATTGAAACAGTTAGCTACAGACGAAGGTGAGCGATACCCTGTGGCGAAAGATATCGTGTTAAGGGATTTCTATGTCGACGATGTGCTCACTGGCTTCGACGATGTAAGCTCAGCAACAGAGGCATTTAAACAGTTGTCTGACATGTTATTAAGTGGAGGATTTGAAATACAGAAAATACACTCTAATAATAAAGACTTTATGATATCAGTCGATCCTGAAAAGAGAGCTAAAGGTGTTGAGTTAAATATAGACCAAAAACAGACGATTAAAACTTTAGGAATTTTGTGGGAAACCAGTGAAGATAGTTTGAAGATAGCACAGACTCATTTAGAAAAGGATGATACTAAAGATTCGAATTTACTTACGAAAAGAAATGTTCGTCGCCAAATTGCTTCACTGTTTGATCCCCTTGGTTGGATTTCACCAGCAATAATAATTGCCAAAGTGTTCATGCAAAAGATATGGTCGAGAAAAATAGATTGGGATGATCAGCTTCCTGACGATCTGAAAGAAGATTGGTACAAATATAAAGATGACTTACCCGTACTTAAGGTTATTCAAATTCCAAGATGGATTGGAAGCACCACTGATCAAGAAGTAGAACTACACGGCTTCGCAGACGCATCGCAAGTTGGATATGCTGCGGTAGTCTACACTAAAGTATGGTGTGCAGATAATAATGCCTTTAAAATAACTTTAATCATGTCCAAAACAAAAGTAGCACCCATAAAACAGATATCCATTCCAAGGTTAGAATTGTGCGCTGCTACATTGTTGAGTAAATTATTGAAACATGTTAGTACAGTATTTTCCATACGTGATAATAAAACTTTTGCATGGAGTGATTCTAAAGTAGTTCTGGCTTGGATAAGAGGAGATCCCGAACGATGGACACCATTTGTGAAAAATAGAGTTACTGAGATACGAAACAATTTAGAGTCACAATGGTATTATGTGAAGAGTAAAGAGAATCCAGCAGATCTAGCATCCAGAGGAGTTTTGCCTACTAAGCTAAAAGAAAGTGATTTATGGTGGCACGGACCCGAATTTCTACAGAAGCAAGAATTGACTAAAAGCCAAGAAACTATTCCAGATACAGAATTAGAAATGAAACTAAATATGAAATTTAAACTGACTAATGTTAGAATAAATAGAGAAAATGACATACTTATCAAATTGAAGAAATATTCGTCGCTTAAAACTTTGTTAAATGTCGTCGCTCTCATGTACAGATGGTTAAAGATACTGAAAAAAGAAAAAATCAATTGTAAGATTGATAATGATGATAGAGACAAAGCACTTACCGTACGCATTAAGATGACTCAAGCTGTAGACTTTGCCGAAGAAATTGACTGCCTGAAAAATAATAAAAATATAAAAAGGAATAGTAGACTACCTTTACATCCTTATCTGGATGAAAATGACGTGCTAAGAGTAGGGGGCAGATTAAAACATGCCAACTTGGACCATGATAGAAAGTACCCTATAATACTTACCAAAGACAGTGCACTTATCCCGCTATGACTAGACGAGGCACATAAAGCTACGATGCACGGCGGTCCTCGGTTGATGTCGGCTTACCTGCAAAATAAGTATTGGATTATTAACGGAGGCCAAACTATTAAGAGATTTTATCGGCAATGCTTTAAATGTATGAGACATAATGCTACTGCGAATAATCAACTGATCGGAAACTTACCCGAATGTATGATATACGCACAACTACTGGCATGATGCAGCGTGCGGTTTCAAAACTATGTGGTTTGCCAAACGAGAAGCCAAGCTTGTAGTTTTTGGCGGCGGAGGATGTTGAAGTTGATTTATTAGTTATTTTATTTGTTATTCTGTGTATGTAGTTTAGTCTTTTCAATGTAAAAAAAATATATATAACTATGGTTCGATTCTCAGACAAAAATTGCAGTATCATTTATTAGTAAAAAATTAGAATCCAAAACAATAGGCCAGGTCAGAGCTTACAATAAGTTAGCTTTAAATCTGCTAACGTTTTATGTTTCTATACCCTAAAATAACGTACAATCTAAGTACCTGTTAAAATTTAACACTAATGCGTATTTAATAATTTACACTCGACCCTATGGTTTTCATAATAAAACTATTAAATGCAAGGATACCTATATCCTTTATATTTACGTCCGTTTTCATCATGTATTTGATAACATGATTATGCTGTAGATTACCGACTTCTATGAACGGTTTTTACTGGCAATTTGTCTTCTTGAAAGTACACATTTTAAGCATTTTATATGAGCTTTTAGTATCTTTGTAGCTTACTGGCGTTTCGCCGGCTACTTGATCAGCTTTAAATTCGGCTAAATCACGCTCTGCTATAAATTGACTATAATTATGCTTTTTAAGATCTTATCTATCTCCAATCCAAATTGCATTGAAATTGCCGGATTATTTTAGGTATGAAAAGATAACAGACAAAATACTTCTGTATTTAAGTATTTGTATGGATAGTACAGCAACATAGCTGAATATTAACATAATTATGATACGAAAATTATTCTTATAAACTTTTACACGCATTACTGGAATCCTTAGAAACACTTCTAATTTTATGTTTCTAAGATGCTTAGTCTAAAAAAGTCTTGAATGGGTGTTAGGAAAATATTGACGATTCATAATTACATATTTATTATGTCTAAGTGAATAAAGAATATTTTTATCTTTATCTTTATCTTAGATCCTTCAGTAACTCCAGACTCAAGTAAACCAACAACAAGTGGGAAAAAAAACCCAAACAAACCAAATCTAATGACAACCGAGACTCCAGTTAAAAGTAACCACCGAATTGGTTAATGTTACAGGTTCCACATACCGTTACTCGCTAACAATGACGTATCGATATCACTGAGGTGCCTCCGTTAACGCCCTCGATCCACTCCAGACAGGAAGCGATAAGCGAGGACGCGCGATTTTGCACTGCGCTAAGGGGTAGCATTTAGCCTTTATCACACCTGATGTAAAGTGGTGATAAGGCTGAAGGTGGAAACGCACTACTCCCGGAATCCTCAATCACTGAGGAACTGGCTATCTTATCTCTAACTACCGGAACACAATAATGCTGAAAACATCATTGGTATGGCGTCAGACTTAGATAAGATGGTGGTAGCTAGCCAGTCAGACTTAGGACAATGTACCCCCTCTGGGTATCGAACCCGAGACCTCTGGGTCTGAAATCGGTGGTGTGAACCACTAGAACACGGAGGCAGTAATATGATTTATGTAGAAATGAAATCGCTGGGGATATTGTTTATTAAAATTTAGAAAACAGCTTAGTAGTAAAATATTTGTAGCTAGTTCATGAAACTTGCATGAAAAACTAAAAAAAAAAGTCAATGTTTTGAGCATTTTTCTTAAGCCTCTATGGATTGTACTAACGTTTTGTCAAGTCGTGGATTTTAAATACACGGCGAAATTTTAGAAGCTAATCAATGTAGTAAGCTTGATATCTGGAACACTAAATAATACCATATCTATCCAAAAATAAACACGACGAAGGTACATAAATTATCTTTTATCTAGCACATTTCTTTGCTTTTAGTGGAATGCCTTCTTTATTTCACCTGTAGCTAATTTTCCCAGCATGAGTTCTGTCGTGCTGCGCTTTTGTCAATACAGATATCATTAATTAAGGTCAAATTATTGTATCCCATCGTTTTATTAAGATTCGATTCGCATATTTATGTAATATTAGGATGCTTTTTCACCTGAAACAACAATAAGAAATCAAATATCTTAACATACCGAACGGGTTCACTCCATCAGATTTTATTGAGGATTCAAACTGAAGAATTCTCGTCGGTATTGCTGAATTTATATATGTAAATCGAAATGCAGAAAATTCAACTCGAATTACTGTTGGCATCTTGAAGTACCTACCAGAAAAACGAATCTGCAATACGTATACTTCAAGCTGGGTTTAAGTGCGGTAAAACATCGTGTAAAACTGTAACACTTGTTTGCTCACCTCGCGTTTCGTATTAAAATATATTCTATGTTTTTGTGTCAGCAATTCCATGGGGCGCGACGCCGCGTGATCCAACGACCATTATAAATGAGTTATTTATACATATCCTATGCAGTCTCGGTACAAACAAGTTGCCAAACATGTTGGAGGCTGCAACATTAAACATGGTTATAGACTCCAGGGTGGGATTACTCGCGCCTCGAATACTAATGAGTACGGCGAACTATTTTAGAATATATCATTAAGAAACAGGTCACATCATGTAAAATGCAGTAGTTCTGATCTTCGTATAATACTTTGCTGGAATTAAAAGTGCGTATCACAGAACAGAGACGGGTATATTATGATGAAGAGGTGTGAATGAGATTTCCGACTATAAGGGCAGGTGCATTGATACATCTGCGCGTACGCACTGACCGGCACGTGCGATCATAGTCTTCAAACTGTCAAACCAGTGCCTCAATTTCGTCTATTGACATTAGAATTCTACTGCCATAAAAAGAGCTTCAATCGAGAGTCAATTATATAAGTACCTAGGTATGTATTAAAAGACGTGTTACTATTTAGTCACAATGTAGCAATTAAATCGATATGCGGAATGTTATAAAAACGAGAGATATGTAAGATAAATCGCCCTCCATACGTCAATCTCGGATAATAATTGAAAAGTAAAGTCATGTCCACTTTTTTGTGTGTCATTAACGACGTGGTGTGGTCGGCACGAGCGGTCGCCAATTTTATAAGCAATTTCGTGAACAGGAAGCCTGCGTGCGACAGCCTGATTTCAATAATAAATCGATACCCCCACAATTCATCTTTGGACAGCGTTTGTTTCGTTCACTAGTATGGAATTATCGGCATTCCCACAAAACGACCGGGGCGGGGACGAACGGTTCCTTGAGGCCTGCTGAATTTAAAACAGCAGTCGGAATCAACGTTTAGGCAGTTATTTCGCACTAAATTCGATACAAATTATTGTCATTTTAACTTCACTTCTAGGTACGCAGTACACTTTCGAATATCTCCATGAAACACGAAAGGTTCGATAGCTGATAATCAGGTCGATTTTAATTATGAATATTGATGCCGAATCAGCTGCTGGAAACCAGGTGGTCCTTGAAAAAACATTATGCTATGTCAATTTATCGTTAAATAGCCATTGTATTATCATCAGCACCGTTACGAGAAAACATCGCAAGAGAACATTATTATGGTAATGTCTCAAGTAAAGCCATTTATCTAAATGAGCATAATTTATATCACACATTTTTTCTTAAAAAGTAATGATAAATTCAATATTTTTTGTGCAATTTATGTATGACAAATAAATTACATACCTACGACTCTGTTGCTTTGAAATTTTATAATATTGTAGAGTTTTTTTTTTATAAAATCTGTCTACAAGTTTTTATTTTGGGATCAAATTATTGAAAATTTATGGTCGAAAAAATTTAATTAGGTTTCAATTTGACTTTTAAGTAATAGTTTTGGTATGCGTTAGACAAAAAAAACTTGAAAAATGTTTAGGTTCACACCTTAAATGTGCAACGGCTTGTTAAAAAGCTATTAATTTTAGATGATTCCAATAAAAGTTTTTAACACCTTTTCTTGAACGTATCATTAGGGTTCTTATTGCATGCCGGCCGGCCGATCTGTATCGATTGAGACAAAAATGGACTGGCTTTTGTATTAATACGAAATAAGTGGTCATTATCGACATTTTGCCGCATTGCTTTTTGTTTTTTTTAAGTGTTATCGCTTACAAAGTCTTGTTTGAACACCCATTATCATATGCTTAAAACTTGTACTGCAAATTGAGAAATGAATTTTAAATAATTTGAAACAAGAATAGTGAATCTCTAAAATTGGAAAGATTTTTCAGTGAATAACAATCGGTCGGTACAGACAAGCGGAAAGCCGAAAATTTATTATTGTTGGAGTTAATAAAACAACCCCTGGTTCATTAAGAGCGGTTTAAATTTTATCTGTGCAGTTTTATGTTAACCACCGGGCGTGGATCGGCGCGGTCGCATCGGATATCGAACTGAACTAATTGGGACTCTGTACCAACTAATTAGAATAACATGTGCCCTGATCGACTCGGATTTGTTTTTGGGTTCAGCCGCGCCGAAAGTGTTGCGCTTTAATTAATATGATTTAACTGATCAATGATCATCTGAAGGTAGGAAAAACCTGACCGAGATTTTGCAGGCTTGGAATTCTTCGTTGGTTAAGTAATGTAGAGAAGGTTTAAGTAAAGGTTAAGAATGGTGTATATTTGCACTGATTCTTAATTCTTTTTGACTTAAGATTTAAGATGACTTAAGATTTTTTTGTTAAGAACCGAAATGACGTTTGTCTTATACTCGTAGGTAGGTTACTTATTTAACTTATAACTCAAAAAGGTAGGTAATAAGTACATTATCAGAATAATTGTATTCAGGTACTTAATAGTCATAAACTTTGTTTATTTCAATAATGACAATATATAAGTTTATTCTAAACTTGTACTCAGAAACACCATTTTATAAATCATTGTCAACATTTAATATTAAGAGTCACTTTCAACAGGTTTGCAAAATACTTATAAATAACAAGGTAATATTACACCTCGAAACACGACCCAAAAACGTAAGCCGATGAATGCCATATTTATTTCATTGATTAAAAGCATATTTCGCGTGACCATAACTACTTTGCGACTGTAATTGAATATGTATATCTGAATTTATTAATGCTGAGGTGTCTATAAAGTGGAAAAACATTGTTCTTCACCATTTTGCATTATTTAAGACAAAATTCTTGCGTCGAATAAACGGCTTTAAAGTGCCAGTTTGAGGTTAATATGAAAAAAACATTATGACGATTGGCATTCTCTCGGCGTACGACGAGGGTGACTTATTACGTTTTTATATTAAGTACTTCGTGGGTTGAATGAAAACTTTGTGGTTTCGATTTCATGTGAAATAAATAAAGTCACAAGAACACATATTTCTCATTACTTATAATATTCGATGCGCACACGTTTGAATGAGGAAGTAGGATTGTGTGAATAAATAAATCTTTAAGTATTTCGGTAGTTTGTAGGGCAAAATATATTTTAGTTTCTGGTTTTGGTCACAAATGCAAAAAATAAACATATCTCTATCAAAAACAATTGTTTGAAGCACTTAAATTTTAAGTAAATAGTTTACATTTAACTTTACTATAAGAAACAATCAAAAGCTGACCGAATGGTTGTCATATATCAGAAACCTTCATTTATTAAAAAACACATCAACGGCTGAAAAATAAGAGCCACAAAACCTTATTAACTGAGTTACATAAAATATTGAAGCAATCAGATCATTTTACTACCTTAATATTATACAGCATACTAAATATGTAACAGGCGCCGCAGTTTTGTCTTATTTAGCATTTGTATTAATTCATAGCAAGCAATTTATGCATTACATCTAAAGATGAATGCACACTTGTCCGAAACGAACGCATCGAACGAATCGAACGAAACGAATTTCAGAATTCTTTGTATGAAATCCTATGAAACCTCGCACACCTGCTGAGGTCGAATCGTTCGAATCTCCGAGGCGGTTTTCATACAGAATTTTAAAATTTGTTTCATCGGCACGTTCGCCATGGACAAGTGTGCTTTCACCTTCAATAAGAGATTGAAGAACTATATCTATATCAAATCCTTTTATATACATTTGCAGTCTTATTTATAGTGCAGTCGTAAATTAGAGCCGTTTCACTAATGTTCACAGTCATAATTTATTTCTCGTTTGCGAACATGTCGATGCAAATTATTCTTTGGCACGTGTGAATGAGATCATTGTAGATAAGATCCTATCGTACATTTTTATGTAGGCTTTACCTCGTAAATTCGTGTAGTTTGTCTATGCAGTTGTTGTGATAGTATCAGCATTTTTAACATATTGCTACTGGATTCATTACACAGATGTAACAAGAAAGTTTTGCTAGGAAAATTTTCTACACAACTTTTGTAAATCTATGGACAATAAAATTTGATTCTTTACGCATCTAAATATTTATAGAAATACTCGTGTTGCCATATAATACATTATCCTTTTTAAATTAAAACAAATACTAAGCTACCTATACATAAAATGGCAACGTTTAACCTTAATGTGAGAAATGTATAAATCAGTAGGTACTTTAAACTCAGTATTATCTTTACCAACACGTCTAAACTTGGGTAGTAAGTTGCAACTGACTCTCGTTCGTTTACTTTATGAGCATTACAACCAGCTAATAAAACAATTTATCGCAAATAAACCGTGCCTTAATCGGTATCGACATTTTGTCGAAGCCATCAGTACTTTGTTGGCTCATTCCGTATGGCTGTTCCATTCAAAGCGAGCGATATAAGCTTCGAAGTTATAAACATTGACTCGATTACACCGCAATTTACCCGAGAAGGAAAAGAGTGTCTATAAATATTTATTGTTCCAACATTCACGGGGCAAAATTACACAGGCGATCGGAAAAGTTTTTACCATAAAGGTGAACACAATGCCTATCTCGCTACTGTTGTAAAAGCGATTACACTATACACTTTATAGTAAAAACTTCATTCCACACCAGTTTTCTGTAATTTGCAAGCAATAAATTCGGTACATACTTGACATTCTAAATGGTTGTGTACCGACGTTCTTACATTAACGCTATTAATCATTTAACTGATACAGTTTACTTCAAAGTTGACGAGTAGCTTTAGTATTAACAATGTTAATTAAAATTGTGTTTCATTGGATTTGATGATAAAAATAAATGTACAAGTTTATCAAGTTTGAAGTTTTAGAACTACTTTATCGTTGAGAAGAAAAGTATCTCAATGAATTTGATTTTAAGTAACTCTCCGACCCGATCATTTTTTATGTGAACTATCGGGGATTTGACAACAATGGTAACAATCAGTTTTCACTATAGGTACAGCCAGACCAATTGAATTGTGATCTAAAGAAGTTAATTTTCTAACAGATATTAAAATTTTATAAGCTGGGAATTTAAACTTGTTGACATTGTCACTGACTGAGTTTTGACGCTTTCAAACAAATTATTAGTAAAATGAGTCATAATCCAGTTGGTTCAACTGTATTAAAAAAAAAAATGAAATTCTCTTTTGGATACATATACATACATTATTTTAAAATCAAACTAAAAATTAAGTTACACAGTTGCAATAGAACAAAAAACATTACAAATTACCTCAAAATACCGAAAGTTGCTCTCAAAATCAACATGTCATGCTTAATGCCCCGTCGACAGTACAAACACCACGGAACTTGTCTTACAAAGAGCGAACACATGTAACATCGAATTAATTCACTTAATCAATGGGAAAGTGGTGTCGAAACAAATATCTAGGTTCTATTATAAATGTTTGTAGCCCACGCGATGCTTTGGAGTTTAATCTGGTGTTGGCAGGAGGGCGGCCCACCCAAAGGTGAGGACATATCTAAATAAATCGAATTATAACAGAACCACTCTATAAAACCATTTCCCAAAACACCTAATAGCTTCTATTTACAAAGCCTTAAAGTTCAAAATGCTACGATAAATCAAAATCTAAGCGGTAAACCCAAATTAGTATCGATTAATATAAGACATAGTAGATCACTGGCGTTGAAAAAACATGGCCGAATATTTGTTTTCTAACGTCTTTGATGAGACCGTTTATACGGATATGGTAAGAGGTAGTAATTTATAAGCGATTGTTATAATAAATTTTAAATGAAATTTTAACGGGTTTTTATTGGAATCAAAAATTTTAATATGAATACGTTATGCGATAGACCTTGGTCTCTTATTAAATAAGGCTTTTTTTGGGTAATGTAAAAATGAAAAAATCTTAGATGATACACTATGAGTTTTTTAAATAAATGTAAAAATTAGCAAAAGCAACTAACAATTTTGGATTTTAACGGACTTTAAACTTTAGCAAATACCTACTTTGTATGCTAAAACAACTGTGCAAATGTGTTAAATGGATAACAAAACGGTCTTAAGCTACATCTACCGTTTACCCGTCGCCTTTTTAATATACATACTGTCTTTTTTATTTTTCACAAAGACCGAAGCGACAAACGTTTATCATTTTTATTGAGTCCTTGGCGCGTATGCGCAGCTTCATGCAGAGCCAGGAATCCGTAATATTATTTATTATGATTTGAAACAAATGGGATCAAAATTCATGCTGAGCCGTTATTTGGATATATTTGTTAAGATTTTTGAAAAAAAAAACGTAATTGAATACGTTTGGCGTAAGTACTATTTAATTTGTTAGCCTTTTGTTGATGTCATAGATAAAAATAATTATTTTTTTTTCATTTTTGGCATTCACAATGCAATTTTTATTATTGAAAAATTGAAAATGAAGTATTTAGAAAAAATCGACCCGTCTCACAACCAGCTTCGATGGGACTCGAACCCACGACCTTTCGCTATCCGGGCGACTGCTCTAACCACTGAGCCACTGAGTTAGAAGCGGTGGTTGTAGCTTTAGAAAATAAACTCAATTATCATTTAATATCGCAAGTACCTTTATATCTCAAGAGAGCCAAATAAAAAAGCTATCGCTACTAGAAATCAACATAACTTAGCAAAATTATTACTTAATGTACAAATTCAACTGCGAAACTAACGTTACAAGAAAAAGCGACAACTGTTAGTAATCTCTCTCAATCATTTTATTTCTCAGGAATCTGGAAATTGAGTTTCTATTTCGAGCGTGAATTTATAATGAACAATCACCGTTTTCCTTGAACGCTGTGAAACAAAATAGTATGTAGATTACTTCATCAAGTTTTTGTTTTTCTTTGGAGCATTCAGAAGTCTCTATAAAGCTGATAAGCTAAAGGCGCGAAGGGCGCAGTGACAGGTTACAAAGTTTCGCAGGTTGAGTGACGGTAGCTTGTTACAAGTTGACGGTCCGTCCGAGCCCCGTTGTGCGAGAACAATTTGCAAGGATTTGCGTACTGGGACCGAATTTAAAATTCCTATCGGTACATAGGGCTGCAATTTGAGGAGGTGCGGGCTTACAACGACAAATGGATTATTTTAAGTTACTAAGTAATTTAATGTACTTGGTACGTATAGTTTTTTGACTTGCTTGATGACACTACTATCGGCGGCGGTTCAATCCCTTTCCATTTTTTTTATCTTGAATGTATCCAGAAATCTGTATATAGCTAATAAGCTAAAAGCGCGAAAAGCATAGTGATATATACAAAGTTTCGCACGTTGAGTGATGGTAGCTTGTTACAAGTAGACGGTCCGTCCGAGGCCCTTTGTGCGAGAACAATTTTGCGTACTGGCACAGATTACTAAATAGTTGTACTGGGTCCGATTTTAAGTTCCTGTCGGTACATAGGTTTGCAATTTGGGGAGGTGCGGGCTTGCAGCAATGAATAGGCTATATAAAATTTGTAATTTTTATTTATAATTTTATACTCAGCATGTGACATCAGCTTTAACTTGTTATTGTTCTCACTGCGATAGCACAGATTTTGGATAAAGAAGAATAAGATAAAAAGATTTTCAAGAGAAAAAAGAAAGAAAGAAAGACCTTTGTAAGTAAGATCATTTTTATAGCAGTTCGTCGCAGTAACCCCTCCCATTGTAAGTGAATATTGTTAGCGCAGTAGCAGGTATTTGCATGCGCTCGTTAACGCACGCTAGCTGAATGACGTGCGTCTGCGCGGCTGATTGTGCTCCGTGACACTGCTGGAAATTTGACGTATGTATCGCTTGATCGCGTCGCTACATTGTTAAGGTGCTGTTGGTAAATTATGTAATTAGCCGAATTCATCTGAGGAATTTGGAAAACGCTGGATGGTACAACTGAATTGTTAATGTTGAATTTCGTATTGTTTATTAAACACTATGTTAATTTTAAAACTATTTATGACTATTTGTTATTTAGGCATGTGGTGGGCGAGTCGATACTTTTTTCTAGTATTTCAATAGCATAGAATTTTTTTTTTTTATCGTTTTTACAAGCTTTTATTTAACTTGCCATGTTAGTTAGTTAGTTAGTGGGGGACAAATCTTGCGAGCAAAATTTGACCCACTGCCCAGTGTCCGATTGAGCTGAAACTTTGCATACAGGTTTGGTTTGGATGACAATACAATATTAAAGTACATTCAACAAAAAAGATTGTCATAAAAACGAAGTTTTTACAACAAACTTATTTTTATACTTAAGTATTAAACTGGCCTAATAAGATTCTGGCGGGGTTTGAACTTGTTTAATTGAAATTGGATGCCTTGGAGTGTGAAAAAGTAGTTGGCTGATATTACAATATTAATAGTATTCATATTCTTTTCATATTTTCATACTTCGACACCTCGTGCCGCGTGCGTTGCACGTTCCGCGCCCGGCCCGGTCTAATATAAATCATCCCACTCGACTACGCGTCTGGACGTACGCAATCATGTATTGATTGAAAGACTGTAAACGTCATTTACTGCTCGTTATCTACGCTTGTGAACTTCCAGTACTTTTCATCCAAAGCAATTATAATCAAACCTCTAGACAGAGGAAAAAGAACTCTAACACCAAAAGCTGTAGGCACATTTTTCAGTTTTCAGTCAACATTCTCTTTAGCAGTACCAATAAACATTTCATTGCTTCAGTGATACCCTTTTGTTTAACACATCTGCCTCTCAAATCTGCAAAATGTCGATTTCAAGAAATTTTCGATAAAAAGGGTTGTATGTATGAGAACAAAACCAGACGTTATTTAACAGCTAGACTTGTTTTTCTATGATTCTTCAGCACTGCAAACTCCTAATTATCCTACTTATACATATGATTTGTGTTTTTCATAATCTCAGACATCAATCAAACAAGAGATAGATCGATTTGAATTGTTATTCGTTATACCCAGAAAATAAATAAATATTATTTCGAAACAATCCATACTAATATTATCTATTATGTGATTGTTTTTTGTTTGTCCGTCTTTCACGTCAAAACGGAGCAACGGATCGACATGATTTTTGGTATGGGGATAGAATGAGAACTTCGGGTTAACTTCGTGTAAGTAGTTCACGCGGGCAACGGCGCGGGCGGAAGGCTATTTATCTATATGTTTTATGATAGTCACAAAATTATTGAATGAGTATAAAAGGTTATTCTGTAATCTTTTATCTATGAAAAACGTAACCAAATGAGTTTTCATGTCCGAAACGGGACTAAATTCGTTATTACGAAATATAATTTCCTTGTAATCATTCATTATCTTATGTAAGGTTTCTACACTTTCCAGTTCTGATTTGGGTATGTAGAAAAATACCCATGCTTAGCTAGACATTTTATAACCGCATTTATTATATTTTGGAAAGGCTCTGGAAGTGTTTGAGCTATCTAATCTAAAGGAGAGGCGCTATAATATCTTAACATATAAATAATCTTAAAATATAAATAAAATAAAATAAATAAATAAATAACTTCTTACATTCACACCAATTATCTAAGCCCATGTTAATTTCATTAAGAAACTGTATCATAGAAAACTTGATAACGGATAAATATATACTTAAATACTTTTTGTTTGTAAATACATACATACTTAATATACATAGTTAACACCCAGACCAAGAGAAACAGACATGTTCATGCACACAAATATTTGCCTTGTTCGGGAATCGAACCCGAGACCACTGGCGCAGAAGGTGGGTAGCCTACCCCTGCGCCAAATCGGTCGTCACAATTAAATCTCGAAGAAATGTCTATAGTTAATACTTTATTTCAGCCCAAGTATCTGCAAGACACAGTTATAGCCAATGGAACACAAATCCATACTAATACTAAAACGTGAAAGTGTGTTTGTGTGTTTATTTGTCCGTCTTTCACGTCAAAATAAAACAACGGATTGGCGTAATTTTTGGTAGGTTTATGGGTAGTTTGGGAGCTGGAGAGTGACATAGGCTTCTTTTTACCGCGGTAAAGCATCTCATTACTTCGGGAAGATCAATCAATCCATAATAAAAGTATCAGCGTGTTTTTCCGTCTTTCATGTCAAAACGGAGCAACGGATCGACGTATTTTTTTGTGTGGGGATAGTTTGGGAGCTAGAGAGTGATATTGGCTTTTTACTGCTGTAAAACATTTGATTCCTGCGGGTTAACGTCGTGAAGTACACAAGGGCAAAGACACGGGCGGAAGGCTAGTAATATAATAATACTAGACGAAGACGTTATTGCGTGTAATATATATTCTGCTGCACGCTGTTTCATCAAATTGTAAAACTATCAAATCATAATTCCACCCTGAGTTAAGCTGTATATTTTAGGTACCTTTGTTATTTGTATAAGTAAGATGGTTAAAATTGTAGGTTTATGATAGGATGCAATAATTCTTTTTCTTAGCAATCTCATTGCTACGTTATTTAATTGTTTTAACATATCAAAGTAATCCAGACTGGAATTTAAGGCATGGCGAAAAACGTTTCATGAGGAAGAAATCAATTACTCCATCTAAATAGTGGTGAAAGGTTAATGTAGCAATTTTACGGGCCACTTTAATCGCCAATTTTATAGTGCTCTAAATTAAATGAAGATACGATCGTGCTTTTCGCTACGAACCGTTCAGAGAACCGAGACGATTTCGAATCATTACACTCTAAATTGATTTTATCGGGCTATTATTGACCAGAAATGTAGATTCAAGTCGACGGCCAATATTTACGTCTATGGCAAGTTCAAAGACCACTAATTAATAAGAGTTTTATCTGAAACTAGCTGATCCTCGCGGTTTCACCCGCGTGGTACCCGATCCCGTAGGTATATCGTGATAATGTATAGCCTATGGCACTCGGGAAGAACGTAGCTCTCTAATGGTGAAAGAATTTTCGAAATCGGTCCAGTAGCTTCGGAGCCTATTCGATGCAAACAAACAATCAAACAATCAAATCTTTCCTCTTTATAATATTAGTATAGGTATAGATAATTCTTTAATTAAAAACTGACCTTCTATAATAGCAACCCGTATTTCAGGTAGATATATTTTTTACTTATCGATATAATCTTTTATAATTTATTTCTTTTTCAATAACAAATTGTTATTACGCAGGTTATAAGAGGAAGCAAATTTTAAACAAATACCTCACATTTTTAAGTAGTCGTTTCACAGATAAGAAGTTTTTATCAGATAAGGGTCCAGTTTATTAATTTCATTCCTTCGGTCTTGCGACCGCCTACATAGAGCCTTCCTAACGAAATTACACACTCATTAGTTCTACGGGATGTTTATTTGTTTTTATAGGAGACGGCGCCGCGGGAACCGCGTCAAAACTAACAAAATTAGTCACAGTCAAAATAAAATAAGGCACAGGGTTTATTGGGATATCGGACAAAAAACGGAGTATTGGAAATAACTAATAAAACTTGGTGCTCTGGAGGTCACTGTCTTCCGGTAATTTGGTTGTAATTAGTGGTAGATGGTACACCAATAAACTGCGTTTATGCTGTAAAAGTGTTTTCCAATTAGAGTGCTTCTTTCTTTAACTTTTTTCTGGGAAAGTTCTCATCAATGCGTTGTAAGGGTTGTGTATTTTAATAAAAGTGTGACCTTTTATAAAATAAAATGATATTGTATTTATTCTGCAGTCTAAAATTAAAAGTTATTAAAAAAATCAAAATTTACGGATTGAAACGCGTAAAATTAAAAAAAAGTATTTAAACACTTAAAAATGTAAGTCTTTGTGTTTTATAAGGTTTTTGGAATTTCCGAACAGCACGCGCGAAAACTTTACATGTGTATTAAATTTGCTTCTCCTTTCTAATACAGTTTAGCTTCGATAGCGTACGCGTACGTTTTTTTATTTTTTTTTATTAATACAGTATTTAGAGACTTTTACGTCAGGGTATGTCAGTCCGCCTGACGAGTCGCAGGGGTTTTTCCCCGTCACCCCAGAAGAGATGGAGGCCGTCGTGGATCGCCTGAAATCCAAAAAGAAGGCCCCGGGTCCAGACGGCGTACCCGGGCGAGTCTTACCCATTGCCCTGGAGCATCTGGGCGACGAGCTAAGGGAGATATTCTCCGAATGCCTCCGGACAGGACGATTTCCACGGTCGTGGAAACGAGGACGACTCTGTCTCCTAAAAAAGGACGGTAGAATGCCGGACTCCCCGTCCGCGTACCGGCCGATAGTCCTCCTGGACGAGCTCGGAAAAATGCTGGAGCGCATCATTGCTGACCGTGTCATCCAGCATTTGGATACAGTGGGGCCCAATCTCTCCGATCGGCAGTTCGGGCTTAGGCGGCAGAGGTCCACGATCGACGCTATCATGGCCCTCAAGGAGGCAACGCAGCGTGCTGTGAATCGGGGGGAGAGAGTGGTAGCGGTATCGCTAGACATAGAGAATGCCTTTAACTCCCTCCCGTACTGCGTAATAGATGACGCCCTAAGGCATCATCGTATTCCCCCCTACCTGGCCCGTACCATCCGGCATTACTTGAAGGATAGGGAGGTGGTGTATCTGGGACCCGACGGCCAACTTATGGTTCGACGAATGGAGTGCGGTGTTCCACAGGGGTCGGTCCTAGGACCACTCCTGTGGAACATAGGCTATGATTGGGTGATCCGCGCTGCACTTCTGCCCCGGATGGGCTTAATCTGCTACGCGGATGATACTCTCATCTACGCCCGGGGGAGAGACTTTACGGAGGCAAAGCGCCTTGCCCGAAGAGGGGCCGAGCACATGATCGGCCGCATTCAGACGTTGGGCCTTAAAGTGTCGGTGGCCAAGACGCAGGCCATGCTCTTTCACGGGCCGAGGCAGGGCCCCCCTCCAGGGGCGGACATGATGGTAGATGGTGTGGTCGTCCGTTTGAGGCCCACCATGAAATATCTCGGGCTACTGCTCGATGGACGCTGGACCTTCACGGGTCACTTTAAGGAACTGGCTCCGAAGCTAGTGGCGGCGGCAGCAGCCCTAGGCAGACTGCTTCCGAACGTTGGCGGACCGAACAAGAGCTGCAGGCAACTGTACGCGGGGGTTATCCGGAGCATGGCCCTCTACGGAGCCCCCATCTGGGCAGATGCCCTTAATGAGGCAAACAAGGCAGCCCTCCGGCGGCCTCAGCGGGTCGTTGCTTCCCGCATGATCCGAGGCTACCGCACAGTATCGTGGACGGCATCGTGCGCCCTTGCTGGCACCCCTCCGTGGGAGCTTGAGGCACAGGTCCTCGCTGATGCCTATAGGTGGAGGCGTGAGCTGATTGAGAGGGGAGACAGATTGGCTCCAGAGGAGTGGGTCGCGGCAAAGCGTGCCGCGGATGAAAGGTGTGTAACCGACTGGGAGCGCCAGCTGCAGACACCAAACGCCGGTCACAACACCGTGGAGGCGATCCTCCCCGTTCTTAGGGAGTGGGGGTCGAGAGCCCACGGCACCCTGACCTATCGACTGACGCAGGTACTTTCCGGACATGGATGCTTCGGGAGGTTCCTGTGCCGGATCCAGAGGGAGGAGTCCCAAGCGTGCCACCATTGTGGTGCGCCACAGGACACTGCTCGCCACACCCTAATGGAGTGCTCGGCGTGGGCGGTGCAGCGCCTGGAGTTGGTCGCTGCGGTTGGGCCGGACCTCTCGCTTCCTAATATCACAGTTGCGATGCTGCGAAGCGAGGGGGGATGGCAGGCTGTGGTCTCCTTCTGCGAAGATGTCATCTCACAGAAGGAGGCCGCGGAGAGAGTTCGCGAGGCGGACGTCGCCGCGAGCCAACTCCGACGTGCGCGACCGGGGAGAACGAGACGCCAACGGGCGCGTCTCGATCTCCCCTAGTCGCAAGAGGGGACGCAGTAAGACCCTGTTCCCCCTGAAGGGTTGAGCCCTAATGGGCCACTCTCCCCGGGTCACGTGGAGCGTGCTAACACATACCCACAGGCTCGGGAAAGGCGCAGGTCTTCGAGAGGAGTTTAGTTGGTAGTGGTGCCTTCTCCCGTTCACCCCATCTGGCCTGCCCACCGCGAGTGGGTAGCCTTATGGGGAGCTGGGGAGGAAGCTCCCTCCCTCTGCCCGGCCCCCTCTCGTGCCTTCGGGCTCGCTAGGGGGGGGGGGGGGGGCAGAGGTTAGAACCGCCCAGCCCTGACGCGAAGCCTATTAGGCTTGGCGGGAGGGCTGGGTGCGGCGAGGGACATGCCATGGGTGTGACCGAGTCCAACTTAAGGCGCTACTCGGAAAAATATGGACTTTTTGATTTAAAACTATAGGACGGTTACAGTTGTTACAAATCTGGTAATCCATACTAATATTATAAATGTGAAAGTGTGTTTGTTTGTTTGTTTATTTGTTTGTTTGTTTGTTTGTTTGTCCTTCTTTCACGTCAAAACGGAGCAACGGATCGACGTGATATTTGGTAAGGGGGTAGTTTGGGAGCTGGAGAATAACATAGGCTACTTATTATTCCGGAAAATTGAGTAAAAATTGTAATTTTCTATGAAAAATCGTTTAACTGTCGTACCTTCGATACAAAACTTTCATTTCTTCCATTACCGTTTCCAAAGAGTATGTAATCACTGACGTCTGCGCGGTCAAAATCGAATACTAATCTTTTCCATAAGCTTAGGATAAAAAAATGTACTGTAACTAGCGCCAAAAATGCCCCAGTCGCGCATGCGCGCAGAGTTATCTGACACTCACTCTACTTTACAGAGTAATTTTTTATATGTAGGAAATAGAGACCAATCTTGGGCCCCTTTATTGGTAGTGTATAACTAGCGCTATCTGTTGTCTGGTCTAGGCAACTTTTGGTGTAAGTATAAAACTATTATTTATAAGGCAAAACATCGTTTGCCGGGTCAGCTAGTAAGATATATGTTTCTTCATACCTTTATCTAGAATCGTATAGTTTCAAAAACACGATTTTATTATTTTATTATTATGATTTATATTTTACATCGTCACTGACGGCCTTAAAGATGATGACGATATTGAGCGAGAACGTAGGGCTCTGTCGGTCAGGGCAAATATGCTGGTCCATAGATTTAGTCGTTGCACAGACGCTGTGAAAATAGCGCTCTTCAAAACATATTGCACATCTTTTTACTCGAGCAGCCTATGGACCAGCTATACCAAAAAAGCCTACAGTGCCCTACGTGTTCAGTACAATAATGCCTTCAGGTCGTTGTTGCGGCTGCCGCGGTTTTGTAGCGCATCTGCGATGTTTGCTATAGCGGGCGTGGATAGTTTTGAAACTATCATGCGCAAAAAGACCGCGTCACTGTTGCACAGAATGCGCGGCAGCAGCCACAGCGTCCTGAAGGAGATAGTCGACAGTGGAGATTGTCCGCTGGTTGATTTTATGATAAGAAAAATAACATCCTTTATTGAAATTAAATACTAACATAGTTAATAGGCTCTTTATTTACTAACACATTATGGATTTATGTTGTCCGAAATAAATAGTTTTTATTTTTATTTATTTATGATTTTGCCTCGACACTTTTTCTTTTCGAAAAGACCTCTAAAAAAAACGAAAAGTGAAGATTATTCTTAAATGGGGTTACTTACATTATTGGAAATTGGTTTAATTAGTGGACACCAATAATATTGAGGATCGTATAGAAGCATTTTTTAAAAAATCGCTGTAATTTTTTTAATACTAAGTGATTTTGTGTTTTTTTTGCCTAATCTGCAAAATCGGTCTCGCTCCCGCGCGCGTCGTTTTCTCATTGCTATCTCGCTTCAGCACATTTTTTCCTAGTATCGCCATAACGTTTAGTATGCCTAAAAATCGCATTCTCCTCTTGTTACAAAAAAAAAAAAAAAAAAAAAAGGGTATGTCAGTCCCATCGTACCCTAATACGCGTACGTCTCCGATGATATTAATAAAAAAACTTTATTTTTGAAATCTTAATTATGTAAAATAATAATGCCGAGATTTCCGGTCGATATTACACGGTCTGTATTAACTAAAACAAAACGTATAGGTAATTACAATTTATTGGCATATAACAGGACAACTGGTCAGCAATTACAAAACAATCGTTCAAGTGACGCCCAACACGACACGATGACGACCGACGTCGCCACACGTCGGCCGGCATCGCGCGGCGACGTATGAATAAGTGCGTGTTGATTGGAATTTTAATGGATGTTAATGGGCGGGACAATGATGAAATCGTCGCCGGCGCAGATTGTATCTCCACAAGAGATAAGATTCAGATCGCCGGCAGTTTCAAAGGCAAATTATGGACGCGTCCGTCGAAGACCACTGCTTTTGGCCGCTACCAGTGTTGACTTTGATCTCTGCTTCAATTAAAGCCCTCGCATGTGTAGGTATAATAGTACCCTCGCAAGTTGTCTGTTACACTGCTTGAATGCAACAAATTTGTTGCAAATGCGTACAATCTCATAATTAATTTATGGTTGAGATCAGTATTTTTTTGTCTAACTTACCTACTATTAAAATTAAAAGAGTAAATAACAAATCCATAGAATTTTTTAAAATAAAGAGCAAAGCGTAGGACCGATCGTTGTGGAGATCCTTGGGGGAGGCCTATGCCCAGCAGTGGGCGTCGTACGGCTGAAATAATTTTTTATATTAATGTCTCACAACATCTTACAGCTTTCATATGACCCTAAGGATCCTCAAAAGTCTGTTTTGCTTTCAGCATAAATTCTCATTTGCACTTGGTTTACGGTTTTTACGGTAACAAAACCTTAAATTCCTTAAATCTAAGAGTGTAGTAGGATTCGTTGTCAAACACCTGTAACTAATACCCGTGTCGTTAGCTAACCAACCATTTGGTTTGAGGAAACAAAAATTACCTCAAATCACAGTGCACGGTAATGCGTGGGAATGCATTAAATGCACTCGGATGTAACTATTACACATAATTGTGGGTATTTTGACGGAGTAGGGTGACACGTTTGGTGTGACAAATTCCGCCTGTGACACTTCCGTGGTGGAAATGACAGACGCCTATCGAAGTGGCAAATCATCATGCAATGTAGTGCTTACCGTGAGAATGTGCTCATGGTTCTTCTATTGACAGATCACAAAAGGTTTAAAATGAAAACACATAAAACTAGTTTTATAACATTATTCTATATCTCTAGGTATAATGATTAAAATATAATGAAAATTCAACTTAATCTGTTTTCGTTTTCGTTATGCCATTTGAAGTATAGATAATAAGTTACAATGCTACATCTCACCAAGACACTACTTTATTTAGCGCTAAAATTTCTTTTCCCGTATTTAACCTTTAGTTTTTTTTTAAATATCAAAATTAGTTGACAGGTGAACTCAACAAATCGTTACAACTCAACATACGTTGACAAACTATTGAAATTTTGATGTAGTTCAACTAATGGCGATAAAAACAAGTGACGATATTTATCTATGAGTTTTTATCCAAAATGTATTTGGACTTTTATTAACATTTTTTTTTTATTTTATATTTTTTTTTGTCCTTTATATTCTTTCCGGTTAACTGGTAGAGAATGCCTAAGGGCATTAAGTCCGCCGTTTACTGTATGTGCAATAGAGAGTTAATTGAAAAATAAATAAAATTTATAATTTCGCATAAAGTAAAAAAAAAGATTAATGATGTTTACAGTGGCTTCCTGACCGTTACTGACCCTCACCCCTAACTTGGGGTTTGATTTGATTTAATGACCAAGTCCTTTATAAAACGTGAGAATAAACCCAGCTTTTACATTTCGGATGTTTCAAATTATTTTTAACGATCAATCTCGTTTGTACTTACTTATAGTTGAAAACTCGGAATCATTAAGATTAGCTGTAAAATTAATCCGCATAGGCCTCTACCTAATTACCAAACTCACCATGCTTAGAAAACGGGTTTACTAACGCACTGACTTATATTTTAGGAGACTTTGCTGTCTTTCTTCTTGTGACTGATCCCTAGGCTTACACGACGCACTTTACTAAACATTGAAACTCTTATGTACGGTCACGGAATCTGAATGTTAAGCTCAACTCTACGTCACTCGAGCGATGACTTTATGACATGCCTATGCTCGTGAAGGGATATGAAATATTTTAGAAAATAGAACGTTCAACTTTGAGTTGCGATACTCTTTAGATACGAAACTTAATAATGTCTTTCGTCATCATTATAATCCTGCAAATTTATGTAACGTCTCAACATGCTAAACATTACAATTCCGCAACCGTAACACAAAAAAATCTCTTTAACACGACTGTCTTTGAATTTTGTATTTAGCGTACCATCACAACTAATCTTCATCTGGTGATTTGTCATAAGTGAATTTATCATGTGAAAATATTCATGTGAGTACGAGCGATCCGTCAAAGGCGACCATATCGATGCGCTGTCAACACTCTGTCAACTTTGATGGAGAGATTCCGCGAGATAAAAATCGGGGTCGTCTATTTAAACTACAGGGGGTATATTTAAAATAGTTAAAATAGTTTGGTTTGTTAAGCATAAAAAACTCAAAAGAAGACATCTCCAAAATAAAATCGTTTTCGTAACGACCTTAATTTTTGTTATCTCTAGGTCTTATCGTTAGCAATTTCAAATTAAGGATTCGAATTGCAAGAAATACGTGTTTTTTAGGTCCATGAAAAAAACCAAATGATAACTAATTTCTGTTCTATTAAATATGAGATTTAATGCGTCGAAAAAATAATAGGTAATAGTGCAAATACATAGAAACTGGTTTCTATGTATTTGCAAACCGCAACTGCAAGCGACATGTCGCTTGCAGTTGCGGTTTGCGATCCGGTTCGAAAGAGACAGTTCAGACAGAACGGACAAATCCTCGCGCCTGCTCATGCCTCGTCTACCCGTAATTTACACTGAGAGCAAAAATGCGCTACGAGAGACGGTGCAACATATAAAAACTAATATAAGATCATGCTATCAAAGATGTATGAATACGAATAAGCGAACGGATTGTGTCGATCTTCGTACCATTTTTTACTTTTAAGACCAAAGAAATACAGTCCTATTTTCAATTGAGCCAGTAAAGTGCTCGAGTATTTTGCTGCACTGTCTGAACTGACCCTAATTTTTTAAGTGTGTGCAGTGTTACTCTACTGTTTATACTACCCATATACAGTACAGTGGTTTGCCTGCGGAACAGGAATCAGATAATAGTTCTATCAATGAATTTACATTATGCACAAGAAAAACGACACCTCATTAAAATCATTCGTGACTCGATGATCAGCCAATAACATTATGCATTAAACCTGAATGATCACAGCTTATGGATTATAAGATTTTCAAAAATGAATTTATATTCAAAGCGACGTCCGGCGAAGTCGGATTCTGTCAACGGATTCCCACGACTCTGCCCATAATAGATCGGCTACTTTCAACGAATGGTTCGAGTACACTGCTTCTGACAATAATTCCGAGATGTTTTTAAAGGCACTCTTTAAACAGATACCTCACAGCAGATACGAAGTTTAATTATTAATTTAGTTTTCAATATTAATTATATTGTTCAGTACACCCCTGCCTATACCGCGGAATCAGCTAGCGCAGTGGAAGCTGGTATTACTAATATAGACTCCGGACAAAAAACTAGGTTTCAGCGGGGATGTAAACTGAACAATTGGACTGCGATACACAGCGGAGAGAATGTTAAGTAAGGTGAGGTTACATACGGGTCTGTGTGTCGAACGTCTCCAAGGCAGAAGTGGTGTAAGGGAGCGCGCGCGCCCCTGGGGTCCTTTCTTCGTCTTCTTCTGCAGACCTTACCAATTCGTCACCTTACCCACAACACAAATAACAGCGTTCCCAAGGCACTGGGCGCTTCAGCAATAGATACACAATAACACACGGAGGAGCTTTTTGTCAAGATATATATTGCCCCTGCAACAACGCGTGGTAGAAACGTATTCGCGACCGGCCACTCGTCAAGGTGGCGTCAAATCTTGATCGTACAACACGGGATCAGATAGATAATTTAAGATTCAGTTCAAGCTCGATATGCCAGGCATATACAACACGAGCGATTTTTAACAAATTCAGCAAAATTAATCCGACATTTTGTTACAAGAATTTCAATCAAGTCACTGTCAACTTCAAGTGACAGCCAAATGTCAATTTGACGTGACATTAGAGACGCGTTCAGAAACGTCGATCTTTTCCGAACATATATTATAGCTAAATATCGTAATATTGAAAATTAAATATTAGTCGCATCCACTCGGGACCTTTCACTGTAAAGACGTGAAATGACTCAGCCTGGACAGTGAAAGGTCCCGGGTTCGATTCCCAACGGAATTATTACTTTAAGGGTGCTCGTTTTCTTTTCTAATGTTGAATTTTCAATATTATAAATTGCATTCAAAAAGACAGGTAAGTAAAAGTTGTTTTATAAAGCTATTTTTCTGACAGGCTTAATGTCCCGTAGAAAGGAAAATGCTCAAAATCGAAAGTTGTACAGAGACCAAATGTATTTCAGATGTTTAGTGATATTCTAAAGTAAAATTTTAATAAGATGCAAACATATCAAGCTTCTAACTTAACTCACTAGGTATGTCGCTTAAGCATCGTAAGCACTCCAAACGAACTTCTTCAAAGTGCAAGCGCGGCGCCCCCTATCGCATGTATCGCGAAATCACCGTGTCCAGCGCGATGGACCATACACGCCGATCGGACAACGATGCCTGTTAATTTAAACGGACACCATCAATATACACAATTATCACTTCATCTGAGACATTGAAGGAACGAACATTTAGTCATTTTTGTGGTTCAAATATTATTAATAATCGTGAGGTAAACGTTTAAATCTTTCCTCTTTATAATATTAGTATAGACAAACAAATAAATGGACAATTACAAATAATAAAACTCGCATAGTAAGGGAACCGACAGAAAGTAGATAATCTTAGATTCATTTCAAAGGTGCAAGTAAAATATATTATAGAAACAAATTATAGGTAGGGCAGAGGTACCCTTTGTGGCCACTTTAAGGATTTTTTTACTTTTAAGCACTAAGTACTAAATGGTCTTAGGTATTCAAGACACAAATTATATCTTAAATTATAGAAAATTTATCTACCTATAAAGGTACATTTTTCAAATTTATACAAGTAAAATAGTTTTTTTTCATATTACACACAATGTGTGAGAGGTGCCAAATGTACCGGTTTTGGCCACTTACTGATAGTTAAACTTTTGTAAGTATTGCGAAAAATCAAAACCAAACCCAGGTAAAATCAATATATTCTAATGCGCTAGAAACCAGTCAATTGCAAAACAACAATTTAATTGTAAAAAACAAAGGTTTATAAAGTATTTCAACCAAAACAAATTTCTTAAAATTTTCATACAAAACATTTTTTCAAACAGAAAATGGAATTTATTGAAAAAAAATCTAATGACATAAGGAATTCTAACGGTTGTTATAATTACCTTAAAATACCTTATTTTAATTGCCTTTATCAAAAATGGCTAAAAGTTGTTTAGAAAACTTTTAGAGCAAAAAGTGGCCAAAACCGGTACAGTGGCCAAAACCGGTACGCCTGCCTTACTTATACCTGATGCTGTATGGTATAGTTAGCTAAACTTTTATTTTATTTTATTTCGCCCAGGAAAAGTCACTCCCCAGTTCAAAATTCAAATGTTTACGTTTACGTTATACCTCTAACCTATCACGTGTTCTACAGGACTTCCGAGGCAAACTCGCTCATACTTGTTCTTTAAATCAGTCAATAAGGTTATAGACTAAGGGTGTCGGTGAAAATCCCTAATGACTAATTTTACCAATCAACAAGGTTTTTGTCTGGTTATGGGTTATGCCTGTAACATATATACAGATTACCAAACCCATTACTATAGAATACCTGTAAAACTTAAATATTAGGTACTTACTTATAATTTCTCAATGCATATTTTCATTTTTCACTGCTGTAATACTTTAGAATACACAAAGTAATCAAGATCAAATGAACTTATCAAAATATCAAAAAAGGCGGCTTAGAAATGTTCATTAAGTTCAAATTACATTTTCGGCTAAAAAGGGTACAGACGTATTCAAATGTTGCACGCGATAAAAACAAGGTTGCTAACAACATCATCATTCCAACAAGCATACCTAATTTCTTTAAGTCTGCATATTGCATTGGGAGCATACGAAATCAATAATTGCACAAGACCCTTATTTAGAGATTTGAAGACAGATTTTGGACAGGTGCCTGCTTTGTAAGATTCGCTTTCGGTTCTTTGTTCGAAATTCTCTGGCGCCTTATTTATGAAATTAACTTATTTCGAAACTAACTACTGTAAGCCTATTACTAAATTTACTTAAAAAACATTAAATCATTTGTTTTGTTTTTTTTTTTATCTACAATGGGGTAGCACTTAGTCCGCATCACACCTGATTTTAAGTGGTGATAAGGCTGATGGTGGAAGCGTACTACTCTCGTAATCCTCAATTACTGAGGAACTGGCTATCTCATCTTTAACTGGCGGAACAAAACAATGATGAAATCATCGTTGTTATGGAGATGGCGTCAGACTTTTAAAAGATGCGGTGGTAGCTAGCCAGGCGGACTAAGAACAAGTCCTACCACCAACCAAACCGAATACAATATTTACCCCCACTGGGTATTGAATCCGAGACTTCTGGGTCTGATACCGGTGGTGTGTACCACTAGAACACAGAGGCGGTTATAAACTTACTGTGTGATATGTCGGACACTGGTAGCATAGTTTGCAAGTCACAATACAAATGTATGGGAGATACCGCCTCGGGGACTCGTCTCCAAGACTGACGTATGATACTAGTCATCTGTAAGTATCGTAATGTGAAACCAGGCTATGCTAAATACAGTCGATAAGAGATAGAGGATGACGATTGTACTGTGGAAACGATTTTGATCGCATATACGATGAGACCATGCTCAATTAAGTTTTGTATGATTATAGTTACTTTATTTTCAACAGAGTTTATTCAAGTACTAGGTACTTTACATTTGGAATTGCCGACTATGTTTTTCGGTTATAGATAGATAGGTAGGTTATCTATTTGTAGGCAGAAGACATAAACAATAATGTAATATAATGTTTTTAAGGAATGTTTACTATCGATCTAATGTCGCTACTTCTAATGAATTATACTAACATTTAGCCTATTTATCAGTAGCCCCAGCACCGGTTAGTAACCGTTAACGTGATCGTATTTTGTATGAAAACGTCATAAATGGATCTGAAATTCAATACATTCAGCAGCACTTTTTTCAGCTTTTGAAGGACGGTATAGTTTACTTTTGTTCTGTGAGTTTACTATTCGTTAACCAGAACGATAAAAAAAAATCAATTATTTCTATGTAAGTAAGGAAAAACGTGATAGATAAAACATTTTTCCTATACTTACAGAATTGCATTGTAAATGCATAGAAATAATTTAAAAATCTCAATTTAATGGCTGTTTCATCTTAATCGATTGTTAAACAAAAGCGTAACAATTGATAGCAAAATTCGACGAGTCTTGTAAGCCTTTTGGTAGCTTAGTTGATCAGAGCATCAGGCCGGATTCCCGGAGGCACGGGTTCGAATCCCGCCTGAAAGCTACTTGTGGCTTTTTACTATCACATTTTTCCTATATTGCATTGTGAATGTATAGAAATAATTTAAAAAATCTCAACTGAACGTAGCTTTCAGTTTTGTACCATAGAGCAAAATATGACTCACAATATAAACTCCGCAAGTCTTTACCTGATTGACATAAGCTAAATGTTTTACCACCTCGTTGAAGTATTTAAAGTAGAAAATGGGGCTGTAAAATGTTTATTGTCTACGTTGATAGCTTTACTTGACTTGATTAAAGTTTATGTAGTGGCAGAACACAGGAGATCGGTTAATCAATTTAATGCTCCATGCAAGAACTGGATGCGGGCAGCGCAGGACCGATCGTTGTGGAGATCCTTGGGGGAGGCCTATGCCCAGCAGTGGGCGTCGTTCGGCTGACATGATGATGATGATGATGAAGTAGGGAGATTTAATGCTAGAAGATATATCCTTCTATCTATTGCAGTTAAAAATAATTTATTTCCGAATAATCTGCAATGATAATTAAATAAGGACAATAATAATCATCAAAAATGTACCAAAACTGCTCGTAATAAGTAGCTACGGGATAAGGATTATAAGTAAAAAGGATAAACTTTTTTATTACGCATTCAAGACATTATACATTGACTTCCCAATATGTTTTCGTAATAGAATAGTTCAACTTGATGGATATAAAATCTGACGATGTAAATCTGCTTGAATTATGTCTTACACCATCATAGTTCAATAAACAAAAAAATAATATTTATTTTAACACATTCTCAACCTACCGACCAAGAAGTTGTTCTTGAAATTAAATCTCCTCGCAATTTAATGTCATTTCACCACATGTAAGCTGATATTTCTCTGTACATAATTTATAGCTACTTAATGCGTTGAAGGAGAATAATTTGTTTTACTAATTAAAAGTGCAATAAAAGGAACACGCACGGTACGTATTTTATTTATTTAAATTTATCGTAAGCCAATATCAATTAGTAAATTGTGTTAGTTATTCGTTTGTGTATGTAAGTAGGTAAGTCAAGATTTCCAAGCCTTCAATCTAAAATAATAAGTATAATCAAAAACTATTTTCGTTTTGCTTGCAAATTTTTATGATTTTTTTATAATTGTTTTCAGTTAAAAACATACTTAAACAAAGATATTCAACTTTTTTTTTTAATATTTAAAGGGGAAAATCGGGTAGCCCTGGATGGTGGGTAGCTGCGGACATTTTAATTTCAAATCCTACGCAAACTAATCTTTATTTTTTATTAGCGTACCATCCTCGTGGTTCTACCCGCGTGGTACCCGTTCCCTTAAGAATTACGGGATAAGATATATATAGCCTATGTTAATCAGGGATAATGTAGCATTCTAAAAGTAAAAGAATTTTTGTAATCGGTTCAGTAGTTTTTGAGTTTATTCGTTACATACAAAACATCTCCACAAATGTTTCCTCTTTATAATATTAAGTATAGACGATTGTTGGCCGGGCAAACATGCACGGCCAACGGGCTCGGCCAGCATGTACTGGAGCCTTTAGAAATTGGATGTCCGCGGCTGCCCGCCGTCACTTGGAGGTTACTCGACTTTCCCCTAAAGTGATTTGGTTTCAGGAACATGTAGTATTTATATTGATGATAAACTGTTAGATAAAATTTAAAAAAATCTGTTAGTTGTAATATCGAACCTAGTTTTGGATCTACGATCTGCTAACACGCCGCCTCTAAAAAAATAGACAGTCGCCCTGGCGGCAGTAACCTTAATTGCCGCTTAGCCTAGCTGGCAAGAGCATGTCATCACAGGTATCGTTGGGATAGGCAAATCGTCTATTTGATTATCACCTTTTTTTCTCTTAATTTATTTTGGGGCTTGTATCCATATGGATACGCCAGCTCCATTGTATCTTCTTACAATAGAAAACCAATATATTAAGATATTTAGTTAAATTATTAAAGGCTATGTAGGTACAGATTAACACCTTGATTGTCTACTGTAAAAGTCAAAACACATAAAATATGTAAAGTGGACTTAGAGCACAATGTCATACTTTTCCATCCAAGTTGTTATGACTGGCTTCAGTTGAGTCACCTAAACATTAACGCCATAATAGAACCAATAGTTTGTTTTTAACATGACAAGTGATTTCATCTCACATAATGCATCCTTGATTACTAACGCCATACATTACATTCTTAACACATCTTTAAAACCTACTCCAGCCACGTTTCTCTCATCAGCTAGTACAATTATATGTTCCGAAAATCGAATTGGCTTACACATTAACATTTCTTATGGGAGATATAAAACTGCTCCGGGTTCGTTACGCCAACGGGTAAGATGAATAAAGAGGTAATTAAAAATAATGCTCTCCATTCACCCTTTATCAAATACATAAAGTTTCAACGCAACATCCTCAGAGGAAACAATAACGTTGTTACACAGCATTTAAACCTGCTATTTTATGACGCGTCATTTTCAATTAAAAACTTTTATTGAAGCGTTCATTAGGTTGGCTTCATTTGGTCTAGCATGTGTCATAACTGTTACTATGTTTATTATAGAAAGTAGGAAGGAAATGCAACTCATTTTCTTTTAAATGAACGGCTATGATTGGTTGGGAATGACCTGATGAGATTGTGAGCTGATAAATTATAAGACACTTTATGGATATCTGGCTTAAGCGACGATAAAAAAATATATTTTTTTGACGATCTGTTTGACGCAAGGGTGTAAGTATGGTCTCGGGTTCTGACGTCTTCGGTTAGATGTCTCGGGTTCGATTTCCACAAAAGACAAATATTTGTGTGCTTTTTTGTGGTCTGGGTGTTGATGAAAAAAAAAGGTTATATATACATATTCCTCCACAGTGTTCCTTAATGAAATTTGAGGCTAGGTAATAGGTGTAGTGGTAAGAAATTTATTATCATAAAAAAAAAAAATTGCGGTTAAGGGTGGGCATCGTTCGGCTGACATGATCATGATGATGGTACAAAATCAATATTGGTTTCCCAGAAAACAGAAAATATTTTTAAAAATAACTAATTTTATGTTTGAATTATACGTTTAATACTTCAATCAAGTGTGAGAAATTTAACCGACTTATCATATTTTTACTACCATACCTAATATTATAAAAAAAATATTCCAAACTATTGTGTATTTAAATTGTTAGCTGTCAAATTAATATTTCTTGTTACGTGTGGGTATTCAGATAATAAATTAGTTATGCTTTGATCTCAACTGGTGTTGTATCTTTTAGTGGCGACTTCGGAAATTAATGGTTTTTATGGGATTATGGCGTCAAATATTGCAAATATAGTGTTTCCTGGACAATTTGATCCAAAAACTGATAAGTGGAGTGAATATAAAGAAAGACTACTTTGTGCTCTAGACGCCGCGGGCGTGTCGTCGGACGACGGGCTTAAAGCGCGTTCATTGTTTCTATCTCAGTGCGGCAAACAAACCTATTCGCTTATAGTGTCACTGTTGGTACCCAGACGCCCCACCGATGTCCCGTTTGAGGGGATAATAGCGATTTTGGACAGATTTTATGAACCTGAAATTAACGAAATACTTCAAGCCGGGAAATTCCATAAGCGCCAACAATCCCAAGAGGAAAGCGTGCAAGATTATGTTGCGGCCATTGGGTTATTAGGCACACAGTGTAACTTCAAAGACCTTAAGCGCCAGTTACGAGATAGGCTAGTGTTGGGTGTGCGTGACGAGCGTCTGCGGCGAGAGCTACTGAAGACTAAATCTCTCACATACGAGATGGCTGTACAGCAGTGCCTAAATTACCAGACGACTTTCAGTGATATGTACCCTGGCACTAGTGGTGATACAAAGCTAACTCCGTCCACGGTTAATGAACCTATGGATATTGGTAGAATCAAGTCCGAAGAGTGTCGACGTTGTGCACGTAGTCATAAGGTTGGCGAACAATGTCAGTTTATGAAAGCAAGATGCTTTTACTGTAAGAAATATGGACATATATCGTCTGCTTGTATGAAGAAACGTTCCAAAGTGCACCATACTCAATCTGATAGTGAAGATGCTTCTATTGATAATGTTCCTGAAAAGATGATGGGGGTTTATATTTGCTCTGAAAAATATAGCTCACCTATAACAGCAAACATAAACATAGATGGTGTTAATGTGACAATGGAAGTGGACTCTGGTGCTTCGAGGACTATTATGTCTGAAGAAACATTTAAAAAGTTATGGCATACGCCGCCACCCTTGCAATCTACCAATGTAAAATTAGTGACCTGGACCCGTGACCCACTGAAGGTTTTAGGAGCTACACATGTTCGCGCATCGCTTGGCAATAAGGATGCTCAGTGTGAACTCTTGGTTGTGTCGGGTAATGGCCCTTGCCTGTTGGGTCGGAATTGGTTTGAAGCATTATGCGTTGAAATAGTGGGTGTCTGCTGGAATGACCTTGAAATGGATTGTTTGGTGCGTCAGTTTCCGAACTTATTTAGTGAGAAACTTGGTGAATATAAAGGTCCAGATGTATCCCTCCACGTGCGTCCTGATGCAACCCCGAGATTTATGAAGGTACGGCCAGTACCTTTTCCACTGAAGCGCCAAGTTGAAGAAGAATTGACTCGCATGATAGAAGCGGAAATTCTTACACCTGTCAGGTATTCGGACTGGGCTACGCCCTTACGACTGGTCAAGAAAGAAGATGGTTCACTTCGCATATGTGGAGATTACCGATCAACAGTGAACCCAGCGATTCAAGTTGATTCATACCCATTACCTGCAGCGGTTGAATCATTTGTGCAGCTGAGTGGTGGTCGGATATTCAGTAAAATAGATTTAAAACTAGCATATATGCAGTTGAAAGTAGATAATGATACTGCCATGATGTTAACCCTCAACACACCACTTGGTCTGATGAAAATGAATCGCTTGGCTTTTGGTGTTAATGCGGCACCAGCTATCTTCCAACGGGTCATGGCAAATGCCTTATCTGGTATTGAAGGGGTAGCCTGTCTGCTTGATGACGTAGCCGTGGCGGGGCGTAATATGGAAGAACATAATCAACGACTCCATGCCGTTCTCCAAAAGCTTGATAGTATGGGATTTCGTCTAAATGTTAAGAAGTGTGTTTTTGCTACCAATAGCATACATTTTTTAGGCCACACGATTGATGAAAATGGGCTCCATCCCTCGCCACTGAAAGTAAAAGAAATCAAAGACAAGCCTGCGCCATGCAATAGAGAGACATTAAGAGCATTTTTAGGCTTGTACAATTTTTATGAAAAGTTCATACCAGACAAGGCAACATTACTGGAACCCTTATACCGTTTATTGGAAACAAAAAGACCTTGGATTTGGGGCGAAAAAGAAAACTCTGCCTTTGAGCAAGCTAAGGAGCTTCTATCGTCAGATTTGACTCTGGTTAATTACGAACTAGAGAGAGAATTATTGTTAATTTGTGACTCTTCGAGTTACGGCCTTGGTGCTATTATAGCACATGTCATGGATGACGGAACAGAAAAACCTATTATGATGGCTTCTAGAACCTTACAGCCACATGAAAGAAAATACGGGCAAATTGACAAAGAAGCCTTGGCTATCATTTTCGGGTTAACAAAATTCCATGAATTTTTGGCAGGTCCTAAATTCTGTATTATTACAGACCATAAGCCCTTGGTTGGACTGTTTAACCCTACCAAATTAATTCCTGATCAAATTTCGCCTAGAATGTTACGCTGGTCTCTAAAGCTCAGTTGTTATGAGTATTCGATTAAGTATAGACCTGGAAAGTCATTGGGTAACGCTGATGCTTTGAGTAGGTGGACAATGACACATTCTGCAGCCGTCAAGGAAGAAGCTGTTAAAGAAGTATTATTGCTTGAAGAACAACCTGAGGGCTGGTATATTGATGCGCCTAGAATTGCTAAAGAAACTAAAAAAGATGTATTGCTACAGAAGGTTCTTTTCCATGTGTTACACGGTTGGCCAAATTCTAACAATGATCCAGTTTTAAGACCATTTTGGTTGAGAAGAGAGGCTCTTTCACACAGTAAAGGTTGTTTACTGTGGTGTAACAGAGTCATCGTGCCAAAATTGCTTCAAAGTGAAGTTTTGAAGTTATTGCACGCTCCTCATGCTGGAATTGTGCAGACTAAGGCATTTGCTCGTGGATATGTATGGTGGGCCGGAATGAACCAGCACATTGAACAGTGTGTAGCTGAGTGCGAACAATGTCAAGCAGTGAAAAATAATCCACCAAGGGGGTCCCTTGGTGGATTACCTGGACAAACCTGGATTACCTCTGAAAAACCATGGAGCCGTCTTCATATAGATTTTGCAGGTCCCTTCCAAGGTAAAACTTTTCTGGTATTGATAGATAGCTATAGCAAATGGTTTGAAGCTGAGATAATGTTATCCATGTCTAGTGAAGCTGTAATTGCTATTCTTCGTAGAATATTTTCAGCACAAGGCCTACCAGATACCGTAGTCACTGACAATGGCAGGAACTTTACATCCAAGGAGTTTAACACATTTTTAAAGAACAATGGTATTAAGCATCTTTATTCTCCGCCATACCATCCAGCTTCAAATGGCCAAATAGAGAGAGCTATCCAAACATTTAAAAATAAATTAAGGAAAATTTCTAATTTAAACTATCCCTGGAATGAAAAACTACCAAGAACTTTATATGCACTGAGAACTGTCCCGAACAGTAGTACTAATAAAACTCCAGCTGAAATGTTGAATGGGCGTCGATATAAAACAGCTGTGTCATCCTTACACCCTAATTCAATCCCTAGTCAGGCTGACGAACAGCTGGAACAAGCAGCACAGCGAGCACCAGCACGCTCATTTGTTGTAGACCAACCTGTGTTGGCTCGCATGTATGGACCTGGCGAGAAGTGGCAGAGAGCTCATATCGAACTAGCAGAGGGTCCTAGCTCTTACGTGGTGAGGACGGAAGATGGTGAGCTGCACCGACGGCATGTTGATCAGCTGTTGGCTCGTGCTGTGAGACAACAATCACAAATTGCCTCTCCACCCCAAATGGCTTCACGCAGCCCACCTCGATCTAACACATCATCCCCGGAACCACCTATTATCATTCCACCACCAGAACAGTGGCCAGAAATAATTGGCATACCTAATTCATCTAATTTATTTGATTAGTCAATTCAAATTTGATTGTAACAGTGATTTCAATTGAACTTTAATTATGAGGGAAAGGTATATTGTGTATTTAAATTGTTAGCTGTCAAATTAATATTTCTTGTTACGTGTGGGTATTCAGATAATAAATTAGTTATGCTTTGATCTCAACTGGTGTTGTATCTTTTACAAACCATTACTACTGAACGCCTTAAACACCTCTTTATCTCGATTCCCTGTTATCTTACTACTGTTACTGTCTGCATACTTGCACTTACGAGTGTGATAGATTTGGGGCGAATAATATAGAAATAGAACTATTCTGATAAATTAAACTGTTCAATTAACTATAAACAAAACTATAAAGCTTCTATTTCAATAAGGTCAGGATTAATAAAAATCTCAAATCTAAATATAACTATTCTGATAAAAGCATCTAACTATTCAAATAACTATAAACAAAACTATAAAGCTTCTGTTTCAATAAGGTCAGGATTAATAAAAATCTCAAATCTCTAATAAACTATTTTATTCTTTGAAATCGTCCATTTATTTTTTTACCTACCACCCGTTAAGGACATCTTTTAGCTGACAAGAAAAACGGGCGAAAAAAACTCACCAGCCTTAACAGAAACAACGACATTTATAAATAATCATGTCGTTGTTGAACATACAACACATTTAACAACATTTACAACAACATTACTTTTCATGATAAAAGATTTAACAATATTTACGAATATCATCAAGCATTTTCTATAAACTGTTACTTTATATTATTTCAGTACTCTCATAATTTATTCGAAACCGATAAGGACCGATAAGGACAACTTTTATTTAATATTATCAACAAATAAGCATTTACATTTAACAAGTTACCGAATATCCTTCGAACAAGGGCAAAACTTCAGCAATATTTACTAGACAATACATCAGCATTAAACAGCAAGAAAAAACAAGAAATGAGAAATATGAAACAACGGAATAGTTACTTAACTTGTACACCGCTCACGGCCCAAACCAGACTAACCAAATAAAATGGCTGCCTCGCCTTATAAATGTTAGCGTCTACCGCCAATTCTACTGACAATTTCCGTTTACGGAAATTACAGAAAATACCACAATACAAACATAACAATTATGAAAAAGTATTCCAAAATCAAAGAATGATTTTACTTAACATTATTTATAAATACAATAATTATATATTTGTTTTCTTTTCCACCGGAAGTAACGTGTACAAACGTAAAAGTACACGTTACTTAGATACTTTATATTACATTACCTTTTAGTAATAAACTAATTGATATGAATATTAAAAGTAATAACATGATTTTATACACATTATTCAGTACTTATTGGCAAATTAAAGTACAATTGCTTGATCATGCTTTGTTGACGGTTGGTCCCGCCACAAATCAAAATACTTTTTATTAGAAACAGGGTACATGTTGTAAAATGTTATCTCCATAATTAATATAATGAATTTAGATGTAAAAATAACTATTTGACATTAATAACAAAACTCCATATCATATCGCTTTGTTGTCGGATGGCACCGACACAAATCAAACTTCTATTTAATGAAAACACGATAAATAAGGTACAATGTTATCCCCAAAATTAATTTAGATGTAATAAATACTAAATTGAATCAATAACAAAACTTGATATTCTATCAAGTGCAATGATATATAATTGATGTTCGTTTTTGATGCACCTCAAAGCCGCCTGCGCACATCGCCTCACCTCTGTTCGCTGCAACGTATGGAATTTGTATTCAATAATTTAAACAGCTGCCTTCAATTCATCAGTCGTTATGTGCAATTTAGTTAGTAAAAAAAATTGTTCTACTTAATCGTCCAAAAAGTTTGAGAATTTATTTATCGGAAATATCTTGAAAATAATTGTTGAAGAAGAATGAAAAACATTGGAATAATGTATTCGTGTAAACACAAATTACCTACAACTGGTTTGATGTAAAGTTCCATTCGCAATGTATTAAAACAATTATGTAAGACTCAATGATGACAATTATTCGAGAAAATCGTAATAATAATAATAAATAACTTCTTACATTCACACCAATTATCTAAGCCCATTTTAATTTCATTAAGAAACTGTATCATGGAAAACTTGATTACGGATAAATATATACTTAAATACTTTTTGTTTGTAAATACATACTTAACATACATAGTAAACACCCAGACCAAGACAAATAGACATGTTTATGCACACAAATATTTATCTTGTTCGGGAATCGAACCCGAGACCACTGGCGCAGAAGGTGGGGTAGCCTACCCCTGCGCCAAATCGGTCGTCGATGTAATAAAATTACATCGACGGATGGCACCGACACAAATCAAACTTCTATTTAATGAAAACACGATAAATAAGGTACAATGTTATCCCCAAAATTAATTTAGATGTAATAAATACTAAATTGAATCAATAACAAAACTTGATATTCTATCACGGCCATACTGACAAGTACTTCGTTCTCGAAGTACTAGATCAGCTTAAGTACTTAATTAATCTCATGTGTCACATCTAACGTAGATTTATCGAACCTTCTGTGAGCCTCGCCATGTCCACTATTTTACCCTCTATCGGTGAAGACCAAGAAGACACCAAACTCACAGCAGTAGTGGATTTAGTCAGTCAGTCAGTATGAATAGTGTGCCTCGACATGTACGGCTCCATCACCGCTGCCCGTGAAGACCAAACCGACATCAAGCACACTATCGACCAGCTTCATTACCTCTACTGTGAACCTCGACATGTCAACGGCATCACCCCCTGTCGGTGAAGACCAAGAAGACACCAAGCCCACAGCAGCAGGGGTCAAACACACTATCAACGAGCTTCTTTACCTACTGTGAACCTCGACATGTCAACGGCATCACCCCCTGTCGGTGAAGACCAAGAAGACACCAAGCCCACAGCAGCAGGGGTCAAACACACTATCAACGAGCTTCTTTACCTACTGTGAACCTCGAAATGTCAACGGCATCACCCCCTGTCGGTGAAGACCAAGAAGACACCAAGCCCACAGCAGCAGCAGCATCGGAAACCATCTGAAACCATCGGAAACCATCGGGAACCATCGGAAGCCACTGGAAACCATCGAAAACCGTCGAAAACCATCGAAAACCGTCGAAAACCATCGACAACCATCAAAACCCATTGACAACCATCGACAACCATCGAAAACTATCGACAGCCATCGAAAGCCATCGAAAACCATCGAAAACCATCGAAAACCATCGAAAGCCATCGAAAACTATCGCAAACTATGGAAAACTATGAAAACCCATGGAAATCCTATGGATAACAGAAAACCCGTGGAAAACATATGGAAAACCCATATAAACGTTTGGAAAACTCATGAAAAACGTTCGGAAAACCAATGAAAAACGTATGGAAAACCCCATGGAAACTCATAGAAAACCCATGGATAACCTATGGAAAGCTATTTGAAAACGTATAAGATAGCCTATTGAAAACGTATGAAAAGCCCATGGAAAACGTATGGAACAACCCATGGAAACCTATGAAAAACGTTTTATCATAAGAAAGCTATTTAACATCAATAATATTATAGTGGAGCAAATCGTTCCAAATGATTAAAGTTAAATAAAAAAAGGATAAAAATAAATCTAATCTCACTGTACTCCGTCTATCAAGGAACAAGTCTAAAGATGGTTGTGGTGGCAACTAGGTAATACGAAAGAACCATAGCAATCTATTTAAACTTAATTAATGGGTAAGCTTTTTAACAAGAGGTATACTTTGTCGTACAGTGTTAAAACCTATTAACACATGTTATAACTTATATAATTAACTATCACTTTCTAAAAGCCACTTCAAAATCAAAGTTTTGTAAGATAGTATAGCAATGGGGAACCAAAATTAGCGCCCCAGTAAGTAACACTTATACTTTTATAAATATGCCAAGAAAGTTTAAAGATCGAAATCACATCGGCCCTAGCAACTTACAATGATCGTCAAAAGGACAGGACTTAATTTAACAGATCTTATGAAACTTATGGTAACGTATGGAAACTTCTATGGAAACGTATGGAAATTTCTATAGAAAGCTATCGAGGAATATCGAGAACTACCGAAAACCATCGAAAACTACAGAAAACCATCAAAAACTACCGAAAACCATCGAGAACTGTCGAAAACTGTCGAGAACTGTCGAGAACTGTCGAGAACTGTCGAGAACTGTCGAGAACTGTCGAGAACTGTCGAGAACTGTCGAGAACTGTCGAGAACTGTCGAGAACTGTCGAGAACTGTCGAGAACTATCGAGAACTGTCGAGAACTATCGAGAACTGTCGTTAACTATCGAGAACTATCGAGAACTGTAGAGGACTATCGAGAACTGTCGAGGACTATCGAGAGCTATCCAAAGCTATCGAAAAGTATCGAGAACTATCGAGAACTATCGAGAACTATCGAGAACTATCGAGAACTATCGAGAACTATCGAGAACTATCGAGAACTATCGAGAACTATCGAGAACTATCGAGAACTATCGAGAACTATCGAGAACTATCGAGAACTATCGAGAACTATCGAGAACTATCGAGAACTATCGAGAACTATCGAGAACTGTCGAGAACTATCGAGAACTGTCGAAAACTATCGAAAGCTATCGAAAACTATCGAAAAACTATCGAAAACTATCGAAAACTATCGGAAACCATCGGAAACCATCGGAAACCATCGGAAACCATCGGAAACCATCGGAAACCATCGGAAACCATCGGAAACCAACGGAAACCATCGGAAACCATCGGAAACCATCGGAAACCATCGGAAACCATCGGAAACCATCGGAAACCATCGGAAACCATCGGAAACCATCTGAAACCGTCGGAAACCAACGGAAACCAACGGAAACCATCGGAAACCATCGGAAACCATCGGAAGCCATCGGAAACCATCGGAAACCATCGGAAACCAACGGAAGCCATCGGAAGCCATCGGGAACCATCGGGAACCATCGGAAACCCTCGGAAACCATCGGAAACCATAGGAAACCGTCGGAAACCAACGGAAACCATCGGAAACCATCGGAAGCCATCGGAAACCATCGGAAGCCATCGGTAACCATCGGAAACCATCGGAAACCATCGGAAACCATCGGAAACCATCTGAAACCATCGGAAACCATCGGGAACCATCGGAAGCCACTGGAAACCATCGAAAACCGTCGAAAACCATCGAAAACCGTCGAAAACCATCGACAACCATCAAAACCCATTGACAACCATCGACAACCATCGAAAACTATCGACAGCCATCGAAAGCCATCGAAAACCATCGAAAACCATCGAAAACCATCGAAAGCCATCGAAAACTATCGCAAACTATGGAAAACTATGAAAACCCATGGAAATCCTATGGATAACAGAAAACCCGTGGAAAACATATGGAAAACCCATATAAACGTTTGGAAAACTCATGAAAAACGTTCGGAAAACCAATGAAAAACGTATGGAAAACCCCATGGAAACTCATAGAAAACCCATGGATAACCTATGGAAAGCTATTTGAAAACGTATAAGATAGCCTATTGAAAACGTATGAAAAGCCCATGGAAAACGTATGGAACAACCCATGGAAACCTATGAAAAACGTTTTATCATAAGAAAGCTATTTAACATCAATAATATTATAGTGGAGCAAATCGTTCCAAATGATTAAAGTTAAATCCTTTCCTCTTCCCCCCGGACCGCGGTTGCGAATAGGTCTTCATAATTCTACGTTTTTTTCTAAAATTATTATAAAACTCATTTTCGTGCGAAAAATAATAACAAAATAATAGGAGTGCATAAGTCATAAGGAGTGCGCGCGCGCCTACCACCCGAAGCCGCCGTATCACCGCATTCACCGCGCTGCGACAACTGTGAGTGAGACAATACAATACCTCTACGAGTGTGCGAGCAGCTCATCCGCCCCTAGCGTCCCAACACCCTCCGTACGCCGCCCGCCGCGCACCGCAGCCGCTTCCCACCGCATCACCCGCCGCCCGCCCGCCGCCCACCGCCCGCCGCCGCGCCGCGCCGTCGACCGTCGTCCTTCGTCATAACAAGCCGAGCTCCGCACGACGACTACGTCAAGCTTATGCGTTCCTGGTAGCCTGCGCTCGCACAGCGGAGCAAGTAAAACCTTCGTATTTTTACACAACTTTGTACACTCTTCGTACCGTCTATCGAGTTCAAGTTTTTACTATCATCATGAATACTGTGAACAAGTCTTTCTCAACTCCAAACATTGATGAAGCTGGTAATGAGGCGACTCCTTCAAACTTTATTACACAACGTAATAAAAGATTGAGAGACGAAGACTTGCCCTTTGAATTTCAGACATTCAAAGACGAGATAAGGGAATTATTTACTTCGTTTATTAAAACACAACAAACTCAAATGAAAACTATTATAGATGACTTAAAAGAGATTCAATTAACAAACACTAATATTGATGGCTCTATTGCTCTTCTTACATGTCAAAACGAAGAGTTACGCAATAAAATTGATTCTCTCGAAAGTAAAGCAAAGGTTGATCATGAGTATATAACAGTGCTCGAAAACAAAGTTGATGACCTTCAAAGAACTTTGCGGAAATCAAGCATTGAATTAAAAAATGTACCCAGAAATGAAAAAGAAGACAAGGAAGATTTAATAAAAATGTTGCTTACTTTATCGGAAAACATTAATCTACAACTGAAGCGGGACGATATTAAGGATATTTTTAGATTTCATAGCAAAAAGGAAGGCATGAAAAATACTCCCATCGTTGTGGAATTTGGGTCTACACTGCTAAAAAACAATTTTATTACACAAACTAAACTATTCAATAGAAAAAACAGTAATAAATTGCAAGCAAAACACCTAGGATTTACCAAAAGCGTAGATACGCCCATATTTGTTTCGGAACAATTGACCCCGAAAGGAGCTCGCCTTTTCTTTCTTGCTCGAGATTTGGTCAAAACCAAGAAATATAAATATTGCTGGACCTCCATTGGCAGAATTTTTGTACGGCAAGATGATAATTCTAGAATAATACAAATAACGAATGAGTCCCAGGTACATCAATTGCTAACTGCATGACTAGATAAAGTTATTATTACTCACTTGTTATTTTTGTTACTTTGTTTTGAAGTTTTGCGCTTGTTCATATTACATTTATGTCTTTATACTAAAGCATTAAAATATTTGGAAACATGTATAACACAAACAAATGTAATACACACATGTACAGACACACATGTAATACAATATTTTTTTATTATAATATTTACACTATACCTTGTTTACTCAAAACCAAATTCACACACAGACATATGCAACATCGTCCTCAATCTAATTACTTTTACAACATATGGATCTAGTCCCTATAACTCAATAACAAAAAATTTCGACTTTATCTATTTATATAATTCAATAGCACTACAAACACCAACGTACATCTTAAAAGACTATCCAAAAATTAAAGAATTTGCTTATGAATAGTAATTTGAACCAGTTAGAATTAATAGACAACACTGAAATATATAGATCGATAATGTGTAATATAGGAGATTTGAAACATGTAATACAACGTTCTAATAGTAATTTTTCCGTATTAACTCAAAATATTAGAAGTGTTTATAGTAACTATGATGATTTACTACTCAACTTATCGGAATTATCCTTTGAAACTGATATTTTAGTATTAACAGAGTGTAGACTAGACCATAGAAAACCAATCCCTAAAATAAGCAACTATACGTCACATCACACCTTACGTAAACTGAATCAAAATGATGGAGTTGTTGTTTACATTAAAAACAATCTAGAAGTACAGGTGACTGAACTGAACTTAACACATGCTTCTGGAATACAAATAACTGGCGAAAACTGCACAATTCTAGGTATTTACCGCTCACCATCAAATTGTAATGCTGATGACTTCATTGATTCAATTAATTCTCATCTTGAAACTATAGCTTCACACAAAAATGTTGTAATTATTGGTGACATAAACATAAATTTAATACCTAAAAGTAATGAAAACTCGTTTGAAAGAAACAATCGTCTGAAGTACCTTGAGGTTTTGTCATTGCATGATCTTCAACCAGGTCACAGACTTCCTACAAGAGAAAACAGCTGCCTTGATCATGTTATGATAAAACTTAACAAAACAGACTGCTCTGCTCTTGTAGCTGTCTTGAACACAAGCATTACGGACCACTCAATGGTTTTCTTCAATATCTCTAATTCAAACAAAACTGCACCAAATCTAAAAACTAAATTTAACACTGATTATGAAGCTGCGTATACATCCCTCATAACTACTGATGTTTCACATTTTGCTATGTGTTCTGACCCAAACGTTTTTGCTGATATTTTGATTAACCTCATAAAGACTGCTATTCAATCTAACACCACAATCAAAATAGTTCATAGTAGTAGACGCATTCTTAAGCCCTGGATAACTAATGGTGCTTTAAGATGCATAAGACTAAGAAATGCAATGCAACTTAAACTAAAAAAGGACCCGTTAAATATTGTTTTAAAGATTACTTTCAAACGCTACCGTAACTTTTGTACAAATATTATAAGAAAACTTAAACGTCAATATCATAAAAAACAAATAGAAGATTCGACAAATAACCCTAAGCAATTATGGTGCACTATTAATGAAATATCTCAGTTTAAACCTTCAAAGAGTAAAAATACTGATCTCATTAACTTAAAAACCGATCCTAAAGAATCTGCTAACTCGGTTAACAGGTTCTCTAGCAATGTTGGCAAAACGTTAGCTGAGGAAATTGTCCGTAACAATCCTCATACACATACACTTAGGTTCAATAATCAGAGTTTAATTAATTCTTTTGTCCTCTTAGAAACCGATCCTGAAGAAATTAGTTCTATTCTCATGAACCTTGATTCCAATGCGGCCCCTGGATGGGACGGTATTCCAACTAAGTTTCTAAAGCGATGTAGAAGTTTTGTTGTGCCTCTGATAAGTCAGTTAGCTAATCTTTGCTTTAAAACAGGTACTTTCCCTTCTGCTTTTAAACGCTCAATTGTTACTCCTGTACACAAGGGAGGGGACAGAAACGTTGTCAATAATTATAGACCCATATCAGTTTTGTCGTGTCTATCGAAAATTTTAGAAAAACTGTTAAATATCAGACTATTAAGTTTCCTGACTAAACACAAAATACTTTCCGATAGACAATACGGCTTCCGAAAGGGTAAGTCGACTCAAGACGCTGTAAAGGACATAACAAAGTATATTATTGATAATGTCGACAAAGGGGAAAAATGTCTTACAGTGTTCTTAGACCTGAAAAAAGCCTTTGACACCGTTTCTGTCCCCATCCTTGTGCGTAGACTCGAGAGCATAGGAATAAGAGGTACGTCACTTGCCATATTTCAAAATTACCTTCTCGAAAGGAAACAGAGCGTTAAAATAGATAATACAATCAGTGATGAAGAAGCTACTGACTACGGCGTTCCTCAAGGTTCTGTGCTTGGCCCAACGCTATTTTTAATTTATATCAATCAGTTATGTAACCTTCAACATAGTGGTGGTCAGATATTCTGTTACGCGGATGACACAGCGGTTGTGTTTTCTGGACAGTCTTGGTTAGATGTACAAGCAAAAGCTGAGATGGGGCTAGCTAAGATTGCTGACTGGCTGAACGGAAATCTGTTGACCCTCAATATAGATAAAACAAATTTCATATGTTTCACTTCTGCTAACAGATCACAGCCAAATCAGAATTTCAATCTCCGTATACACGGGTGCTCTGTTCAGCCTAACTGCCTGTGCCCCTTAATCAAAAAAGTTGACTGTATAAAATATTTAGGTGTGATGATCGACCAGAGATTGAGTTGGCATGTGCATTTGGAATTGATTTCGGAGAGGATCAGAAAACTCATTTGGATTTTTAAAAAGCTAAGACATGTCATGCCGAGTAAACTACTTAATAGGATCTACATTTCTCTGGCGCAGTCGGTAATCACATACTGCATCCCTATATGGGGTGGTGCATCTAAGACAAAGTTTCTTTTTCTTGAGAGGGCCCAAAGATCTCTTATTAAAGTTATGTACTTTAAGCCATATCGGTTCCCGACGAACGAACTATATCAGCTTTGTGGCCTCTTATCTATAAGACAACTTTATATACTGCTGATCATACTTGATTTGCACAAAAATCTTCCATTTGACTCAGCGATATTAGACAAAAGACGCAAGTACAATGTTGCTCCTAGTCACCGCTCCCGAACAGTCTTTGCAGAGCGTCAGTATACCATCCGATCATCGTCATTATATAATGCTGCAAATAGAAACTTGGAAATCTATGGCAAAACAACATCTGATTGTAAAAAGATCCTCAAAACCTGGCTAAATTCATTGGACTATGAAAAAACAGAAAACCTATTGGTAAAAATAATTTAACTTTAAAACTAATTTAGATATGTAATAAACAGTAATGCTGTAATAATAAATAAGTAATAGTAATTTAAAAAAAATATAAAGAAAAACGATAAGTATTTTTTTGTATTTTTTTTTTTTTTTTTTCAAAGGACTTAGATCACGCAAACACAAACACACTTACACACAAACACACACACACACACACACACGCACATACACAACACACGCCCAACACTCACAATCAAACCTACTTATAAGATTAATCTACTCTTAAATTTAACTCAATATGTTTTAACTTTAAAATTGTCATGGGAAGAGCGAGTCTACCCCAACACGAGTACTGCGTTACTTTCTGGGGTGCCTCATACTGTTAAACTATAGATATTGAGAAATAAAATTATTTTTATTTTTATTTATTTATTAAATAAAAAAAGGATAAAAATAAATCTAATCTCACTGTACTCCGTCTATCAAGGAACAAGTCTAAAGATGGTTGTGGTGGCAACTAGGTAATACGAAAGAACCATAGCAATCTATTTAAACTTAATTAATGGGTAAGCTTTTTAACAAGAGGTATACTTTGTCGTACAGTGTTAAAACCTATTAACACATGTTATAACTTATATAATTAACTATCACTTTCTAAAAGCCACTTCAAAATCAAAGTTTTGTAAGATAGTATAGCAATGGGGAATTCGTAGTAGGTATAAAAAAACTTTATAACTTTAGTACCTACCTAGATTTGATTAAATTTCTTGCATTAAGTTATTATTTGAAAATCTAAATAATGCTATGCTAAAAAAGAAATAAGAGCCTTATAAAATAAATATGGCAACATAACATAAAGCAAAGATTTGAATACTAAAATGTAAAATGTCATTGTTATTAGCAAAATCTAGTTATTATACTTCATGCTTCGTCCTCAAGATTAGCTTGATTTACACTTTACACTTGTAGTACGCCCTAGTAATCGCCAATTTCACACTATATTGAGAATATACCTACTTATAAATTAAAAAAGTAATAAAAGAAAATTATTATTTTTTAAATTTCAAAAGTGGGTAGTCAACACCGATCTGGCTCAAGCGCCCATCATAGCTGTCATTCGCTTTCTAGTGCGTCGCCGATTCACATCTAGTTTTTAAATTGTGTTAAAAAAGTTGTTAGTTGTTGTTAAAAGTGATTATTTAGGATGCCCAAACGCAAAAAAGATAATTGTGAACACATTAAACGAAAAATTATAAGATTGGAGAGGTAGTTGGAGCGAAAAAAGAAGCACCACCACCGGTAAGATTCATCTTGTTCTGAGTTATCGGAACAATTCTATCGCTCGTCGTCCTTATCTAAAGGTACGGTATGTGTTTTTATACATTCATAAGTCACTGGCCTTGACATATTATATTGCATATTGAAGTTCAGTGACCTGGTTTTCTAACGTTTCGCAAAAAATGCAAACGATAATAACGTTCAACGATAAAACGTTTTGACTATTTAACTACCTATTACTTATTACTAAGTTTGTAAAATAAATACTTTTTGATAAAGTATAACAAAATTATTAATTAATCTTAAAGTTATAAGTGAACATAAATGCATTAGTTCGTCACAGACTTTTACAAGTTCTCGTATAAGTAGATTTCAAACAGTTTGCGGGCAGTACTTTCTATGAACTGGGACTGCTTCTTACTGAAAATAATTCACATAAGTGACTAATCTAAAAAAGAGCTTTGTACTCTAAAGTATTATGCTTATTATGATGTGTCAATTTTCAATAGTTTGCGGACAGTACTTTTTTTTCGAACTGGGACTGTCTCTTACGAAATTTAATTGCATACCTAAGGTTAAGCAATATAATCTCAAATAATGATAACATAATCATCATTATATACACTGCAGTCACTGGGTCCTACAAACAGTACAACGGGACTGTTATAAGGTACTACTAAGTGTTGTTTGCGGACAGTACGTGTTGTTATAACTGGGGACTGTCTCTTACAATATTATACTGACATGCTGAAATACTGACATGCTTACAAATATACAGGATGGTCATTCGTCGACTGAGGCTCCGAAGCGTGATCTACCTTCAGATCAAACGTCTGCTCTTGAAATTGAAAACATACAGTTAGATAGTGAAGTATTAGAAATATTAGGTACTGACCCTACTTCAGTCAGGAGTGCTGGAGTTTTCCAGCACTAGGTCACAACAGGTATTAACAAAGAATTGCATAAAGAACTCATAAGTACATGACCCCAGAAAATTGCAAATTGATTGACCCACCTGAGCTTGATCCTAAGATTAAAGCAGCTGTTTCAGATATTATTGCTAAACGCAATAAGGCCATTCAACTGAAACATAAGGAATGGACTGCTGGAAACACTTGTCTGGTAAAATCTATACTATTATATTGTCTGCAAATGAGAAAAATACAGCCTTGCTAAAACACACTTATGGATTTGGCAAAAATTATGTGTGATTGTCAACATTCTAATTCAATTTACATTTTTTTTTTCTGAATGCCGTGAAGATGGATCTAAGGGATTCTCTTCAAAATATTAAAATTGATAAACAATTATTCTGCGAAAACTTAAGGGAAACAATAAAATCAGCTAAAGCTATTAACAAGTCTGGCACAGACCCAAAGCAATCAACACAAAAGTTTCCTAATAAGAAGCCAAGCTCTGATCCATAAAGTTCTTCGCGAAATTTAAACTGGAAGGGTTCGGGTCCTAGTCGCAGACCGACGGGCCCTCCCAGGACGAAGGAGCCTGCAACGACTTCGACGCGTAGACGGCTCATCAACTTATCGAAGCATTCGCAGTATCCGTGGCAGAGACAGAACAACAGCCGACGTTAAATACGTTAACGCATGCAGGTCGTTTATCATTATTCTTTAAAGAATTTTAATGATTACCAAGGACCCACTGGTTCTTTTTCATATAAAAGAATACAAGATTCCCTTTTCGAAAACCGATGCAACCTGTATCACCGTCAACCCGAAAATGTAGTGAAAAGGAAAAGGCTCTTTTCATACACGACATTAAAAATTTGCTGTCTCTGCAATTTCAGAGATAACAGATCTGATCAATATCTATCAACTATTTTTTAGTACCCAAGCCAAATGGGAAGATGCGCTTCATCTTAAACTTATCACTAAATAAGTTTATTGGCACAAGTCATTTTAAACTGGAGGATTTAAGAACAGTTATAAAATTGATATCGAGCGATTGTAACCGTGCACAGTAGACCTGAAAGACGCATACTTTTTGTTAAAAATTCACAAGGAAGACCGAAAATATCTAAGATACCAATTTGATCAAAAAACATATGAATTTAATGTTTTATTATTTGGCTTAAACACAGCTCCTTTGGTTTTCACTAAAGTCATCATGAAACCGGTCATAAAACTCTTAAGATTATGTGGTTACCTGTTAACAATATATTTGGATGACCTCTGTCTAATATAAGGGTCTTAAAACTTACAAGATACCGTAAAGTTGCTTACAAGCTTAGGTTTCATTATAAATACCGATAAAAGTAATTTTATACCTTCTCAGTCTTGTAAGTTCTTAGGATATGGTTTAGACTAAAATAAATTCTAGGTCACTTTGCCAAAATTAAATTTGCAATACAAAAGTTTTCTAACCTAAAAAGGTGTCAAATTAGAGAATTTTTTAGTTTTATTGGACTGTTAATATCCGCCTGTCCCGCCGTGAAATGCAGCTGATAGTATACAAAATTATTTGAAATATGTATAATAAGTACATGGATATACCTTGTCATTTGGAACAGGATTTCTACTGGTGGAGCCGCACCAAAATAAAAATAGACAATTATGACCTGGAAGTTTTTTCAGGTGCCTCAACTACGGGGTGGGGAATTGCATGTGAAGACGACAGAGCTAGTGTTTTATGGAGTGTAAAAGAAAGTAGCAGACAATCAATTATTTAGGAATTCTTGCTGCGTTTATTGGTTTAAGATATTAACTGCCAAGTACTTCTACGAATTGACAATACCACGGTAATTTCCTACGTAAACCGTATGGGTGATATACACTCCCCACACCTGACAGAGATCGCAAAAGACCTCTGGCAATGGCGTAAACGTAAAAATCTTTACGTTTTTTGCATCTCATATTCGATCTTCAGATAATACTATGCAGGCAGACCAAGAATGGCAGCTAACTAATTATGCCTTTCAACAAATTGTTGAAAACTTTCTAGGCCTGACATTGATACGCTAGTCGTTGAAATAATAAATGTCCAAGATATATATCATGGCATAAGGATCCGGATGCATACGCCGTAAATGTTTTTTTTTCAGTGTCGTGGTCGAAATAAATTTTTTATGTTTTTCCTCCTTTCACAATGATTCTTAAATGTTTAAGAAAGATTATCTCTGACAATGCAACAGATATACTTAATAGTTGTTCCATTTTGGTCCACATAACCGTGGTATCCACTATTTAAGAGTCTTTTAATAAGAAAACAATTCGTTTTTAAAGCAGATTCAAACCCAATTTTATCTACAAATTCCAGCCGCAAACAAAATGCGCAACTCCATTACCCTGGTGATGGTGATGATACGAAGAGGCGTCAAACAATCTTCTCTGGACGTCATGCTTAACCTCCTTTTGGATAACTCGTATAAACAATACGAAGTTTGCTATTGAAAGTGGTTTATTTATTGTCAACAAAATAAACTAAACTTATACGAAAGTATTGATTCCCGATATACAACATTTTTTGCATCTGCTTTAACAGTGGCGCTCAGTATGGCACAATTAAGTGTTATCATTCTGCTTTGGCTTTAATAACTAAAATTAATATCTCACAAAATCAAGAAATAAAAAGATTTATTAAAAGAGTTTTTCGTACCAGACCTCCACCCCCTAAATTTAATGAAGTCTGGAATATAGCACAGGTTTTAAATTGTCTTGAAAAGTGGTTTGCTAACGAAAGTTAGAATCTGGAAAAAATATATATACAAAAAAAAAAAAAAAAAACTTTAGCCATTGTCACAGCCCATAGGGAACGACGAACCCTTTCAAAAATTTATATTTGTAATATTGAAAAGTCTTCTTTAGCAATAAAAATCAAATTTCCCCATTCTTATAAAGACATCTAGTGTTGGCGCAGCTCAACCATTGCTCGTCATACCATTATATAACGAAAAGCCAAGTATTTGTCCTGCAAGAGTTTTGATTACTTACCTTGAAGTGACAATGTCTCTCTGTCCTGATTCAGATAATTTATTTATTAGTTACGAAAGCCATATAAGCCTGTTACGTCACAAACCTTATTCAAATGGATAAAAAATACGTTACATTTAAGTGGAATTGATATTTCTACGTTCAATGCGCACAATACCCGGTAGGGCTTTTTAATTTTTCCCTCCTTACAACTTCATACTGGAGTAGTAAGAAGGGTAATGAAAATTAACGGTATTACTACTGGTAGTAAGATTGGTAGTAACAAGGGCAACAAACGATGCTGCTACGTCAGCTGCGCAAAATTTAGGTTTTAGCATAGACCAGATTATAAACCTGCAGGTTGGTTTTCAGAATCACATACGTTTGCCAAATTTTATAACAGGCCAGTAAACAGCAATTGTGATAAAAAATTTGGCACCACTGTTTTGAGTGCTTAATCAAAATATTTTTTGTTTATTTCATAAGCGATGTTGATTTTTTATGTAACAAATAATACTTTTTTATTGCTTTTTGTTTCTATGTTGAGAAAATAAATAAGCAAGCTATGTTATAATTTCAATCTAAGTATACTATTCAGTAGCCTATTACAATTTTTGCATATTTTTCGAACACTTAGTCTCTAAACGTCTACAAGTGTAAAGTGTAAATCAAGCTAATCTTGAGGACGAAGCATGAAGTATAATTAGAGATTAAACGAACTTACCTGAAGTGAAGTTCTATCTTAATTATACGAAGGCTTCGTCCGAAGAGATTAGCTTCCCTCCCTCCCAAAAGTTATTACCTACTCCCCTATATTATTCGAAAAATATAATACTCCAAACTAAATGACAGCTATGATGGGCGCTTGAGCCAGATCGGTGTTGACTACCCACTTTTGAAATTTAAAAAATAATAATTTTCTTTTATTACTTTTTTAATTTATAAGTAGGTATATTCTCAATATAGTGTGAAATTGGCGATTACTAGGGCGTACTACAAGTGTAAAGTGTAAATCAAGCTAATCTCTTCGGACGAAGCCTTCGTATAATTAAGATAGAACTTCACTTCAGGTAAGTTCGTTTAATCTCTAAATCTTACATTATTTTGATTCAATAATGATTAAATTACTACGCGGTTCAAAATACCAAGTTGCACCACCAGAAACCCTTTATTTTACAAACCACTAAAGGAGGTATAATCACGATTTGAACTAGCAAAATAGGACGACAAGAAAATGATAATTTTATGTACCTACCCGACTCCATTCCACTATATTTTACGACTTAATTGTTAGAATAACACTGACTTTCACGAACTTAAACCTTTCTAAACCTAAGGTTAAGTAAAATTATATCACTAATTTTTCCACTTTGCTCCAAAGACCGCCTCTTGTTTATTTTTAGTTGCAAATGACAAATGTTAATCAAGGAACACTGGAAAGCCACCGCACTATTAACTATTGTATAATTATACTACCCGGCAAGATTTTCAGAAATGAATCCTAGTGTTGCATAATAGGTTTATCTGTTTCTAGCTTTTTAAAATAAATATCTGTAGCGAGTCATATTATCACAACAATGATTACTGTAAGTTTACACAAAAAAAATCTTTGGTATGATAATCTAGTAGGTAATTTTCAATGTTATTGAATAAACAACATAAGCTAATAGCTGAGTAATCTATTCGAAGGTACGAAAAAATAAAACCAAAATGAAATACAGAAGCCCCGAAAGGCTATACCAGATTTAGCGACCGTGGAGATGCGGTTTCATCTCCATTGGGGAGGTATCTGTACATCATCACCAGGAATCAGCTCCATTGCCAGGTTGGATAGAAGAACGGCAGCGCCACCTTGCCACGATGGATGACCATAGTTTGAAACGGCAGCGTCGCTGAATGTAGCAGATAAACCGAAACCGCAGCAACATGAAAAATAAAACATATATGTATTAGTAATGGGAGCAAGACCATCCCACTTCTGATGATAGATTTGGGGCGGATAATATAGAAATAGAACTATTCTGATAAATTAAACTGTTCAATTAACTATAAACAAAACTATAAAGCTTCTATTTCAATAAGGTCAGGATTAATAAAAATCTCAAATCTAAATATAACTATTCTGATAAAAGCATCTAACTATTCAAATAACTATAAACAAAACTATAAAGCTTCTGTTTCAATAAGGTCAGGATTAATAAAAATCTCAAATCTCTAATAAACTATTTTATTCTTTGAAATCGTCCATTTATTTTTTTACCTACCACCCGTTAAGGACATCTTTTAGCTGACAAGAAAAACGGGCGAAAAAAACTCACCAGCCTTAACAGAAACAACGACATTTATAAATAATCATGTCGTTGTTGAACATACAACACATTTAACAACATTTACAACAACATTACTTTTCATGATAAAAGATTTAACAATATTTACGAATATCATCAAGCATTTTCTATAAACTGTTACTTTATATTATTTCAGTACTCTCATAATTTATTCGAAACCGATAAGGACCGATAAGGACAACTTTTATTTAATATTATCAACAAATAAGCATTTACATTTAACAAGTTACCGAATATCCTTCGAACAAGGGCAAAACTTCAGCAATATTTACTAGACAATACATCAGCATTAAACAGCAAGAAAAAACAAGAAATGAGAAATATGAAACAACGGAATAGTTACTTAACTTGTACACCGCTCACGGCCCAAACCAGACTAACCAAATAAAATGGCTGCCTCGCCTTATAAATGTTAGCGTCTACCGCCAATTCTACTGACAATTTCCGTTTACGGAAATTACAGAAAATACCACAATACAAACATAACAATTATGAAAAAGTATTCCAAAATCAAAGAATGATTTTACTTAACATTATTTATAAATACAATAATTATATATTTGTTTTCTTTTCCACCGGAAGTAACGTGTACAAACGTAAAAGTACACGTTACTTAGATACTTTATATTACATTACCTTTTAGTAATAAACTAATTGATATGAATATTAAAAGTAATAACATGATTTTATACACATTATTCAGTACTTATTGGCAAATTAAAGTACAATTGCTTGATCATGCTTTGTTGACGGTTGGTCCCGCCACAAATCAAAATACTTTTTATTAGAAACAGGGTACATGTTGTAAAATGTTATCTCCATAATTAATATAATGAATTTAGATGTAAAAATAACTATTTGACATTAATAACAAAACTCCATATCATATCGCTTTGTTGTCGGATGGCACCGACACAAATCAAACTTCTATTTAATGAAAACACGATAAATAAGGTACAATGTTATCCCCAAAATTAATTTAGATGTAATAAATACTAAATTGAATCAATAACAAAACTTGATATTCTATCAAGTGCAATGATATATAATTGATGTTCGTTTTTGATGCACCTCAAAGCCGCCTGCGCACATCGCCTCACCTCTGTTCGCTGCAACGTATGGAATTTGTATTCAATAATTTAAACAGCTGCCTTCAATTCATCAGTCGTTATGTGCAATTTAGTTAGTAAAAAAAATTGTTCTACTTAATCGTCCAAAAAGTTTGAGAATTTATTTATCGGAAATATCTTGAAAATAATTGTTGAAGAAGAATGAAAAACATTGGAATAATGTATTCGTGTAAACACAAATTACCTACAACTGGTTTGATGTAAAGTTCCATTCGCAATGTATTAAAACAATTATGTAAGACTCAATGATGACAATTATTCGAGAAAATCGTAATAATAATAATAAATAACTTCTTACATTCACACCAATTATCTAAGCCCATTTTAATTTCATTAAGAAACTGTATCATGGAAAACTTGATTACGGATAAATATATACTTAAATACTTTTTGTTTGTAAATACATACTTAACATACATAGTAAACACCCAGACCAAGACAAATAGACATGTTTATGCACACAAATATTTATCTTGTTCGGGAATCGAACCCGAGACCACTGGCGCAGAAGGTGGGGTAGCCTACCCCTGCGCCAAATCGGTCGTCGATGTAATAAAATTCGTAAGCGTATGAAGGCCTGTATGAGAAAAAGGGGCAATATCTTCAAACATAAACTAAAACTATTATCATTACTTTGTCCGTCTGGCCAATCTGGGGATCTTATTGGACTCAGCGGAAAAGAATGATGGACGATCCAATTCTGATTTTAACCCCGATCGACTTTTTTTCGTCGGCTTCCTGTTCGAAGGGAGAGAACCACCCTTACTATTGGCTCTTGTTATAAAAAGTTTCAGCAGCAAATAGTATATTCATAACAACCTAAAACCTTTTTTAGGTCACCTGAGGGAAAGGTATCCACGGGGTAAATGCAGTTTGAGTTAAATTCGATGCTGCTACCCCCGATGGCGGAAGTTGCTGTATTTAATTTAATTTGTGAGAAAATTCAAAAAGCTCCATCTACCCAAAGTAACGAGTTTCACTTTTGTCCTTACAATGTTTATATGTGGAAATAATTATTCAATTGTTTCTTGATCAGTGTGAGTTCGTGGTAGAGGTTATGTATTGTTTCACTTGTGTCGTTTTAGTCCGGAATTAATATAAATCAGGTGGCATCAGCGACGGATGCAGGTGAACTCTACGTAGGGTACCGTCTAGTCCATTGAAGCTGACGAACAATTCGCCTGTACTTTTACCAGAAAATTGGTTCTCCATACAAATTTGATTTGGAATTCAGCAATTCCAAATCAAATTTGTATTCGAGAAATTATTGAAATGGTGGTGTAAAGAAAAACTATAGTGTTGTTGTGGTATTTAGTTAATGAATGAATGAAGTCAGCTTATTTTACGTTCGGATAAATAGAGTGGAAAAATATTATGGGCCTTGGGAGAAAACTGCCTTAAACTAGTTAGCTCATTTTCCTGAAATGAAATCTAAGATTCAATGATTTTCTAAAATTTGCTTGATTAGCTCAGAAATCGTACCGGCTAAAATTAAAAAAAAAACAACATCCTGCAGTTTTATCACATAAATGAATGAGGTCCATCCTAAGGATCAAATTTCTCTAACATTAGTATAATATAATAAATTAAATGAAAAGAAAACAATAAAAGATCGTGGTTTCGATGTCGAATCGAATCGATGTTGTACTCTCCTATGAAAAAGCTGTATTTAAGTTGCTTTTCAAAAAAAGAAAAAAGTTTCCTTTCAGTAAAATGAGCTATTTAAAGGATTTAAGGCAGTTTCTTTCCAGGATCTATATTAGTTTTTTCTACCCTGTATAAGTGAGAAATAAAAAAAAGTCAAGAAGATAGTGTGATCTGAAAAACATAGGTACATGCTGATACATGATGCTCTTCCTGGGAACAGGCTCAAGCCAAAGATCCATGACTAAACTAAAACAAACTATTTTCTTTTCAGAAATGCTTCATACTATGCAAGATAGTTAATTAGATTTAGAACCGATCCTCAATCAATCATAATTTATATCTTCAACTATTCTCCAATAGAATGAACAAGTCCGCAGCTAAACCTCGTATCAAGCCGTCATTTAAACGCAATCAAGACTCAAGAGTCACAAGTCCTTTTAATTTTATTCCCGGTTTAATGCAACGGCTAATGGACTCTGTAAAGAATTTCGTTTTCGCATAGTTGCTACGTCTCGATATAATCCGATGTTCCATGTCAGATCATGTCACAATAATTGCACAGTAATAATTATCAGCAGTATAATAATCGATATCATGTTAATTTATTACACTGTGTCCAAATAAGGCCGGACGCAGGTGTAAATCGGACGTTCGGAGCCTCATACTACATTCATGAAAAAACGAACCCTGAAAAAAAAAGTAGTGTAAACAATAGCCTTTCTTTTTTAAACGTAAAGTAAATTTGATAAAATAACGTTGAAAGATCAATACATATAATATTGCTTTCACTGTATACCTATATTATAAAAGTAGCCTTCCGCCCGCGGTTTGCCCGCGTGGACTACACGACGTTATTCCGCGGGAAACTAATAGTTTTCCCGGATAAAAAGTAAGTTTTGTCACTCTCCAACTCGCAAACTATCTCCATACCAAAAATCACGTCGATCCGTTGCTTCATTTTGATGTGAAAGACAGACAAAACGATTTACAACAAATGTTTGATAGCTAGTTTGTATTGAATACGAAAAGTGTGGTTTTTACTATAAATTCTCCACGAAATTTTTATATTTTTTCTCCCATAAAAAACGTCCGTGGGACTTAAGGTACATATAAAAAAGATTTGCCGAATTGGTCAAGCTGTTCTTGAGTTTTGCGCTTAGCAACATTCATTTTTATTTATATAGATGACTAGCTGACCCGGCAAACGTTGTTTTGCCATATAAATTATAGTACATACCTATACTTTAATTTAATACTTCGTATCACCATTAGGTATTAATCTTTTATACAATCGCATAAAAAGGGCATAGTAACTTTTTAAGTATATAATTGTATTGCATGTGAAAGTTATAAATGTTTACAATAAACTCACTGCCTTGAAGCTTTATTATAAGGCTACCATACATTCCAACTTACTTGAATACCATAAACCACCCAACCCCTAACGATAATTTAACCGCCCATAAGTAAACAAACCCTACTAATGACAAACGAATGAGCTATTTCGTTAATATTTAATTTCAAACCAGCATTCTCACTCGCGGCTGTTTCTCCCTTCATCAATCAAAGATTGCGACTTCGAAACACTTGGTATCTCCCTCATATCACTCATTTAGAAGAGGATAGCCTGAGATTATGGCTGAGTGATAAAAATGATTGAATAGTGTCCATAGATCTGGTTCACATGGGTGCCTTAGGGGTCGTCCAGAAGCGTAATCAATTTACTTCAAGAATGAAAAAGCGAGTTTTTTTAATGTAATAATATAAATTAGAAGCTCTAGCACTGATGTTTGCCTGTGTAACTGCAGATAACTTACTACGGAATACCGTTTGGAGTGTGTCATCACAATAAATATATCTCTCAAGCTTCTGTCATTTGTATTTTGGGTTACAGACTTTACCAGAAGGTGTGACACTTATTACAAAGCTTTTGAACATTAAAAAGATTTTCCGTTATTTTAGGAGAATAAAATTAGGAAATTATGGTACCTAGATATCTATGCAATGCACAATATGAAAGACCTCATTAATGTTGTAATGTTAATATTATTATTAAATTAATATAAGCAGTATTACTGCTAAACGATTCCCAATAAAAAGCAACCCATAATATTATTAAGATAAAATTAGCAACAAACATTGCTGCAGTAAAAAAAACTCAGTACAGTTTTTATTGAAAGTAATGTTTCTCGATGCCGATCGTGCGCCCGCGTAAAAGATAAAAGCATAGCATGAAAATGCGCATTCGACATCCCGTTACAGTGATTAATGTCGCGTAGATGCGCTGCAAAGGCGTAAATTAAAACATAAAATTAGCGATCGGCAGATACGAGCTCCTGTTTCATTAAAAAGTAATGAAAACTTCCACGGAATATTAATTGATCGAGTTATAAAATGAAACCAGATAAATTATAATAGGTATTAACGTTGATGACGACTGGTTCCCTATCTAGTATTTTATTGCAGCCACCAATGTTTCCGAATAGAGCAGTAGAAGGTTAAAAATAATCTGTTTTACTTGTAAGGGCCGACAAAATTCACGCATATAATTTACATAAACACAATAATATTGAGAAATCCTTGCGACAACCTGATGACAGGCTTAAAAACGTTTAACTTAACTAGACATACAGACAGTACACAAAGAGAAAATTATAGTATTATCGACTACACTGTTGAATATACATTTAACGTCCAACCAAAGTAAACAAAGTCATTCAATATTTTTAAATTTCATTCTGGAAATATAATTACATAATTGAGTCGCGTCACACGCATCTCAACGTAAGAAGAAATTACGAATCACCCTCGACTACAAACTTAATAATACCTCAGAAGTATAGAGTAATGTGTCATTTTACTGTACTATAATTAGGAGCACTTTTTAAAGTTGTTATTTATACTTTACACGTAGTTTACGTTCGCTGCGATACTATGTAGTAGCGGTAAGTGGTTTGAACATTTTTAGTAGAAAAAAACTGCTTTTTACGATATATTTTGAGTAGAAAATGATTTATAGGGACTCCCGCTATTCACGGCTATAAAGTGATCGCCGCAAACAAAGAGGAAAAGATCAATATCTAAAAAGTTAAATGCGTTCAGCATGACGCGAGAAGTTTGACACCAAACACCAACGATAACATCTTAAAACAGCTAATGTTTTAAACAAACTCCTTTATGTGGGTTAACTTAATTTTGTGAGAATAAAAGAGATATCTCGAATTTGATTTACTGATCTCAAACACCCTTTTTTATTTACAAATGAAGGAAACTAAAACTAGCGTGGTCTCTCAAAGACCTTGGGTATTCCTCTGGATCCTTTAGAATTTTATTTGCTCTGTATTTATGCAATGGTTTTTTTTATACGGCACTATCTTGTATATCACTTATACGTTAAATATTGCAAAAAGAGTCTATTCCGATACAATATTTTTTTTTCAAACTAGCGGCCCACCCCGGCTTCACACGAGTGTAATCCTACTAATATTATAAATGTAAAGGTTTAGATGTTTGGATGTTTGTATGTTTGTTACTCAATCACGCCAAAACGGCTAAACGGATTTTGCTGAAATTTGGGACATACCTAGATACTTTGTAGCCTGGAGAGGAACATAGGCTACTTTTTATCCCGGAAAAGTATCACACTCCCTCGGGATAGCGTCGTGTAGTCCACGCGGGCGAAGCCGCGGGCGGAAAGCTAGTGTAAAATATAATATTTATGTACCTATTACTTATACCTACTAATAAAACTTCCTATTGAATAACTTAAATGAGGAGCCCGCGGCGCAGTGGTTAGCGCGCTCGGCCTGCGATCGCTGAAATTAAGCAACTTTCGCAATGGTTACCAATCCACATTGGACCCGCGTGGTGGGTCATTGTCCATTCTCCTTATCCATACATAAGGAAGATCTTTGCTCCAGCAGTTGGGACTTATAATGGCTGATGATGAGATTGAAAACCGTATAACTTGGACCCTTTCTTTACTTCCTTAGCGGGGCATTTCCAAGTAATATTAGTTTCGTAGTGCTCACTTACGACATTGGAAAAACCTATACACAAAGTTCTAAGTGAATCCATTGAAAAATACAAATACAAACTACAAACTCTGGACCACTTTATTAACCCCTTCATCATAATCATTTCAGCCGTACGACGCCCACTGCTGGGCATAAGCCTCCCCCAAGGATCTCCACAACCGCTTAGGGAGAAAAATTCCAAAAATCCCCTCTCACTGCTCACCACTTCTTAAGGAACATAGGTATTATAATTATTCCAAATTTCAACTTCTTGCGCCCAGTACTGTGCGTTTTCTGTCTGTCAGTCAGTAGATACCGCAAAAGTTTTAAAATTAAGTAAGTATAGCAAGTCTAAGCACTCTTACAAAAATTATAAAGTGATAAAGAATCAATATCATTATCTCCAAGAAAACAGCAATAGAATCTGTAATAAAAATATTCGCCTGCAGCAAATCATCAAGGAGTATAAAAATGCGGGCCCAAGCGGGTTCCCTTAAGGACACCCTACCTGCATGCATTAGGATTCCACGCAGCACTTACGTGCCGCTCACCTACAGACCTGTTGCCCGTATTCCGTTTGAAGCATAAAAAATAGAAGCTGGATAATGTTAGGAACTAGTCTCGGACTTGTAAAAAGAATGGAGTCGAGTGGTAGGATATTTTTTTGTTGTCTCTTCAATCAATACTTAATTTTTTTTAATGTTATTTTTGATTTCATTTGCTTTATCAAAACTTTAAGTATCTATTCTATATCGTCGGTATAAAGTGAAAATCTCGTAAATCCATTTTTTTAAAAAAAAACCTCACAAGACTTATTTCACACTCTTAAAATGATTTAATTCAATTTCTGTAAATCAAATCTTCTTAAGAAATACGTGAAATATAACACAAATAAGAAAAAGAAACGGCAGTTCTAAAATAAAATTTTTTAGGTGATGTTTTCTTCTTCTCCTAAGTAATAAATTTGTCTAAAAACGTACATAGAGTGCTCGTCAGATAAGTCTGCGCGCGGTAAAAATCGAATACTAATCTTTTCTATAATATTAGAACAAAAAAATACACTGTAACTAGCGCCAAAAACGCGCCAGTCACGCGCAGAGTTATCTGACACACACTCTAGGTCTAATATTTGTTCTGATTATGATTGATTTCTTTTTTCAGTAGATAAAAAAAACATAAAAATTGACGTCGTTATTGAATCTAAAATATATTCAGATTTATGCGCCATCTAAGAGTTTATTCTTAGTGCAGTTAGTAGCAAACCACAGTAGACACCACATACTTTCATTTTCTACACAAGGCGAGTTTTAGTGCTTTATCTATTAAAAATGTTTATATCCATTCGAATGGGTATGCAAACTAAACCAGTCAGCAGCTGTTACTTAGACGTCTATTAGTTGAGCCACCATCTACATGCAAATTGTTTTTGCTTACCACACTGCGTATTAAGGCATTAGTACTAAAAATAGTAACAAACTTGAAGTAATTGCGACCCCTATTTTTTTCACTGATTCGCTACCTAATCCATACTTATATTACAAACTAGCGGATCCTCGCGGTTTCACCCGCGTGGTACCCGTTCCCGTTGGAATATCGGGATAAAATATAGCCTATGTCACTCGGGAATAATGTAGCTTTCTAATGGTGAAAGAATTTTCTAAATCGGTCCAGTAGTTCTGCCGTCCCGAGCCTAAACCGCAGTAATGACCAAAATTGCGTTTTTGAGTTAAGTACATACCATGAAAGCCCAATTCAAGACCTACCGGCCAAGTTTTTAATTATTTTTCTACGACAAATATTTATTTTTTTATGATTTTTTCTCTGACATAAGAAATTCAAAAAAATATCAAAATTGATGAAAAAGTCATCGATTTCCCAGCTAATTCAATTCAATTCAATTCAATTCAATTCAATTTTATTTATTTGCATAAAATATGGTACAAATACAAGATGGTATTAATAATAATTTTCCCGCATATTCTGTCGAATATTTCGACGTGCAAATATTTAAATGTCACAATCATGTCACAATATTTGATTCTTAAAAAATAATATTCTATAAAAATTTTATTCAAGTAAAATGTCAAAAAAATGTTACTAATGTGCAGTAAAAGCCATACTGCCGTTTAAAACACCATTTTATTATACTTTCTCCCAGCTAAATAGCAGTAACTCGGCAATTTTACTTCACTTTAGTCAGTTACTACGGTCCGTAAATTTCAACAAAAACCAACTAAATAGCAGTATAATGCAGGCCCATACAAAATGTTTTTACTGCTTTTCGGCAGATTCATTGTTTTAATTTAAGAAACAAATTAAAGTGCAGTATAATCTTCACTTACTGCAGTTTAACTTGGGGGAGGTTGATTTGCTTTGTTTGTATTAGGTACCAACTAAACTGCAGTATATATTCTTATTAGTTGGTAATACCTGAATATACTCATTACCAGAACTCCTAGCTAATGTGTAGTATTTATTTAATTCAACTGTTTTGTTTCTTTTTAGTTAACAGGTATTTTTGAAGTCAGTTTATTTTTTAAAATTACTTTATCCCCATCCTATAAATCCTTATCTTTAAAACTGCTAAACCGATTTTGATGAAATTTTGTCTGCTCTCTAAATTGGAATACGTACACTTATCATCAATATCATCATTGATGAATCATCTCGATATGTCTTTCAGTTTCCAAGAAATTCGTGGACAAACAAACAAACATACACCTTCGAAATTAAGCACACATGTTTGGAAGTCTAAATAGATCGTCATATTCAAATATTATCCAATGCCAACAATATCACATCACATTCATACAGGTCAAACCAATAACTTCCTCTTTTGAAGTCGGTTAAAAATCCCTGGCATTTTATGCCATTAGATTCACTGGCGGAGGCAGAGGCGGGAAGCATAGATAAGTGACCTGGCCGTGACTAGAATATTTTGTCAGTACCTAGGTAGTATCAAATAGTATCAATTTACTTGTCTTTTATTATTATTATTCTTATATTTTACTAGCTTTCCGCCCGCGGCTTCGCCCGCGTGGACTACACGACGTTATCCCGCGGGAATGTGATGTTTTTCCGGGATAAAAAGTAGCCTATGTTCCTCTCCAGGCTACAAAGTATCTGTGTCCCAAATTTTAGCCAAATCCGTTCAGCCGTTTTGGCGTGATTGAGTAACAAACATCCAAACATCCAAACATCTAAACTTTCACATTTATAATATTAGTAGGATGACTAGGTACCTATTTAATTTGTATAATTTTTTTAAATCTAAAATAATGGAATTTACATAGATAATGTATCTACTATAAAAAATAAATATTAGAAAATAGCCACCCATCCTCCAATTAGCTCCGCCGGGTAGCGAGGTACCTACATAGGTACCTTACAAATAATCAGTCTCTCATCTCAGTTCAACTTAAAACATTTACATTTATGCTCTCCATTTCGATACCTAAGTATATTAAGTTTAGCATAAGAATTGTTATATTGAGGCACTGAATATTTTATTTTCTTCTTGTTGTCAGTTAAAAAAGTCTTGAATAGGTAGGAAAATATTGACGTGACTTATTATGTACGTGAATAAATAAATATTTGATTGATTGATTGATTTATAGGTTAAGCTTTCTATGTCGATATAAATTCATAAATGAATGAAATTGTAAATTAAATGTTACAACCAATATTGAATTAAATTACATTTCTTAAATAAAACGCAGATTTTTTTCTTATGTAGCTTTAGAAGTACTTTAAATACTTATGGTAATAATAATGACCATATAAGATTTTGTTTAACTTTATTTCGTGAAGTTTTATAATTTTTTTAAATAAATTATTTAATGTTATTTTTTTTTTTGTTGTTACTGCCAATTGAAACATTTAATTTTCGTTATGAGAAACCGACTAAAGCGCAGTATCAAAACGAACATACTGCACTTTAGTCAGGAATAGCGATAACAAACCATTATAATAAGCAGTATAAGCCCACTTTACTGCAGTTTAGTCTGTTTAAGGATCGATTTACCTTAACAATTAAAAGCAGTAATAGGGGTCAAAAACTAAAAACCTTGATATTTTATATATTGTTTTATATTTTCATTCTTAATGTTGTGTTATATAAAGCTCTATATAAATACTCTCACTTTGCCTAAGAAACTTGGTTAGAATCCTTTATTTACAATTTTTTTGACGCATTTTAAACTTTAAGCTCCATTTTCTCGGAATCGCATTTTGGCTCTTACTGCGGTTTAGGTTTGGGACGGCAGAGTTTCGGAGCATATTTGATGCAAACAATCAAATCTTTCCTCTTAATAATATTAGTATAGATAAATGGAATGGGCCCCGACTCGGGTTCAATGCGGATTGGTGGGTAGTAACAACTGCAAATGCAGCCGGGATCAAAGCACGGATGACGTCGAGAAAAAATAATTTGGTCACCCATCCCGGGACCGACCCATTACGAAAGTTGCTTAACTTCAACGATCGTAGGCGAGTGCGCTATCCACTACGCCACGGGCTCTTGAAGTAAGGGCTGTTACACACATATTCGAGGCGATACTCGGAAAAATTATGCTGAAGCGAGATAGCAATGAGAAAACGCGCGCGGAGCGAGACCGATTTTGCAGATTAGGCAAAAAAACACAAAATCACTTCGTATTAAAAAACTACAGCGATTTTAAAAAAATGCTTCTATACGATCCTAAATATTATTGGTGTCCACTAATTAAACCAATTTCCAAAAGTGTAAGTAACCCCATTTCAGAATAATCTTGAATTTTCGTATTTTTTAGAGGTCTTTTCGAAAAGAAATAGTGTCGAGGCAAAATCATAAAATCGTGTTTTTGAAACTATGCGATTCTAGATAAAGTTATGAAGAAATATATATCTTATTACCAGATTTGTAAGAACTATAACCGTCCTATAGTTTTAAATCAAATAGTCCATACTTTTTCCGAGTAGCGCCTTAATCGGCAAAGCCGAGTACCGAAAATCGCATTTCTAGTGCATTTGTGTGAATGTTCGACAATCATAAACCGCACGGCTGCCATACATATTATTTCAGTTGGCTTGGCAGTTCCTATACACAACGTTCCTGCATTAATCAGTAAAGCATCAAAAATAATAATAGCATACAGATGACAAATACTGCCGAATCAAATTTTAATGATGCGTGGACCCGAATAAACTTTTATATTTGACATATATTGCCGAACTGACCATGCCGATGCCGGCCCGAATATACGTTTAGCAACACTAAAGGACACAGCACATTACATCAACTCGGAAAGGGATCGACACCGTATCGCCTTCGCCTCGCCGTCAACCAGGCGTCAACCTTACGCAAGCACGTAACCAAACCGGATCAGTGCCGGTACGTCGGCTCGGCTACGGCTAGGCGACGCCGCGCTTACGGCTCGCCGCACAGTGGTTCCATATATAAAAAAAAAGAATGAGAGAAAAAATGATAAGCAAAAATATTAAAAAAAAATAAAAATAAAAAAAAAAACAAAAAATGAAATAAAAAATGACAAAAAATGAGAAAAAAACATTAATAAAAAAAATTGATGTTCATTTTCATTTTGAGAACACTGTGCGTAGAGCCGGTAAGCTCGGGTACGGAGAGACGTGAGCGCGTGGACGACTAGCGGTAAGCGCGGGGATAGCAAGTTGAGCGACCCGCAAAGCGGTTCGTGAGCTGGTCCCGAGGCGAGGCGATTACGTTACGAATCCGATTAGTGTGCTTTGCAGTAGGGGGTTTCATACAAAGAATACTGAACCGCTCGAGTTGATACGTTTACGATCCCTTTCCGAGTTGATGTATGTGCTGTGACCTTTACTCTGTCTTTCGGTTATTTACCCTTTCACGCCTTAATTAATGAATCCATTTTAATGACGGAGCTCATTTTAAATGATCACTGAAAAGAGCGCGACATATCCGAATTTTACGCCGACGAAGTCGCTATAACTACACTAGCACACATTTTAATGCCATTAACAGCAAATCATTTTGTTGTTATTAAGCCAATTGATCATGTAGTATTTGTAATTGTTTGCATCCGTTTAACGCATTCAAATTAAAGACTTTTCTTAATACATGTATCTAAACTACGTAGACTATCATTAACTCCTTATAGTAGGATGATGTTGTTTTTCTGCGGCATAGTAATGTGCAGGTATGATGTCGCTACGCAGGACATGACCACAATTAGCTCGTCTACTAAAGGAATTGCACCTGTTTAAACCTTAATAATTACGCTAAGCTAATTGTTAGCCAAACTAGTTTTAAAACTAATTAACGTGCTCTATGTTATTCAAATGATTGGAGATAGCTTTTATTGGTAGTTGGAGGAAAAATCTTACAAGACATATTTTTGAGTGCAGAAACTACTTATTTGTCTTACTGTTTTTTGTAAAACTATGTTTTGAAAATTATTTATCTTGAAAAAATAAAACATCTTCGACAAAAACAATGTAGATATAAAATAAATAATACAGCTCTGTAAGCAATGTCAAATTATCAGGGGTATTGGAGTTTAGTAGCTAAAAATTAATCAATAAATGCAAATAGCGTCCTTCGTGAAGGCCGCATGTAGAGCGCATGTGAGTGACCTGTCACGCGCAGGCGCTGGCTACGCGCGCGCGGCGTGCGCTCGAGCCAGTCGCGCGCCCGCCATGTTAATTACCACTGCCAATAAGTCGCTCCGTCAACATATTTATTTTTAATTTATGAATTGTTTGCAAACCTACTTCATTAAAAACAGATCAGTATCGGATTTTTGCAGGTCCCAGCAAAAAGATGACCTTGATTAAAATGCCAACATCAATTCCCAGCGAGGCGTTTACAACCACAACGGCACGAGTTCTTCTCGCTAACGCCTTTTTCGGTATGATGGTATTCTAGTCTTTTTTCAATAAAAATCCTAGAGTTGCACCGAATTCTTGCTCCTTATACTGCAATGACAGCATTTAATACGCAATCAAAAAAATGGCGAATGCCTGTGAAGGTCCATAAACTTGTCTATACTTTTTTCTGAATAGCCGAGGCTCATTGTTCTTTATTGGCTTACCCACTAAATACTCTGAATACTTGAAAATGTTGGATCGGTAATTAGGATGTCAATTAAAATTTTTGATACTCTGCACTTGAAGTTTAAATATATCGTCTTTTATTTTTTTGTTGCGTTAAGTTAAAAAGAACAAAAATGTAGATTAAACTGTGGCCAGTACTTTGATTGGTCGTCGAACTTGTCAATACGGCAGATCAAAGCCGGCGCACGTTGTCACTCGGCATATCGCCCGTAAAATCTTTGTCATTCGCGCTTGGCAATTAACGTACCCGAAGATCATCAATAAACATCTTTATCATTTCATCGCTTCTGACGTCGCTGGTGCTTAAACAACTAGGACCAGTAAATTATAACTTTTGAATATTCAGTCACGCACATCTTTCAACACGCTCCGACCGCTATTATTTGCTCTTTTTGCGTAGCTACCGAGCTCTATCCGTTGCTTTTGAAATTAAAAATGTGCCGGCATAATCATACCGCGTTTCTGAAATCGAAGTTATCGCCAATCCGATAATACACACACAAACACAAAGCCGTAAAAGCTAGATAATTCCAGCTTTTAATGATCAGTGCTGTATTTTAAAGGGTACTCAACCAATTATGACCATTTAAACGAATGGACTGAACGTATGACGAACCACGGCCAATACAAACGAAGCTAGCCGTCAAGCCTTCTACGGTAATCCGATGTTCGATCAATGTCAGCCTTTAGATATTGTTTTTCTTGGAAATTTAGAAGCAATTTGAGGTTGCTGAAGCCTTTAATGCGGTGTGCGGCGAAACCGTTCGATTACGATAACGATATCTTATAATCCTGTTGGTGTTGGACTAAATATTTATGGAGGCTTTAACGAAGCCTATGATTGCGGGTGACATTTATGCGTGCGTGCATAACGCCCTGTGGGCTAATTACGTTGTGGGGGACGTATCGTTTGCTTACGCGCTTCCTTCATTTAGAAACTGGAAATCCATCCATGTCTACTAATATTATAAAGAAGAATGCTCAAAAAAAACCCAGGCTGGCAGCAAAAGAAAAGTAGCTCCAATAATTGGTCCATAGTGGGCATCATCGAAATAAATGGCTGTATGTGTGAAATTACTATTCGGATTTTTACAGGCATCACATAAAGTATCAGTTAAGGGGAGCAGTAAACAGATACAGTCGCGGTTTAATGTAATGTAATATCTCACTAAAATCATCTTATAAAAAACTGACCAACTCGCTGGAGCTGCTTATTTCTTTACAAAAAGCGTTGAAATCTCTCAGTAAAGTCAAGCCAACTCTAATGTTCCTTTCTGCGATTTCTTTATTGATATAGTTACGTTTTAATTTTATGTGGGAAGTACTAGTTCTATTTTGATGATCATGAGTGAGTGTCATAAATGCGAAACTTTGCTTTCGCATAACTTCGGAACTAAATTTACTACAGACTTGAAATTTTGGATTTTAAGTATGTAATTATAGCTTACTGGATGACGAAAACTTCTGCGTTCTGTTCTTATCCAGAGGTTCTCAAATAGGGGCCTTAAAATGCGGCGAAATGGTTCCAGTAAAGGATGGTACGGCAGTGTTTGCTTCGCGCTCGACTTGGCGGGGGCACTGCCGTGCCCCCAGATTTCCGAGGGATAAAGTCGTGTAGTCCACGCAGGCAAAGTCGCAGGCGGAAGGCTACTTAGTAATAGTTCGTTTATCGGTAACAAACAAGGCTGTGGGTAGCGAGGTGGAGGATCGATTGCGTGGTAAGATTCGACATCGAGTTGGGACTGGAAATCGCGTGAGAGACTCATGCGCAGATACAAAGAGATACGGCATGCAGATCATGCGCATTGATAAATTTATCACATACGTATCGGTTACTATGTAAGTACTAGTATAGTATTATATTATCTGTGCTATGGCACATATCGTGGGAGTAACCAAATGAAGGCATCAAGATAAGTACATTAAAAAATTTTAAAGTCGGGATGCGTTATATGCTCCCTATTAATAGTTTGAATTGAAAGGTATGTTTTAAATTTATTTCTGTGCAAAATAATATCTGACTTTTATTAAATTGGTCTCATTCCTGACACTGGATCTCTCGAATTTTAATAGAAATAGTTTTAAGCCAGTTCTAGTAACTTATTCTTATCTAAATTTACTTACATCAAACTTCGAATTTTAAAATCAAGAAGAATAAGTAACAAATTAAATCTAGAAAGATTGTAATTTCTTTAATAAAATTTGTCTTTCCACTAAATCGTAAAGAGTTTGTTCTTTTTAACACGGTATTCTCTTGAACTGTTATGAGGAACGAAGATCTATCTCTTAATGATGGTACACAATAATGCTGGAATCATTGTTGCTATGGCTACAGACTATAAGGTTGTGGTAGCTAGCCAGCTGTAGTAGCGAATTAAAAATGAGCCCTACCACCATCCAAACCGAATACAATATGTACGCCCACTGGGAATCGAACTCAGGACCTATTGGTCTGATACCTGTGGTTTGTACCTACTACTATTCTACAAAGGCGGTTGAACTGAGAATACACTTACATGAATGATCCGTACGTTCCGAGAATACGCGTGTTTTTATTGCATCTCACGGTGTTTAGCCACGAGGTAGCCTGAAGCCTCGGTTCCTCCTCCCATTGTGTCGGACAATGCGCTGTAACTCTTCACTAACGAGACCAAGTGAGTACAAGTTACAAGCTTTATGCAGTTTGAGAAATCAAAAAAAAAAATCTGTTACTGCCTTTCGCCCGCGATTTCGCCCGCGTGGAATACACGTCGTTTTCCCGCGGGAATGTGATATTTTTCCTGGATTAAAAGTAGGCTATGTCACTCTCCAGCTCCCAGCCTATCCCCATACTAAAAATAACGTCGATCCGTTGCTCTGTTTTGTCGAGAAAGACGGACAAAAAAAACTAACAAACACACTTTCACATTAAAATTTATAATAGTAGTATGGACATGGCTCAACAACCCAAAGTCTGTCTTGGCCTCTGAAACAAAAGCGCCATCTACGCTGATCTTAGATGGTTCCGTGCGAATCATCCGCATTATAAAAATCCATTTGTTAACCCAATAACATATACCTACATAATAATAAACACCCATAATTCATCCACCCATCTACGACGAAGTGGAGAAGACAAAACGACTACTTATATATTGAATAAATGAAATGCAAACGGAGATAAGCGGGTTGTAGTTTTATAATAGTTTTAAAATATTTATCGAAACTAGTTGTATCCATATATGCCTTTAAAGGTATATGATCAAGTCGCGGTAGCGGCGGACGAAGCGCCAGAATACAATTTCAAAATGAAAAACTTTTATGTCACATTAATGTCCTCCAATGAAATTCATTATTTTATCATAATATTATGGTTGATCATTTCATGAAATAGTCGAATTTTCATTTTATGGCCAAATGTCGTATAAATATCATTAAACGTTGAACTTTTGAAATACATTATTTATAGAAAAAATGTGATAGTAAAAAACCACGAGCCCTATAAGTAGCTTTCAGGCGGGATTGGATTCATTCAAGCTACTTATAGGGCTCGTGGTTTTTTACTATCACATTTTTCCTATCCTTACAAAATTGCATTGTGAATGCATAAAAATAATATAAAATCTCAATACATTATTTCATGAAATTACCAACGATAATTATCATTAAATTACCAATTTTATGATCTGACCACGACATGATATCATTAATTGATGAATTGTCACCTCCATATAGTATCCCTAAAATCATGAAAATGGCGGACGGAATTAAAATTTTGCACAACATGGTCTTTAAAGTTATTACACGGGTCACTAGAAGGTACAGTTAGGCACAAATTCGGTGAACCAATTCTTACTTCTTTTTGTGTGGTAGTGGCTCGCCATTCAAACGAAGACTCTTTTGCTATTTAATTAGTTAAGTAAAGTATCAGGGGGGCTACCGTCTAAAAAATATGGATATGAGCATGGGCTACATTTGACATTTGAAGACCATATTATATGGACATACTATGGACTTCAAATGTCAAATAATGTCATATCCATATTTTTTAGCTGGTAACCCCCCAGGTATAGGAACTACAAGTAAACGGTGAGATGCCAGCAACATGAAAAGAAGTAAGAAGTGATTGGCCGAATTTGTCCCGGACTGTATGTAAACATGGAAAATATAGGAAAAAATTAAAACTTGTTGTAATTCTGTAAGTAAAGGAAAAATACTTTTTTCCTTTACTTACAGAATAGCCTTCTGAATACATACATATAATTTGAAATCTGAAATAGTAATTAGGGATTTTTTTAAATATAACTAGCTATCTCTCACCGCTTGCGCCCCTACTCCCGCCCGCAGCGTACTCACATTTGTAAAAACCATAATAAGCGCCCGCTTTTGGCATATTGTATTGACACCCGATAAATATTTGCGAGATTACGCCGCCGAGATTGCGCGATCACCGCGACGCCCGAAGCCACGGCAGGGACTAGTTCAGACGGTAAGCTACGCGTTTCCTGCATCCATATCTTGGACGGATATTACTTATCCGGTTACTTAGTCATATAGAGCTTTTCTAACTATAACAATCACGTGGCAAATGTATTTTACAATGATTGTTTGACTTCAACATCTTCAATCACTTTCACTAGTTGACTACCTCCGTGGCTTAGTGGTGCCACTATCTCTGAAGGACCTGGGTTCGATTCCCGTTCGGTTAAATATTGAAAACGAACTTTATGTTATCCTGGTACTTTAGAATCCAAACGATAATTCGCAAAGCTACATTGTTCTTGTACCTACTTTAAACCTAGTGATGTATTATTAGAGATTAAACGAACTTACCTGAAGTGAAGTTCTATCTTAATTATACGAAGGCTTCGTCCGAAGAGATTAGCTTGATTTACACTTTACACTTGTAGTACGCCTTAGTACTCGCCAATTTCACACTATATTGAGAATATACCTACTTATAAATTAAAAAAGTAATAAAAGAAAATTATTATTTTTTAAATTTCAAATGTGGGTAGTCAAGAGCGATCTGGCTCAAGCGCCCATCATAGCTGTCATTTAGTTTGGGGTATTATATTTTTCGAATAATATAGGGGAGTAGGTAATAACTTTTGGGAGGGAGGGAAGCTAATCTCTTCGGACGAAGCCTTCGTATAATTAAGATAGAACTTCACTTCAGGTAAGTTCGTTTAATCTCTAATTATACTTCATGCTTCGTCCTCAAGATTAGCTTGATTTACACTTTACACTTGTAGACGTTTAGAGACTAAGTGTTCGAAAAATATGCAAAAATTGTAATAGGCTACTGAATAATATAGATTGAAATTATAACATAGCTTGCTTCTTTATTTTCTCAACATAGAAATAAAAAGCAATAAAAAAGTATTATTTGTTACATAAAAAATCAACATCGCTTATGAAATAAACGAAAAATATTTTGATTAAGCACTAAAAACAGTGGTGCCAAATTTTTTATCGCAATTGCTGTTTACTGGCCTGTTATAAAATTTGGCAAACGTATGTGATTCTGAAAACCAACCTGCAGTTTTATAATCTGGTCTATGCTAAAACCTAAATTTTGCGCAGCTGACGTAGCAGCATACCGAGTATTGTGCGCAGTGAACGTAGAAATATCAATTCCACTTAAATGTAACGTATTTTTTATCCATTTGAATAAGGTTTGTGACGTAACAGGCTTATATGGCTTTCGTAACTAATAAATAAATTATCGTAATCAGGACAGAGAGACATTGTCACTTAAGGTAAGTAATCAAAACTCTTGCAGGACAAATACTTGTCTTATCGTTATATAATGGTAAACGAGCAATGGTTGAGCTGCGCCAACACTAGATGTCTTTATGAGAATGGGGAATTTTGATTTTAATTTCTAAAGAAGACTTTTCAATATTACAAATATTAATTTTTGAAAGGGTTTGTCGTACCCTATGGGCTGTGACATTGGCTAATAAAGTTTTTTTTTTATATATATATTTTTTTTCCGAGTCTAACTTTCTTTAGCAAACCACTTTTCTAGACAATTTAAAATCGTGCTATATTCCAGACTTCATTAAATTTAGGGGGTGGAGGTCTGGTACGAAAAACTCTTTTAATAAATCTTTTTATTTCTTGATTTTGTGAGATATTAATTTTAGTTATTAAAGCCAAAGCAGAATGATAACACTTAATTGTGCCATACTGAGCGCCACTGTTAAAAGCAGATGCAAAAAATGTTGTATATCGGGAATTAATACTATCGTATAAGTTTAGTTTATTTTGTTGACAATAAATAAACCACTTTTAATAGCAAACTTCGTATTGTTTATACGAGTTATCCAAAAGGAAGTTAAGTATGACGTCCAGAGAAGATTGTTTGACGCCTCTTCGTATCATCACCATCACCTGGGTAATGGAGTTGCGCATTTGTTTGCGGCTGGAATTTGTAGATAAAATTAGGTTTGAATCTGCTTTGAAAACGAATTGTTTTCTTATTAAAAAGACTCTTAAATAGTGGATACCACGGTTATGTGGACCAAAATGGAACAACTATTAAGTATATCTGTGGCATTGTCAGAGATAATCTTTCTTAAACATTTAAGAATCATTGTGAAAGGAGGAAAACATAATAATTTAATTTCGACCACGACACTGAAAAAAAACATTTACGGCGTATGCATCCGGATCCTTATGCCATGATATATATCTTGGACATTTATTATTTCAACGACTAGCGTATCAATTTCAGGCCTAGAAAGTTTTCAACAGTTTGTTGAAAGGCATAATCAGCTAGCTGCCATTCTTGGTCTGCCTGCATAGTATTATCTGAAGATCGAATATGAGATGCAAAAAACGTAAAGATTTTTACGTTTACGCCATTGCCAGAGGTCTTTTGCGATCTCTGTCAGGTGTGGGGAGTGTATATCACCCATACGGTTTACGTAGGAAATTACCGTGGTATTGTCAATTCGTAGAAGTACTTGGTTTCATGATGACTTAAGTGAAAACCAAAGGAGCTGTGTTTAAGCCAAATAATAAGACATTAAATTCATATGTTTTTTGATCAAATTGGTATCTGAGTTATTTTCGGTCTTCCTTGTGAATTTTTAACAAAAAGTATGCGTCTTTCAGGTCTACTGTGCACGGTTACAATCTCTCGATATCAATTTTATAACTGTTCTTAAATCCTCCAGTTTAAAATGATTTGTGTCAATAAATTTATTAAGTGATAAGTTTAAGATCAAGCGCATCTTCCCATTTGGCTTGGGTACTAAAAAATAGTTGATAGATATTGATCAGATCTGTTATCTCTGAAATTGCAGAGACAGCAAATTTTTAATGTCGTGTATGAAAAGAGCCTTTTCCTTTTCACTACATTTTCGGGTTGACGGTGATACAGGTTGCATCGGTTTTCGATTGAAGGAAATCTTATATTCTTTTATATGAAAAAGAACCTGTGGGTCCTTGGAAATCATTAAAATTCTTTATAGAATAATGATAAACGACCTGCATGCGTTAACGTATTTAACGTCGGCTGTTGTTCTGTCTCTGCCACGGATACTGCGAATGCTTCGATAAGATGATGAGCCATCTACGCGTCGAAGTCGTTGCAGGCTCCTTCGTCCTGGGAGGGCCCGTCGGCCTGCGACTAGGACCCGGACCTTTCCAGTTTAAATTTCGTGAAGAACTGTATGGATTAGAGCTTGGCTTCTTATTAGGAAATTTTTGTGTTGATTGCTTTAGGTCTGTGCCAGACTTGTTAATAGCTTTAGCTGATTTTATGGTTTCCCTTAAGTTTTCGCCGAATAATTGTTTATCAATTTTAATATTTTGAAGAGAATCCCTTAGATCCATCTTCACGGCATTCAGAAAAAAAATGTAAATTGAATTAGAATGTTGACAATCACACATAATTTTTGCCAAATCCATAAGTGTTTTTAGCAAGGCTGAATTTTCTCATTTGCAGACAATATAATAGTATAGATTTTACCAGACAAGTGTTTCCAGCAGCCCATTCCTTCTGTTTCAGTTGAATGGCCTTATTGCGTTTAGCAATAATATCTGAAACAGCTGCTTTAATCTTAGGATCAAGCTCAGGTGGGTCAATCAATTTGCAATTTTCTGGGGTCATGACTTATGAGTTCTTTACGCAATTCTTTGTTAATACCTGTTGTGTGTGACCTAGTGCTGGAAAACTCCAGCACTCCTGACTGAAGTAGGGTCAGTACCTAATATTTCTAATACTCCACTATCTAACTGTATATTTTCAATTTCAAGAGCAGACGTTTGATCTGAAGGTAGATCACGCTTTGGAGCCTCAGTCGACGAATGACCATCCTGTATATTTGTAAGCATGTCAGTATTTCAGCATGTCAGTATAATATTGTACGAGACAGTCCCCAGTTATAACAACACGTACTGTCCGCAAACAACACTTAGTAGTACCTTATAACAGTCCCGTTGTACTGTTTGTAGGACCCCAGTGACTGCAGTGTATATAATGATGATTATGTTATCATTATTTGAGATTATGTATTGCTTAACCTTAGGTATGCAATTCAATTTCGTAAGAGACAGTCCCAGTTCGAAAAAAAAGTACTGACCGCAAACTATTGAAAATTGACACATCATAATAAGCATAATACTTTAGAGTACAAAGTTCTTTTTTAGCTTAGTCACTTATGTGAATTATTTTCAGTAAGAAGCAGTCCCAGTTCATAGAAAGTACTGCCCGCAAACTGTTTGAATACTTATACGAAAACTTGTAAAAGTCTGTGACGAACTAATGCATTTATGTTCAATTATAACTTTAAAATAAATTAATAATTTTGTTATACTTTATCAAAAAGTATTTATTTTACAAACTTAGTAATAAGTAATAAGTAGTTAAATAGTCAAAACGTTTTATCGTTGAACGTTATTATCGTTTGAATTTTTTGCGAAACGTTAGAAAACCAGGTCACTGAACTTCAATATGCGATATAATATGTCAAGGCCAGTGACTTATGAATGTACAAAAATACATAACGTTCCTTTAGATAAGGACGACGAGCGATAGAATTGTTCCGATAACTCAGAACAAGATGAATCTTACCGGTGGTGGTGCTTCTTTTTTCGCTCCAACTTCCTCTCCACTCTTATAATTTTTCGTTTAATGTGTTCACAATTATCTTTTTTGCGTTTGGGCATCCTAAATAATCACTTTTAACAAAAACTAACAACTTTTTTAACACAATTTAAAAACTAGATGTGAATCGGCGACGCACTAGAAAGCGAATGACAGCTATGATGGGCGCTTGAGCCAGATCGCTCTTGACTACCCACATTTGAAATTTAAAAAATAATAATTTTCTTTTATTACTTTTTTAATTTATAAGTAGGTATATTCTCAATATAGTGTGAAATTGGCGAGTACTAGGGCGTACTACAAGTGTAAAGTGTAAATCAAGCTAATCTTGAGGACGAAGCATGAAGTATAACTAGAAATACCTACTTCAAATAATGTCTTCAAAAATAAATACCGAACTGAACTGTGTTATCGATGTTTTTTAGTTAGGTAACAGCTCTACTAATACGCCTCTAACCATTGGTGCCGCAACAGGGTGCCTACCATCAAGTTTAAGACAGCGATTCAAAAATAGCGCGATGTAGAATAGGTTCCTAAAATGAATTTGCTTTCTTCCGTACTATGACCTTCTAAAACTGTATCGCAAATGAATTGCTAAATGTGAATGACCGAACGATTTGTGTCCTTATTTCTTCTACCCGTCTCTTTCATTCGATTCTGTCATGCCCAGAGAGTGAGAGGGACAGGTATAACCTGCAGGTGTCATGTTAGCTTGGCCGAGTTATAAGTCAAATAAGAGTTCATGACAGCTTGGCGGCTGTGAAATGTCATTGAATGATCACTGAATCGCTGTCATTGATATTAAGCTGTCGTGGTACGAATAAGCGAAGCAGATCAGTTTAGGTCCTACACAAAACCGCAATAAGAGTTGATGGTAGGCACCCAGGAATGCTTTTGGTGTGGTTCGAATGGTGCGGTCGTAACTGGAATAGGTACCTCATTTCCTTGGGTCTGAGTGTACGTGATATATCCTTCGTTGTTTCCAATTTCCATAACATTAGTGCTCAAGCTACTACAGTTTGGTATTGGAATAATGGATATCACAAATCTGATGATCTGATGATCTGACAAATAGATGCAACCAAGTGTCGAATTGAGAGCGTCAGTCGCACGGCGGACGCTGACGCGGATTTTTTGCGTCGTGGTCGCTGAGTTGTTTGTGATAAAGTGACCGCACCCGATGCGCGACTGACGCACGATCATCGTTATCGTGACGCTCCCGCTTCGCAGACGCGTGGTTGCTTCTGTATGTTTAGAACTTCACACTGTAGTACATTGCAAGATAATTGTAAATACTTTTAATATTATTAAAAAAAAACCTGCATTAACCAATGCAATTTCTATTATTGAAATATTTAAAATCACAACCAGCTTCGATGGGACTTGAATCCACGAGCTTTCGCTATCCAGGCGACTGCTCTAACCACTGAGCTGGATGACTCCGTAGCTCAGTGGTTAGAGCAATCGCCTGGATAGCGAAAGGTCGTGGGTTCGAGTCCTATCGGAGCCTGGTTGTGAGACGCGTCGATTTTTTCTAAATACTTCATTTTCTACTTTTAATATTTTCATCATGCTTGCTAGAATTAAAGATCACCTATTGTTGACATGTAATAAAATAATATGACTTGTGTAAGATAACAAAATCATTTCGCTATCTAACTTAGGTTAACTGCCGTACACAGATGTAAAATGTTTACCTCCATACACGGTAAAAAAGAACAAGCAAAGAAAGTGGAGAGCATAAAAAAAACAAAGCAGTAAAGTGAAAATAATATCAATGAACTAAACTAAAAAGAAGAAACGCTTAAACCATTAACACATGTGCGCTTCAATAATCGATGAGTCGGTAAATTAATAATTTCTCATTTCTTTTTAGTTTTGTTAATTCTTATGGTAATAGCTTGGAATGCGCGAGCGCCATTTAAAAAGCCTAATTTAATTTAACAGGTAGGCAGTTACTTTAATAATAGGCTAACCTCTAAATTACATAGTGCTATAATAGCTCCCGAGCAATCGGCAATTCTTCATTTCGCTACTGTTTTTTTTGGGAACGAAAAAATATATCCTCGCCCCAAACCTGGCTACTCCTTCCGTTAAATAAACGATTCGAGCTCACTTTTTAGTGTAGATTATAAAAAAAATGATGAATTATAAAATAAATATTTTACCTACGAATTTGAAAGACCAAAGCGTTATCAATGTTCCATTCGTAATCTTAATAATGACTGAAATAATCACTACTTGCTTATGCGTAGATCCTTGCTTAATCCTATTGGAAATAAAGTCAGCAAGAATAGTTTTTGGGATAGAGAAATACTTTAGAAAGAGACCATTACCATTCAATTCTAACATAAATTCAATAATATTTTACATGTAAATTTTTACTTTAACGGCATTAGAGAAACTATAGTAGTAATGATATGGCATCACTTTTTGAAAAATTATAGAGCGCTTGATCTAAGAATCTAAGATCGGTCGCGTCATTAAAATGGAATGACTGCGCAGAATGGTGATATTATTAAAAAACATGAGAGTTATGATCGGGGAGCAGTTTCGATGGTCACGTATTCTGTAAGGAGCTCATAAACGGGTGCCATAGTTATTTTACTCCAATAAATTTCCTTAATCATTTATTACATGCAACATAAGAGCGAAAATAGAGTAGCATTGTTGCCTTTGTAATAGCGGTTTTCATTCAAAGGTCGGAGAAATTACAGGGGGTAGAAAGAAAACTTAGCACTCTTAAGGTGTTAAAATTGCCATAATCCCGACGCTTCGATATACCACGCCTACAAAGCCAGCCGACTTTTTGCTGACTACGAAAATTTTGGAACACAATTTTTTTTAACCATTAGTGGTCGCAACCGATATACGAAATTGGGCGATCAGAAACAAAAGCTCGGTCGATCGTGTGAAAATAATTTGATATAATTTGTAAATATTTGGTTCACGATGGACCCTTCTTTATGGCACGTATTTCTCTTACTGCTGCGGGTTTTGATCTTTGTTACAAGATTATCCTCAACTAAATTGATTTAACCACTGTATTTGGTAGAACTTGCTTATTTTTTGCTTGAAGGTTTTCTACTTTTGATATTAACTGTTATTATCATAAAGGCACATATATCTAACCGCTTCAAATTGAACTTATTTGATAAAATGAGATTGTTTACATTTTTATAATAATTTACCGCAAGCAGATACGCTAATATTGTTAATGTTTCAAAAGTTGGGTACTTTTAATAGTTTGCTCCCTAAGGTCATCCGTAAAATTAGAGTAACATGTGTAAATGTAGCATTTTATTTACTATACCACTACACTAGTGTTTATTAGTTTGAACCCATAATATATGCTTGAAGTTCTAAAATACATATCAAACCAAATTAATATTTGTCTAATATATAAGAGACATTGTTGGTATGGTCGTCCTACTCGTAAAAAATGTTACAAAACTAGGTATCAGACCGGATTTTTAGCGTAGCTTTATCAATGAAACCGCCTATTTCACGCTAATTACAGCGCTCGAAGTAAGTGGCAAAATATTTCATATTACTCATTCTCTTGTGTTGGCAGTCGAAATTAGTTACATGTATTGAAAGGTTAACCATTCGTGAAATTGGCCGTGTTTGCGGTGCGTCTGCGCAGACAAGTGTGGCGACAACAACTGGGTTTACTTTGTTATATGTTACGCCGAATTGTGCAAAAAGGGTTCTACCTGCAGCCAGAACAGTTGCGGCAAAAAGTTTCATAATCAAACTTGAACAATTCCAAGAGAATACGACCGAAACTTCTCTGGACGACGGCGAGGTGTCGTCTCGCTACATTACACAATATTCACAATAGACCCCCTCGTTCAATCTACTTAAGGACCTTAGGGTTTTTTTCACCCTGTATCGAAGTCAACAAGATGGACTTAAGGGTCTCGGCAAACTTCTAAACAATTGTTGCGTCACGGTCAATAGAGCACGACGCGTTTTTAGGATGTTTTTTTAACCCGATCTTGCCGAAACCGTTATTGGTCCGATGGTCAATATTCTCAAGCGTTTTGAAGAAGGTGCAAATTAAAAGAACGGATTATGTTCTTACCTAAATAAAATTTCTTCGTAATCAGATAAACGAGTTAGTTGAAAACTAATTTGCAAGGTAACAATACCCTAAATACGGCTTGGAGTGCAATATACCGGCCTTATAAACGAAAGCACACACAGCAGTCTTTGTAAAATCAAATTAAGTTGACAAACTTGAAATAAATAACGAGATCTGCTGCTAGTTTATAAAAGAAATACAAATATTAAATTAAATATTAAGGTGACTCTTCCTATTTTATCCGCATTTGAAAAAACATAGCAAGCAAAATCATTGTTATATTTTGATAGTGATTTGCAAAATTTTAATTAATAGGGCACATTATCTTAAAATAAAACAGCGTGAAATTGATGAATAGCTTTTTTGTTCACCAAATGTTTTCTATTTTAACGCCTATTGTGCACAAAAGATTTTTATAAAAGATTATTAGTGCGGATGCCTTTTTTTCAACCTTTTTTGCAGGAAGTGGACTTAAAGTGGTTTCTTGCTAAAATACCATTCATACGAATTGCACAATTCTTTCAATATAACCAACATAGAAATGAAGAACATGACAATATCACGCCCATTACAAATTTACACTTAACATATTGGTGACATTGGTACTTCAAATTGAATTACGTAGTTAATGGTACCTACTAACAGCCCTAATGTGACAAAAGAGCCCGTGCCATTACAGAGATTTATATGTGGATACAATGCTGATCGTAAATTCATTTCCGACTTTACAATTTCTTTGAACACAAAATGCCCCCGCAACCCATAAGGGAACTAAATGGCGAACCAATTATTCACGAAGCGTTGGCCCGGAAGTTTTCGAGTATTTTTATAGATTTTAAACAAATATGTAACGTACGGCATCGCCTAAGCTACGAAGAAAAGAGGATTACATCGAAATCCTGTTATTGTTTGTTTTCTTTGGCGTAATTCTATTGTTAATTTTGGGTTTCGTTGGAACGCTTGCGCCCATTCGAGGTTTGAAAAAGGTGTTAGAAATTTGTGTAACATAAATTATGGGTGCCTTTGGTATTTCACCAAATCTAAGGCAACAGTAAAGTATTTAGAAATTCGTACTGAATTCATACTTGAATTGTCTCTTTGAATCTTTATATTATATTATAATTGGTTAGAAGGTGGCTTTATCATTCAATAAAAATATTTTATTATTTCTTTACCATTCATTATATTATATTATTTCATTCCATTTTTCAACCATAAAATTGCATTGTGAATGCGAAAAACTAAAAATTTAAATAACTATTTCTTTACCGTTTTACTGAAAGATTATTTCAGTAATACCTTAGTTTTTGTTATACGAGTACACTAAAATACAAAAGATGTTACAATTGCCCAAAATTAAGTTAGCCTTACTTTTATACAATCATTTATTATTATAATATTATTTTAGATTAATTATTATGGGATGAAACTGAGTTACCTATAAACATCTCGATAAGATGACCAAAGTGACCCTTTGCGATCGAATCTGTCACTTCATTTGTCATTCGTCGAAGGGATCAGCTTAATTAAATTATAGATAGCAACTAAAAGCGTGGACTTCTATATCTACGAGTAGGCGTCATGGCTATCAAAAATAATGCTATGAATAATTACCTTCGGATACGTGAGAACTGATAAAAGTTTAAACCCAATGCTACTTATTAACTCAAAATCAACGTATTCACTAATAACTACCTCAAAATCTATAAAGAATCTGAATAAACCGATGAAACACTGCATAAATGTGATTTTTTACCAAGCTAACGACTTGATAAGTTTCTATACTTTTTGTCGGCTTCAACAAGAAGCGGCGTTATTATCTGTAACATTTATTTAACGAAGCCGATCATTTTTATCAGCGACACGTTAAGTAGCGTGGTCTAAACTTTAATCACACTACCTCGTTTAATTGGCCCCTTTGAATCTGTAACTCAATTAATTAGACGAAAGTATCGTAATTATTTTATTAAATAAAATCCGAACAAACTCAGAATTAGTAGTGACTTGTGTTAAGTTATTATAAATGTGAAAGTTTAGATTGTTGTTCCTGGATGAAATTTGGTACAGAGTTTGATTATTGATTATTTGATTATTAATAGCATAAAGGCTACTTTTGACCCCAGAAAAATATCTCGTTTCCACGGAAAATCATCGTCGCGCATAATTTATGTTACGCAGGTGGAAAGCTAGTCCATCCTAATATTATAAATGTGAAAGTGTGTTTGTGGGTTTGTGTGTTTTTTTGGCCAATTTCACGTCAAAACGGGGCAACGGATCGACGTGATTATTGGTATGTGGATAGTTTAGGAGCTAGCCAATGAGACTTCATAGGCTACTTTTTATCCCGGAAAAATATCACATTTCCGCGGGATAACGGCGCGTTGTCCACGCGGGCAAAGCCGCGGGCGGAAAGCTAGTATGTAATAAAAATGATTACAGTGTCGTTGTTAAGACTTGTGGTCAGATCCTTTCGGTGACCGGATTTCCACCTGACTGAGGTTTCGCTAAATTATCCCTAAACTATTGTCGAAAAGTACGTCTTTTGCAGCCACATCAAAGGGACGCCGACAATAAACTCGGATTTGGCTTTAGTGGAGCGTAGACTCGTGCCCCTAATCTCTATTGATATAACGGAACAAATGAAACATACTGTGAACACCTTACGGCTTTTTATCGTAAGACGTCCTTATAAAATAACACCGCTACCTTTTTGTTTGCCCTTCAATACTAAACAACGGTACCTACCCTTGCCCCGTTATGTCAAATAATAAAACCTACGAAGTGTTACAGTTTTTTGACATAACTGTATCACATGATGCTTCCGAAACACGGGGCTCATCTAAGTTCAAGGTGGGAGGAAGTAATACATTTTACTTGCCATATCGACATGTTATTGAATACTTTGGGGATTGATTTTGTGCGTTTGCAGTTTGCATCTGCTCTTGCATTTGTTTTTTTTTTCTCGATCGTCAGTTGTAGATGTCTAGATGTGGGCGCTTAATTACGGGGCACGTTCAAAGATAATGTAATATAATCCTCATTGCAAACAATCAGTATATCGCAAGGTGGTGAGGCGCCCGTAGAATGATGCGAAAGGGACTTTTAGCTACCGATTCTAAAGGTGACTCCAGGTGTTAAACTCTCGGCACGCTCCTTACCTTTCTAACGTTTCGTTGAGTGGTTGCTTTGGCCTATTTTCGGAGATATGAACTATAGTTGTGATTATGAAGCAGATGTCGAAAAGGGTTATTGTGAATGAAACATGATTATTGTGATTCTTCAAACTGTTACGTATCGCCAAGGTGTACTCTTGGTTTTGTGTTTTGGAGTGGCATGTGCTACAATTTTCATTATTCATTAATTCATCTTGATAATATTAAGTTATGCCTACAATGCACCTCGTATTATTTTTATCATATTTTCTATTAGGTTTTTGGATTTTATTTTACTACGTAGCTAAAACTAGTATAAAAACTACTCTCTCTGAAAGTTGGAAAAATAAAATTGCTTTTATTTTTAAGGACATTGATGGTCATAATTCAATTTCAAATTCCAAAAGTTGAATGCGCTACAATCTGCCAATATCGCATTGTCGGCGTACATCAAAGGCTTGTCGGATGACAGATGACGTATCATTGCACAACGAAAGGGGTTGAGTGCATAGCGATGCAATTCATAGGGGCACTGCGGTCAAATGGTGAAACCTAATACCGCGAAACCCCTTTTGTTAAACCATGTGCAAATCGCATGCTTTATGTTAGAGCCTATTATTGTGATATTGATAGTGGCTTCTTACCGTGAAATTGTTGAATTATACTAATTATCGAGCATTCAATCCTTCGAGCTTTGAATGACACCTTTACAAGTTTAGTGACACAAAGGAACCAGAATAATTGTAGCAAAATAAATAAAAAACAAAAACCAATTACCTACATTGATGTAATAATAGATTTCTGATGCTTCTTTAAAACTTTGAAAAGACGATAATAATATCGAAATCGCCATTTAACAATACAAACCACGCTAAAAGGACCAAAGCAAACAAGAGCTTGTTAAAGAAAAAAACCGCCTAAACAAATATCGCAGTTTGCCCACCGGCGCCTGTAATTTAAGCCTCCAAAATACTTCGTTTTGCTGTCCACTCGAAGTGTGCCTGCTCTATTATTACATTAAGTTATATGAAAAAAGTTTAGTATAATTTTACCTTAGGTCTTACTAAGTAGTATGTAGGTAGTACTTGCATATAAATGTTAAAGCAACGATACGTTATTGCTAATTACCTACTTAGACTAAAGGAGGTGCATACTGCAAATCAAATATATCATATTATGTTGGAATTTACCACAAAAAAATTACAAACTAAATAGGTTATTAAGAGCAATAATATCAAAGTGCGGTAAACGAGAGTATATTAAAAAAACATTAGTTTAATATACCATTTTCAGTTTTTTACATAAATTATAACCACGTTTTCAATTAAATAAATAAACACGTAATGAATGCTTAATAAAAAAATTAAAGAAATCTGCCCACTAATCATTACGAGCATACATCGTTGAAATGAAGTCGATCGTAAGAAATTGCCCCATCCGTCTTATAAAGAAGATTGAAGTCTCAATCAGGCAGAGTAAGGGACAAACATTAATCACAAAAAGCAAACGGACACCGCTTCCGGAATGAGCCGAACTAAAACAATCGACATGCCCTTAACAATACCGACCCTAAAGAAGCCAAATAATTTGTTATTCGATATTCAGATTCGAGGGACACACGGATGGTTAAGATGACGAGCAATGGTAGTAGCAACTTCTTCAAGTCTCGAGTAAAAAACTTCATGGATCCCTGGGTAGATGGTCCCACACACTAACAGTTTGCTTTTTACCCAAAAATAGCAAATTTAAGGAAAGGTGATGATGATCGTCAATCAATTCAACAGAGTAAATAAGTAGCTAATCATTTTGGGAATACTCATGTCATGATTAACAAATGTCGTGTAAAAAACATACTTAATTAATTTTTGGGCATTCACAATGCATTTTTATAAGTATAGGAAAATTTTGACATGAAATCACCACCAGCCCTGCACGCGTAGCATGACAAACTCGAGAAGAGTTTTGTATACCTCGAGAGTCTATAATTAGCTGCCGAACGTTTCGATATAGACAAGACCTTTCTCTAGTTCATAATACTACCCGTGCAGAAAGCAACTGCGCTGCTAGTGCTTTAGTGCATTGCTGAGGGTGTTTAGTTTATGGATCACAATTTTTCCTATTACATATTTTACATATGTATCTGAAAGTCGTGTTCAAGGCCAGTCGTTAATAACATAATAAATTAAAGACAATTTAATGAACAAAGGACAGGTAAGTAGGCAGATAAAAAGAGGTTTTAAATAGTAAACGAAAGTACCTAACTGTTGTTACAACATTTTAATCAATTAGAATACAGAACTAATAATTCTAAAAATAACAATGTGTATCTTTTAATAAAAAATTAAGGGTTTTAGTTTCCGTTGCTTACGCCCGTGAGTCTCACCACAAGTATGCGATATAAAACTATCAAGGGAGATCTGTATCAAATCGCATTGGAAATATAAGGCCAGGTACAAATTACTGGGACGCGGGCCCATCACTCGCAGATGGTGGTCACCGATAACAGCGCGTCACTATAAAGACATAATTTAGTCAGCGCCAAACAAAAAGCGGGACAGATCTAGATGTACGACGCTACTCGTGGGTTTTAATTAGGGATTCCGGTGGGGCAGCAGTTGCGATTGGGATGAAGGCCCATGTTCCTGTTGGTGCTTGTGGTAAATGTTACAGGTGCTGATCGATTATTTATTTATTTGTTTTATTGCACATGCAGCAACAGACGGACTGGTATTGGTTAGCTAGCTAACTTGGGCCATACCGTTATTTGGCAGATCTAGGCACTGTCAAACAAAAAGTGGGGCAGATCTAGATATAAGTTACTACTCGTAGTTTTAGTATTGACGCTTTTAAACAATTTTTAAGTAAAATTTGTGTCACGACATATTTGACAACAGGATGCCTACCATCAACTTTAAGACAGCGATTCAAAAATAGCGCGATGCAGAATAGGTTCCTAAAATGAATCGCTTTCTTTCGTACTCTGACCTTCTAAAAACTGGATCGCAAATGAATTGCTAAATGTGAATGACCGAACGATTTGTGTCCTTATTTCTTCTACCCGTCTCTTTTACTCGATTCTGTCATGCCCGGAGAGTGAAAGGGACGGGTATAACCTGCAGGTGACATGTTAACTTGGCCGAGTTATAAGTCAAATAAGAGTTGATGACAGCTCAGCGGCTGTGAAATGTCATTGAATGATCACTGAATCGCTGTCATTGATATTAAGCTGTCGTGGTACGAATAAGCGAAGCAGATCAGTTTAGGTTCCTAAACAAAACCGCAATAAGAGTTGATGGTAGGCACCCAGCACTTTGACAGCTTTTGAAGGACGGTATAGTTTACTTTTCGATTACCATTACGGTAGTTTTTTATGCTAGGAGTCCAGTACCTACCATAAAAATGTAATACATATCAACAAAATAATAACATAAAAATATTTTGAAATCCATTTGACTGCATGCAGCGAATGATATTTCTCAAATGCACAATATAATTACCTACATAGCCATCTCAGACTATTGTCGGCAAGTAAAAGGTTTCATACAATGCACCTTTATTAGACTTCTATACGACTAATGAACCATCCCAACTTCCTGTGCATCGGCGGACGATTATTTGCAACCCGGAAACGGCTTTATGCGAAATCGAATGCGAAAGGGTTACTTGCCCTATTCGAATGCAAGAGGCAATCTTACGCTTTATGAATAATCTCGCGCTAACTAAGGTGTTGGGTATAAAATCGATTATCCAGACTGAATTGAGATATCCGCTTTTATCGGTATATGACAGTAACATATCTATTAAGTTACAGAAAATAATTAATTTCTGTAACAAAAAATACTAGGATGCCACTAAAAATATTGAGGCTAAGGGATACTAAACTGTTGTTTTTTAGGCATTTCAGTATTTTTAGACGCTTTAAGTAAGAATTTATGTACCTACGTTAGTTTGTAGTTATAGTTACATTAGACCCTTCAGATGCTTACTCCTGCCTTTCTGAATTAGTAATAATGTATCTGCTAACTCCTTAACAAAACACCTTAAAATAATTTTTCAATCGTGTAATTTCTTTGTTACACCGACTTTGTGTGTAATGCATGAGACACACGTTGAAGTAAAACAAAGAAAGCCATGATTATTTAGTGGCAACGATAAATTTTGCAAATTGCCACAGGGCAGACACGTAGAATAGGACGAAACTTTAAATGATGTCATCCAGCAATTCCGTTGTCGATGGCAAAACTTTCAAGACTCCTTATTTATACTGCAATATTCATAATGAGTATTTTGTCTTCACTAAAAAGTAACTGGCAAAAAAGCGTTTATTACCACTGATTTAAGCACTTAAGTCGCTTGAAGCCGTATTCAAGAGTATTCTCCCATCAAGAAGGACTCTTGTAAATCTATCTTCGATAGCAATCTTGATGTACGAACGGATGCAAAACGGGATAGCTTCAATGCAGTTTGATTTAAGGAAATGTTGTAACATTGACAAAACGGAGCAAGTATCGCAGCATCCATCGAATGATCTGCGTTTCGTTTCACTTATCCGTATATCATCAGCGTTTAGTTAAATCCCTAAAATATCACTGAAAACTGATAACGTCGAATAAGTTAAATATAACATTGACGATTCCTTAAACCGAAATCGTACTTATTCTAATAATGTTTGCCTTGTTGTTAAAATTGCATTGTGAATGCAAAAAACTAAAAATTTTAATAAAATGTTTGCCTGATCACCCGTAGCGATTTATTTATTCAGAAGATGTTTGTTCTATGAACTAATAAATTATGGGGTGTGGTTCGGAATGGAGGAAAAAATATTTATTAGGGTCTAAACGTAAACGGGGACACAGTCACCAGGGTGCTTACCATCAATTCTTATTACGGTTTTGTTTAGGAACCTAAACTGGACTGCTTCGCTTATTCGTACCACGACAGCTTAATATCAATGACAGCGATTCAGTGATCGATCAATGACATTTCACAGCCGCTAAGCTGTCAGAAACTCTTATTTGACTTATAACCCGGTCGATTTAACATGTCACCTGCAGGTTATACCCGTCCCTCTCACTCTCCGGGCATGATAGAATCGAGTGAAAGAGACGGGTAGAAGAAAAAGGACACAAATCGTTCGGTCATTAACATTTAGCAATTCATTTGCGATCCAGTTTTTAGAAGGTCAGAGTACGAAAGAAAGCGATTCATTTTAGGAACCTATTCTGAATCGCGCTATTTTTGAATCGCTGTCATAAAGTTGATGGTAGGCACCCAGGACGCTCATATAATATCGCCTGTGAATATATTTTTTTCAAAAGTATTAATATTTAATATAAATGATTTTGAATAGATATTCAATATATTATTATGCATTAGATTGGGTTAGACATCTGGTTTCAAAAATATGAGTGAATTACTAATTATGAAACAAATTCAATAACTATTAGTACCTACTTTTAAATTAAGTCATCATCATCATCATCATCAGCCATTTAATGTCCCCCTGCTGGGGCACTAGCCTTCCATATGGATGTATAAGAAGAATGGGCCATGACCCGCTACGCGGGCCCAGATCGCTGGGTATTAATGCAGTAATAGACCGATAGCGCTAAGTTTTGAGGTTTCAAAAATATTAAAGTTGATTGTTTTTTGCGTATAGTTTCCGGACCGTTTACCCAACCTAATACTTTATTTTGTGTCACTTTAGGTAGGTACTTGCTTAAGTGTAAATTAACGTTTGTAGCTTGGAAAAGCAAAATAATTAAAAATCTTGAAATTGCATGGCCTAATATGGCACATTTTTTTTAATGGGCATATTTTAAGTGATCCGAGATAGGAAATAGCTATTTATTAATTAGTTTTTTTTTCTGCACTGTTTTTTCATACTGACTCTATGTCAGTTTGCACTGGCCGAAGATGGCACAAATTCGATTTGCAAACTCCGCAGGCTATCCTAGACTGTTACCCATAATTATTTTGAACTTTAACTAAATTAATATTGCCAGTTTTGACTTGAATAAAAATTATCAACCACAAATCATCGAATTGCTGAAGATGCAAGTGGCAGATGTGACACAAAACGCAATAATAAGCTTCAATAGGTACGACTGTACCCACAGGCAGGAAATGAGCAACTTTAGAGTTTTTGAAACTTATGACCTCAAAATAGGCCAGCGCTATCGGTCTATAAAATAGAATGCGTTTTATAATAGAGCAGCAACTATTATAGCCTTCTGTTAAAGAATTTGTCAAATAATACATCTAAATCGCCACCATTGCTGAAGGTCCAAAACTCCATACACAAATTACAGACTACAAAAATATAAAAGTTCTTAACTCAAACATGATCTTGTTCTACAGCAAATAGGTAACGAACTTGGCACCAGCCTACATTATTATTACCGTTGCTCATAACATATGATGAGCTCCGTCATTTATTTTAATAGAAATGCCACTTCATACAAAATAAACGGATATTTACTTATATGTATTACGGGTAACCTCATAAAGTTGATTCAATAACATGTTTTTAATTTCGCTGGAGGCACGTGCTTCTTTTTCTGGTCTCGGTGACTTGGTCATAAAATTTTGGCACATACACTAACGACCACCCCTGTCGGCAGATGCTACTTTTTGGTCATTAACGGAAAAAATTAATTAATAACCTCCGTTTGTGTACAAAATTGATTATCGAGGCTTCTAAAGTCAGCCGTCAGATCCGCCCATGTGAAAAGATGAAAATTATAACTGTGCACTCTCTAATCAAGGATCTGGCGTCTCGTTTTGACTTATCGAATGTTGTTAAGAAAAGAGAGAGACAGATCTTAGGAAGTAAGTGATGTTTCCACTCTTCGTGAACACACTGTGATTGATGAACAGAGAAAACGCCTTGAGTGATTTAATCACGCCTAAATTCAATTTAGAATGGACATGAAAACAAGGGAGTCATTTGTGTTTTGTTTGTTTTTGAGGCATTTTTCAATTTAGAGGAGATTCAATAACATTTTTCACTTAGCCGCCTTGACGGCGTAAAAAGTGGTGCGGTAATGTTCTTTTATTAATTAAATTTTCGGTATACGTCGATAATATAATTATGCTGACTTGTATTTCGGTCCTTAAAATTGGTAGGTGCCTTTTTAGAGTAATGTCAAAACTCTAATTCAATTACATTTACTTGAATTAGTACGATGTATGTATGCATGCGATGCATGTAACATGACTATTAGGAAGGTAAAATGATGTTATTTATTACGATACTAGAGGAGGAAAATCTCAAAATTCTATTTTTTAGTTCTTCCACTAACTTTAAGATAATTGACTCTTACCTTATTCCACTAAAACCTTAAGCGTTTGATAACAGTCTTTACTAAACATTTCCGCATAGGTAAAAGGTTTTTTTTTTGTCAACCTGACCCACCTATTAGACTAGCGTCAAACGTTTTGTGGAGGTTTAAGATAATCGCTCGTCATTAAATCTATTCATTTAATGCCATGGTGATTCTCGGCTATAAAAATAATGAGTTTAAGTAGGTTACATCTAATAATATTTGGAAGGACTGGACGAAGGAAATGCGAAGACTGGCCTTTCCGTAAAAGCTATATTTTAAGTAAGGCGAAGAAAACTGGTACGGGCAAAATGTATTTTACATTATTTTTAATTAAAAACCATCTGCGAATACTTTTCAGAATGCGAGTAAATATAAATAATGAGTACTTATATTAACATATTAATTGATACTTACTGAAACTGTCTGTATACAATGTTGTCAGGTCTCGTAACAAAATTTAAATTTTTTAACCAATCATTGGTTTAATAAAATAACAGTATTTTAGTATTCTTTCCAAAGTTTTATTATGTTGTGAAAAGTCATGACAAAAAAACTCTAGTTAACAATAAAAGACAAAAATATTTTTTAATGACACAAGCATGTTTTCAAATAATCTCTCAGCATTTTTATGTTCTTTTTCAAGCCATAGCTCATCATTGTGAGATTACGATAAAATAAATAGATAATAAAGTAAATTGAAATCCTTCCAAAACGATCAGGTATAATGACTATGATCTGTAATGACACCGGGTTCCTTTGAATGATGCGCCACTTACGGTCAAAACAAACAAAACTATATTGACAAAAATACCTAAGAGCTTTACAGTAATAGAATATTATGTAATTTTCACTGAGTAGTAGGTTAGGTACTACCTACATTTTCATCTCTGAAGATCAAGCAAAAATTTCAAATTGTACCAAATTTTGAATCATTTTATTGTTTCATTCTAATCACTATTAGAAAGGATAACTTGGAGTCTGAGAAAGGTTGTCATGGTGCCAAATAACAAAAAGATGGTCGAAAAAATTGCCTTTAAAATTTGATGCAGAATTATATCGAAAACAAAAGCTAGTGTCGCTATTGAGTTTGCAGTCGGTACTTGCTCTACATATTATCAAATAGGCAGATGTGTTCACTTGTTATCTTGAGTTGCGTGGGTGGAAGCAGTCGCCAATGGGTTGATCTCAATGCCTCCATTGTTGGTAACCCCTGCACTGCTATTTGTGGCACGCGTTGCTAACCATTTCCTTGTTGACACATTATTGGTACGGTTTGACTGTTAGTTTCTTAAGAAAATTATAATTATAATATTTTGAGAGACTTTAAACACCTCAATCTCTGTTAACAATCAATTCTTTTCATCGTTAAGCTAATAAAATTGTGTTTACTTGAGGAGTTAGTGTAATGTTATTTATAGGGCAAATAATAATAAAAAATGGTCTATCTTTTAATCATTTCAATATAATGCAGTGAACGATATAACTTACTTTCATAACTAATTGTAAAAATGTGTGAGGGGTTAAAAAGAAATGACTTTTTAATCGTATTCAATCTTCAGGGGCAGCGATGAATCACAACGCGATGCAACCCCTTGCACCTCTCCATTGTGCAACTGTCTGTGTTCCCCTAAATCATTGTTACACTATTTACTTACATGATTACGCATTGCTTGATTACATGAGGGGCGCGTTATATTGCATTCTTCAAGGCTTAATATATTAAAGAGTATACTACTTATAATATTATAAATGTGAAAGTTTAGATGTTTGGATGTTTGTTACTCAATCACGCCAAAATAGCTGAACGAATTTGGCTGAAATTTGGGATACAGATACTTTGTAGCCTGAAGAGAAACATCGGCTACTTTTTATCCCGGATAAATATCACTTCCCGCGGGATAACGACGTGTAGTCCACGCGCGCGGAAAGCTAGTAACAAATAAATAAAATTAAATCGAGTCATCTCTTACATGTAATTTTTTGGACGTAGGTATTATTCAATAAATACATTTTACGACTAAAACTGTTAGTTTTTTTTATTTTAGTCCTATAGGTACGATTAGAATGTCAAAATCCAATTTACCAACATTTTTAATATCTTTGTATTTATTTTCATTTTAAATGTTTGACATAGTCATTTCCGAGCAATGGGTGTTTTATACTACGAGTGTATGTATCTGAATAATCTAAATATTACGAAAGGTTTTGTAATAAACAAAGCTTAATTATTCTCTTTTCCCATTATTCATTTTTGATCAACCTTCATACTACGCATTAGACCTAGATAATCAAACACACTAATGAGATCACGAACTAATTACCCTTGTATTGGCATTGGCTAATGATAAGTCAGGTAAGGGTTGAGACCGCCGGCCGCGAGCCACCCTCCGCGTCTAACAAAATTACACACTCATTAGTTCTAACCCGATTTTATTTGTTTTTTCTTAATTTTTTATTTCAACCCTGCAATAACCAGTGTGGCGCCGGCGCACAGAAGAGGTCACATGCGTCGATTTTAAATCAAATTGGTCACACGAAGCTTGACTTTTAAAAATGAAAGTGAAACCGCCATTCGATTCTCAACTTAAATGAAAACGTCATAAAGTGGAATTCGGAATATGATGACTTTAAAGGTTTAGCTAAAACAAAAAATATCATGTTCCTATGTGCAGTAAATTTGTTTCCTGTATTGGTTTTAAAGGTGAGCGTGAGCGAGTAACTTTTTTGCATAAAACTGAAGACTTTTTTGTACCGACATTTAAATAAGGTTCCGTACCCCTAGCATGAAAAACTATCGTTTTGGTATTTTTTATCCACAACTTAGCCTTCATCACACCTGATATTAAGTGATGATAAGGCTAAAGGTGGGAGCGCACTACTCCTCAGAATCCTCAACTACTTTAGGAACTGGCTATCTTATCTCTAAATGCCGGAACACAATAATGCTGAAAACATCGCTGTTATGGCGTCAGACTTAAATAAGATGGTGGTAGCTAGCCAGGCGGACTTTGAACAAGCCCTACCACCAACCAAACCAAATATAATATGTACCCTTGTAATAAGAATTTTTGGTAGTATAGAGAAATTGGGGTACTTGTGGGAATTTGGGGAACTAGTGGGTTCTGGAACTAGTTCATTTACAAAAAATACGGTGTTACACCCTCACTGGGAATCGAACCCGGGACCTCTGGGTCTGATAACAGTGGTGTGTACCACTAGACCACAGAGGCGGCTAAATCTCTCCCTATCTGTTCTTGATTAGTATTTGATAAAAAATCTTAATAAAATTCGTACCACATGTTGAATCGAGTACATCTGAGAATCACTTAGGGCATAAATTGATAGCATCCGAGCCCTGAGCGAGTGTGTCCTGTATTTAATTTTGGTGCTCCGGTGTTCTGGGAGACCTTTTGCCCTGTGTATTTGTAGGGTTGTATTTATAGTACGTACTCTTTATTTAATTAACCAATACTTCTTCAATTGTGTTATGAATTTCTTTACGTATAATTAAATAACCAAATTGTTAAATTAATTTAATTTTTTAATACTTAGTTGTAAATCATTGCGTAATTCTTTACAATTAGATTAATTTGAAAGTTTTTACGCTACCCGCGTTATTATCCGCGTGGACCTTTGTGTTAGCTTAAGCATAATTTCTATTTAGCGGTATTTCATTTTTCTACGATGGTAACACTGATAAAACGGTTCGATTTGAGTTTGACGTTTTTTGTGTGACGGTTGGCGGGCAACGCTTGCACTGACGCTCTGAGGGAAAAGGAAAGGAAAAATAATGTACAACGTGTAAAATTAAAGAAATCATCGTGAAAGGTATTTTTTTATTCTACATTTGAAATATCATCCATCTTATTCATTTATCATTTTCCTTTTAACATTTATTTATTTTCCTTTGCCGTGTGATGTCAAAGTAAATGGTTTTTCTTTATTTACTTAAGTTTTATGACAAGAAATATCGAGAATCAAAAATTTAATAGTTTCGAATATTAATATTTTTTCACTTTACTATTTAAATAAAATTCTGAAAAACTATTGAAGTCAAATATAAATTCAAAAACAGAAAACAGCAAAATCTATTTTTTCACATTATTGTTAAAACAGTCGCAGTCGTCGCAATAACATTCGATAGCTTCTACCTCCGGAATCAGAACTCCAGTCCACACTATGAATACTGGCATTAACATCCTTTAGTAGATAATAAGTCGGGCCGATAATAATTAATAATCGAGCAATCCCACACTCGTGACCACCGAAGGGGGTCGTGACCGCGGCGTCTCTGACCCAACGAGATTGAGATATCAAAATTCGCGATTCACTCTCACAGTGATGCACATTGGTTTATAGTTATCATTTGCGTTACTTTCGCCGTGAGCGGTTAAGTTCCACTTGGGTATAATGTGTTCCTTTGTTTACTTTTGTACGACTAAGGGCCCGACCAGTTTAAACATTTCAATTTGTATGAAAATTTACTTCATTGACAGGTTTTCCGTAGAAATTCTAGATAAATATTGTTTAACTTAGTGCCTTAAATAATCTATATCTGATAAGAGATTGAGATATCAAAATTCGCGATTCACTCTCACAGTGATGCACATTGGTTTATAGTTATCATTTGCGTTACTATCGCCCTGTCACTTTAAATGTCAAACGTATGAAAGAGATGCCATGATGTTTGAGACGCTCCCAAAGATGATTTGCGTTCGAGAATTCGGGCGTTAGTGCCTTAAATAGTCTATATCTGATAAGAGATTGAAATATCAGAATTCGCCATTCACTCTCACAGTGATGCACATTTGGTTTATAGTTATCATTTGCGTTACTTTCGCCGTGAGCGGTTAAGTTCCACTTGGGTATAATGTATTCCTTTGTTTACTTTTCAACTAGTAGAGCCGCCCGGTTTCCGAAACGCCAATTAAAATTAAATTACCTAATTCCCAATTAATCTCCAATTAATTGTAGTTTGGGTTTCTGAAAGAAAAATGTGACAGACTGTAAACAGTCTGTTAACAGTCTGTCAGTGCCCATACAAATCTAAGCCTAATTTTGAGATAATTTTCGTTTCAGAAACCCAAGGTTCTTTTAATTGGGAATTAATTGGGAATTAATTGTGACAGTCTGTTAGCTAATTTTAATTTTGATTTGCGTTTCAGAAACCGGCGGTATATCTCTGAACAGGGGCATTACTGCGAAGTGTCTAAAAATGTTATAGTAATATTGTAAGCGAGATGGCGTTATACGCAGTGTATATCTTCGTCCTGTAATCAACATTACTATAACATTGTTTGACTGCTAGCAGTAAGGCCCCTGAGAGACGCAACCATGAGTCTACGAAGCGGAAGCGAGGACGTTGTGAGTTGGTCACGCCACAGACGCGCGGCGGACGCTGTCACTTCCTACTAATTCTACTAATATTAAAAATGCGAAAGTATGTGTATGTTTGTTACTCTTTCACGCAAAAACTACTGAACGTATCTGGATAAATTTTGTAACAGAGATAGATTATAGGCTGGAATAACACATAGGAAACTTTTATCCCGATATTCCAACGGGAACGGGAACCACGCGGGTGAAACGCGGGCAACCGCAGTTTATCTTATACAACTGAGTTACCACGAGGCAACGCGAAAACTCTATACGTGCGTCCGGCGCGCAAAAACGCTTGGTCCTGTTTGTTTGATCAGGGTATGACCACGTATGACTATGAGCAAGTATAAATAGAGTGTTTTTATTCAAATATATTTTATGATTTTTAAACTTACTTTGAGATTTTAAATTATTTTTATGCATCCCCCGATTCTCTGGGTTCGAATCCCGCCTGAAAGTTATTTGCAGGGCTGATGGTTTTTACTATCACAATTTTTCCTTTACTTAGGTACAGAATACCATTGTGAATGCATAAAAATAATTTAAAATCTTAATTCATTGATTGTGCGGGGTAGTGCCGAGTGATAGTTAATTGATAAGATTGAGTCCTTTGATAAATGATTATATTCCTGATAAAATACAATAGTTCGATTACGACTAAATAATGTTAAAATAAATGATATGCGCGTCGCGAATGATATTTGATTCCGGACTGCGGCATTCACGCCGTTTAGTGTAAAAGTGCTTAAGATGTTCGAGTGCATTGCCCCGAACATTGATAATAATTTCCTCTTGAGATTAGATCTAAACGATTCGTAATATTTGTGCTAGTACCGACACACTGTTCTTGTTCCAATTTAATTAAACCGTAGACCTGTAATAAAAGTATATCACTACAGCAAACACCATTGAGTTTTTATTACAATGAGTGCTGGCCAATAAATATTTGTTCAAACCATGTAGTCTACAAACCCTTATCTCCCATCTACGTAATGGTAAGCGCGCCCTAAGTGCTAATTGTTTTTGTTGGGTCTGTGCAAATTATATTATCTGTGCAAATTATTATATCCGCTGCATAAAGCTCATGAGGGGCAGGGCGATGTGATCTGATTTATATTTCACTGTGTGAACTGATACATCACTACCTAAAGCGTTTGTTTGAGTTGCGATCGGATATGCCATGCTGTATTTAATCGAATTAAATTTACTAATGTATTCACTCTTTTCAGTTACATGAGTATTCATATTTGATAGATATTTTAAATGTGGTTGAATGATTAAAAAATAGAAAATGAAGTATTTAGAAAAAACCGACCAGTCTCACAACCAGCTCAGATGGGATGGGGGGTTGTGAGACGGGTCTTCATACTTAATTTTCAATTTTTCAATAATAAAAATTGCATTGTGAATGCAAAAAAGTTAAAATTTAAATAACTGGTTGAATGATTGTAAGCTTACCGCAGTAAACATTGCCAATAGTAACAAATAAACGAGCAATTTGTACAGAATCTATTGAGATTCTGTATCAATTTTGAATTCATTTACGTATAACTAGAAATTTTCAGTATCACACATAAGTTCTTACTTGTTAAAAAATTACTCCGCCTGCCCTGCCCTTTATCTTTATTTTTAATTTTCATCCAATGCTTTGATAATCTATACTAATATTATAAAGAGGAAAGATTTGTATTTTTGTATGTAACGAATAAAATCAAAAAGTACTGGACCGATTTCGAAAATTCTTTCACCGTTAGAAAGCTACAGTCTTCCCGAGTGACATAGACTATATTTTATCCCGATATTCCCACGGGAACGGGTACCACGCGGGTAAAACCGCGAGGATCATAAATAAGTCGTACCATAATTTAAAAATTATAAAATTTTAAAATTATCTCGCTACGAAATATCCGAACGCGCCAGTAGTTAGAGTTAGCGTGAAGATAATGCAATGTTTGCTTTCGCCCGCGGCTCTTATTGAGCCATTTAATTCCATAAATCGATTCTAGATAGCACCCGCCTTTCGACGGTGCCTTATGAATTTATACCGCGATGAAGCGTGTTATAAATCGCGAGAAGAAAAAATCATCGCAATATTTTTGTAAACATCAGACCGCAAGATTTTGAAAGTATCAAAACAAAGTTAAAATTATTATTTTTATCAAATTGCCTAGTTACTAAGCTGGTAAATAGAATGCTATGTTTAATTTCTGCTGCGGCTCGTATAGACATTTAACCCCATAAGTTTATGCTATAATGCCGCCTTTCAACAGTACCCCTACCATGAAAAAATATTGTTATGGTAGGTAATGGAATAGTAACAAACTCTACTGTCCTTCAAAAGCTCTCAAAGTGCTGCTGTCAAATATGCATGGAATCTCAGTTCCTTATATGCCCCGGAGAGGCGCTTCTCTGGTTTCCATACAAAATAATACGACCACGATAACGGTTATCATAACGACTGTTTCTGGTGCTAGCACCAGTCTTCAGTCCCTTATCTATATATATCTATACTAATATTATAAAGAGGAAAGATTTGATTGTTTGTTTGTTCGTTTGCATCGAATAGGCTCCGAAACTTCTGCACCGATTTAGAAAATTCTTTCACCATTAGAAAGCTACATTCTTCCCGAGTGACATAGGCTATATTTTATCCCTAAATTCCCACGGGAACGGGTACTGCGCGGGTGAAACCGCGAGGATCCGCTAGTGACCTATACTGCGTTTTGCAAATTTTTTAGGAGAAAAAGTCATCGTTAGTTAAGTAGTCTTTGTATTTTTAGAAACAATTTGACATGTTATTTATTTTATCATCTACTTATATAGTTTGTAAGGAAATTAAAATATATGTGTCGCAGGCGGATAGTTGAATCCGCCGGATAGTTAAGTATGGCAGCATGTACCCCTCGGAATCGGAAGTCCTGTAGAACACGTGATAGGTTAGAAATTTAAGGCGATCGCGAAGCGCAGCAAAGCGATCGCCTTAAATTTCGTTGTTATTTTTTGTTGTGACTCCGTCAACTTAGGGGAAGATAAAATAGCTTACGGAAAAATGATCGGCCTAGGCGTTTAATTCAACGGCGGATTCAACCATTTGGTGCGACGTATGCATTACATTGCTGTTACTTTATCTTATTTTCAGCACCCAATAAAGTGATATGTATGGAAACTGTATTCTCATTGTGTGTGTACAGGCCTTCCAGAATACCAGCGCTGTTACAGTGAGCAATGTTGCACACTGTAACAGCATAAGCTGAGGAGGGTCCTGATTGGCTCATTATCGCCACGTAATGTGTATATTTTCATTTTTTTTATTGTAGGTGCTTTATGGGCCAATAAAAACGCTTACTTACTTACTTACTATTGGACATAGATAAAAACTTTTTCTTAGCCCGAGTTGTTTGTTTTGCGTAGGCAAAATAAAATAAGAATAATGAAATAAAACACGTACACCAATAAAATCTTGTTTGGTTATATTCTCACGCATTTGCAACAGACGTTTTCAAATGGAATAAAGTAATGTATGTATCGATCAATCGAACAGTTAAACAAAAGGGAAACCTTGAAGCAACAGCTGCTTCGATCGCATTTGTGGTATACTAATAAAATTTTAAAATTCACCAATCCATTTTAAAATTCACGAATACATCTTAAAATTCAGAAATCCGTTTCAAAGACGTTTATCGGAGTAGCGACGCATACGCACGCATTTGGTACGTGATCACTTTTGTTTACTTTTTATTGTGTTTATGTTACTAGCAAACACTAAGGCCGAGGCTGCACTGCTAACGGCATTTCGTGAAAACAAATTCATATAAATATTTTTTTATCTACAATGGGTTAGCACTTAGCCTTCATCACACCTGATCTTAAGTTATGATAAGGCTGAAGGTGGAAGCGCACTAGTCCCGAAATTCTCAATCACTGAGGAACTGGCTATCTTATCTCTAACTGCCTGAATACAATAATGCTGAAAGCATCATTGTTATGGCTTCAGACTTAGATAAGATGATGGTAGCTAGCAAGTCCTACCACCAACTAAAGCGAATACAATATGCGATTTCGTGAAAATAAATTCATATATACATAATAATATGCCGCATTGCAAAAAGGACAAGGGAAATTTATTTGTTTCTATCAACACCTTTCACTGCTGCTGTCGCCGTACTAGTGTGGCCTCGAGGTTAGAAGGATAAAGGACTGCCTACACATATCAGGGCCGTGGCCGGGCCGCCGTGATCACTAGCGGTGCCGGCCGGACACGGCACTGAAGCTCCGCCGCTAGTGATTGGCGGACGGATCGCGGCCCGGCCACAGCCCTGATATATGTAGGCAGTTCTTACTGTCACACATTTTGTAGGTATTGAATGAAGCTTGAATCGCAGACAAGGTAGTTAGTTGCCATGACAATTTGAAGAAATTCAAAATCATACAATACAATGTTAGAATGAATGAATGGGGGGTAGGTTATTTTGAGCAAAGGGCTACTTATCAAGCGCCTTGCACACTTAGTTCTAACTTCTCATTTTATTTCATCTAATAAATGTATACGTCTCCTATAAATTAAATAAAATGAAATGAAAGAAAATAAAATAATATCAGGCTAAATTACAGCCATAGTTTTACATTAGTTTAGTTTACATTAACATAAACTTAACATTTCATTCACTCTTTACAAAAAATATAAAAAACCTATATAAGACCAATTGGACGATTAATCGATTCCTATTGAGAATTTATGATCTCAGCGCATAAAAATGAAAACTGTTAGTTATGAAATACAACTATTGCTTACTAATCTAACGACGACCGGAAAATCTTTCAAGACTTGTGAAAGCTGAATAGAATAATGCTTCGGTAAATAAGTTCAAGTATTTGCACCCTGTAAGTAATAAAGAATTATCCTTTTAAATTAAGCTGTATAGTATAATATGACAATGTAAATAACTTCATGACTTTTGGGGTATTTTTTTTTAATTTTATTTACTATAATTTACATCTTATCATTACACTTGCCAACAATGTTGATTACATACTAAAAATCCAACAGTTAAACATATCGGTCGTTTCAAGTGAGAATTTATGATAACATTCTCAACCCCTTTCGTTAAGATCAATATCGAACTTCGTCTCACGATTAACAATTATAATAAAGTTTATCTTATCAAAAACAAGTTCTTCAAACAAACTTTATTCTTAACTCATTAAGGTGCAGAGTCGTCTCTTCTCAAATCAGACAAATGAAAACGTAAACTTGTTTTAACACTTGTTGAAACTTTTGTCGAACAATCTCTAGTGAGCAGACCAGTGAGTTTACGATAATACTACACAGTGTTTATTTACGAAACAAAATTTTACGAGTTCAACGTTGGTAGTCCCGAGAAAATCACTTGAACAGTAATTTAAGCTGATTTTTTATAATGCGTATGTCCTCCTGCTGCCGCGTGGTATCCAATGTAGATTCTATTTGTAAGGCATTAACAACTAAAATCTATAGAAACATGAAAACTCGTTGACCACGTGATCACGATATTTGTCTGCAGCCAAGCAATTTTTTAAATTGGCGATGAAACATCCTTTTGGTCATTGGTCACAACGTGGCCATGAAACCGGAAATACGCAGCATATCTAAATTCATAACCTAGTATTAAAAACTTTATGGGGGGGGGGGGGGGGGAAATGACAGTTTTATTGTTCTTTGCGGTAGGTTTTAGCTTCATTTACAGACCTGGATGGACATTGCATTAATTTTGTAACAATAACTGAACAGTTCTGATATTTCAGGTTTACACACCATTTGCTGCCAGCCTAAGCTAAAATTTAATATCATGAATATTTATGTATGTATGAATCAGTCATATAGTTAATTAAGCCATACATTTTAACTCATCTCCAAATCAAAAGTTCAATATCTCGGTCTACACGAAGAAGCAAAATATAATGATTATTAAAAAGGCTCGTTGCAACTTCATGTTATTTCCGAAATTAAATCATCATTATAATTCGCGAGTCGTTACATTTAACGTTCTTTGAACCAATTACCTTCCTCGAGGAAAGTAAGTAGAATAAATTTTCTCCTGCCATTACTGAGCAGCTGGGACAGAAGACGCAAAGAATCGTGCGCACAATTAAAAAATCTGATGACAAATATTGATATTTTGAGGCCCGAGCAGATGAGAAATTTGCACTAAAAATTCAAGACGAGTGGTGTGGACCGTTGTCTCCGCCTACTGTGCAGCTGTGTCCTCAGACGTCACTAAGCCTCTATTACGCTCTGGCATAAACTCGACGTCGAACCATAAAACGGCCGATCGGCAGCGTCAATTTATTCTTAAAATTAACCTGTCGCGGGCACTTACGGCGCCTCCTTAAATGAATCGTCGCAATTTTAAACCGTCCGTCGTAATTAGACTTTTGAACAATATTTAGGCTATCCAAATTTTCGTTTAAGAGTCCACGATGGCACTGTTAATTAATATACTTAACAGTTAGCGAAACGAGTACAGTAACCAACAAGAAAAGAGTTACTTTGTGTAACAAAGTTTTATTTTCTATGAGCTTTTAAAGCTTTTGAACTTTTGCGTTTTTAATACGTATAGCCCAAGAACTATCCGATATTTTTGTAAAAAAATCAATAACAGGCCAAATTTTTGTAAATGGCCCTTAAATATAATTTTAAGAGAATATATTTTGAAATCCAACATAATATCGCATTGGAAGGTATAAAAAAAGATATACCCCGAAAATGGTGCAATTTTTTCAGCAAATATGCTATCACCAATTTTATTATGAACATGTGTTTATGTTCACCATATCTAAGCACGAAAGTCAAAATCCATAAAGATATAAAACGGGAAGAAGTTGGTTGTTTCTAATAGCTTTTTTAACATAGGTGTAATGCCAATTTGAGTTTACGTAGAGAGTTTTTTTAAAGTTTACTTGTCTTTTCATTTTCAAATATAGGGGGATTATATACTTTTTCGAAAGATAATAATAAATGTACTCAAATGTAAAGTGAATAATACTTATACCATTTTTGCCCATTTTTATAGATTTTTTATAGTTATTTTTTTTTAAATGTCGCTGTCATAAATATTGGTGGATTACTAATGAAATATTTATTAAACTAGATAATCTAATTTTCTATGTTAAGAAATTACTGATATAGAATTATTGTCGAGTCTCCATAGAGCGAATCAGTTTGGCTCTCGGGCTAGTACCAAATAGCTGTAATTTAAGCGATTAAGGTTGATTTCGCAATTTTTAATAGAATTCCTTGAAACAGGTTTGCGTTATAGTTTTATTTTCTAATTCCTAGAAATATGGGTGGGGAGTTGGGCATGTACTGGTCGGGCCTGGCACTTGAGGCAGATGCACGTGACACCTGCCCTTGCGCAATTTACACTCATTTTACATACACGTAATGATTACTGATTTATTAACTAATCACTAGTTAACTAACTATTTTAGTGATCTAATAGTTAAAAGTAGGTATAGTATATCAACCCAAGTTTAAATAAAGTTGAGATAAGAAGTTTCTCGGAAATAAACCGAGTTTAGAACTTTATCACCGTCTTGTCATTTTTTTTAGGATGGATAGGTAGACTGTATGTTTATTTCTTTTATTGTTAAAGGAGTATCTATTTTAATTATGTAGAGGTATAAGTTCAGAAGTACCTACATATTTTGAGTGCGAGATAAAACTATGTAATAAGTACTTTAAAGTATTGTTTTATACGTCATAGCATTATAAGTACTGATCAAGTCTACTGAACCAGTTGTGGCTTTCACCCCCACCTGGGCAATGTCGATTTTCTATTCTGGACCTAAGTGTTACTCTTCTACTGAATAATATCAGGATATATCGGAATAATATCGGGATAGCCTATGTCACTGAGAAAGAATATAGCTTTCTAATGGTAAAAGAAATTTCAAAATCGGTCCAGTAGTTTTTGATTTTATTCATTACAAGCAATTAAAAAAATTCTTTTCTCTTTATAATATTAGAATACACGTGTTGTATTTGAAATTAATTACCTACGTTGTAGTTAAATCAAAATGAACTAAACAGATGCATCCATTTTTAATTGCCTAATCACGACTAGCGTTACCTAATTTTCATAATTTCAATACAGGTGGACATTTTTAAGTTTTGTGTTCATCATGCCACTACTAATATTAATATTTTAATTAACAACATACATAATAAACGTAAAGAATTAATTATGGCTACTTATAGTTTAACTTGTACGCACTATCTATATATATAAAATTCAAAGTCCTGACTGACTGACTGACTGACTGACTGAGATATCAACGCACAGCCCAAACCGCTGAACCTAGAGACTTCAAATTTTGCATATAGATACGTTATACAGTGTAGGCATCCACTAAGAAAAGATTTTTGGAAATTCCACCCCTAAGGGGGTGAAATAGGGGATAAAGGCCCACCGCACGTGGCAAGCGTTCTGCCTCGCGCGAGGCTGCTCGCTTGGTGAGGGAGGACCCGCCTAATCACGTAAAAACGGCTGATCGGATTTTTATGAAATTAAAACATACAATACTTTTTATCCTGGTTATTGGTCCCCTAAGTATTTTCTCGAATGTCCACGCGGACGAAGTCGCGGGCGGAAGCTAGTCCATTAATAATTGTAAAGAATACACAACTTAGATACAAAATACCTAAAGGCGGTTTTCCCCGGCGCTGTCGGTATGAATTTTTGTGATAAAAAATTACTTCAAAATCTATAGAGTTGCTTGCACAGTTTCTAATTTATATTTTTTGCGCAACTTGACCAAAATTATTAGTGGGTATAAATATTCAAACCAAATTACGTATACTTACTGACTACGTACACATTTTACTATTGTTAATTTATTTAAGTACTAATAACTAAATCAAAATGTTTATTTTATTTATATTCTTTCAAAATGATAATAATTATTTTGTATTTATTAAGTTTTATACAATTCTTTACCATTGGTTTTCAATAAAATCGCTACCTACATATGTATTTTAGTTATCGAAAAGTAGGTCCATCATGAAAAAATAACATTATTCATTTAATTTTGTCTATCTAGTTCTTGGCTGTTAAAGTTTACAAACAAATTAAACAGGTTTAACATAAAATGTACCAGTTATTAAAATGTTTACTTTTTTGCATTCACAATGCGGTTTTTATTATTGATAAATTGAAAATGAGTAAGTAGTAGGTATTTAGAAAATATCGACCCGTCTCACAACAATGGTACTAGTAGTCCCATCGGAGCTGGTTGTGAGACGAGTCGATTTTTTCTAAATACTTCATTTTCAATTTTTCAATAAATGTACCAATATTCCCCCTAGCAAAAATAGAAAAATAAATGATCAAAAACAAGAAGACTTGAGAAACAATAGACAATCGCGTAAAAGTTCGCAACCTTTAAGCGAGTTTTTTGTTTCTCAAGTATTTACTCGCCAAACAAAAAGCCATCGCGCCGTGCGACTCCACAGTTTTGATAACCGCGTAGTTTTCAGCCGACGACCGAACGTCGGCAGGTGCAGCAAGGCGCACACTTCTTTCATTAAAATTAATACCAATGTCGCGTGTGCACATTCTTACTCGATAACGCCTCGCCGTAATTAAGGTATGGGTTGGAGAGCGCAAACCCGTCTTGGGCACACGACCGCCACGCGACCGCGTCAACGGTACTCGCGGTGTTGCTGATAACCGAAACTTCGATTTCGGGGACGATTGAGAGCTTATTTTTATTAATAGCGGGTGTTAATTGTCGCCTGAAGGGGATTCTGCATGAAATAACAAGACAGTGACGTATTCAATCAATATAATATAGTGACGTATTGAAGGTGAGGTGGTACCCAGGCGTATTGAGGTAGATCGTCAAGTCGTGATATCATTGACAACTCACTAGCAGAAATGAAACTTACGTATAATTTCTTATTACTTAGGACATAATTGTGCTTAAATGGTACCTACAAAAAGTGACGTTTCTTAAATTATAGATACCATAACAGAACAAAAATAGTAAAGGGGCTAGAGTTTTTGACAACCCTAACATAAACTCCAACAATAAACACTTTATAGTGCCACAAACTTTGCTGTGCCGGTGGCCAAAATGTGAAACTAACGTGATTTTTTTTAATGTCATTTTGCTGTCAAGTTGATGTCCAACCATAGTGCTGCTGGCGGCTGAAGTTCTTAGAAGTCAGGGCCGGTTAAATTACTACAACAAAAAGAAAAACGTACGTAGCGCCGCTGTCACCGGCACAGAAAAGGTTGTGGCACTGTAACTATTTATAGCCACCATTCAGTCATCTGCCAAAACATTTTTTGTTGACGCCGTACTGCCGATACGACTTAAAACAAGTGAAAATTTAAAACTATTAGTTTCTCTATCATCACACGTACTAATGAAAAAGACATAAACATTTAGTAGGTCAACTTGTAAAGCCTTCCAAAAGATCTTGTGACGAAATAAACTTGTCAAGTAAAAAACGGTTTTAAATATAAAAACAATACTAATTATATATTTAAACTCTTATCTTATCGCCCCAGTTAACGAGGTGCCGTAAACCTATAAACAAATACAAGCCTACTTTGACGCACAAAATTTCCTTGACAAGGGTTATTTACTGCCTAAGTGCTCATTCACACGATGGCGTTTGACGAATAATAAGACGATTTTTACGGCAGTAGTAATGCTTATTGAAAGCCCGTATTCAAACGCAGCATGAATCGAAAAAATGATGGATACTTCAGAGAACACGTAGGTATTTTTTTTAAACATCACGTTCGTCAAAAAAATGAATCGTGAATTTTAGAAAACACCTCCGATAAGATTCATTCAAGACTGATCTTTGAATCCCGAGACGAATTCAAACAAACATCAATTCGGATATTTTGACCAATCGTGAAAATAAACGATTCCTTAAGGCGATGATTCTCGACCGAAATAGTCACGCAACGCTTGTCCGGCCGCGCGCGATACACTTCACGCGGACGCAGCGGGAGCCGACAGTGAACTGTGAACTCGCGAGCGCCCCGCGAATCGAATATCACTTGAAATTCAATTAAAAATTAAATAATAAAAAATTAAACTTATGACGGTCGGAATCCCTCGGCTATTCAAAGACAGTTATTTTCGTGCTTTTTCATTAACTAAAACCATGTATACTGCAAGTAATACGATATTTGGATTACGATTAGACGGATTTTTGGGATTTTATTTGACACAGTAAAATATCACCAATCAAAAAAAACGGCCGGACGCACTAGATAAATAACTGTAAAATAACAAATATTTTAAGTACTTGTCATTTGCGAGTAATCCATAATTTAAAATACTCTATTTCGGAGAATCGCAGCCTTAAGCAATGTGAACGCCATCGAATCGTCAACGTCAGATCCCATGTGAATAAGACCTCAAAATCATTTCCAAAGGGATGTTTAATATACAACACACTAAAAAGAGACAAGTCTCCTCATTAATAGACCAACATTTAAAATAGGAAAACGGTTAATAAAAGCAACAGAGCATTTTAGAGAACTATGAATATGTATGACTCGATTCACTAAAATAAAGTAATTTGCTTTTAGCCATTCAATACAACCAAAGGGACAGCACAATCGATAAGTAAATCAATCATACTGAGTTTCCAATAATGGTATTTGCGATACATTCTTTACGATTCAATAATGAAATTACATATTGACCTATTCCGGTGACCAAATAAAGTTGAATGTTTAATCTCAAGAAGTATTTTATAATAAGAAAGTTTTTTTAAGTGCAACTTCGTAGTTACTTTAATTTTTTCAGTGTTTTGTCCCCATAATCGACAAGCATGTAATAGGAATATAGTGCGACAAGCATGACTGTTTCGGTGATAACCTTTGGAACAAATTTTTTTTCATACGATAGTCCTTTTTGACACTGATAAACAATAACATCTAGTTTTGACAGTTTTTTATTGTATTGCAAGTGGCTCCCCTGTCATGGCTGACACCGGAACAGACAGACATGTGGGACTATAATTACGAGTATGATAAGAAAAGAGTGGGTGAGCAAGAGACAACGTAGGTAAATAAATACCATTTCACAAAATGCACTGGTATAATGGAAACGGTAAAAGCCAAAAATAGTCAAATGTTCTGGGGTTTACTTGTAGACATAAAACAAAGAGTAACAACAAAAAATAAAACTTTAATATAGCATTGGCCAAAAAAGGGCACGATGGAGAAATGCCACCGGACGTTGAATATCTAAAACCTCACATTCATCAAGCGCGGTAAACAAACGTTATTATCACGAAATTTGAATGTCGATCAGGGACTACTCGATTGGTCACAATGCGAAATCGAATCACGGCGAATCGTATCTCGGGCACAATCGGTGTCGGGGTGTCGTGCGTCCAACCGCTGCGTCACGACATTGGATGGACGTGCGACGACAACCACCGACAACTGCCGACAACCGCCGACGTCAGTAGAGCTTCTAGAGACAGTAGTGTAACTTATGCTTGTGGTCTGGAAAAAGGCTTTGTTTGATTCCAAGATAAGATAAACACTTAGTTTACAAAATATGCCAAAAATTTTGTAGTCGTTTGATAAATACAGGCACTATGTTGATTTTTTGTGGAGATTCAATATAATAAAGTTGTTAGTTTAAGCTTTACCTATAAAAGTTCCAGCTTATGTTGCAAGTTCTAATTTAACGTGATAAGGGAAAATTAAGATACTGTTTAAATATAAGTTCACTATCGTTCTAAATCATCGCTCTTATTTATATTACACTAAGGTTAAAAATAGACTACGCCATAATTTCTTTTCTAAAGCAGATACAACATCCAGATAGCCTCTGTGACTGCTTTACAAGTTTTCATGACAACATATTTGCATCTTCGCTTACATCTCAAACATTGGATAGTCTGTGAGATAAGCTTTACGAGCGTGTGAAAATAATTTACACTGTTAATAATTAATAGTGTCAAGAACTACATCTCAACCTAAAAATGATGTCGTATAATTAGAGCCGGTATTAAAATACCGTTTTAAAAGCTTCCTTTCCTTTCTGATTCCCTTTGTGTCGTCAGAAACCTGCCACAAAGGGATGCATAGTTACGTAAAAAATTATGAGCAATAGTGTCTTCTGAAAACTTAACAACTCTTAACATTTACAAACACACTAGTCAAACGGGGTATGTATCATAATAACTACGGTCGTTTCGACTATGGTCGAAATAACTACGGTCAAAAGACCTACTGTTCAAAATAACTATTGGTCGTTACACCTATTTATAAAATAACTAATGTACGAAATCACTACTGGTCATCTCACATACGAACAACTCACCTACGGTTATTTCACCTACGGTTGATTGAACTACTGGTCATTTCACCTACGGTCATTTCACCTACACGGTTTATTAAGTTTAAAAATAGTGACTCATGTACAGACACGAGCAATAATATTATGTATACAATATACAACATAGAACTTTGTCACAAAAGAAAACAATCAGTGTCACAGAAGTCATTCAATATTGTAATATGACATAGTCCTATGTTGTATACATATTATTGCTCGTGACCGTACTGCTGATAGGTGCGAGGAGCGAAGCGATACCGCAGCGGCCGGCGAAGCGCCAGAAGCGACTTTAGACATATTCCCATTTCCTATTAAACTGAAGTAGGGGGTAGGGGGGGTGTATGAAATCAGTTCTGGCGTTTCGCCGGCCGCTGCCGCGGCACGCGCGCTTCGCTCGCTCGGCTCGCGCGGCGTTTTGGTCACTGTTCTAACCTAACCTAACCTGAAACGTCTGTTACATTTTGTTGGGTGGCGGGGGGCTTCGCCCCCTTGGCGGGGGGCTTTGCCCCCCGTCCCTCCTTCTTTTTTTCCCAAAATATATAAAAATTTGGAAATAACAAAAATTTTTTTGAGCAAAAAGAAAAATTTTATATGTCCATCGGATGCCTCCTACTGATTGCAGATAGCGAAATAATAAAAAATAAAAAAAATACTTTTTCTATTTTATCGTATTATTGTACCATTTTGTCTAGAACTGAATTATTTTTAAAAGGTGTCTTTAACGGGTGGTGGGTAAAAATGTTGGACGATTCATACGCATTAATTTTATTTAATCTACATATGAATTAAAAGTATTTGACTTTGACTTTAACGTATTGGTCTCAATCTCAGCGACCATAGATTAGTGCCTTCAGGCTTCACTGATCAGAAGGTCTAAGTAGCTAAATGTCCAACAGCGCGAAACGTCTGATGAGCAGTAAGTCTAATTAGCAGAATGTCTATGTAGCAAAACGTCCAAATATCAGATGGTCTGTATAGCAGAACATCTATTTAGCAAATCGTCACATTATCAAAATGTCTGGATACTCAGGCACAAAATTCAACACACAAATTACATTGGGAGGGAAACAGACACGGAATTATAATATGTACGTACGTACAGACTTGTACATACCTACAGATTCTTTGGTCTATGTCTTTTTGATGGAGACTGACAATTTATTGTCAAGAATGCTATTTGATTAGCATTACATAAAGCACTTAGAAAAGAAGCGCTTTGGCAAGATCGCAAATACAAGAATATGTTATTTGAAGGAAATAAAAGAAGGAAGATCGATTTAATGTTTAATGCCAAATACAAAAGAGCTGCAAAAGTTTGAGGGCCAAAAAGATAGTCCCTTTGAATTTTTGATACACCTTGGTCATATCAAAAGAATAAGTAAATAAATGCAAGGGAATTTGTGCGCCTAATATCTTAATAATATTTATGGCGCTACTAGCTTTTTAGTCCAGATTTTGTTTTCTCAAATAAATGTAATGTAATTTACAAATGACTTTTCCTATTTATCATGAGTGTACACATTTCACAAATGACTTTTTGCTAAATAGATGTTCTGCTATACAGACCATTTGATAGTTGGACGTTTTGCTAAATGGACATTCTGCTAATTAGACTTACTGCTCATCAGACGTTTCGCGCTGTTGGACATTTAGCTACTTAGACCTTCTGATCAGGAAGGGATTAATGATAACGAAGGCAAGTATTTACAATGATTAAATTTGTAAACGAATTGATTAACCTCGAATGAAATTAACCCAAATATTTACCCTCTTTAATCAAATAAAAATGTATTTACCGACTTTATTTAAAGGAAACCGCAATTCACGCAAGCGATATATTACAAGCTCGTTGTTGGAATGCGTTAGTCCTTTACCAATACCGACCACGCTTGATGTGAAATGAAAAACATATCTTTTATTAATACTTAATATGATGACCCTTTGACGTTCGATGAAAAGGAGTCACTCAACAAATCGTTAATCAAACTATATTGGATCGCTTCGAATCAGGTAGTCCTATTGTGTGATACATGTCGGCGTGCTTTACATGTGTGATTTATAGATCGTAGTAATGTGTAAATGAACCACAATATGGTTGAGGAATCGTCAATGATATTCTTGCTACTAAACTGTGTTACCCTTACGCAGCTAATACTTTCTTGAAGGCTTCTTATGCATCATTAATAAAACAATGCAGTTAGATTTTTTGTTGATAGTCTTAGTTAGACCTTTTTTTGGTAATACAACCAATGTGATAACAATGGAAACAAATCCTTTATCTAAGACGTTCAAAATAAACATTAAATTTTAACTAGATGTTTTATTTTTTTAAAGATTTTTAAAGCGAAATTTATATTTCTGATTTATTGCGACTAATTCTGGGTTTAAAAATTTGTTTCGCAGTTGATAGCTTAAAAGTAGTACTTTGTGCTATGATCCATAGCAAACGCCAGTCTTCCACCAACACATAAAAACAGTTGGTCAACATTCAATGGACATGCAATCATTCCAATGGTCATAATATTGAGATGTGTTGTCAAACAAATGAGCAACGGCCGCTATCCCACACAAGTGAACCGTGACGGTGATGCAGATGCCCCACTTCCCACAATCATCCCCTTTCATCCCCTAAAAACAATCTCCATCATTTGTTTTCCCTAATTGTTTTATTTGCACCAAGTAATTGTTTCGACGTAAATGTCACAATTTCCGCCTAAAGGGGGATGTTGCGTGACAGACCAACTTGTATTTGATCAGACGTGTAATAATTATCTACAGTTTAGAATAATAGGTGTTAAAAAATATACGTCATCTGTCTTTCCGTTTGAAATTCAGTAGAGTGAATTCTATCGCTAGTAGTTTTTTCTTGGAAAAAGGAAGGATTTGTACGTAAATTACCAATAAAAGAAGTATACCTAACTACGACGCACTCATAGACGCCAGTTAGCTTTAATTGACAATAAAATCTCATTCTTTCTCTTTTATATGTCCAGTATTGAATAAAGTAGGAAAGATATTTAATAATTAAACATAACTGGCGTCTCTGAGTGCGGCAGTAAGTTTAACAATAATATTATTAACTAAAAAGCTTTTTTTATTCTTGATGTGTCTTACGTGTCCAAATTGGCACTGTGGTCAAGAATTTAATCCATGTAATTTAATACCAATTAATTTGGGAACACTTAAGTAGTTGTAACATTTAGTTAGACATTACATTTATTTTATTTTATTTTATTAGTTAAAAACATAAGTTTATACAAAACATAAATATTTTCTAAAACTTTCATTTAAAATTTTTAGGTAAGTAACACAATTGTAAAAAAATACTGAAAAAAAGACACCTATTGTTATTGTTGCTATCAAAATTATCCTATCAAATTGCATGGAAGCTGCAAGGGTGAACTCTGTGGGGTACCTTTCGAACTATAACGACTGTTTAACTGTGGGAAAACTGATGTGCAAAGTGTCAGACAGACATAATTATTTGTTATTTACTTAAAACAATTTATAAGCTATAAGAGGACTACAAAATGTTTATTGATTAATTACTTATTCACTTTTATCAATACCAATAAAGTTGGTTAACTTGTACTCAATAAAGTTTAATCTTTACATTCATTCACTTATGTTGGTTTAGTTTTCCAATCGTATTTTGTTACGTCAATTTATCATTAGATTAACATAAAATAAAAGCTTTTTCTTAGAATCGAAAGACACATTTATCTATATAAAATGTATATAAATTAATTGCTGTTCGTTAGTCTCGCCAAAACTCGGAAACGGCTTGACTTGACCGATTTGAATACTTTTTGTTTTGTTTTGGTCGCTATTATATACAGGGGTCAGAGGTCATATAAAAAAAATGGCGAAAATCCAAAAAAAGACTAAGAAATATTAGAAAATAAAAATGGTAACTTTGTGTGGAAAATCGTTTAGCTGACGTGCTATACAAAACTGAAATTTCATCCATGGCCGCTTCCAAAGAGAACCTACTAAATTTAATCATTTCACTACCTTTGAGCCGCTTTGTAGAGTGCGTGTCAGATAAATCTGCGCGCGAATGGGGCGTTTTTAGCGCTAGTTACAGTGGTTATTTTTTTTTGTTCTAAGCTTTTGGAAAAGATTACCTAGTAAGTATTAGATTTTGACCGCGCGCAGACTTATCTAGCGCGCACTCTAGTTATTTTGTTGTAAGCAGTTTACAAAACATTTTTGGTGAGTTTAGATGCGCTTCGCAATTATTTATTTTTCACTTCTCATGCTCGTAAAGTTCGTGTTTATGTTGGGTATAGGCTGCATAAAATCGCTTTTTATGCTCTAGTGCATAAAGTAAAATCTTCCTCTAAGTCTCAGACTCAGACAAAGGTCGTCAGGTAAACAGTCACACACGCAATTAAAATTCGTTAAATAAACTTGTTGTTTCATTCTGTTTCTTAAATTTTGTACATAACCCATGTTAAATTACTAAATTAATAAAACTAGGCAAAATTAATGAGTTTTCTAAGAAATAAGTATTTCAAGAGCATTATGGAGTACGATCTATGCTAAAGTCACCGTGCTGCCACTGCCACATATAAAAAAAAGAAAAAGAAAGTCTTCCCGCCAATATGGCGAAGTCCTTATTTTTTCTTTTTTGTAATATTGATATTTATTTTCCTCACACTCGAAGTGAAAAGCAGAGTGTATAACTCATTCACAAAACCCATTTTACCCTCAAATTCACTATCCATACTCGCCTACGGCTCGGGTGGATATATACGTCTCGGGTAAAATGATACGTTTTATGCACTTGTTGTACAATCTACTATTTATCTGTCTATCTTTATTAGATGTAGGTGATACATATATAGGGCACACTGAAAGTTCTGCGCTCCTGGCCGCTCATAAATGTTTGAATTTCGAATGTTAGTTACGCAAAACTTTCAGTTTACCCCTCGTACAAAGTTCACCGGGTAAACCAGTGTACTGTACACTATATTTAAAACTTTGAATTCCAACTACTCAACGACTAGGTACTTGACTAATATTCATATTTGTATTTTATTACAAACTCCGTTTAGTTTAGAATTCAATAAATTTCTTGATAATCGTAATTTTACTGCGTTGGCACCTAGTCATTTGCTCGATTCACTGTGTTAACGTTATGTTCGTGCCTCACTTTATTCCGAAATAGTTTCATAAAAAGCTAATTTGACACACAATATATCGTGGTGCACAATAATCGACATACTATAAATCTATGAGGAATTTGTTATGCTATAAAAATGAACAAAACATGTGTTTGAAGCACGTGGGTGGTTAAACTCCATTTATTCTTTACAAAAGACAAAACTTGTCTTATTGTGGTCCTTACTAATGGTATAAATTGAGTTATAACAAGTTACTTAAGAACATTGTAAGTGGACTATCGACATCATTTATGTCCATTGAAAAATGTCCTAGTCTATTAACCCTCTATTCTTGTGAGCATAGCTACAAATGTTGTCTGATTTTAGTTTTGTTGTTTGGGTTGGTCTAATTATAATTTGTACTCTTACTTTTAAATTGTTTATATGTTTTTAACTACGCTATTATCCATACTTAAAACATAATAAATGTAAAAGTATGTTTGTTGGTGTGTTTGTTTGTCTGTATTTCACTTCAAAACGGAGCTACGGAGTGACGTGGTTTTTGGTATGGGGACAGTTTGGGGAGCTGAAAAGTGACATAGGCTAGTTTTTATCCAGGAAAAATATCACATTTCCGTGGGATAATGTCGTCTATTCCAGTGTAGTCGTGGAAAGCTAGTTTGAAATATCAATATCAATACCCATTTGGGACAGTCTTGTGATTAACCTTTATATTTTTTCCGTGTATGGGTATTGTTATCATCATTTATGTTTATCAAATAGCTTCAGCATTTGTTCTGAGAAACAAGTATACGCTATCTAATCAAACCTTTAGATATACGTTTAATTGTTTTTTTAATAAGACATTATTTTAAAGATAATAGGTTTTTAAAGATTTGTATTTTCAAAATTTAAAGCGAAAACCAATCTTGAATAAAAAGTATTCTATTATTATTAGTATTATATATATATATATATATATATATATATATATATTATTACAGTATATTACAGTATTATATTATATATATATATATATATATTAGTATTCTATTAAAGTATTCTAACTATGAGTATAGTTAGCGAACTTACTTGTATAAATAGCCTTTCTCATTTTCTTACTTTGTATGGCTACTAACGATAATCAATAACACACCAAATCCATAAATTACAAACCCTTGCGTAGATTTTATATTACTTTTAACCTGCTCCCCTCATAACCGTAACGGCACTATTCTTCCTATCGATTATGTGTAATCATAACAAAAAATATCAGTTATTTTCGGAACCCATTAGCACCTACCCGCAGGTCATATCCGGTATAAAATCACAGGGCACCACCCTAAAGATGACGAGGCTAGTACGTACTTCTTGTTAATAAAAGCTAATTTAAATCTAATATACGATAACGCTTTGGAAAATACCAATAAAACTTAATTAAATGAAAACAATAACACATTAGTGTTTGCTTTTGTTTGAAACTCTGAATGATCTCTTACCGTTCAAAACACAACAAAAAAACTAAATAATTAAAAATAACCAAACAAACTGTATTAAATAGACATCAGCTTGGTATACTCATAGCGCGGAGAATCGATGGCCGTTGGGGCGGAAAAGGCGCGTACCGGACGACGTTCCGTAGGCAGGCCCCCTACAAGGTAGACCGACTATCTGGTCAAGGTCGCGGCAAGCCGCTGGATGCAGGCAGCGCAGGATTGATCGTTGTGGAAATCCTTGGGGGAGGCCTATATGCCCAGCAGTGGGCGTCGTTCGGCTAACATGATGATGATGATGATGATGGGTATACTCACGCTAGCTGCTGATTAGCAATATTCTCCAAATCTTGTCAAATTTTCACCAGAGCTGACTACAGTATACACTACTTCAGTATATTATACCAACCCCAAATGTCTTAGAACGTGATGCATACTGGTGTATAAATTTTAAAGCAAATGCCACACAAAAAATCATCTAATAAAACTTGACAAAAGGCTGGACTTTAAAATGTGACACTGCTAAAATATGGGAAAACCAAGACCGTATAATCTAAACTTTCGCTCATTAAAACAATCATTCAAAGAAAAACTGCTCTCACATTTTCTTTTTTGTAAAAAAGGATAATAACCCTAAAACGTTTACTTATACATGTTTAAATACATGTATAGGAATGCCTTTCGAAATACTCTTTCAATTCAATTAGTAAGAGTACAGTAAATGATTAGAATGAAAAGTATTCAACTTATGCGACTACATTCGGCAACTGCTTTGATCGAAACATCGGCTTTAGGCAGTGTTGTAGTTGAAGCTATAATGCTTTGTTATAAATATCTTTTAATAGCAATAAGGTTTCTCAAACATAATTCAACCTTTTTGTGTGTGAAAAACTCTTGAAAGATCTTCTAAGATTAGTTACTGCTGCTTTTTTATGGGGAATAAAACAATATAAGAAACGCCAAGACAATTTTTTTTGTTATTTTTTTATCATTTGTGTAATGTTAAGCACTACAAAAAAATTATGTGTCGATTATTTAGCTCCAAATTAAACTTAAAATACACTTTATCGCTTTCAGTTCTTTAGCTTATGTACCAAAAAAGCTGACTTTGACGGCAGCGTGGTGTATCAAAGAATTCGTTAACAGCAAGCCGAAGAGAATTGAATATACTTTATCAGAGCTTAGCTCCTAAATCAAAAAAAGATGAAACTAAATCATTATTTTCATATGTTACAGTACCAGCTAGAAAATAAACCACCATAGGTAAGTTATAACTTGGAAAGCGTATCTCTCCATACACACAGGCCTTATAAAGTTTGGTGCTAGTAAAAAATGTAATCCACTGAGTTGTTGCACCTAATTGATGCTTAGCCCTGTCTCAGCGGCGCGGCCCTCGCACGCCGAATGCATGCCTTCAAACAAACTATGCGCCTGTTCTCATTAAACATTGGAAAGTATAATAATTTTACTGATATAAACTAAATCAATATTTTGGTATGTTTAAAATGTAAGTTACAAAATCACACGTGATATGAATCATAGTAAAAGCTTAAAATGCATTCAACACACATATTTAAAATAAAATTGGTTGGTGTTTAAATAAATCAGATTGAATTTGTGTAAGGAATCTGTGTTTTATTACCTTAAATGTTATAAGTGCATTCTAATAAATTATTTCAGTATCAAATAATGCATTTAAACTTATGTTTAAGCAGAAAAAGAACTTAAGTAATTCATAATCAGCATTTTGTTTTTAACTTAATCGATATGCCTATGTAATAATATTTCAATGACTTTATTATAACAATCAACTGCTAGAAAGATTAAACGTTATATTGTTATATTTTTTATCCACAACGAGATAGCTCTTAGTTTTCATCGCATCTGATGTTAAGTGATGATAAGGCTGAAGGTGGAAGCGCACTACTCCCAGAATCCTCAATTACTGAGGAACTGGCTATTTTATCTCTAACTGTGGAACACAACAATGCTGTTATTGTTATGGCGTCAGACTTAGATAAGATGGTGGTAGCTAGCCAGGCGGACTTTGAACAAGCCCTACCACCATCCAAACCGAATACAATATGTACCCCCACTGGGAATCGAACCTGGGACCTCTAGGTCTGATAACGGTGGTGTATACCACAAGACCAAAGAGGCGGTAAAAATAACTGTTTATTAATTAATTTTTTAATATATTTAGAAGCGTTCTCAGAACGTGACTCTATTGAGTTTTCGAAGTTTCTGGATTTCATTAATGTAAATGTCAACTTATTCTTCTGATAAAGAGACGATAAACAGTGATGCGACTTTTATCCACCGGGTCTGACTGCCTTTATAAGAAATTCTTTAGTTGAACACTTAATAAGATACTTCTGTACAGATAACGCTGATGTGGATTCTTAATACGATTGATTTATATAAAGAGTTCCGAAATCGATAGGGTGATCGTGTGACATTATCGACATGGCCTTACAAAAAATCCCTTAAGGAAACCGCAGTGTTCATATTTAAAACTAGTTAAAACAGCTGTTGTGTACAATGAGCTTGCGCAAAAAATGGACAGTGCTGAATATCGATACTTTATTTTTGTTATTACTGAATATTCAGTGGTCAGCAGAAAAAACTGGGCACGCGTTAACCCCGTCCCGCGCCGTGCCGCTCTCCCCTAGCCACGCCAGGTACGGACCCGCACGTACGGGGGAAGGGATGATCGAAAATAATAGGGGAAGAGAATTTTAAAATTTATATTTTTTGCAGCCGGCGCAGGTGATATAACGCGGGCGCGTGCGCCGGCGGCTCACTTGTACGTGAAGCTCCGCCACCGCCGCGCGCGCTCACGGCACTAAGCTCCCGCGAAGCCTTCCACTATCGCGCAGTGCTTTCCTGATCGCCACACGGACCGGTCGCGCCCGCGAACTCCCGCCGCCCGCGTAAACACGCAACATGTTACAAGAGATACAACTCGTTCAAGGTCAGACGAACTACGTCGTCGTCTCGTCCGGCTACCCTTCGGCCACCGTATCGAAGGCGCCTGTTGACAAACGGAACGTGCCGATAGCGCCTGCTCCTGAAAAGAATTACGTCACGCACGACACGCCGCCCAATCTGCAGTACAGAAAAAAGGTGCACTTCAGAACGAATCCGTACACTGGGCCTCAGGCCGCGTCGATCGCGAGACGTAACGCCCGTGAAAGAAATCGTGTGAAGCAAGTTAACGATGGATTCAACGCGCTGCGCCGTCACCTGCCAGCTTCCGTAGTAGCCGCTCTGTCAGGTGGCGCCAGGCGTGGATCTGGGAAGAAGCTTAGCAAAGTTGACACATTGAGGATGGTTGTTGAGTACATAAGATATTTGCAACAACTGTTGGACGAGAGCGATGCTGCTTTGGGGATTACACGTGACCAGGAAAACAGGGAAAATATTCCTAGTAATTCAGCGCAGCCGATGACTAATTTGGACATGGATGATGGGTTTTTCTATGGCAGCAGTTCCCCCTGTTCCGACAAGCCGGACTCCCCAGCACCATCCGAGTGTTCGTCGGGAGTTTCATCGGCTTACTCACCCGTGGACCGCTACGAGGTCCCCACGCAGCAGCACCTTGGCTCCATGGATGAAGATGAGCTACTCGACGTCATTTCGTGGTGGCAGCAGAAATAGTAAACACGTAAGTTTCATTGTCTTTTTTTTTGTTATATTTCCAAATTACCTGTAGTCAAAACAACAATTGATCAATGCTGTTTTTGTTTTCTAGTAAGAATATTAAAATGTAATAGAATAAAAACTATGATTTAGTTTTAGAAACTTTAAAAGATATTTTTTATGTTTAACTAATGTTCGTTTCTTTTGTCCACAGGTCTGCAACTGCTGTTAATTAATTCATAATGGACGAATCCCTCCGACACATTGTGCATTATTTATTTTGCATTTACTGCCAATAAGACTCTTATATATCTAGTCAAAACATTAGTGCCTTAAAATTAGTTAATAAGTTCGACTATACTTAAAAGATAGTTGGAATAAAAGTTTAGTTTCAATGAAATTCCATCGCTGTCTCTACATTCTTACCTATAAGTTATCGTCGAGGCTTAAGTGATGAATGCATTTGTATTATATAGTATTAAAAAGCCAGTCAGTGTATTTGTAAATATAGAAAACAAGTGTGATAGGGAATAAAACATAGAAATACATTATTTATTGAATTTTAACGTTGTCCTTTATTTTCCCCTTGTCTATTATAATACAATGAATAGTTCTTTATGTTTTTTATCTAACCCAAATAGTAATTTTATTGCAAGGTACAAGTAACAGATGTCAATGACAAAAAAAAACTTTACATTTATGAAAATTATCGTATGCATTTATTAATATTAATTGTATGCATAAATTTCATATAATCCCTCCCTTGTTAACAAAGTTGCAAAAGGCATTTTAATGACATTTGATTATTATTTGGAAGCACCACTTTTTAATAGACTACTTACATCAGTTTTTTTACTAGCTTCCACTTTAAAAAACTTTTATACATACACACTGATATCACTTAAATTGAATTGACGCATTTAGTAAACACCACTGCTGTGGGCAAGTAAGTATTAATATCATTGCCTCAGGAAATTATAGCAAATTAAAATGTACTTAGTAGAGATGTTATAACCGGTCTTAGTAGCATGCAAAATATTCATATTGGTTAAACTATTAAGAAGTAGTCGTTAGCTTAGCAGAGAGCATTTTAACAGTTCTTTAAATAGAATTGAGTTGCTAATCTTAATTATAATTTTTTATACTCAACGGGGTAGCACTTAGCCTAACCGTAACTGTGTGAACCTAAGTATGAAACAACTTGTTTCCAATAGAATAAAATTGAATAGTTTTGTATCAAGTTATTGTTTAATCTCTTCTTTCTGTTGGGGGCTTATGCATGGTCGCTTGTTTTCCATAAGCGACTTCATGTGTCAATTCTAACTCCAGTAAGTTGAATAAAACCTCTACTTTTTATTTGTAAACTACTGACTCTTATGGTATATATAAAATAAGACAAAAAAAAACTTGAGTTTGTTTCTATAAACCTCTTTTTGCTTAATTTTTCTCCCAATGAGAACGGCCGTTACATAAGTTACAATTAATAGAATAGAATAGAATAGAATAGAATAATTTATTTCTGTATAAAACTTAGTCTAAATTTACATAGAACTTAAAAAGTAACATCAATTTGCTTCATAATCGATTAGGTATAATTATATTACAAAATTAGTTCTGATATTGTTTTAATATAAAGGTTAGTAGTGCAAAATAATCTAAGCGATACCTAAACTAAGTAAATACTTGTAACTTAGGCATCCATTTGGTGAAAGTAGGTTAGTGCTAACATAACAATTATTTATTAAATAACAATGAATTTAAATACAATCTATTTTAATATTAGTTAACTGGCTAATTATTAAGTTTATTTATTAAGTCAAGGTCAATTCGGCGAAGGAAGGCTCTAGCTAGAGTCACTCCCGTAGTCAATGAGACTGTGATACCTGAACTCAGCACTTTTCCTGGCAGGGCAATGTTCGTTAATTATAATCAATCGTCAAGCACAGCTTATAACTTGACTAGGATAGTTGCCTAGGTACTTCAAAAATATATTATACCAAGATTCTGTAATTTTAATCCAAAGTTATGAAAGAAAAAAGTTTATAATCCATAACTTGAACTTAAAAAAATTATAACTTGGAAATACTGAAGAAGCATTTTTAATCACAATGGCTACTTTTTCTTAGGTATTTTATTCTACGTCGAACTATAAATTGGTATCATGCTGAAAATTATAAGGGCGAATTGAAATATTAGTACATCATGTATAATTTATTACTCACACGAATACTCTCTTATCTTTATAATACGAAAAAAGTCAACAGTCGAATTTAAAATGTAATAAAAGTTAATGTATACTATTTTGTCCAAATCATGATTGTACTATTTTTTAAACATTCTTCTGAAGATGACTCTACTGATTGTCACAAACAAAAAAAAAACAGAGGGACATCATTTCATTGCCAAACAACTAAGATATTTGTCAATCCTGTTATTACCCTTTCTCGATCATAAATCATTTTGCCCAGATGTGGGGAATTAGCGGGACGATACGATCGCAAGGTAACGTTTCCCAAAAATAACAAAAAAACTACCTCACACGACTCCAATCAAACATTATTATATGACACGAGATGAGGGCAGATTCTATTAATTTATAACCAATGTGGGTGGATATACTGACATTATTTCCCTCAGGATCACGGACATAGCGACGAATAACAGTTATTTCGTATTGTTTTTATTAAGTCGTCGTTATTCGAATTGGTACGGGTTCCAATACTAAAACAATTGGACAATAATTGCCAGAACTATAAAGCGTATAAGAAACTGCACTTAATCAAGTTGTATATACTCTTTACAAAGTAAGTCAAAGCAGTTTTATTATTTTAATATCCTCTTTGTTATTTATTATGCATCCAATTATTTTAACTGACGGGGAATATCAATATCATTATGTTATTTGCAGTAATAATAAAAATGGCTCAAATAAATACCTGCGATTGTTCTCCTTGCTCGCTTTAATGCCAATTAAGAAAATTACTGGTTATTTAAAAAACATATCATATACGCTTACCACGCACCAATTACGCTAATTTTGGACAATAAATACAAATGAGTTTTAGTTGTATTTAAATAAATATGACGAATTTACAAAATTATTTGAAAATTATTTTGGTACCACTAATAACCTAGCTTACGCAGTTTATGCCTTTTCTTTCCATTTATCTTTATCAGCTGTCGTGACTACCTTTTTCTTGCAACTATCATACACATTTTTACATTCAATACGCATTGTCTGAAAAAGAGATGTTAATATGATAATCATATAACTAAATATGGTAATAAGGTCGGTTTCAGCAGAGCAACTAACGAGTTTGTTATACTGCCAACTGTACAACTAAATTACTAGGTAAAATCATCCTGTTTTGATTCTAAGAACCGGGCCCACTAATTTATACGTCTATGAAAATTATTTCCGATCCGTTGTACCTTTGATAAATTCACTCGTTATTCGGCTACACGTGAGAGAGTTGCTACCGAATAAAAAAGTTATTGTTTTGATAAAAAATGACATGCCAGAAAAGCATCTGATAATAGACGTGGGCTGAACATAACAAAAGGGGAATTGGTTAACACTACAATAACACAATACGGGTAGGAGTTTTGATTCGGGTGTAAAATTAAGTTTTCAAAATCGGTCTCCCTTTGTTTGTTCGATAACACGTTTTTTCATGTGACACCTAACTAACAAAAGAAGTTTGTTTTACAAATGATAGGAGTGTTAGAAAATTACTGTTTTCACCGAAAATTGTTTTCTATCCTTAATTGTAATCGCTGATAATTACAGGCGCATTTTGTTAACTAAATTGTAGTTTTTCACTCCATTTCTGTCATAGCACCGCTTGCGAAAAAACAAGCTGTCGAGTAGAAGTAAAATAATATAAGGCATTCTTGCTGCTCCGCGCGGCTATATCCAAGTGGTACCCATGGGAATATCGGGATAAAATATAGCGTACAAGCTGACCCGGCAAACGTTGTTTTACCATATAATAGTGGACCCGGTCACCAACATCTTGTGTGTGTGTGTTTATACACCAAAAGTTGCCTACACCAGACAACAGATAGCGCTAGTTACACACTACCAATAAAGGGGCCCAAGCTTGGTCTCTATTTCCTACATATAAAAAATTACTCTGTGAAGTAGAGTGAGTGTCAGATAACTCTGCGCGACTGGGGCATTTTTGGCGCTAGTTACAGTACATTTTTTTATTCTAAGCTTATAGAAAAGATTAGTGTTCGATTTTGACCGCGCAGACGTCAGTGATTACATACTCTTTGGAAACGGCAATGGAAGAAATGACAGTTTTGTATCGAAGGTACGACAGTTAACCGATTTTTTATAGAAAATTACAATTTTTACTCAATTTTCCGGAATAATAAGTAGCCTATGTTAACCTCCAGCTCCCAAACTATCCCCATACCAAATATCACTTCGATCCGTTGCTCCGTTTTGGCGTGAAAGAAGGACAAACAAACAAACAAACAAACAAATAAACAAACAAACAAACACACTTTCACAATTATAATATTAGTATGGACTAGCTGACCCGGCAAACGTTGTTTTGCCATATAAATTTTAGTTTTATACACCAAAAGTTGCCTAGACCAGACAACAGATAGCGCTAGTTATACACAACCAATAAAGGGGCCCAAGATTGGTCTCTATTTCCTACATATAAAAAATTGCTCTGTGAAGGAGAGTGAGTGTTAGATAACTCTGCGCGCATGCGCGACTGGGGCATTTTTGGCGCTAGTTACAGTACATTTTTTTATTCTAAGCTTATGGAAAAGATTAGTATTCGATTTTGACCGCGCAGACGTCAGTGATTACATACTCTTTGGAAACGGTAATGGAAGAAATGACAGTTTTGTATCGAAGGTACGACAGTTAAAAGATTTTTCATAGAAAATTACAATTTTTACTAAATTTTCCGGAATAATAAGTAGCCTATGTTATTTTCCAGCTCCCAAACTACCTCCTCACCAAATATCACGTCGATCCGTTGCTCCGTTTTGACGTGAAAGAAGGACAAACAAACAAACAAACAAACAAATAAACAAACAAACAAACACACTTTCACATTTATAATATTAGTAAGTATAGTAAGTATTAGTAAGTATGGATTTCATTCAGAAATAATGTAGCCTTCTACTGTTGAGAGAATTTTTCTAAATTGGTCCAGTAGTTTGAAAGTTCATCCATTTTAAAACAAACGAAAAATCAAATCTTTCCTTTTTTAATATTAGTACCTAGAGTACAGATTTATTTACGTTAATATTTTGAAACTTACTTCAGAGTTTACACACAAATAAAAATGAAAAGTTATTTACAAAAAATCCCAAGTACTTGCAAACCAAGTTTAAGCTTATTTTAACACCCTTTTTGAAAAATGTCTATGAATTATAGATTAGACATTAATCAAGAGTGTGCATATCTCGAGACTTCCTGCGCTCGGTAACATAAAGGTTGCTTTTAGGTGGTTTATCTTGCTAATGATGTTTTACGATGTACCTCCATTCTGCGTTATCGCACCACGTCGCCTACGGTAGCCGGTGCGCATTTTACTCAGACAACTAAATCTAGTTGGCCTTTAAGACATTTGAAATAGAGTTCAAATCTGCGATTTTGCTTTGGCCTAGTAAAGAGAAGTAGCTTCGCCCATTCTGTACATTTGCCGCCTTTCATATCGGAGAGCTACTTAATTAATTGACGGATTGCGGTGGCTCCTGATTGAGACCCCTTTTTGTGCGACACCAAAACTCTTTTGTCAGAGAATTTATCTAATTGATACTGATACTGTAATGAATATGGGAATGAGCTGTTAAAAAAGAACCGTAAAATTTTAAAGAAGATCTCGATTGCGGCATCGCTTTTAGTGAATTCAGTTTTTATTCAACTTTTTCGAAATTTTCTTATCTTCATCATAATATCACAGTTAAATTAGTTACATTATCTTCTTAAGCATAATATGGCATATAAGTTCCTTCCTTTTTTTTGTAATCACTTTATTCTTTTATAGTTAAAAATGTTGTTTTTTTTTTCAAATACAGATAGACGCTGAGATATTGTTTTAAAACTATTAAAGCGTTTCAATGTGTTACTACGATTTTATTTTCTGTAACCTTTACTGTGTAAGTATTTCTTCATTAATGTTTGTACCCCTTCCCACCGGCAACCTTACGTCACATTTAATCCATACATCAACCATAATTCGATCTTAAATAATAACCCAATTGAATTTCGGGGTAGAACAAAAGCCGGCAACACGGCTGTCGAGCGCATTAACGCCCAAGCACAATAAATCCAGAGGTCCGTCGCTACGGGGCTAATTACTCCACATCGGGTGATATACGTCTACTTAGGGCCCGTGATGTATGGGCCCCCTCAAAGGATGGACCGCGCCTGCGGGCCAAAGCTACGATTATAACATGTTTAGGGCAACCGACTAGGATCCGTGGATTGCGGCGTTTCAATTAGACGCTTGAAAAGAAAAGACAATTAAAAAAAGTTTTGGTGGTATAATACAGGGTGTTAGGGGCACCCTTGCAAAAACTTTAATCATGGTTTCAGGCCTTCATGCTGAACAACGCACAGCAAGATTTTTTGTCGGAAATGAAAAAAATATTTTGACTCTCCGTACAAAATGTCCCGATAAGTTGCTAAATTTGTATGAAAAGTCCATTTTTTTTCATTTTCGACAAAAATTCTTGTTCAGCATGATGATGGTCTGAAGCCATGGTTTAAGTTCTTGCAAAGGTGACCTTAACACCCTGTATACGTTACGATTTATATAAGTAGCCTTCATAGCTGAAATTAACTCAGCGGTGTTTTTTTCTGGTCATCACTTACCAGTGATGATGATGCCCTTTTAAAGTTAATCGCATATCTTAATCTTTAAACATATTAATTAGTTGCACACGCTGGTGTATAAATCAAATACTTAGATGTTATTTTATTATAATTTTCGTTTTATTCACATTGGTACTTTATCAATGAAAATTTTATTCAAAAATAAATGCATAATAGCATATAACTTCTTCTAAGATTTTGTGATTTATAACTAGATTGTTCACTGTATATTGCTACAAAAAAGTTTTACGAATCAAACATTATTTGATACTGCATCGGTACTACTAACAAATTCATACCTGCAATGCCTGCAACAGTAATTTCTTTTAAATCGTCTTCTAGTGAGATGTCAAAATCATTGTCTAATGACAATGGCGGCAAGGTGAAGTGGGGGGGAGGCACAATAAAACGCACAATAGTTCACATGATCTAGATTAGTGACGCGTATTGTGTCGCCAAAGGGTTGCGCGCTTTGTGCGCGGACAATCGGGCACCACAATGCCGATACCCGAAAACATCTCGATACGGATTGGCACGGCTTCTATGAATTTTTAAAGAAAATAAATATAATCGGCGAGAGTAGGTAAATGAATCGTGATTTTAAAATCAATTCTGTGCGACTGATTCTCTCGTTACACATTCGCGATTTAGTAAGTGCACATTTTATAGAATTAAAGTAACGAGTTTCCCAAACAAAAGTACCTAGTTAGAAACTATACCTGCTTAACACAATTTAATTAATTTTATACTTTGACTCGTTCAATGTATTTTCCATTTTTTCATTTTTGCATTCACTATGTAATTTTTATTATTGAAAATGAAGTATTAGAAAAAGTCTGTCTAGTAAGTATTGGTGAAAGGTCGTGGGTTCGAGTCCCATCAGAGCTAGTTGTGAGACGGGGCGACATTTTCTAATACTTCATTTTCAATTTTTTCGTTCAATGTAATTAAAGAAATACCGACCATATTACAACTTTACTATGGGCTCACCATGAATTTGATAGAGATCAATATTGCAAGTATGTAGGTATTGTATGGTGAAAAGAAGTGAACTCTACGTGATCATTCTCAACAACTAGACAATAAAAAGTTTTCACTTATAGAGATATTTTCACATGGTCAAGACAAGACACATTAATTGCTAAATGATTCAGCTTCACAGCTTCACACACGATGAAATGTGGTGAGTATTTCCATGTAAATTATCTTGAACTAGCAAAACCCGATATAATGTCTCTCATGATCCACATCCTTTCTGAAGCGTTATTTATGACGTCATAGAAATTGCCTATTACATACAAAAAACTGGTAGCGCACACATTGTGTAAGAAGCCAATCTCGTCCATTTCACTTGGGACCAACCGAATATAAATAATACATAGCGTTTGTGCGCCTGCTCCGATTTTCGCACGGGTTTTCTGCCAAACAACTTCGTGGGAATCGTCAATTGAAACATCAGACGCTTGGTATTTTTCCTTTTTTTTACTACTAAACTACTTAACGTTATGTAGCCTTAGTACGAAAAACTGTCGTTATGGTAAACTTTATCGTGATCGAATTATTAGGAAAACCAGAACAGCCCGTCTTTCTGTCGTTTATGGAACTAAAATTCAATACAAATTTGACAACATCCCTTTGACAGTTTTTGAGGGACGATAAAGTTTACAGTGCCACAAGCTTTTCTGTTCCGGTGACAGTCGTGACAGAGGAGCCACTTGCAATACGAAATTAGGTGTCAAAATGTACTGTCGTATGAAAACTGTTTTAGTTCCTAAGATAATCACCGGAACAGAAAAGATTGGCGCACTATACTATTCGATTTACAGTCCCACATGCCTGTCTGTTCCGGTGACAGCCGTGACAGAGGAGCCACTTGCAATACTAAATTACCTGTCAAAATAGACTGTAGTATTATAATGTTTTAGTTCCAAAGATTATCACCGGAACAGATAAGCTTGTCGCACTATACATGGCGATAGTTTTTATTGCTAACTTCATGGTAATGATCAATGCATTACGACCACACCTCTTTGGCGGTGTAGTCGCACCGCCAAAGAGGTTGAGAATTGGAAATAAAAACTACCTAAATGAATCACCAAATTCGATTACGAAATCTTTTGTTGAAAATTTCTTATTGTGTTCAATTTTAACTCCAATCAAATTAAAGTTGACATAATATTTTCATGGATGAATAAAAGTTTATATAATTAACCGTGAAAGACTGAACTACAGATACTTATTCATGAATACATAACTAAAGCACGCGCCAATTAAATCTGCGCGCGTCTGGGGCACTGCTAGTTACAGTATGTACCTACATAAGCTCCGATTTTTCTTAAGGATTTGTAAAATGATTAGTTCCTACTTCGACCGCGCGATGACTTATGTGGCGCGCACTTTATTTAAACAGATTCTGTGTCATGAAATCAGACGTGAAAGTCAATACTCATTTGAATTAGAAATATATAAATCGTATTTGAAAACACGCAAACTTTTTCTTTTAAAAAGAAAGGTGTTGGTGCAGAGATCGTAATCTTCAGCCAAACTGAACCACAATGGGAAGATAAGATCAAAACTCAAGCATCAGCAGACAAATTGTTGGCGATCATATCTGAATGTATCTGTAAAGTGTTTACAAAACATGTCATTTACAATGAATTGTTGCAAATTGTGTTCTGTGCTGTGAAATCGATTCTTGTATTTTTGAAATGGGAGCAACTTATTTAACTTGGTGGTGGTCGTGTAATATGAAGCAATATCACATACCAATAACACGAAGTTAAAAGTATGTTTGAATAGTGAAGATAGTATTTTGTCATTACTTTTATAGATTTTCAATGATTTCATTAACCATTTTAAATTTTTGAAGCGATCCATAGTAAACTAAAAAACGTTTTATATAAACTATGTAGAATTAAAAATAAATTTAAATGAAGTATTAAAAAAATCAACCCGTCTTACAACTAGCTCCGATGGGAATCGCAAAGCATTCGCCCGGTCAGTAAAAGGACGTGGGTTCGATTTCCATCGGGGCTAGTTGTGTATAATTATTTAATATCAACAATAATAATCCATTATTGTTGATTGACTTGTGAAAAACTTTTGCTGGCACTTTTAAAGCCCAATACCCTAAGGGTCAGCGCAGACAGAACGGAAAAATCCTCGCGGAAATTTTTGAGATCATTGAAAAATGAACCATGTTACCATAGCCTAAAATACAAAATTGTTTGAATAATATGCGCGCGAGGTGACGACGCTGACTTTGCTGACTTCTCTGTTGATATTCATACAATTTTGTATTTTGGTACATTTTTCAATGACCTTAAAATGTACGCGAGGGTTTTTCCGTTCTGTCTTCGCTGACCCTAACAGAATCCTTTATATTGTAACCTACGGCAACACAGGTTGTAGCACAAAAATCGAGCTTTCACAAAGTGATACCGATTTTCATTAAACTTTCCATTTACTACTGCAATACTTATCAACCCTCCTACAAAATGCTTACATTTAAATTGTACACTATAATTCATTTGAGGGAGCTTTGCCAACAAAAAAGTCTCAATCAGGTAAACCATTATAAGATTCAAATGAGTTTTTCATTCAAGACTTCTCCGAATAATTACAATATTCAATGTTTTCACGAAGAAGCGCTTTCGTGTTATATCATGACACATAAATATGAGAGGTAATTACTGAAGAACTTGTTACGGGTGCTTGCGACAAAGCTGGACAGATGTTTGGATTGTCGCAAGGTGTCCACGATCAGGTGTAGGTAGTGGCACAAGCCATGGTACAAGCCATGGTACAGTCACACACAGATGCTGGTGGTTAAAATGTCTAACAATTATTCACTCATTCATCATAATTACCTATGTTGGAAAACACCTAGTTATTAGGTAGCATATCAACAATACTGAGACACTGGTTTCGGGTACTTGCAACAGATGTTTGGATTCTCATAAGGTATCCACGATCCAGTGCAGTAGGCACAAAGGCTGTCAAATTTTCTATCATTCATTCATTCATATTATATTGGAAATCACGTAGAAATGAGGCAGCATTATCAGTTATCAGTAATTACTAAGATATCTGCTGGTTGTGACAGATGTTTGAATTGTCGAAAGGTATCCACGTGTCAGGTTTAGATAATTTTTCTAATATTATATCTGTTGTAAAGATATTGACATAATATTAGAAATCGTAAATGGAAAACAGCTGTATAACAATATTTAATTTAACTTGAAATAAAAATACGATTTCAAAAATGAATTATTTTTTAATCTACTGACATGGGAATGACATTTCTATCAGTTCAATAAATAGGAAGCACTTTTAACTGCGAGTGTATCTCACCTCAAACAGAAGATTTTTTCGACATCCGGCAAGACATGAGAGCGAATGTGCAAAAGTAGCACGGGACAATAAAAACCCATAGTAATTTCATCATTATTAATTTATTTTCATTCATGTTCCTCGAACCAAACATGAAAACACGTGGTGGAAATTAGATTTAATGATTCAATCGATTTTGAATCGTACAAATTTATAATAATATATTTATAATTTTTTGCCGGTTTTATAAATAAGCAATGTGTAAAAAATCACTAGTTTTTCATAGTAAGATATTTCAATAATGATACAACCTAAATATCAAATATAGTAAGAATAATGTAAGTATGTATGTCTTTAAATAGCCTTTCACAATTTAGTTATTGCTACAGTGTAGTATAATATGTATAGTATATATATATTATACTATATATATTATACTACACTGTAGCAATAATATATATAATATATATATATATATATATATATATATATTATACTATATATTATACTATAAGGCTACTCGCCTTTTACCCGCGTGGTCAAAGAATTTTCTAAATAGGTCCACTATTTTCGGAGCCTATTCGATGCAAACAAACAAACAAACAATCAAATCTTTCCTCTTTATAATATACGTATAGATATAGATAATAATGGAATAGATTTTTGTGATACAGATAAACATATATTTTTAGCCGAAATAACCTATTAATTTCTAAAATTATTTTTAAAACGCGTCGATGTCTTTTCTTAAAAAGTTTTAGGAAAAGACATCAACGATTAACAAAACTGCTTGAAAAACCCCTATTTCTTACCTAACCGTCAAAATGTAACTACGATCAATTATTCAAATAAATATGACAACGCACCTTAGCACATGTTCTAGCACATGCTCCAGATGACAATTCGTGCCATCACGTAACAAATAACGAAAGCTGCAATCACCGGCATCTTCAATCGAAACATCAAATTGTACTTCAATCCTTTCAATACACGGTCAAATTATTATCATTGAACTTTTGCGCAAAAACTCCATCCACCCTTTCCTTTTTTGCAACCCGAAACTTTCAAAGAGTTTTGTGCAATTGTGCCAATAGACGTGTGCTATACCAGGTGTATAAGCCACATGTATCCATGTTTATATTTGTCAATAGATTTTAATTTGTTCCACTTCAGCTGTGGTGAAAGTTATTAATCCTTTTCGCTTACTTTTGCACAAATACGGCAAAGTAGATAAAGTTCAAAGCACAAACAAACCGAAATTCTTAAAGTAACTTACATTTATAGTATCCGTTAAAATTATACTATTCTAAATGGTAACAGTCATCTTACAAAATATTCTTAATTACGCTGTATTTCATACCCGGCTAAGGTCAACTAATTAATGAATTCGTATTCAAAGCACCTGCTTCTGAACAGATTTGGTATCTAATACCATGCAATCATATAAACGCCGACGAGAATCGAAGCCCGAGCAGGGTTAGGTAAACAGATAATACAAATATTTTTAAGGCTACACGCTCACGACTTTTAATGTTCCCGCTTTCCCTATTAATTCGTCAGCATTTGAATGACAATGAAACGGGCGTTAAGCAAACAACCGACTTCGGGTCAAAATATTTTATGCAGAGACGTTTACACTGGTGTTAACGAGGTATTCCACTATAAAAGTTTTGTGTCCACACATAAATCTTCCGTTCTAGAGTGAGAAGTCGACGTCTGAATGCGAACGTATAAATATTGTGTATTAATGAAATATCTTTATTGCGCTGTAAAATGTAATAACGTTGGATAGAATTAAATCCGTGATTTACTAGTTTATAGAAGCTGGTTTGGAGCCGGGATCTTGTTTGCGTAACTTATTCAATTGATTCTTGCCGGAAAATAACGCATATTAATAATCAGACAATCAGATGAACAATGATGTTTAAAGACAGGTGATCTCTATGGACAGCGATAGAACCAAATTTAACAAAATCGCAAATAGAACACTAAAATATAACTCGGAGACCTATAACAAATGCTTAACACATATACATAATAATCATCTCATCACATAAATGCTAGACCCGATTGCAATAAGTAGTTCACCTACCATTTGAATAGTATACCATTTTTTGTAGAATTGTCTGAAAATACCTCACCATTCATATAAAGCTATCTGGTGCTAATAATGATTATCTGCTGTTTTTTAAAAGATGTAATACTTAAATAAAAGCTCATTTTTTTAATTTACAACTCGGTAGTGTAAGTAATCACATCTTAATTCTGTATATTTTTAAAGAAAGTTTGTGTTATTTTTTGTCTTTGATTATGTTTATGTGATGTTTGTGATAATTATGTGTGATAAGAAACTGAGGAATTCGATAAGGAAATATTTAAGTTTATAATAATATATAATGGTAACATAAATGTGGAATATAATATTTTATATTGAAATAATGTGTAGAAGGTTAATTTTAAGGTAATTAAAAAAAAATGTTTGTTATATAGGTATTTATTGTCTAAAATGTTACATTAAAGAGTCGCTGATGAGCAAAGGATACTATAAAGTAGACGATTATTTGAATGACCGCAATGCATGGTCATGATGTAACACATAACATAATCACTGTTTAATATGATGTATTTTTATACTAAGCAATTGTTGTATTAGTAACGATATGTTTTTTTTTTGTAAATGTCGTTACCTAACTAAGAAACGCTGGCAAGTTTCTTGCGCCCATTCTTCTTGTCAGTTAAAAAAGTCTTGAATGGGTGGTAGGAAAATATTGACGATTCATAAGTACATATTTATTATGTATAAGTGAATAAAGAATATTTTTATCTTTATCTTTATCTTTAACATTACGGCTACATCACAATACCAGCGCCATAGCCTCGTCTGTAGCAGAATAGAAGCTGAGATGAAGCCGTTTCAGCAAAAAATTATAATACCTACTTAATGGTTTTGTTGATCTTGTAACATATTTGTTGGCTGAATAACCATTTTTTTCGTTCTTTCTAATATTTTAAGTTTGGGTACAAATTCATTGGCGATTTCATTTTTACGACGTTCTTATCTAAGTTTCTTGCAAAAAGTGAACAGTCACTTGACCCTTTGCTATCTAATCAGTCGCGGTTACCATTCTGATGAGCTTTTGCTGTAGTCTGTTTTTTACTATCAATCATTCTCTGAAAATATTTTGCTTTTAATTTAATTTTGAAGTTAAGTGACTTAAAATTACCAGAACCACGTGCCTATAACGCTAATTTTATTTACGCTTGAATTAAAAATGCTTGTTGTACTAAAACCTTTTTCTCTATAAGATTTTAAACTTTCATGGTTGGCGGAGTGTGCCAGGGGTGAAGAGCTGAGAGCTCAATTATTTTCTCGCGATTTTAATGTGGGTAAATATAATAGTATTCTCGCCTCACCTTTATCTGATGAGACGAGGATGCTATACAATTTGGTAAATAGAATTAATGTATGTAGAAGCTAGTGTTTATTGGTTAATTTATTGTTCATGATTATAAATATAATAATAAAAAAAAAAAAATAAAAAAAAAAATACTTAGATTTCTTTACGGGGGTGACATAGTCAGTATGTGACTAAACCCTCTTTTCAAACAAGAATAAAAAAATAAAAAAAATCACTATAACTATTATCAACAAAATTAACATGGTAAATATCTCGTTTTTTATAATAGTATAGTTTTTTTTCTATTCAAAAATATTTCGATACTTGAAATTATTACCAGACTAAGGATAAACACTTGCTTCGTAATAACACTCATTTCATAGTTTTAATTCCTAATAATTCGCAAACAACTTTAAATCTTTAAAAACTTAACCAATATCAGAAATAAAATTATAATTATGTCATATCATTTTTATATCAATAATCAACCGGAAATATTTAATAATCTCAATGGCTTAACTTTACGCGATGAAAGTGTTAAAATCCGATAAAATATAGGTCGTTCGCTTAAGTGACTGATAACTTTAAGCCTGAGTGTTTTTTTTTAATTAACACATTAACTGATATTCTTTAATCTGTGTGGCGCCAGTACTAAGTTCCTCCCTTGATAAGCTCCGGACATCTTTATCAAGGACTGCCCTAAAGGCATATCGATAGAGGATAATAATGCCATGCAAAAAATCCATCGATCCTACTTTAATTAATGGTCTCCTGAGATATATGGTTTTAAAATTTAGACCACCCCACAACAGTTATGCAACGGTAAAAGTTGTTTTTTTAGCATTGTATAGACTTTATAATAAATGAACAGTTACTATTTTATGAATATTTTCTAGATATTTCACACCAATTGTGCTTCAGCTTGTATTATTGGTAGGTATGTACTAGACAATCAATATAATACTTTTGTACTGATTGCTTTATCATAAACTAGCTTTCCGCCCGCGGCTTCGCCCGCGTGAACTACACGACGTTATCCCGCGGGAATGTGACATTTTCCCGGGATAAAAAGTAGCCTATGTTCCTCTCCAAGCTACAAAGTATCTGTGTCCCAAATTTCAGCCAAATCCGTTCAGTCGTTTCGGCGTGATTGAGTAACAAACATCCAAACATCCAAACATCCAAACATCCAAACATCTAAACTTTCACATTTATAATATTAGTAGGATATTCTTTAGGTAGGTAAAGATGTATAATAAACACCCAACATAAAATATATAAAAATCATACGATCTTTTTGTGTTATGATCAGTGATCGGAATAGGTAGAGCTGTTTAGGTTTATTGATCGCAAACGTTGATGTTATTATGGACATTCTACAAGATTTCGAGAAATCTCGATAACGGCGAGTCGATCGTAGCTAAAATCTATTGAAATTTATACTCCCTTTAACACTTCGGAGGTAATTGGGAGGCACCCAATGGATTTACCATACACTCACCAGCATCAAAACTTGGCTGATGCACGATTTCAATACAAACTTGCTCAATTAAATGTCTCACACATTGTAAAGTATTGATCAGTTTTAATGTCAATGCTAAGTATTGTTTTTGTTTTTTATAAAATTAAAATCTGATTATTTCCATATTAATAAAAATAATCGCAAGTACACAAAATGGCTCTATTTATTCCGATCTCTAATTATAGTCGATAAATAATATAGTTAGTGTCAGTTTTCTCGGCCTTTGGTATTTCTCACGAGTCATTGATAAACAAGACAATTTTTCCCAAGAAAATAAATTTACCAAAAACAAAGGAAGTGTTAATATATCATCGAATGTCCAAATTGCGTACGGATGTTGCTATAGTGTATATATGTAAAAGTAAAATGGTAATATAATTACGACGACGCCACGTGAGAAGCGGGTTCCTACGGCAGCGAATGCCATAAGGCATCGCAGTAAATCACGCAAACAACGCAGTGATTTATGTACCTTAAACGGATAATTATGTCCGAATAACGTGTGTTTAATTTTTATTCACGTATGTATCTATTAGGTTGTTGGTAAAAATGACCAGATGCTTACATTGAACTTTGAAAGTTAGACTAGATTTTTGCAAATATAATTAAATCTATTAAATTGACCAATAAAAAGTGCAGAAACTTTTGACAAAACACCGTGACATACGAGTATAACAAATTCTTTACATATTTGTCACATGAATGCTTGACCCGATAGCAGTACCCCTATAAACCAGTATATTATTACACCCCATAAAAACTATCGTTATAGTAATAAATAGTAAACTATACCATCCTTGAAAAGCTGTCAAAGGGCTGTTGTTAAGTACAGTGCCACAACCTTTTCTGTGCCGGTGACAGCGGCGCTACGTACGTTTTTCTTTTTTTTGTAGTAATTTAACCGGCCCTGACTTCTAAGAACTTCAGCCGCCAGCAGCGCTATGGTTGGACATCAACTTGACAGCAAAATGACATTAAAAAAAATCACGTTAGTTTCACATTTTGGCCACCGGCACAGCAAAGTTTGTGGCACTGTATCTATTGAATTTCAGCCCCCATAGACAAGTGGCTTTCTATTATCGATTTCGCCAGTCGAATAGAAAGAAAATGTATGGGATTGACATTAGCGATCGAAATGTCACGTGACCGCTTATGTCAATCGCATACATTTTCAGTTCCTTATACGACCGAAAGAGGCGCTACTCTAGCTTTCATACAACCATCACGATCATGGAGCTAGACTACATACTGAGGTAACTGGAGAGTGCAGTACTAACACTTTTTTGTGACCACAAATTACACTGTGGCTGTCTTCCGTCTCACCTTTACTTTGAAAAAATACGTATGGTCATATGAGACAACTGACAGCCACTACATACTAAATGTCAAATTTGCTGGTCACACTTTTTTATTCAGGGTGAAAACTCCAGTTACCTCAGTATTAAGTCTAGCTCCATGATTACGATAACGGTTACCATAACGACTGTTATAACAAGCTTTTTATTAACTTGCCATGTTAGTTCGTTACTACCTATGTTAGTTAGTTAGTGGAGGACAAATCTTACATGCTTAATTTTACCCACTTCCCAGAGTCCGGTGGAGCTGAAATTTTGTATGAAGGTTTGGTTTAGATGACAATACAATATTAAAGTACAGTCAGCAAAAAAGCTTGTCATAAAAATGAAACTTTTACTAAAAACTTATTCGTGCTAGCGCTACAGTAAGTAGTTCATCCACCAACTAAATTGTATGAACTTTTTTTGTAGAATTGTCTTAAAGTACCTACCTCACCATTACATTTAGATGTTACATTTTTAGTTAAATCAAATTTTAACATCAATAATGTGACACATCAAAATATGTCTATAAAAATGCTGCATTTAATGCGCGTACTCGTGCAAGTAATAACAGTTTTTGTTTCATCAAAATCTGTCCAGGATTTCCAAAGCTACAGCGTTGCAAAGTTTCACCAGCTTTTGTAAATTTGCTTTCCTTGCGCGCTATTGCGATGACGTCATGTCGCAGTGACATCTCCGATTGCGGCTGCTGCGGGTGATTTCCGTCCAACTGTACCTACATAGAGTCCGTCCGTGTGCAATTTTCGCGCAACTGGTGCGTTTTTGGCGCTAGTTACAGTACATTTTCTTCGTTCTAAGGTTATGGTAAATTATTAGTATTCGATTTCGACCGCGCGCAGCCGCACTCGTAAAACTGTCACCTACTGTCCATTTGACGGCTTCGTGTTATTGTTTATCGAAGTTTGACGGTTGCTATTTATATTGACAGAATTGACAACATTTCATAAAATTTAGCATGTGTTTTTATTTGCTATTTAGAAATAACATTTAAAAAGAGGAGACTCCTATTTTTTCCTTTTCCAAAATTTTTATTTTAAGTCAAATAAAAATTAATTTGATTAAAAAAAATTAAAATAACTTAATTTGATAACTTACTAATTCAAAAAGAGCCTTAGTCCAGGAAGAAGGCAAGTTGGCGGACATACCTTTGCAAATAATTTAAAAAAATACATTCTGACGTCGTCAAGTCAACGTGACACTAATGGCGTTTGTTGTCTGTTGTTGTTACGGTTTCTCGTTTGGTTTAAGTTGTTTTATTTGATGTTATTTCTCTTCATAACTCGTAAGTTTGATTCAAAATGGAAAAAGTGTTCGTGAATTAGATCCCTTAATTTTATGTGTAGTTCCTGGCTGCAAAAATACAGTTCTGAAATGCCCAAAAAACATTTTTTTACGTGCCCATGTCCACACATTCACAGTGGTGTGCTGCTTTATATAAAAATAAAGTACCATGTGGTAGTGTGTACTAAATTACAGGGATTGGATGGAGAATAAAGTCACAAGACCTCGACTAAAACCTCAAGTACCAAGAAGGCTTCAAAATGTTAATAAAGATCCAACATTTCATTCAACATCAGGACATTTAAATCCCTTCCCAAATACACAAGAAAAGGTGTTGTGTGTTTTTTTGCATTGGTTATGTCCCAGTTGTCTCTAACCCAACTGTTTTTTTCTGGAGTATATTCAATGTACAGACATTTTTCTAGTTTTTAGTAGTTTAGAAAGGTAGATTCCTAGATCAGGAAGTAGATAAAGATTGAAATAAACGCATATCAAAATGAAATTGTATTTTATTTAACAGACAAAACACGACTACTTTTTAAATATTATCAAACACAGACTTCTATTTAAAATAACTAAAATAAGTAGGTACTTAAATACTAAACTATAGCCTGACTTGATATTTCACACCACACATGTAATGACGGGCAGAGTAACTACTGTACTGAACGAAACAACAACACTGGAGAATTTCTCAAACATGCTATTTGTTTGGCTATGTGGTTTATAAAGCATACTTGTGTATGTGTGTATACTAAAGTGTCTTTACTCTCATCAATAACTGCTTTAACTATATACATTTTTGATCGAACTTTGTGTTCAGGAATTACTCTGCCCTTGATGGTACACATGGCTTGCTCTCGTTTTACTTCCACATAGCCTACAGAAGTTTGAAGTTTCTACGTAGGCATCACTCGATAAAAATAAAACTTCAGCTCCCCTTATTTCCGCAACGTTAAATGAGTCGTGTTCACGCATATTCCAATAACATCATCATGTCAACTTTGGGAAGGTTGCGAATGTCTGCCATATATTACTCCTTCAGCCACCTTCATAATTTTCAATTGTTAGTTTAGTAAAGTTATGATAAGTTAGCTTTAATACGTTAATCTTCCTTCTTTTGGAGTAGGAGGCACAATATTATTTTTACTGATATCGCAAGTCCATAGTTCTATCTATGTCAAAATCATAAATATGTCAATAAACAAAACAGGTTAGGTTTAGCGAAGAGTATCACTACAACTCGGTTCTAACTTGACATCTGCAGTTTATACCGATCTCTGTCACTCTCCGGGCATGACAGAATTGAGTGAAAGAGGCGGGTATAATTTTTGTACTCATTACTCATCTTGGCAGCGACAGTTTTTTTAATGAGAGGCGTTTTTTTATGTTACGCAAAGGAACGTCATCATAATGTTCCTTCATCAAGATAAAAGGGGCTTTTTTCCGAATATTTCAATAAATAAGTGATTTAAAAATCCGAAAAAATATGTACAGTGTTAGAAATTGAAAAATCTCGAAATGATTTTCGATTTAAAGTACCTTGTTAAAAATGAAAACATGTCAATACTGCCCGCCATTACGAAAGTTGATTTAAATTATTAATCACGAAAATACAACTTATGTATTTGAAGGTGTTATTTCACATGGGCTCAATACAAAATTGATCATTGATCGACTATTAGAAAAATAAATAAATTTATTGCGAAACCGTGAGAGCGCAACTCTTAGCCAAAAGAGAAATACGGAAGCGCCAACTCTCAATCGCGATGTGACGTCACACGTTAATTCCATTCTCTCACCCGAATTTTTCACGGAGGCCGTACTTTGACGTTCAATATCTGTCATTTTTGAAGATAGGAAAAAAATAAAAACATATTCTTTTTTCTCGAGTAACATATTTTTTAGATAATGCTCATAACAAAAATCATTGGTGTGACTCATTATGTACCGTCGTGACCCCTAACTTCGCCTGGTTTTTGACACATTTTTCTAACGTGCTCTCAAATTGTCGAGTATATTAAACCACACTCACTAAAAACCGTTTCTAATTATCTAAGGCTACAACTAAAGACCATCAACACTTAATAATAATTAATATAAACAAATGAAAAAACAATGCAAATGTAGTAGGCAAAGTTTAGGCATTGTTTCCTATCTTCGCCTGCCTTGTGTTTCTCCATGATATAGATACCTGTTTGTTTATTTATGTGATTGTCAAAAATGTTGAATAACATGTTAAACGAAATTGACTTTAAAATGTATAGTGACAGAGTTGATGTTTGAAAAACAACGATGCAGGCGAAGTTTGGCACCAGTTTGAAGTTGTTTCCATACATTTCTTAGGATTTGCGTAGGGTTGTCTATATTACCCAACCCTTAAAAAATGGAGTATGAATGAAAATAAAAATGTATGTATTAATTATGTATTAATTATGTATTTATTAAGAAACAGTATGTCTTATATCTAGATATTTCTTTGGTGTATTCTTTAGAAAATGAGCTTATAACGCAAGTTACAATTACTAGGCACATAACTTGCGTTCGAACAAAGTGGCAACCCTAGGTGTAGGCGAAGATTGGTAACAACATGGCCGCTACGGTTTCATAAGCGGTATTTCTTTCGATTACTCTATAAGTACACAACTTATCATCAAAACAATAGCATTTACTGAAAGAGGGATAAAAATTGATAACGATACACTAAAAAGTTCAGCGTTACATGTTGTCTTTAGTCCACACAGTGCAAAGTTTCTTCCACGTTGCAATATTGGTTGCGCTCCATTCACAGAAAAAATGCGATTTGTTAGCAGTATAGTGCAGCAAGCTTTTCTGTTCCGGTGATTATCTTTGGAACTAAAACAGTTTTCATACGACAGTCCATTTTGACAGCTAATTTGGTATTGCAAGTGGCTCCTCTGTCACGGCTGTCACCGGAACAGGAAAGCTTGTGGCACTGTAGGTAGAGTGAAGTGACGTTTTGATCATTAAAATGTTGCTAGGAATAAAAATTGGTTTGTACTTGGTAGTTACACGCATAGGTAATCATCAATTTTGGGTAAATTTTAATTTTCTGTAAAATAGGCGAAGTTAGGGTTCACAGGTGAAGTTAGGGGTCACGACGGTACAGTAACTTAGTCGGCACTGTGGCTAGTTGGTACAGTATAAGAAGTGTGAAAAATGGGATCTAAACTATATTATTATTAATAGTATAAAGCTGAAGAGTTTGTTCGTTTCTTTAAATGCGCTAATCTCAGAAACTACTGGACTGAATTAAAAAAAAAATTTGTTTTGGATAGCCCATTTATGAAAAATGTTGCAAAAACGAGGAAAAAAATATTCTTTTTAGTAGGTTTTTCCTTTCCTCAATTTAACGTAGGGGAAACTGCAGGGCACAGCTAGTACTGAATAAAAAGATAAGTGCTTAGAATAAGTAAGTATATATTTCTTCTATTTGAATTACCGTTCAAACTTCAAAGAGGTTACAAATTAGAAATAAATTTCACCCTATAATTAGATCGGTTAAAAATTTCAACCATATTTCACGGGCATTTAAAAACTTGAAATATTAGGGCAATTATAGAGAGGAAAAAAGAAAAAATAGATAAAGACAAAAGCACTAGCCTCCGGCGGCGTTGAGGAGGGCCACTGTTTAGGTCATATTTGGAACGTTTTTTGCTAAATGAGGTGCCACACAGTACCACAAAAACAGTAACTTGTGATTTTTAAGGCAAATAGTTACCACTTAACTTCGACTTGCGTTCCGATATATTGCGTTTTTTATTCATACTCAGTCGATAAAAGTTTGCAATGGAAAGTATTGCACATTTTAGAAGGGAAAACTTCTTTAGCGGCGTTGTGCACTTTTTATGCATGATGATGAGTAGAAAATGTTAAACTCGCGCTAGGATCACGTGACCGTCAGATCGTCGTATCGTAAGATAGACACGTGACCTGATCGAAAAACTGTTACAAGTCATTAGAATACGAAGGCAAATTTCGCCATCGTTTCCAGAGTTGTGATAGCTCAGTTAGAAAACAAGAGGCATTTAAGCCAGAAGACCTCGGTTCAAATTCAGTCAGTATTTTTTTTTGTGAAAAAGTCTAGGGTGCCCATTTTACTTCTGCCGGCACTCCCGGAGTGCAACCCGTTGTTTTTTTTTAAATACATTTTAAATTCAAAAGAATAGGTTTCTCAATCAACATGCAACATGTTGCATGCAGCTTGTTTGGTTTTACTAACTAGGATATGACAATATTTTCATGTGTGACGACCATGCGTTCTTTAACAACACTCGAAGAACTTACAACTTACTGCCTTCGTTTCTGTTGTGTGCAATCGTTTAAGGATCCTAAACTAATGATTTACGACTTGCGACGGTTTAGGCTACACCAAAGGCTACTTCTTAGCATTCAGGATAGATTTGCATATAATTTGGAGCATCACAATTTACTCGTGGTATACCGTATGGTGACCAGATGTTAAAAAGAACATATTTTATTAATAATAAGACGCATAAATTTTCTTTTATATTGATTACAAAAAACTTTAAAAATGGTAATAATACGTAATACCTACTTAGTTAACACCTTTTTAACTACTGCACCAAATACACCGAGAGAAACATTGGGTTGTGTCAATAAATTGGTAATTAAATGTGAATAGTTACATATCACAAATACTTATTGGAATTTTAATATTGTGTTTAGAATTAGACATCAACCAATATTTTAATATAATTTTAAAACGAATATATAAAACAAACAAACATCGAAATATGACGTGTCCATTGACATTTTAAAAGATATCTATTGCAAAGTTCCTTGACTAAACATTGCATCAATGAGTCAGCCAATTTCATCACTAACAAAACTACTTTTAATTTATCCTCGGATTGAAGCAGAAATATTCCCAGGTCATTTGTTAATTCGAACGTTCGTTCAACAATGATCTATAATGTATTATCGATGGAATGAGTAAAAAGACAGCGACCAAGAGACGGGCGGATATATCCAAGGCGAGGTAGGCTCCCACGGCAAGCTTCAATCTGACAATATTAATAGCGAGGCATATTTAAATTGTTTAAGTTGCCACTAATAAACAGGGCTTTGGCATTCACACAACGGAATGGAACTTTAAAGAGACTGAGATGAAACGTTTCAGACGATTGCGTGGAATATGGCGAAACATTTTTGTTTGGGTGTGCTTATAGACCACCCGAGCAGTGGGCCTATAATTTTTATATTCAATTTATTCTTCTTTAATGTGGCGGTTTCACTATTGGAAACTTACTTGCACAGAATGCAAAAAAAATAAAGTAGGTAATTTTACCACCCATAATGTAAATTACCTAAAAGTTCAAGAATATTTGCCTAACGCTGTTAAAAATCTTCAGTTTGCAGTAAAACTGTGTGACACATAGGTAACTATTACAACGGTATTAAGTGTACTTATTAAATATAAATTATTCTTTACTAGCTTTCCGCCCGCGGCTTCGCCCGCGTGGACTACACGACGTTATCCCGCGGGAATGTGATACTTTTCCGGGATTAAAAGTAGTCTATGTTGCTCTCCAGGCTACAAAGTATCTTTATCCTAAATTTCAGCTAAATCCGTACAGCCGTTTTGGCATGATTGAGTAACAAACATACAAACATCTTAACATCTAAACATCTAAACATCCAAACATCTAAACTTTCACATTTATAATATTAGTAGGATCTACTGTCTTTTTTTACTGACAGTAATGACCTTTCATTCCTGCTAGTTTTGCTACAAAAAAAACAAAAGGTACACTTACTGAGAAGTGTTATCTTGAATAATTCATTTTCTTTCTTTCTCCAACAAATCACGACCAAGTAGGCCCTTTTCCCATTGGAAATAACACAATAATCTTTTCCACGCTATGATCTTTACAATTAGTATAAGATTCAGCTTTTATAACAACATAAGTAACACCGTATCCTGTACATGGCCCCTGAAAACTGCCAAGCGTCGGAAATGCGCAGTGGTTTCCAGATTATTGCTACCAAGGATAAAGGCTTCTTACTAAATTCGATGTCCGAACACACGAACAAGGTGAATGGGTAATAAATCGTTCTATATTGAATCATATTGGTATTTAAGTACTGGTTTATTATGTTCACCACCTTTTTATCCAAATGATTGCAATAAAAATACTTGGCTATTTTGAAATAAGATTGTATGACAAAAACGCTGGAGTGGAGATTGGCTTAGAGAAACTTTTGAAAACCGATTTATCTAAATCTATTGATATCTGGATTTAGATAAATTTGGTCTCAAAAATCTAAGATTATTTGTATTAATATGGTGTATATGAGCTCATGTCGAAAATGGAAAATTACTTCAGTTACCAAAATAGCAAGTATAACTTTTATATTAAAAGTTTTAAGAAACCTTCTTAAATTAGTTATTACTATATTTATTTATTTTTTACTTTTTGTTGTAGTACAGTTTTGCTATAAGTTCTTCGTCTCGGTTTCCCGTGTGTCTCTGATTGCCAGAAGGCACCACCAACCTCCCAGGAAGCGCAACTCAACGCGCGAATAAGAAATAAATTCCCTGGCAAGCGTAACAAAGATGAAGTAAAAAGGAAGCGTGCCGTAGGCCACCGCCACAGAGAATGGTTGTAAGAACAGAGAGAAATGGTAAGATCTTTATATTTATAAGTTTTTCACAAATAAAACAACACAAAAAGAATAGAGAGACACATTAAAAAAATTGCATCCCATATTGTTGAATTGTGTCGATTACAGTTACTAAGTTATCTTACTATTACTGTAGGGATACTTCAATTATTGTTGACTATTTGAATACAATTTTTGTTCAATTTCGGTATAATTACAGTGCTGAGCGAAACGAAATTCTTTTCACTTTGAAGACCCGCTCTAAATGGTGCAACCTGCGCTTATGGCAAATCTTCATTGGATTTATGAAAAAGTTTTGCTTTTTTTTTTTTTTATACACAACGGGGTAGCACTTAGCCTTCATCACACCTGATGATAAGTGGTGATAAGGCTGAAGGTGGAAGCGCACTACTCCCGGAATCCTCAATCACTGAGGAACTGGCTATCTTATCTCTAACTGCCGGAACACAATAATGCTGAAAACATCATTGTTATGGCGTCAGACTTAGATAAGATGGTGGTAGCTAGCCAGGCGGACTAAGAACAAGTCCTACCACCAACCAAACCGAATACAATATGTACCCCCACTGGGAATCGAACCCGGGACCTCTGGGTCTGAAATCCGTGGTATGAACCACTAGACCACAGAGGCGGTTGCTTGCCAGTCCAGCGCTGGCGCCAGCCCTGGTATGGAGTAAAACTGGCCCCTATTTTTAGGTACGTAAAATTGGATCCGGCTACTGAATCAATGTAAATCTGCCACTAATTAATCCAACCAAAAATGCCTAAATAATTTGACGAGATAAACAAGCTTTGGGCTATTCGAGATTTACGTAATAAATTAGAATGTCAAATTTTAGATTAGAAGAGAATAAACTGTTTGTCCCCTCAAGCGTGTTGCATCGCAATGCGACATATTCGAAATAGCCGTCAAGTGTGTTGTGTCGCATTGCGAGAGAAACGTATAAGGTATATAAAAATCTAGTCTGTGGCAAAACTACTGTATTTCTATCATATAAACTTATGTCACCGTGTAGTAGATGAAACGAGATGACTATATAATCAAAAAGAAACGTCTATTAGTAAAATTAATAATACCACAGATATTACTAAAACTATAAAAAATAAACACATAATACATTTATCACTTTATTTTTGAAAATATAAAAAAATATATAAATTTTTTATATTTTTTCCGTAAATATTAGACTATAGAAAATAAATAAATACAAAAATATATATAGTTATCGCTTAATTTTTTAAGATATTTGTGGAATTAAATAAAAAATATTTTTTCCTTAAATATTATTTAATTACCGTCTTTTTAATTTAACTATAGGCAAATTTTGTTGTCTTTCCAAAGCAGTCATAAGATTTTCATTATCTATTGTGGATCTCGAGAAAAATAAAAGATAGTGGCGATACGTACGCCGGTAACTGACACACACTTGACGGCTATTGCTGTTTTATATTGACAGGTTTTGGGGGCTTTGATAAGTCTTAAATCAGTCAGTTTACCTGATAAACAAACAACGTAAACTACACTGAATGAATGCATGCGACAAATACGGTGTGTCCTAGCTTCTGTTCCATAGGCTATTCTGTATTATTGCGTAGTAAGCCGAGATTTATACATGTGCCTTATGCATCGAAACGAGAAAAAATGGGAAGACAAACCATGAGAAATTTCCAATACGTGTTGAAACGAAAATTTATTTTATGCTATTACTCAGAATTGTGCTTCTTGAAGTCTTTATTGTGTTTTACGTATCCAAGGTATAAATCATACTCCCCAATTAAACACTTTTTGGTGATGTTCAACGGTATTCTCCTGAACAGAAAAAAATATCAACAACTAGCTTTCCGCCCGCAGCTTCGCCCGCGTGGACTACACAACGCTATCCCGCGGGAATGTAACATATTTCCGGGATAAAAAGTAGCCTATGTTCCTCTCCAGGCTACAAAGTATCAGTGTCCCAAATTTCAGCCAAATCCGTTCAGCCCTTTTGGCGTGATTGAGTAACAAACATATAAACATCTTAACTTTCAAATTTATAATACTGAAAAATGGAAAATGAAGTATTTAGAAAAAATCGACCCGTCTCACAACTTGTTTATATTTTTTTTTCTAAATACTTTGTTTCCCATTTTCAATCATAAAAATTGCATTGTGAATGCAAAAAACTCAAAATTAAAATAATTTATAATATTATCTAATTCAAGAACCCTAAGCAACGAATTATTTCAAAATGTTGGCACTTAGGTACTGTTCATCACCTTAAAACAATTTTCTGGTTTTTAAAAGGATTTGTATTGTATGTTTTTGGTTTGGTTTTATGTGTTTAGGTATATTTTTCCTAGGTATCGGCACATTTCGCATCTATTTCATTCAAAAGCTACAATAGAACGCAACATGTTCATACAATCAAATTACACATACCTATGTTGTTCTCAATTAGTAGCCAGACAATATCAGGCAATGAAATAAAAACAAAAAGTCTACATGCAACTCGACCGAGACGACGACAGGACATAAAATTAATATCGTAACAACGTTTTGATTTATCACCCGACAAGCAAATTAGTATTAGGAGGAGCCACTGTCATAGCAAGGAGCCCGTGGCGCAGTGGTTACTGCCCTCGGCCTGCGATCTTTGAGGTTAAGCAACTTTCGCAAAGGTCAGTCATGGAATGGATAACCAGAAACTTTTCATATGGAGCTCCTCCGTGCATGCTCTTTCGGAAGGCACGTTAAGCCGTTCGTCCCGGCTACTTTTGCAATCGTTAATACTCACTAACTCGGATTGGGTCCGCGTGGTGGGTCATGGCCCATTCTCCTTATCCATCCATAAGGACGGCCAGTGTCCCAGCAGTCATCATTCATCATCACCAGCCATTATAAGTCCCCACTGCTGGGACACAGGTCTTCCTTATGGATGGATAGGGAGAATGGGCCATCGTGACCCACCACGCGGGGCCCAATGCGGATTGGGCCAAATGCCCCAGCAATGCGGACATTAAAATGACTGATGATGACTAAGCAAATTAGATAACAATATATCTTCTTAGTTCTCTACCAATTAAGTAAGAAGCTCCACAAATAAATCAGTAGAAAATAGTATACCGTTTCTGTGTTCAGTGACAATGTTTTAGGTGGAAGCGATTTGTCTTACATCGACGATAGTGATCGGTTCGACACCATTCCGACACCTATTTTGACCTTATGTCACTTGCCTGACCACTAAGGGCAACTAAAAAACCTCTGGCCATGTTTTCGTTTCTTTAGAAACATAGCAACGAAATGGCATGTAGATTTTAGATAAGAGGAAATACAAGGATTTGGTAGTGACGTTTTTACTTATACAACTTGTTTATAAAATTTTCAAGCACAACATATTTTAATTAAAATTAACGTTTAGTAATTAAGTAGCGTTCAGGCTTATCGTCTATTAGGTATGTCTTATTACTTAAGAGGGTTTTTCACATGTTATTAAGCTCAAGAGCGATTCGTTTCAATACATGAAATGGAAGGTTTTTTATTTGGTGGCAAAGATATACTACTTGGAATGATAACAATTTTATCATTTACTTCTGATTAAACGCAATGCAGATCAAAAAGTTGGTAGAAACATAATTTCAGGTAGGTATATGTTATTATGATAAGGGAGGAAGAGTTTATTTAAATTTTTACTTTTTGCATTAACAATGCCATTTTTATTAGTGAAAAATTGAAAATGAAGTATTTAGAAAAAATCGACCCGTCTCACAGGAAGAGTTTACTTCAAAAGTTATTTCTGTAACAAAAGTGCATTTAATAAAGATAATATTTACATATTCATTAAATTCTAAAAGTACTTCAGACAACTACCTCCCCTTTTAATGCAGAACCATAATATTTAAATGTAGGTACTTATAATGCGATATCTTTACGTACTTTTAATTATTTAACTTACCTGCGTTTCATTTCGATTTTGATAAAGTCTTGATCAAGCCATAAAATCTGGTTATTTAATATGAAAGGGTTTATTCGGTGCCGCTTTAGAAATTCCGGCTCAATATCAAATATCGAAATCATATGACTTTATTACTGAAAGTAATTTACTTTTATAAAGTCGGTAGTTAGGCAGACATAAAATTGTTGGCACCAATTATCCCGCGGTCGGTCGGGATGACACCCAAAGATGTCCTTTTTATATTCACCGACTTGCAAATTAGAACAAAGACTAATGGAGTCGTCTTATGTTTTGTTCCAAATAAAATTTAGCTAATTTGACTGGGACATTCCACTCCAGAATTTATTTATCGTAAATCTTTTGAAATATCATAATTTATTGTAAGCAAATTGAGATTTAGTTTGACGATACAGTTTTTGAGAATAGAATAAACACTAATTATGTCACAAAATCTTCAATAAATTTGTGTTCATCAGTAGTTACATTTTATATCAATAGACACAATGGTACTACTACATAAAACTAACTGACGCGATCTGTAACACGCACGATTCTACAGCATCGAATTCGAAATTTATCGCACCATTTTCGTCTGTGCCGCAGGACATAAAGTAATAACCACTTAAACACACAGAAACCACTTCTTATATATTTACGTAATTGTGAAAAATTGTTGCATTCCCACTAATCGTTGGCAGGGAAAGTACTAATCATCGAACCTTTTTAAGAATGTTACCAAATAACCTTTCATTTACGGAAGAAAGCAAAAAAAAAAAATATACGGAAGCCAATTTCAAAACTTAAACATTTTAATCTGTGGGCAGTTCACACAAAGTGGCAATAGGAAGGAAAGAAATAATATTTTTCATTTCCTGTTTGGTAACTTTTTGGAGTGCATAGTTTTTGCATTGTGCGTTTACGCATCCGTGGGAGCAACTACCTGGCACCCGCGGCGCAGTAATTTCATATAAATCGACATCAAGTGAGATATCCAGAGTCGCTTCTCTTTCCCCGCTGTGAGGTGGTGGAGCGGGGGAGGGGGTCACAATAGAGTACAATAGTTCACATGATCTAGATTAGTGATGCGCATTGTGTCGCCAAAGGGTTGTGCGCTTTGTGCGCGGACAATCGGGCACCACAATGCCGATACCCGCAAACATCTCGATACGGATTCGCACGGCTTCTATGAATTTCTAAAGAAAATAAATATAACTTTTGACAGCCGTCCGCGCTTCGATGCTATCGTTTATTTGTCAGTTGGGAATTGAAAACACTGTTATGAAAAGCAAACGTATTTGCAAATCTGGATTGTCATTTTTACTATTTCATCTAATAACACTCCACATGCGTTTAAAGCCGTGATTGGTATTAGCCAGTCCATTTCATTTCTCAACTAAAATGACGATGCATTTCTTACAAGAAATTGTTATTTATTTTTTATTATCAATTATGAAGAAATACAATATATCTTCGTTAGTAATTAATTTTTCACAAATGTATGTAACCAGCAATCAAACTTTTAGCTAAATTAGTGGCTTCACTACGACAGGGGTGGAAAGGATGGAGGAATGTGCCCTTTGAAATATTCTAATAGTTTTTAATAACACCACTTTTGATTAACATTAGACAACCGCTAATTAAACCACTTTGAAAGGGTTGCACATCCCTTGTAATAGATGCCACAGGGTTTTATTAAAGTGTTTTAACGTTAATGTTTTAAAAGGATTTATGTTTTTACTCCAACGATGTTGTTTATATTTTGACGACAGAGTGTTCATTTGACACGAAGTCGATGGGCACAGGTAAAGTTTAAAGTAGAAGCATATCGGGAAAAGCTTAAACAATCATAATGAACCTGTCTGCTTACATCCACTGAATGAGAAGTCAAAATATTTTATGGGTGTGTATGTTAACACTTTTGTCAATTGTTATCACCAAAACACAAAAGACGCCGATGTAAGTCCCACCCTTTTATATGACCAAACCGACCCAAATCGCCCCGTAAAATATAGATATGAACAAAGTACTAAACACTATAAAACTCGCATCTTGCTCATTCACGGCGGATTAGAAAAAATGAGCTACATTTCGAAAAATTCTGGTGTGTTTTTTACTTGCGGCCTGACCGCTGTCAAATTAATTGTGGATGCGAGCTAAAAAATGAATGAATGGGCTCAAGCGCTGTCTTTGAGCACCCAAGGGTTGACAAAGTTGCTTACGATTTGTCTTACAGCCGTAGATGCAATCTGTGTCTCTGTGACCGTTTTTTCGCACCTCATCTTGTTTATAACAGTCATATCTGTCAATCTATTTTTTCCGTAGCTTTTTCAGTCGCCATTCAAGTTACCTATGTTTGTTGTACTTTTATAGTTTTATTACGGTTACGCTTAACATGGATGCATGATATCAGGCCCTGTTTCACTCGAATCTACCCCACTAAATCAAGGGTAGCCCATTCATCACTGCAACGACACTTAGTGCATGACAAATGTTAATGAGATGTATTCAAATTGGAACTCTAAAGGAAGTTAAATAGATTCATTTTATTAAATTTAACCCGTTAACGTAAGATAATGAAATAAACGTCGGTGCAAGCATTGTAGTGTACATTTATCTAATTAGATAGTATAATTAAACAGAATTCTTTTCTCGCCTCTGGGTGGTAAAACAATCCGATAATATTGTCACAAAGCACTTTATAATCTACGAAAAAAAAGAAAAGTGTCCTTTTTCTCTTTTTAATTACTCGATAAACCTGATACATCATGTACGCAACAAAAAGTTAAAAGCAATTTAAATAAAGTGTCTTTTTTCCGAAAATGCAATGAACAGCAAAAAACTAGCTTTTTTGCCGGAAGAGGATGGGACCATCCAATATTAGTTTTATATCTGCTTGAAAAAAGGCTGACACTCGAGAGGGATTGTCAATCAGAATAATAATAATAATGGTCCTTCGGGAATTCACTTACGAACCCTTTCGATGCAGTCAGCACCTGATGCGGAAGGCATTCGCGTACTTCGTGGGAACGTTTTCTACAAATAGTGCATAAAAGTGAACCCAAAATAGTTTATGTGCGTGTGAAAATCTATGCGCCGTTAGAAATCGATACATTCATAGTTTTTTTTTGTGTCATTGGTATCACTATTCATACTGAACGTTTTTTTCTCAAAAAGTAGAAGACTAGTTTTTTAAATTTTTACTTTTTGCATTCACAATGCAATTTTTATAATTGAAAAATGGAAAATGAAGTATTTTAGAAAAAATCGACCCGTCTCACAACCAGCTCCGATGGGACTCGAACCCACGACCTTTCGCTTTCCGGGCGACTGCTCTAACCACTGAGCTACGGAGTCGTTAACATCGGAGCCAGTTGTGAAACGGGTCGATTTTTTCTAAAATACTTCATTTTCTATTTCCATTTTTCAAGTAGTAGACTAATTTATTGAAAGTCATATAAAAGTTTAGAAAGAAACAACATTTACCTATTGAAATCTAAACCACACACATCAAAACAAGACAAAAGATAGAATTAAGAGCTGTATTAATATTAATTACAAGGTAGTAAAAATATTAACAATTTGGTAACATATACCTACTTTGTAGTAAAAAACCTAACTTCTAGTAACCATGCAATAAGATTAAATTAAATTCATTCATTCTACATAATGTGTTTAAAAAAATATATACTTTTATATATTTATTAAAAAAAATGTTTCAGCGTCTTCGTCGTTTCTGGTTTCCATAACAATATATAAACGCTGTTGGCATCAAAGACAAAATAAAGTTTCTTTATATTTGACTACTTGAAACTGCAGATAAACTCGTACTGTCACTATACATACCGATACTTACTATCTTCGAGCAACTCCAGTGCACTAACTGTCGGTCACGTTCTGAATATTGCCAATAATGAGCCAAAGCTATCAACAAGCGAAATCAACAAACAATTATGATCTTTATCCCTTTTCCATAAGGTCGTATACTATCGCCCTTCCCTTATTTACGTTCACACCCGCATACACGAATGCAAAGCCACGCGTCAGTGAATTAAAGATACCATATCTATATTGCACTTGACTCCCGTGTTCTCCACAATTCGCTTATCGGTAAGAACAAAAACAAGTTCTGTTTATTTAAACTTTAAAATCGTCAATAAAATTCGTAAAGCCTTAAAGAAGATAATGAGCCTAATAATTAATGATAATGACAATTTGTGTCATCCAGAGTAATATTTTATGAAAGTAACCATTTATTATGTTTTAACGTCTAAAGAAGGTATAGGTAAAGGATTGAACAGTAACAATTTAAGAAATAGTTTTTGATAACGTTGGTTTGTGGCTAGAACTTAAAGAAGCACGTAAGGTACTTCTGTTCTTGACAAAGGCACTATTCAATGATAAACTACACATATGAAGTCGCGACATTATATATTTCGTAGGTATATTATTTATGAAAACTCAAATTAAGTAAAGTAATAAGAAATAATCATTAAAAATTATAGTCGCGCGTTGATGTCTTTTGTATAAGAATATGATATAAGTAAGTTTGCATCAACTTGAGTGCTGATAAACATCCTTATGTTTTGATGTTGCATCTAACGTTAATTAAGAAAAAATTAAGAAACGGATACTTTAAGTTTTACGTTATTGTATACTATTTTGATAAGATTTATTGTTATTTATCAATTTATTGTTCATTATCTTAGATCAACTTTTTGTCGTAAACACAACGAAAGGCTCAACGTACTCATCATCGGGACGGAAGCGCTTTGCCTCAGGCTCATTTAATATACGATATACTTCTCATAATTTGACTGCTGTCATAACAGGGGATACTCTCCACTTAAGCTTATTTCGCCTAATTGAATCCTAGAGCATTAAGCCTGCCCTATAATCCTTTTTATGGGATTCACGCCGACAGTTTTAAGGCCCCTTTAACTGTCCCCTTATGATATTAATTTTTTGTCATCTGGTAGAGCAAGCTGCTTCTTATAATGTAAGAAATGTGTAACGCGAAACTTTTATATTTTGGATTCACGTTTTTTCCGTTTTATATTGTTACTTGAATATTTCTTTCTTTGGATCATCGTTAAAGTAAATACTTTCTCATATTCTATATTTTTAATAAATTGAGTACATACGGTTGATATGAAGTATCACTGGAGTTTCACACTTCATTAACAATTTCTTTTAAAACAGTATTGTTTACTTATATGAAAAATAAGCTGTAGCAATGTATATTGCTATAAACGAAGTCGAAATATACCTACGTTTCCTTTACTTTCCAATAAACAACTGACTTCTTCTTACTGTTTTCTTCTAGCACCCATTGGACATCTACGTACAATTAACGAGACAGTTGTACAATAAATCCACGAAAACATATCTTAGTACGTACGACATAAGATGCAAGGTCAATTATGTAAAATGTTTCGATGTCGACTGTACATAGTAATCGATGACCCTCGATAGTAAATTATTACGAACATCACGCTGCGCTCAGCGGTATTCTAAGTAAATCACAACGTTGCCACTGCTTCACTAGAAAGTATAGTGCCCATGGTGGCAGTATGAAATCTTCTTATTTGACATTAGGGTAAAATAATCAAATTTTTTTTGTAAGAATGTTCACCAATATTGTTGTAATTAGGGGGTTTATCCACAATAAAAAGCGATTTCTTTCCAATACGTCATTATATTATTTTACAAATAAGACACAACATGGGAAAGTGTATTTTCATACAATATTAAACGTACACAAATACTTTTTATAATTCCAATACCTACACAACATTATTTTTTTTTAAAGAAACTAAAAAATTTAAAATATCAGAATGATCAGCGTAAAATAATTATGTATAAATGGTGCAAGTTATTTGCTGTTATATGTGTAAAAGCATACTATTTAAGATGCTTAGCACATTGTTTACTGTGATACTACAGTACCGCAACATCTTCATTTGCTTTTATAATAACATTGACATAACCTGCTGTTTACCGACATATTTACAATGTTCACAAAACATTGTAGGTTATAGAATACTGATTTCACTATATATCTTTTTATACAGACATTTTAATACGCCATCGATAATATTTCAATTTACCAAGCGGTTATCGAATTCGGCAAACATGAAAGCAGCAAAAATCACGATTCAAAAAGTACTTTACCACTCGATTACGTGATTTAAGATCCGCAGACACTTAAAAGTCATTCAGCCCAAAATTACAGAAGTAAATTCTAAACGCGATTTTCATACAAACTTAACCACAATAAAGCAGAGAAAAAATAACATGAGGAAATATAATAAAAAAAATGTTTCGAACGATGAGCGCTACAATTTGCCGCACTTCGAGCGGAAATCTCAAATTGCACAACTCAAGACCTTCCGATTGCAAAAGATGAACAATTCCAAAGAGGAACCAACTATGTATTACAATTTTTTGTAGCGTTTTTAGACATTTCATTGAAGTAACAAAGTTTGGGATGTAATAAGTTTTAAGCGCTGATCCGAAAATGGTATCGGATATCGTAAAGTATTCATAAGCTATTTGTTCTCGATGTAATTGGATATTTGTATATTTTGTGGTCAAGTGGGTTCATTCAAAAGATGACGCGAGCAATCATAGAACTAATTATTTGGCTACTGACTGCCAGATGGAAAGTATGACTGCATATTCTTTTGAAAGATTTTTTTGTTTTCTGTTGAACGAATCCGTAGCTCAGTGGTTAGAGCGTTCGCCCTGACAGCTTTTTATGTATTTGTGACCAGTATTGTTTCTTTGAACACTAAAATTTGAACTTAAACCAGTTTTACGTAATCTTAGCAATTTACCATATCTTATTTTACGATTGTGTACACATTGTTTTACACGTGCCCGTTTTCGCGGCGATATGACACTTTTTCGAGTACCAAATGTATAAACATGGAGCACTTATAACCGCTGTCTTACGTTCTGCGATTGAAACTTTTCCTTATGATCTGTATTAGTACCGATACGCTACCGATAAATTATATCATAAACATAGAATTTACTAATAATAAAAAAACAACCGACCCTTTTTTTCTCTGTACTGGCACCAACATTTAACTTTTTAAACAATCGAAACTTTTCTGTCAAAGTGTGTATTGGCGCCAATATTCTACTTGTACCGACACTCGACACAGGACTGATCTCCGTCTTCCCTTCACATCGATCACGGCTAAAGGAAGCCGATATCCGACATTTTATTTATGGACTAGTTCCCTACCCACGCTGGCTGAGAAGCTGCTTCACAGCTATTCGAATCCTGTTGATGCTATTAAATAGTATTATCAATTATATTTTTAATGGTTTAAATGACGATGATGATGCACGATTTACGTATGTACGAGTATCGTTGCTTGGTAAAGGAAGAGCATGAGTAAATAAGATTTTTGTAAAATTTCATTTTTATGCCAAGCTTTTTTGCTGACTATACTTTAATATTGTATTGTCATCTGAACCAAACCAGTATACAAAATTTCAGCTCCAACGGACACTGGGCAGTGGGTCAAATTAAGCTTGCAAGATTTGTCCCCCACTAACTAACAAACTAACTAACTTACTAACATGGCAGGTTAATAAATAGCTTGTAAAGAGAGACTGTGTTACATGTCTTTCTTCTTTGTTATTTGTTAAATATTCCCGAACAATACAAATCTGTCAATATTGAATTAACCTGTTTCTGCTTATGACTTCAGTTGCTAAAGCTTTGTTATTACGAAAAATCAACGATACATTAAAATAAGTTTTTAGTAAAATTTCATTTTTATTACAAACTTTTTGCTGACTGTACTTTAAAATTGTATTGTCATCTGAACCAAACCAGTATACAAAAATTCAGCTCCATCGGACACTGGGAAGTGGTTTAAATTAAGCTTGCAAGATTTGTCCCCCACTAACTAACAAACTAACTACTAAATAACATGGCAAGTTAAAAAAAACCTTGCAAAAACAACATAATAAAAAGAAAAAAAGCTCTAACTAATTTTAAAAATCGAAATAATCTATAGAATTATGAACTATGTTAAATTTAACAAACTCGTTGTTGTACTACACTATACACATTCTGATAATACAGAAATTAAAATATCTGAAATGAAATATTTAAAAACGATTATACGATTCGATAGAACAAAGTTAACAGCCTATAACAACTACTAGTTATATAATGTACTTACCAACTTAGATTATAGGTACTAGCAATCCCTTCGGCAGTCACACGCATGTAGGTAAGCGTAACTACTAAAAAAAGTACTGCCTCTCGCTTGGACCATGTTAATGGGACCAGGTTATTCAAATATATCAAAGATTTTTATTGGTCTTAATAGACTTGTACTATTGGTACAGGTTATGCGTGAGGTGCAATAAATCTTGCGCTTGCGATGCGACAGAGCGGGGGCTATAAAACATTAGCATATGAGATATCTCTTACTATACCAACTCTTTAATCATAGTTTAACGTTTGGAAGTTATGCAGATAGTAATAGCAATTGCTTCCTCAAATGAGAGGCAAATATTGGACACCATCTCACATTCACCCAGAACCCAGGAAATATTTAAAAGTTCCTTTTTAATATTTTCCCGACCGGCAATTGAACCCGAGACCTCTAGAGATAGTGGCACCTTGACCCGACCGGCAATTGAACCCGAGACCTCTAGAGATAGTGGCACCTTGAAAACCGGTGCGTACACCACTCGGCCGTCAGTCATCAAAACATTTGTTTTAATTGTATTTTTATATTTTGCGCATTTACTAAAAAAACGAAATGTATCTTAACTAATGGTTTGTTAAATTCTTCACTGGGTTTTCCAGATACAAGACTCTCTGAGATATTTGTAATGATATTCACAAAAGCGCTCCGAAAAAGTTATAACATATATGTGATTCATAATTAACACCATATTTGAAAAATGGGAAATGAAGTATTTAGAAAAAATCGACCCGTCTCACAACCAGCTCCGATGGGACTTTTTCTAAATACTTCATTTTCCATTTTTCAATAATAAAAATTGCATTGAATGCAAAAAAGTAAAAATTTAAATAACACCATATTTGTTTATTAACTCGTACATTTCAGAGAAGTATAATGATTATCGGTTATCTTGTACTTATTTGTAACACAAACTATAATATATTAAACTTGCAAGGAGCTTAAGATAATTGGTATGATTGTAATAAAACTTATTAATATCCTTAATAGTTTCGCTTTGTTTCTAAACCGTGACGGAGAAAGTGTAATAATAAGTTGTATCATTTATTAACGAAAGCAATCTTACAAAAGATTACATTAATCATATTTATCAACCCATATTTTAAATGGTGGATCAAATTCGATTCTTAGAACAATAGGTACTATTGAAAGATGCCAAAGATATTTATCAATACACGATTTAAAAACGGAGAGTATACTCATCGTAAAATAATCTTAGAACGAACAACAAAGTCTATACTAACATTCAAAATTCTACTTTTACTTTAAAAGCTCAGTTCACTTTCATTTACTTACTGTGTATTTAAAAATACAAAACGTACAAATAACAAACACTTCCGAAACAAAAAAAAATAGGGAAACAAGCAAGCAAATGTCGAATTCCCTAATAAATCCAAAATTTTTATCCCATCAGTATTAAATCACTAAAACTTTATCGTTCACGTTCGCCAAAAATCACGAACATCAAAAAGCTCACGTGCCCTGAGTAACCAGATTATAAATACAACTCTCAGCATATCAAGATTTGTATAAAATACGTCGTTATCGCCTACAGATTAAGATCCGTTTTCGTTAAGCAGCTGTTAAATTGTATGTACTATCGCCTGTACTTAACAATCGAATGTTGCGATATAATCGTTTCCAAAAATCTTAACCGCTTTCGTTGCTCATTTTTTGCGCCAGCCGAAAAACGGAAGCAATAATAAAATCAAACAAAACTACAAATGTAATGCTCGCAAAAGGTAATCTTTTCAACTGAATAGGGAAACACGAAGTTATAGTTCTCACGTTTATACGATTTAATTGTATTCGTAATTAACAATGCAAAGTTAGTGAGATACGAAAGTAAATGCGATGAATATAGAAATCATTATACTGTTTCTATCAGTGGCCTGCTTTAATAATCGTAAAGTCCAATCTGGACTCCGGCGTGAAATGTATTGGGACATACGGCTGCTAAGAAAATGGAACTTTAATAATTGTAAGAATCAATTTATTTTGAATTTTAAAGAAATGCAAACAAGTAACAATAATATGATTAAAAGATTTATGGTATATATACCATTTTCGCAGAAAATCTGGTCTTTAGCTCTAATCATACTTACTTAAAAGCTAGACTTAAAAATATGTAGGTGTTTTAGAAGATACATTTCAATTTACACCCGTTTTAATTATTATTTTAACACCATAGGCTTAAAATAATGGACTTAAAATACTATAGGATTTAGAATATTGTTTGTCTAAATTCTTAAACTAAAAGTCCTACGCGCGAACGATTTTTATTCATGTTCTTTTATGGTGAACAAAAAACAATCATTGTGTTTCTCTGGAGATTGTGATCAAAAAGCTTTGGTTAAGTGAAATTTTATTTAACAACAACTAGTAAAATATCTTCATAATACTTAAGAATGGCTTCTTAAAACTGAAATAAATTAAAAAGTGACTTTTATGGCTTCTGTTATTAATAGGTTCTCCAAAGGTTTCATACTTATATAGCATACCGTTTTCATTCCAGCCTCTTTGTGGCTTTATCAGATACTTTTTATTCGCACATGTAAATGCATTTAGCTCCCACCTTGTTATCAGGGGGAACACCATTAATCTTGTATAACAATGTTCTGGAGCTGCGTATGCGCATCGATGCCTTAATCAACCCCGTGGACAAAATATCATTGCTATCTTTTTTCTTTAAAGTAATATTTTAATCTACAAGCAGGTATATCTTATCTGTCATAGGGAATGAACTCTTTATAAGTGATATTTTAAGTATCTCAATATTTTTAGGGTAGTTTTTATGTCTTTACCTGCATTTGATATAATATAAAGGCAAAAAAATGTCATAAATATGATATATTTTTATATTTTATAATTCAATTTGTAAACCTTTTTACGCTTAAGTAAAAGTATTGATAAAATTATAAAAAAAATGGTTTACTTATCAACGAAACACCCGTTTAAAGTATAAATTTTCACTTAAAAACTGAGTACTTTTTAAATCTATGTTATTATAGGAAACTAATTTAATTAATTGTATTAAAAGCACTATTAATAACTCAAGAAAGTTTCATGAAAACGTTCTCATAGCGTTCATTTTATTTTTTATTTTCTTATATGCAGTAATAAATATGTTACTACAATCAACATTATCTTATTCTTTATCTTTCTAGGCGCGAGCTGAAGTTACTTCTTAATGTAAATGTTGGATAAAAGAAATCTTTATAAATCAGACACATTTTTCTTTCTTTTTCTCGTAGAATTGCAAACAGAATAGTTGGTGCGTAGTACTTACCTAATATCAATATTTTCTCGACTTACTTCTAACTCAAAATTAAGTTATTTTTTATCAATAAAAAACAAACTATCTAATGTAATACTTTAGATTGGTTTTGTTTCCACACTTAAATGTTTCCACTTACAAGATAAATTAAACAAATCTTTTCCGACCTCAAAATAATTAATTAAATAACTTATCCTCAGATTATTTAATTGACGGAATAAATTAGCAAAATATCTTTGGTAACTGGCTTTAGCACGCCCGGTATTGTAGCGCCATCTCTGAGCATAAGATTCACATTCGGGAGTTTGGTAGGGTGTTCCTCTAAAATTATATGTACAGTTCCACAAACTTTTCTGTACCAGTGGCCAAAATGTGAAACTAACGTGTTTTTTTTAAATGTCATTTTGCTGTCAAGCTGATGTCCAACCATAGCGCTGCTAGCGGCTGAAGTTCTTAGAAGTCAGGGCCGGTTAAATTGCTACAAAAAAAAGAAAAACGTACGTAGCGCCGCTGTCACCGGAACAGAAAAGGTTGTGGCACTGTAGGGCAGGAGCCCCGGTTTTGGCCACTGTACCGGTTTTGGCCACTTTTTGCTCAAAAAGTTTTCTAAACAACTTTTCGCCATTTTTGCTAAAGGCAATTAAAATAGGGCATTTTAAGGTAATAATAACAATCGTTAGAATTCCATAAGTCATACGATTTTTTTTCAATAAATTCCATTTTTTGTTTTTATATATATTTTGTATGAAAATTTTAGGAAATTTGTTTTGGATAAAATACCTAATAAACCTTTGTTTTTTACAATTAAATTGTTGTTTTACAATTGATTGGTTTCTAGCGCATTAGAATATATTTATTTATCCTGGGTTTGGTTTTGATTTTTCGCTATACTTACAAAAGTTTAACTATCAATAAGTGGCCAACACCGGTACATTTGGCACCTCTCACACATTTTGTGTTATAAACGAAAAACTATTTTACTTTTCTAAATTTGAAAAATATACCTTTAAAGGTAGATAAATTATCTTTTAAGATATAATTTGTGTCTTAAATATCTAAAGACCATTTAGTACTTAGTGCTTAAAAGTCAAAAAATCCTTAAAGTGGCCACAAAGGGTACCTCTGCCCTATTTGATTTTGATTTCCAGACTTTAAATTATCCTGGGATTTTACATTTTACTTGAAGTTATAAGAAATTTAAAAGACCTCACAGAATTACTTAAAAGTTAATAGTATCTTTTGAAGTTAACTTTTCAGTACAGCATACAAAATAAGTACTTACCTAATTAATTATTTATAAATTTTTATTCAGTATATTTCAATCCACATGAAATACACTGAATAATAAGTTTGAACCATAAATCCTTCTTACGAACTGAAAGATTAAAAATACTTGAGCAGTTTATAATATTAGTAAAATTCGATCAGCCTTATCTGAAAACTATGTAAAAATTTACATTTTACCTAAATAAAGGTTATTGCAAAATAAAGGAAGTAAATGAAAATATATTATAGTAATAAATAATTGTTTATTTAATTATATTAATACACATTTGTACATTTTGCTAAGATTGACTCTCGTTCAGTTCCTTAACTATGACAATATCTTTCCTTATTTACATTTTTCGTAAACTGCATAACTTTCCGACAGAATTTTAACAGTACACTGATTGACTAGAAAACTCCACTATAGTTAATTTGAAACTATTACTTTTGTTGCCACCAAGAAATTGTGTCGAGTAGGTCATCTTCGTCCATTGGGGTCATTTGCTCGTGAATTTGGAAATTGTTTGCGACGTATTTGCTTGAGTAAACTGACACACCTGAAGAGCACTCTGAACCGACGGGCGATGGCACTGAATCCGAGTAAGGAGAATTTCCTCCGAAAACGCCTTCATCTTCATAAGTCACTGGATCAGCTTGTGGCTTTGTGATTCCCATAGCTGCGTCACTTTCGTCGATGAGATTCTCCAAATACCGTATATATTCTACAACCATTCGTAGGGTGTCAACTTTGCTCAATTTCTTTCCAGACCCTCGCCTTGCGCCACCAGATAAGGCAGCTATGACAGTCGCAGGCAACCTCTTCCTCAGAGCGTTGAATCCGTCGTTCACTTGTTTTACACGATTTCGCTCCCGAGCGTTTCTTCTGGCAATCGAAGCGGCTTGAGCACCAGTGTAAGGGTTGCTCTTGTAGTTGTATTTTCTCTTTTCAATCTCCATATCACAAATCCGCGTTGGCGCCGGCGCAATCGGCACTAATCTCGACGCCTCGTGACGTGAGAAGCTGTGGTAGTTCGACTGATGGTGGATCCCTTGAAGCATTTTGATATGTCACTTGGTTTACGATCGTTAGGTTGAAAGTTGAAGAGCTTAGAAAGTCCGTGTTAGTCGGCGGCGATCTAATGAATGATCGCTCCGGGCTGCGTCGGCGCATTTTATGAGCGCACCTTGACTAAAAAAATTGGATAGAGAGAACCCTTACTCCCTTAGTATTTTTTTTTTCTTGTTACCTGGCTGGCGCACCCAAAAAGGAATGAGAGAGATGTAAACCTTCATACACGTGCCAAAGAGTTTATTGAATGAGGTACGTGTAATAAATAATAGTTTAAAGATAAGAACTACAAACATGAAATTTTTATTTTATTTTTATTACCACTATAAAAGATAACTCATTTAAAGGTTCGGCTAATTAGACAAAAAAGGCACTCACATTTAGTTTTAGAGGAAGGCTTCAAAAAATAAAAACGTGGAAATCATTATAAAAGCTATTATGCAATATTCCGTATATTACTTACATATGATCACATGCAATGTGCCATTTAAAGTCACAAAGTAAGAACTGTAAAAGCTAAACTTTTCTGTGCCTATTGGTAATTAAGTACATAGTTTAAGCTTCAGGCCAAAGTTCAAACATCAGTTAAATATTTCGACAACATTTATTCAATAATTATTAGTTTTACAACATTCCGCCATTTTTCGTGTCCCAAAACATCATCTGCCGCTTTTTCCTTTTTCTTTTTTAATTTCCTCTAAGGCAGCGGCACCAAAGAGGTTTTAAGAAAAACGTACCTATTTATAATTTGGCTTTAACAAAACGATATGTGAAAATATTTAAAATAATCGAATACCGCACCTTAACCATAATTAATAATTTTAATACAACTTAGAGTTCATGTTACAACAACTATACAACCAAAATATTAGTTATATCCTTTAACAATCCACGTTATTGTACGTGTACCTAACAGCTCGGCCTTCCTGCTAGACGCGAGTCCCTTCGCGTTTTATGCAAAGCAAAGAAAAACATTATACTTTCAGCGAATACAAAATCAAAGAACAAATTATTTACACAAAGTACTAGGTACTTACTCAAAATATTCTTATACGAACAGCAAAAATATGAAAAATATATAAATAGGCCAGCTCATTTAATTATTATTACAATTTTCAATTCACCGTAACTAGGGTAAGTACAATACAATGCAGTTGGTCGTATTTTTTTAAAAACTTATACCTACCTATTTTTAGCCATTTGTTACACTTAGTACTTACCTGACTTTCACAATTAATACCTACCTGCCATGCTCCTCAACCATTATTATGATTACAATCATTAACATCATCATTTACACAATTAAAATATGTTTATTTATACCTAGGTGCACATATTTATCAGTCACCCAATAAAATGTCTTATGCCTTAGTACATACATTTACAAGATCACAATGTCAAAAGCAGTCGGTGCATAGACTACCACAGAACTATTCCGTAAAATATAAGAAAAATGTGCATCCCATGCATCAAACATTTTGGTAGGTACTATTGCCCTGAAACGCTAATAAAATACATCGTTCGATTAACCAGAACATTTTTTTTATATCTGAAACTTACATTGTATCAGTACCAAATAGTCTGTCTAGAGCATCTTCAAAATTATTGTCATAATCATCATCATCATCACCAGAACTTCTATCAATGTCCTGATCTTAACTCATCAAGGTTGAGTTTTATCCATAGCTATCATTCTCTCATAAATATTCGCCCGTCTTTGCCGACAATGGTGCATCCATAATGGCGTTTTTCTCTTTGCAAGAACAACCGCGTGAGGCGATGCTGACTCCCTAACTACTACAACAATCAATTAATAATTCATCTATTTCCAATAAATTCTATTAACATAGGCACGCCGCCCGCGACCGCTTCCTGGACCATAACTACAGATCAATAATTTAATACAAAATAATTATTACAAATGCCAACATTTTAGTTCAATAAAATAAGTAACGCCTTTGATTTGAATAGTACAATGTTTAACAAATTTAGAAACGAATTCCATAAACAAACACAGTAGGCGATATATTTTACAACTTTTAACGTTGCATACCAACGTCGAAATAGTGGCGATATTATATCTTGGGACGTTTTCAAGCTACCGTTATATATCTGATACCAATGTTTCTATTTTCATTTATATAGTTATCTCGCGCCTATTGGGACATGAGACAATGTCAATTTTATCAAGTCAAGTCCTTGTCTTCTTCATCTCGGGTGACTATTTCTTGGCGCGAGCCTCTTTATAGCGCATCGGCTCATCGGGGCGCTCACGCACGGTTGACTCGGTCATCGGACCTACCCCAGTCAGTACTCTTCACCGTCGTCGCGCGGTCTGCCCCGCCAGGTGAGACCCGTTTGGGAGGCCCAGCGGAGGCGACCAGCGGACGAACGACGGGCTTATGTGCGGGGGCGTGATTAAACCATGTTAACGGGCAATTCAGCAAGCCAATAATGCCATTTATTTATTGTAGTAAATGACTATTCTCCATTCTTCATCCTACTTTGTTAATAAAACAATAGTGATTGGCTGTTATCATGAGCTATAAACAAAACCTTATAAAGCCATTTCATTCATTTTACCATAACGCCAGCGCCAACGCCAACCAACTACAGCTACAACGTAGCTCCAGCTCCGATTCCAGCTCCAGCTCCAACTCAGGCTCCAGCTTCGTCTCCGGCTCCAGCTCCAGCTCCAGCGCCAGCTCTAGCTCCAGTGCCAGCTCCAACTCTAGCTCCGGCTCCAGCTCCAGCTCCAACACCAGCCCTAGCTTTAGTGCCAGCTTCAACTCCAACTCAGGCTCCAGCTCCAGCTCCAGCTCAAGCTCTAACGCCAGCTCTAGCTCCAGTGCCAGATCCAGGTCCAGCTCCAGCTCCAATTTCAATTCCAATTCAGATTCCAATTCAGATTCCAACTCCAGCTCAGGCTCCAGCTCCAGCTCCTGCTCAAGCTCTAACGCCAGCTCTAGCTCCAGTGCCAGATCCAGGTCCAGCTCCAGCTCCAATTTCAATTCCAATTCCAATTCAGATTCCAATTCAAATCTCAATCCTAAATTAGGATTCCTAATACAATGCAACATAATGCAATCCAATTCAATCGAATTCCAAACACTATTCCAAATTTAATTTCCATTCCCATTCTAATTCCAATTTCCATTCCAATGCCAAATCCAATCACAAATCCAATCATAAATCCAATTTCAATCCCAAATCCAATCCTATATCCCATCCTAAATCCAATCCCAAATCAAATCATAAATTTATTCCCAAATCCAATCATAAATCCAATCCCAAATCCAAGCCCAAATCCAATCCCATATCCAATCCCAAATCCAATCTCAAATCCCAAGTTAAATCTCGAATCCAATCCCGAATCAGTTCTCGAATTCAATCCTGGACCAAACCTCAGATCCGATCCCAGTTCCAATCCAGGATCTAAATCTCGAATTCCGAATCTTATCCCGAATCCAATCCCAAATGCAATCCCAAATGCAATACCAAATCCAAATCTAATCTCAATCTAATCCTCAATCTCAATCTCACTCGCAAACGCAATCCCAACCTCAATTCTATATCTAAATCTCAATCTCAATATCGATCCCAATCTCAATCTCAGTCACACACGCAATCGCAATCTCAATCTCAGTCGCAATCTCAATCTCAATCTCAATCTCAATCTCAATCTCAATCTCAATCCCAATCTCAATTTAAATCTCAATCTCAATCTCAATCTTAACCTCAAACTCAGTCGCACATACAATCGCAATCTCAATTCTCCATTTAAATCTCAATTTCTCAATCTCAATCTCAATTTAAACTTCGATCTCAATCTCAGTCGAACACGCAATCGCAATCTCAATCTCAGTCACACACACAATCGCAATCTCAATCTCAGTCGCAATCTCAATCTCAATCTGAATCTCAATCTCAATCTCAATCTCAATCTCAAATCGCAATTTTCAATTCTCAATTCTCAATCTCAATTAGCAATCTCAATTCTCAATCTCAATTATCAATTCTCAATTCTCAATCTCAATTCTCAATTCTCAATCTCAATTCTCATTCTCAATCTCAATTCTCTATTCTCAATTCTCAATTCTCAATTCTCAATCTCAATCTCAATTCTCAATTCTCAATCTCAATTCTCAATCTCAATTCTCAATCTCAATTCTCAATAACAATTCTCCCTCTCAAATCTCAATATCAATTCTCAATCTCAATTCACAATCTCAATCTAAACCTCAATCTCAGTCGCACACGCAATCTCAATTCTCAATCTCCATCTCAATCTCATGCATTTGCTTACCACCACTGTAGTCCCACTGAAGCTATGCTATGGGTCTTTCCTGTTTTTAACGCCCTTACCGTTGCACAAACTTGCGTCTTATCCGACCCCCGAGGATCTCGACGATATAGCACGCTATAAGTCCTTGCTTACATAGTTGGGTATGGAATAAGTATCGTTAAAGTTATTCAAACAGACTTTCACCGCAGCCTTCTCAAGAAGTTTAAAGTTAAACTAATTCACACTGAAAATACCTAATGTTAATGGCTAATGACGATAGTACTGCCTACTCCATCAATTTCATAATGACCTGGAGAAAAAGGTCATACTGTCCCATTAGCCTCAAAGAACACCCATTATTCCGAATCACTTGATATACTAATTCAAATAATTGAAATTTCGCATTTAAAAATAATGTTTGCAAGTCGAATATGTCGATCTACAAGTCGCAAAGCCACCACAAGTGAGTGATACTATGGCGTTCATACGGGCACACCTCTCATACGATTAAATATACCTAAATCGTGTTGTGACTTGTATCACATCTTAGGTGATCCACGTTTTTTTCTTTACGGCACAAAACGTGCATGTACTAACGGAAAATCATAAGTCAATCAATGTCGTACACAGATCATTATTGAAATACTTACTTAAGTTTAGATAGACAATCCTTCAGCTATAATGTTTGCTTGACCAGAATTAACCCGTGCTCAAATAATATGGTTGCATTGACTCGCAACGTTCCTTTCGTAAAAACACCGGTTTGTCCTTTGTCTCACTCTTCCATAGGCTAGGGAGTCTATGGGAGTCTCGCTCCAGCCTTCACCAACTTCATCTTCTGTATCCGGTCCGGCCCTTAACCCCGGGCATCATCATACATCATCATCATGTCAGCTGAACGTCGCCGTCGCCTACTGATGGGCATAAACATCCCCAAGGATCTCCACAACGATCGGTCCTGCGCTGCCCGCATCCAGCGGCTTTGCGCGACCTTGACCAGATCGTCGGTCCACCTTGTAGGGGGCCTACCCACAGAACGTCGTCCGGTACACGACACCAGCCCTTCACCTCGGGCAGCATCACATACCAGCTCTTAACCTCGAACATCATCACATATTAGCCCTTGTCCTCGGGCATCCCAATAAACCAGCTCTTAACCTCGAGCATCATCACATATTAACCCTTATCCTCGGGCATCCTAATAAACCAGCTCTTAACCTCGAGCATCATCACATATTAACCCTTATCCTCGGGCATCCTAATAACCCAGCTCTTAACCTCGAGCATCATCACATATTAACCCTTATCCTCGGGCATCCTAATAACCCAGCTCTTAACCTCGAGCATCATCACATATTAGCCCTTGTCCTCAGGCATCATCATATACCAGCTCTTAACCTCGAGCATCATCACATATTAGCCCTTGTCCTCAGGCATCATCATATACCAGCTCTTAACCTCGAGCATCATCACATTTTAGCCCTTGATTTCGGGTGTGTCGTTGCCATCATTGTCTCTGGAATTTAGAGAAACGCATAGATCAAAATGTTATAATTAAAAACCTTTACAAAAGAAAAACGGCTTTATGTAAGAAGAACCCCGGAATGAAACTGCGTCAAAAACTCTTTGTCTCTCTTAAATCCAATAAAAATAAACTGCTTATTTCTTGAGACAATGCTGTCTAAACCTTCATACTAACCACTCAACACCCGCCATCTACATAATCTTTTTTTCATCCGCGCACGGCTCATTATCAAAGGCAAATTCCTTTTTGGACGGTTACAATTTTATTCTGTATTATCAATTGCCGAATTTTAACTTAATGTTTTTTTTTTACTTGCATGAATTTTACATAAATCTTACATTTATTAAAAGCAAGATTATAGAATCCTTAACTTGTACCTAAACAGGATTCTTAACCAAAACCATAACGCAATAATAATTTTGATTTGCTGCATAACGTTATTTTTACATTTAGAATAGCTTTGAATCATAAAAGAAAACAATAAAATTAGTATGTACCTATTTCGTTATATTTGATCAACATCTTTGCATTGCCAACAATATTAAATAAAAGGTTTTTTTGTTTTAATTAAACTATCAGGATCCTTAGGTTCATTTATTACTTTTATTACAATAAAAAAAAATACTATCACAAGTTGTAGCAGCTTGACAATAACTTAATTAGCAACTGTTGGAAGTTTGTAATCGGCTTGAACGGAACATAATGACAGCTGTTATTCCGAACGGGAATCGAGATCTATGGTATGGTTAGATATACAGCGCTCAGCTGCAGCTGCTTTTTAGGGTTCCAAATCAAAATGGTAAAAAGGAACCCTTATGGTGCGATTCAGTCTGTCTGTCACAGCTGGACATCTCGAGAACCACTAATGCCATCAACTTGAAATCTTGTTTAAGAAGACGTTTGCCAAACCATTCCGCAAATAAGAGAGAATTAAAAATATTTCATTGTTTTTTGCAACAGGTTCTGAAGAACAGAAGAAACAGAAAGAAGTTTATGTTATGATTACAGGAAAAATAAAACGATGTCTCCAAACATCAAACCTTTTCAGAAATAATCAACAAAAACCACATTAGTTCTACTATCGGGCAAGAGATGGCGCCGACCCAAAACTGCAATAATTCTACACCGCAAATTTTTTGACGAATATAGCCTCGCCGATGAAAACATCCTCACGTTTTACCCATTCACATGATACCCTCGGTACGGAACCCTCGACGCGCGAGTCCGACTCGCTCTTGACCGTTTTTTTTTGTCATTGATTCCATTCCAAAATACTATAACACAGATTTTATTATTTATCATTAAAATCTTGTAGGCTTACAGAAAAAAAAAAACAATGCAATTCCAATTTCAAATCACACTAAGTACAACAATTTTCTCTTGTCAATTTTCACAATTCATTCCAATCAAATAACACCAAATGAGTATAATTATTGTCAAATACATAAATCATGCGATATCAATACTTTTTCAACATCAATTGCCTTGAAACTTTACGCTAAAGTTTTATTTTGCAATAAAAACTATTTTCTTTAGCTATATAATAACATGCAACAAGTTCACTTAACTTTGGTTTTGCAGGCGTGGAAGGAAATTTTGTATATCCTTTACGTGTCCCACTTCTGAACTTTAAGCTTCAGGCCAAAGTTCAAACATCAGTTAAATATTTCGACAACATTTATTCAATAATTATTAGTTTTACAACATTCCGCCATTTTTCGTGTCCCAAAACATCATCTGCCGCTTTTTCCTTTTTCTTTTTTAATTTCCTCTAAGGCAGCGGCACCAAAGAGGTTTTAAGAAAAACGTACCTATTTATAATTTGGCTTTAACAAAACGATATGTGAAAATATTTAAAATAATCGAATACCGCACCTTAACCATAATTAATAATTTTAATACAACTTAGAGTTCATGTTACAACAACTATACAACCAAAATATTAGTTATATCCTTTAACAATCCACGTTATTGTACGTGTACCTAACAATAGGTATTAGCAAAATCCACCCGTCTCACAACTAGCTCAGATGGTACTCGAACCCACGACCTTAAACTGTCCGGGTGAATGCTCTACTTTCTGTACCTACCGAAATGTGACGTGGTTTGCTATGAACTTGGCCAATTACGACCAATTTATTAACGTGCAAAAAGATACGCAAAAATATATCATTATTATCTTTCGTTAAAGTTCGAGTAGATAAAACCTAGCATAATACAAAACAAAAAATCTTTCAACTTTTATATAGAGCCGTATTGCTTTTTTGAACAGCAATGAAATGAATCAGTAGAGTGAAAAGATGAATTGAAGTCAAGGTATTAAATACTTATATTACTCAATACCATCGCTGTTGGTCCTATCCTATACTATTCCAATGTTATGAAATAAAATTTAGATTTACTATTACCTACTTACATTGTAGATTCATATTGTGAGTTAGTTTGTTTCTTATCGTGCCACTTGTCGCTGGCAAATCTTAACAGTTTCCGACCAAAACTCAGCTACGCGAATCTTACTTAGGGCCAAACCCAATATTCAATCCTGAGAAAGAGATAGGTCTATGTTGGATGCGTAGTTTAGGAACCGTTGTTGTTTTGAAATCTATATATATATAATACTATAAAGAGGAAAGATTTGTATTTTTGTATGTAACGAATAAACTCAAAAAGTACTGGACCGTTAGAAAAGTACTTTTCCCGAGTGACATAGGCTATATTTTATCCCGATATTCCCACGGGAACGGGTACCACGCGGGTAAAACCGCGAGGATCCGCTAGTGATTAACAAAATTAGCTAGGAAACTAAGCTCTAGTGCCCCATTTACAGCTACCGATCGCTATAAGGATAAAAAAAAATCATCAAAATAACCCTCGGATCAAACATAGTTATGAGTGGTCAATTTTGTCTTATTGTTTTTTATTCGCCGATTAAAAAAAGTGTTTTAGTAGAAACTGGCTTAAGCATATCCCTTACTGAAGATAGATTATTGGAAACGGCAGTTAGTCTCTATTAAACAATGCGTAATCGTAATTTGGATGTGGAATTACGGCAATAAGCGTAAGTCTGATTGTTACCGCTCTTTTATTTTAATGTTAACTTTCAGAATTCGCTTCCACCTTAACATTAATTCTATTGAAAATGAAGTATTAGAAAAAATCGACCCGTCTCACAACTAACTCCGATGGGACTCAAACCCACGCAAAAACTACTGAATGAATTTTTACCAAATTTTGTGTAGTAATTACTTATAACCTGGGTCAACATATAGGGTACCTTTTATTGCGGGAAAATTTCTTTATATTTAATAAAAAACCCCTTATTCCTACGGGAAAATACAAAGACTGATTCTTACTAAAATAGATGGCGCCACAGTTAATCAAATTTTAAAAGATACATCGAGAAATCAATACTTAACTAACTTAGATAAAATAAAAGAAACATCTAATTCGATGTAAACTGAAAAGCGTTTATTGAATAATATTCCTATGTTATAAAGAATTATTACTATGTTATTATGACTTAAAAGTCATAGATAAAAAGTATATTATGAAGCAAAAGTTATTAACGAAATGTTTTAAGCTAAGTAAGCACTCGGGGCAGTGGCCAAAACTTCACCCTTTTGATGTTATATTTCTATTTCGCATTCCCACTCGACGCTAGATGTCGCTACAGTAAGTATAGTGCCACAAATATATCTGACCCGGTGACAGTGGTCGTGGAGGAGCCACTAGCAATACAAAATTAACTGTCAAAATGGACTGCCGGCAGTCAACAGTATATTTAGTACCAAAAAATAACCACTGTGTGAAATAAGTTTGTCGCAATGTAGACAAAATGTCACCAATGTAATTTTGAAAAATTTGCTCATAAACGCTAATTGGCCAGTACGTAGATACCTACACCTATGTACCATTTTTTGTGACATTTAACCGGCGCTGGCTACTTAGGCCTTCAGCCGTAGGTACCATCCAATAAAATAAAGGAATATTAAAAAAACTTTTCTATCTAACTTATTTATTCATTTATTTACTAGGAAAGCTTACATAAATGATGTTTGATGAAATAATTAAATGGTATATCATTACATTTTATACCTGTTACTTAAAGAAAGTTAAAAGAGCTTGTAGCTTGTAGCTGTTGTAGTATATCAAAATACTAGCCTTCCGCCCGCGACTTCGCCCGCTCGGACTAAACGACGACGTTACCCCGCGGGAATGTGATATTTTTCAGGGATAAAAAGTAGTCTAAGGCAGCCATTACACAGTCCATCCAGATCTCGATCGAGATTTACTATGTAGATATTTTGCGATCAAGATCGCGAGCCGTCAATCACCTTCGTACACAGTCAATCTGGATCGCCATCATTGATTTTGATCGCGGATCGCGATCCAAATTGACTGTCTAATGGCTGCCTAAGTATGTCACTTTTCAGCTGCCAAACTATTCCCATTCCAAAAGTCACGTCGATCCGTTGCATCAATTTTGACGTGAAAGACGGATAAACAAACAAACCCTCTTTCACATTTATAATATTGGTATGGATACACACAATCTCTTTTTCATTTTATAGTAAAAATATGATTGGCCTGATATTATGCATTACTAAGTAAGAACTTCTGTTTGAATCGTGAAAGCGCGCATATGCGCAAAACGATAATACGCGCTCTAATCGCGGCAAGAGTGCGCTCTACTGGAGCTCCATAGTAGTGGTCGGAGTGGACGTGCCTCGTGCGATCCAAGAGCACCAAGAGAACAAATTAGATTCACGATCCATGATCCCCAATCTTAGATCGTGGTTGGCCAATCCAAGATGGATCGTTTTGTGTGGTTCAGTCTTATGAACCTCGCGTAGAATAGATCTATTGCCCGCTAGCAAGCAACGAGATAAGTTATCACAACTTACTGTAAATCGAGATTTGACAGTCTAAACCGACCTAGATAGCGGTTTAATTTAAATCGAGATCCAAGTGGCCCTTTTGAGTTATGAAGAAGAGAAGAGAAGTTTATTTTTTTTTTCTTGCCTCTAAGGGATTGCAGACTTCAGTATTTAATTTGACATAAATTTTAGCTTGATACCCCACGCATACTTGAGAAAAAGTTTCTTGATAGACGGAGACGGACAGATTTATGAATGAGGGCTCAACTATGTTCATGCAGCATATGATAACAACATACCATGTTCATACCCTAGCCTGCATATTCGATATTCTTTAGACCCTTTTAGTAGAGAATAGGATTTCAAGAAGAGCGTTATGAAATCTGGGCAACAAACACACATAAACTAAACCAACACAAAAGTCACTACACCGCGCGTACGTAGTCGCGGGCAACAGCTAGTAACTAATAAAGGCACTTGTCCGTCTAACCAATAACAAAGAATATATACACTTACGCGAAAAGAAACGACACTTAAGCATGTGTGCACGTAAAATCGCTTGCGGCTATGTGTGGGTGTCTGGATGTGAGCGGGGGCCGCGAGAGGCGCGCGGGGCGGGGAACGGGCAGTCGCTGAATGCCTTGGCCGAGGGCTGCCAAATGTACGATTACGATTATTTATAACATTATACGATTTCTAAATATTTCTAAATTTCTATTTCTAAATTTCTAAATACGATGACAAATTTTCAGAAAATTTCTTGTTTTCTGAAAATGGGAATTTGAATGGAAGTACGATTTTTTTACTTTGCCAAGTACGATAGTTTTTCCATGTACTTTCCGAGTTTGTATGGTTTTTGTACATGTGTATGTTTTTTTTTATTTAAAGTAAAATCTCGATGTTTTGCACTTAGCAGCCCTGGCCTTGGCCGAGGACTAGTAGCAGGGGGAGCAATCTTCTTACATTCAAATGGGAACTACTAGAAGAACCTACTAGGAAGCCAAAAATGCGAAAGTTGTGAAATTCAGTCGCAAGTTATAGCTTTACATATAAATAGTACACTAAAGTCAACGATAGATGGCTCCCAGTTAATACAACAACAGTATAGAAAAGAAGAGAAAATCCTTCTTTTGAACCGACTTCAAAAAACGGAGGATGTTCTCAAGTCGTCAGATTTTTTTTATGGATGTTCCACAATAGCTCCGCCAATATTGTTAACTGATTTTAATTATTCCTTTATTATCTGATAGACCAAAGTTTCAATTTGGTCCCATGTAAAATTTTCAGTAGACAGTTAGGAAGTTTTTCATCCCGAAAAAACACATTGTTGTCGACTAGTAGTTCCTACTTTACGGGTCAATATCTTCGCGAACCATAACCAATTTCCATGATTCTTCTCTTATTCGAAAGAGTTCTCAATGTCACCAACTAGTTACATTGTCACCAAGTAAGGATCTGATGGTCCACCATCAGAGTAAATTGAGAAAAACTCGCAAATTTTATAGGTATTTTACGTGTTTCATATATTTTTTAAAGTTTTTAAAATATTTGCATGTGATAATCATCATCTTATGATGATGAGCTGGTGATGAAAGGTACAACTCCTCAATGGTTTGGAGTTGAAGATTTTTTTTTAAATCTCGTTCATACGTAAATATTTGTATTTGTAATATTTATGGCTATTTAGGTGAGCTGATGATGGAAGGTAAAACTCCTTAACGCTTAGGAGTAAGAGCATGTTTTTTAAGTACTACATGCACTTAAAGACCTTTAGTTGTATTCTTTCAAGTAATTTAGGTTAGCTGGTGGTGAAACGTTAAACAGCATAATAGTTAAGAGTTGAAGGGTGGTGCTTGTATGAGTGTTCTAATTTAGATTATGGGCTACAGTTTTAGTCCTTGCACATTGCGCTACACTCACTCAAACTCAATTGATTTTGATGAAGGAATGATTCAATTTATTTTTCATTTTTACGTGTTTATAGGGAAGTGAGTTTTTGTTTGCAGTTTTTTAAGGCGTTTTTCTATACTATGTTTACGCAACGGAAGTTAATGGGAGATTATGAACTCTAGAAAGAATAAAGTGTACTTGTGTTTGTAATTGGTCGCTAGTTTAGTAAATTTTTCGAAAACAAAATATACCGCTGTTCGGTTTCTTATTTAAGTATCTGATCAACTGTCGTTCATATTTTGTTTTGTCGGAAGTTTTATTTATCGCCATTTGTAAAAATATTTTATAAAAGTTGATTTAAAATTGAACGTGTCTTTCATTACCAAAATGACCTTACACAAGTTTACATACATTATATAATATCCTATTTGTAATCTCCTTTGGCACAAGTCTATATACCATTTCGGTATCAACCCTAGCGTTAGACGATCCGTCTCAAATGTCACCGGCGTTCGAACTCTCACGGACACGAAGTGTCACCGCTGTGCCAATAATGCGATGCAACATAAAAAAATCTCGATATCGCTCGCTAACGCTTTGTATTTAATGTTAACCTTAGATTTAATTATATCTAATAATTTCTACCAGCTTACCATTTTCTTTAAAAAAAGCTTTCTTTTTAATCAAAACAAGAAAGGCACTTGTTCGTCTAACAGCGCACCATAAAAATTGTAAATAACAATCAGCTGTGGAACAAGTGGGCGCCATGTGACATCAGCTGATATATTGTTCAGGATCGACTTTCATTAGCATCAAGTTAACTGGACAAGTGTGTACCCAGCAGTGACGAATAATACGCAATCTTGAATTTATTACGGTCACTCCAATGAATTTTAAACAATACACCGTTTCATTGTATTTACAACAACAGCAGACACTGTGTCTAATAGAATACCTAAAACAAACTGAGAATAATGGCAACAAACGAAAAAAGGATCTATTTGAATTACCTAAAGTCTATTTTTCTTACGGTAAAATTAGACATCCTTCAACCCTGCACACTGGGCGGTATTGCTTCACTGTACTTCTGAAAAAAATTACATTAATTTAAAATGAAGAGCCCAGTTTTTAAAGAGGTTTAAATAGTGAAGCACAGGCCATTGTCACACCTATTGTGCTTTAAAAAGATTACACAAGGAATGTGGGCCACGCCATTGAGACAGTGGAAGAATGAATTGTTTAGAGCCCTTCAATCATCCCATTGAGAAGGCGCCAAACGCGATTTTAATAGACTCTCCGTCGCCTCCGAGAAGCAATTCATATTCAATTTTGTCCCCATTGATTCTCCTCGGCTTACCTGCAGGGCCTGCATTGTTTACGCTGCGAAACTGAAGCCTCAGATTTGCGATGAATAAAGATAATTGGTTAAACCCGTGTCTTAAGCCGCTTGTCGCTTTATACAGTACTGGCAGTCAAGTACGCGAGGTTACAGATTGTAAAAAGATTAAAATTTAAAAGAGTACTAAGATAGAGCTTCATAGATTAAATAATCGGTCTTTGATTAAAACGTGTAATTAATAAAAAAAATAGAAAACCAGGATTATAACACAAACTGAGCCACCTTTTATTTATTCATAGCTTTAATCTTTTTAATAAAATCTTTTTTTTTTCTTCTTAAGGTACCTATTCTTACTCTAAATAATTACAAGAAGTGTTTCATTTAGGTACGAATATTAACTGAATAAATATCATTACCGGTAGTAATAGCAGTTTTTTTTGCAGACAAAGGTCAAAAAAGTATTTCTTTGCCAGTCTAATCTATCATTTTAATGTATTGATAAAGTATTTGAACTATAATAATTCCAAAAACATATTAAATGTTTGATCTTTGCAAATAAAAATCTCTAGAGTCGTATAACTTCTCACATATTGTCCTTAGAATCACACCCATCCATCATTTTAGTTCGAAATTCGCAAAGTATAAAGAAAAAGTGGGAGTGATACGCTACAGCATAAAGTGCGCGAACAAAGGCGCTACGGGCGTGCCCACAATGCCCATAGTCAAATAACATTTAGCCCACACCTTAGAAAATCGCAAATGGAGACATCTCCCAAGCACAATAGCTCGTGAAGAAGAACGGAACCATAACCAATAATTACAGCTTTGTTACATGTATATTTTGCAATTTTAAAACGAGAATAACAATAGGGATATGCAGCTTTTGTGAAAAATTCGAATCGAAATGGATTTTGATTGAGCATCACTGAATTTGACGTTAGTTAGGAAGATTTTAGGTAAACTATTCTATAACACCAGAAGCGTAAATTGATTAAATAAAAAAAATAAATAAACATTAAATCATTTAACAAATCGAATGAAAGACTAGAGAGCACGTCTGCTTTGTTTTCGTGCCAAACAATAGACTCGTTGTGTTTATTTACTTAACCGTTCGATCAGTGTCCTTGCGCTAGAAAGGAGAATATATAACACCATATTTTGTTACGTTATTATTCATAAACTTCGTCAGGGCTAAGCGTATAAAGAGGAAAGATTTGTATGTATGTATGTAATGAATAAATTCAAAAACTACTGCACCAATTTCAAAAATCCTTTCACTTTTAGAATGCTATATTGTGCTTGATAAACTATATGGGTATAATTTTATCTCGATATTTTATAATTTTACCACGGGAACGGTGGTACCCATTCCCGTAAAACTGCGAGGATCCGCTAGTACAATTATTAAAACCATATTATCGTAATGTCTTTCTTAAGAATTCTGAAGCAAAATAAGATTTTATTGTTTTATAAAGTAGATACCTAATAACGAAGAATCGTAAATTTTTTATCATTACCTGCACTTTCGACACGAAAGAAGAGTATAAGTAGAATTTATTTGAAATGAGCCCTTTATAAATTACAATTTCTTGCGAAATATCATATGTGAAATAAACAACAGAAAAGGTAAGAGCTTCTATTCTGTTCCATGAGGACGTCTCTTTCGAAGCTTCGAGATGTTACGACACGGCCGTCAAACCATATCTCGTGATTTGAAATAAATATAGTACCTACCTACATAACCGTCAAACCATTATCTTATCTCTTATCTATTACTTTACTTAATATTATAAATGTGAAAGTTTAGATGTTTGGATGTTTGTATTGTTACTCAATCACGCCAAAACGGCTGAACGGATTTGGCTAAAATTTGGGACACAGATACTTTTTATCCCGGAATAACATCACTTTCCCGCGGGATAACGTCGTGTAGTCCACGAGGGCGAAGCCGCGGGCGGAAAGCTAGTTTAAAATAAATACCTACGTAATGTTATAATAAACTTAACTAATCATTTCGCGTACAGGTAGGCACAAGCCATCCAATAAAATGATTAGTAAAAATGCGTACTCGGTCTTTAAATTGTAAAATTAATGGGTTGTTATCCGCATTTGTTCGTCGTGTACTCAATCTGCATATAAGTGGGTTGTGCGGTTGTAATAAACTCATTCAGTGGGTTATAGACAAGGAAAGATCTCGCTGACATTTCCATTACGCCGCCTAGCTTATACTTGTGATTGTAACATTGCAATCCTTGCCGATATAACCCGGTGGTCCTTTGCTGGGGAAAAAGTCCTCGATCGATAAAGTTGTATGTTTAATTACTAAACTGGAATTCCGTCCGCATCAAAGGCACCGCGCCACGCGCTCCTATACATTTGTACAGACCTAATTTCATGTTCGTATCACAGACTCAGTTTTGCTGATATTTTAGGTTTTGTTTTTTAAAACATGACAATTGTGTTTTTTTCACTAGAGGACTCCATATTTCTTTTTACGAAATAACTTTTGATGGAAGTTATAAGTGGACAATTGCAACAAGCCGTTCAAGATCCTTTTATAAAGGTGGTCAAGTGCATCAAATCACATATAGTGTAGGCAATGAAGCTAGTGGACCCCCACAGTAATTCCTCAGTCAGAAATATCTTTACAGCATGATAAAGTATCAATAAATTAAAAGTATTGTATAAATTTTGAAAAAAAATATTAACAATATGTAACGCCATGAGGTAAATATTAATAAAGCATCTACTTCTCTTATCTTCAGAAGTTTCTTTATAGTAGATGTACATTTGCAAATATGTTAAGGGGGCCATAAATTATCAAACAGTGACACGTTTCATCCATTAAATTGGTCTTCATTATAAAAAGTGTGACTATTGAATAGGAAACTATATGTGTTGGCACTTATGGGACAAACTCTCACTAGAAATGACATAATAAATAAAGACGCTAATGTCTTTGCCATGCCTCTTATCCAGTAACAAGACCCTTGTACTAAAAACGACTGCAAACTCAAAAGGGCTTAATTGCTTGTGATTCGGGGAAGCAAAGATAGTAAAGAAATAAGATTTTGGGAAGGGATAGCGGTGACGCTAAAGAAAACAAGCGGGGGTTTGGGATTCGAAGCGAGGACGCGCGTGCGCACAGACGTGAGATCACAAATTAATAGGGTGCCGAATATTAATTAGTTAGGATTAAAAGTTAGTGTTAAGTATATTTGGTCGGAAGGTGCTACGAGTGGGTTAGGAGTTTAGTGCACAACACAAGCTACTCCAGGCCTAGTAACTTCATCTTTTCCCTAACAAACCGGTGAGTTCATCATGAATATTAATATTTGGTTTTTAATGCTTTGCCTGATGTTAGGGCTGACTCTAAGGTGTGTCGCCGCCTTTTGCCAGTTGGCTTGGCGGTTCTTATTAAACATGGGGTGGGGTTTACTAAACAATATGACTTACACACATCCATTACACCTACTTCACAAAGACATATTCTTGGAGTTGGAATGACAGTCAGAGAGAGCATTATGGCTATTGTCCATTCGCGGATTTCTTTAATTTAAATAAGACAGAAGAGGCACGTTGTAATGGGTTGGTGCCATTGGTTACCGCGGATGGCGTTAGAAGTTTAGAAAATATCTAGAATTCTAATGGGCGGGGCGGTAACCCCTCCCCCAAGGGGGAGGCTGCTCAGAGTTTAATATTCGACCTTAGTAGGATCTGTAATTTATGTCCACTTACAGGGCCTGGGTTAGTGGAGTTGAGTCACATTTTGGTGCACCGTGGCCAGAATCCCGTCAATATATGTGTTAAAACTATTTGCACAACGGGAATTTAGTATAAAAATGGCATAACGTAAGGGCATTAAAGGCGATCACTGCTAAATAAATAAAATAGGGTATTGAATAACTAAACATTCAAACATTCCGAATGAAATAAAATGGAATTTGCTTGGAACAACAGTCATTGTTAACATTGTTTCGTTTAGCCTAAGATACGGTATAAAAAAAAAGGTTGCTCTTTGTAACGTAATTTTGTAACGTAATTTAGAAAGTAGGTAACAAAAAAAAAGGAATGATGAGCGGTCAAACGTTTAAGACACGTGCAACGTATATTGTATTATATATGGTTGTCCATAAAAAAAAAAGCTTTGCGCCAGTTTCACGTGGCTGGGTAACTTGTTATTGTTTTATATAGGTATTATGATGATGAAAAGCAAAACTATAGAAATATCATTTTTTATAATTGTTGAAATTAAGCACTAAAACTTGTAAGGTTGGGCAAATAAACATTATTTAGTCGTTCAGAATTAAAACCCAAAACCAAATCAGTTATTTCAAAACATGTGCTTTAAATATAGATCCTGAGGGTAAAATAATTATGTAGCGTTACATATCAGCCATACACAAATGGCGTACAAACATTTGAATAGAATAGAATATACTTTATTTGCTCCAAACACGGTATTTAAGTTACATAGTTTAGTAGGTATAACGCGTTTTGCTATAAAATAGCATGCAAATACATATGAAACATTAAATATATTAAGTCATATTAAGTCTAGTCTAAGTAAGAAAATATAGTAAGTCTTAATAAATTAGTCTGCATTAATTTCACATATTGCAATTTATTACTACGAACTTCAATTCTTATACATCAATGACATTAAATATCTTTAAGTTTTATTAAATAAATATACATATTTAATATTAATAACTGGGAGAGAGAGATAGGTCTAGTCTTTATATCTGGGAGAGAATTTTGGTTTTAAAATAAAATTTTATTTCTTTTATTGGATTGGCAGAAGATTTTAGTTTTGAAGTTAGGTGGTAGCTGTTTATTAATTGTGTAATTTTACCGGTTGCTTGAACTTATATACATCTTGAATTTATATACATACTGTGTGACCTTGCAGAATGTAATTAACTTTTGTCTTGTTAGTCGCCTACTGAGAAAATAGTATAGTTACTGATAACAAGTACTATGTCGGATCAGATAGTGACGCGCCGGGGCCGTAAGCGTAAAGCAGGTCAACTGGATTTAAGTACTTAATTTTCAATATTTTTAATTTAAAAATTGCATCGGTATTACAAAACAAAATGTTCAAAATTAAAATAATAATTAACAAGGAAATAATGTTCGGGAAAACACTAGGTCGTGTGTAGAACAAATAGGTTCAGATACATCAAGACAAAGGTTTAGTTTAGAGATTTTTGTCAGGAAATTAGATCAGATAACCAAAAGGCCAAATCCTTAGAAAGCATAAGCGTTGATTGACACCGGTAGTCAAATAACGGGTTTTACGACTGAATTATACAGGTATATCAAAACTCAGGTTGATGTGTTATCTGAAGTGGTGATACAAACTGGTCATGTATAGTGCGTTCGGACCTAAAAGTGAGGGCTTAATACGATCAATTCTATTTGACGTAGGGGTTGTCGATGTCCGAATAGAAATACCTGTTCTAGTTTTGCGGAAATTACCGAGATCTATAATACTAGGTTTTAAATTGGTTAGAGAGGGTTAAAGGCGTGATTAGATGTTGTCCTGACATAAACTTAAAGATTAAACTCTTAGAAGTAATAACGAAGGCTATAATCGGTTCTTGTAATGATACTGAAGGATTGCGAGGAATGTTAAACTATCGAAATAATAGATATACCTAATGAACCCAACGTGCACATGGAAGTTGCGACTTTGGTTTGCGTGGGGAATTATAATAAGACAATGGGGTGTAGTAAACCAGCTGAATTGACGTACGAAGACTTTATTGCTTTTACAAATGAGCGCAGAACATAAAGACCTATTGTTACCGGTATTACAAAAATGTAGATTACTTTACACAAAAGCTCGGGCTAACAATAAATACGTTTACGAGATAAGAAGGACCGTTGAAAACACTTGGTTTTTAAAACATAGCTTTGATGATACGCAGCTGTGTTTCTAAGATTAAGTTAGACTATAGTCTAAAATGTAAGGTACTATGAAGAATTTTGATATAAGTTAGCTAATATGTTATTATTAATCTTCAGTACAGGATTACACACCGTAAAAACATTCTCCGTTCATAAATCTCAAGTTCAATGTTTTCAATTCCATATTGCGGAACCTGGGACTCCCGAGTTGCTGCGGGGACAAAGCCCCGATTCCGCTGTGTGATTTCCCGTTGTCACTCCAGCTAGAAACCAGCACCCAGTAAAGGCTATCCCAATGGTGGAAGGCCAGCAGTGGAAGGTCGGCAGAACAAATTGCCGGATATACTTAAGTTAAGTATTCATACTAAAATATGGTTTAATCTTACTCCTGTCCTTAATATGAAAACATTTCATTCTATTAGGCTTGCGATAAGTATTGTTTGGCCACAACGGTCAGTTAAACAAGTTAACGATTTTTAATTATCTATATTCTAGATAACTAGGATTGGATATAGAAGCAACGGGGAGAGATCTTGGCATATTAAATATAATTAAAAAAAAAATGTGTAGATCACATAGATTTATAGTAAAGCTTTTCAGAATTATAATAATAAAAATGCGGGTTCGAGCCTCGCAAATAGCTAACTGTGTTATTTTAAAGTAAGCTATTATACATCAATTATCTGTCTTATATAATAACCATGTTCATTGTCAGTTGTGTTTAGGAGTTCTACATTTACTGGAAATAAAACCATGCGGTCAAAGGTTACCGATTTACCATTATGAGACAGGTACCTATCTTCTTTAAGTTAGCATAAATTGTACTATTCCAGCAACACAAGTTATGATTGAAGGTGTGTGGATTAAACGTTGGGATTTAATAGAAATAGATAAAGCATTCTTACTGCCACTCATTTGGGAATTCTTTAACAATGCCTAGCTTGTATTGAAAGGGCCACACCACGCTGGCCATTAAACTGGTGCGGTATCCAGATGTTACTCCAAAAATAGGTACAAATAGAAATAAAGGGATGCATTTATCATTTAGCCTTAAAGAAAAAAAAGGTTGGGTTTTTCGAGTTTCTAAATAATACTTTGATGACCTCCGTGGCCGAGTGGGATACGCACCGGTTTTCAAGGTGCTACTATCTCTGAAGGTCCCGGGTTCAATTCCTGTAGATACGGAAAAAATATTTTGTCTCAAATAAATCATATATTCAGTCGTCGCTTTGATAAAACAACTGTCGTTTCTAAGATAAGCTTAAAGTATTAGTTAGGAATGTAAATTACTATTTAGGTTAGGATATAAGTTAGGTAATAGATTATTATTAATGTTTAATTAAGGTAGTACACTCAGTAAAAATATTTTTCGAATAAGGAAAATAATATGTCTCAACCACGCTGTTTTCATATGACTCGGGGACGCTGCACGCTGTGTGAGGATAAGTCGTGGGTTTGCTGATGGCAGCTGCGGTTCTGCATCGGTCACATGCCGGCAAATAAGTTAAGTATCGTTATAATTTATTTTAACGTTTCTTGTCTTTGAAGTAGGGAGGCACTACACTTAGGTTGCTATTAATAATGCTCATCGGTCGCAATGGTTGGGGTTTTGTATGAAAGTTGTAAATTTAAGTATTAAATTTAGTGCGTATTATTCAATAAAAGGTTGTTATGTATTTTACAAATTATATGCAACAAAAGGTACCTGCTATCAATATGAAGCAGTGAAATATAAATATAAGACAGTATAGAACACATTAGAGTTATAATAATTACGCATGGATTGATGCAACAAATAGCTACATACAATAATATTACGAGTTCGATTCTCGTCAGACAAAGTTTGACTGTGTGGCATTAAGTGGAAATTAAGCTATCTTTTCAATTCATCTGTTTTACAAATTATTTATTTTAATGTAAGGTGTAAAAGTTCTACAGTGTTGGGACTTAAAACTACAGACTTGAACTAGCATAAGTCTACTAATATTATAAGTGTGAGAGGTTGAGAGGGTGTTGGTATGTTTGTTGCTCTTACAAGCAAAGGAATGTTGTACGGATGAAGCTTACAGTAATATAGATATATTATGTACATTGAATAACACATAGACTATACTGTTGTAACAGTATTCACGTGGAAGCGGGTGCTACAAGAGAAAAACTACGAAGAACGGCTAATAAGTAATATTGCTGTTTCAGCAGTATAATGATAAGGTTGGAGAGATAACAAACCTGCATAAAGCAAAATGCCAGGAAATTATAGACTATAACTAGGTTGACACTTTATGGCAACCCTTGGAGTGATAGAAATGTAAATAGAAATATCTATTGCACAAAATAATAACAGTTGGTGTGAAAATGGTTTCAATTCAGGTTATGTCCAAACAAATACAAATACAAATGGGTTCAAAACATTGATAAACGTAAAGATTGAGAATATTGAAGATGGAAAACGTAAAGATATTTAATAATAGGTTAGTGATATAAAAATATTGTTATAATTTAGTTGTAAAGATTTAGGTAATTGTGGGGTTGAACGAAGAAGGAGCTATGGTTATTAGCGTTATTGGGCTACCAGCGTAAACTAACACAAATAAATGAATAAATGATTTCTTACAAGCACACAAAAGTTTTAGGCCTATGTAAATTAGATAAGAATAAGACTGTGTCATGAAGACTCGATAACTAATAAATATATTATACTTCAATACTAAAGTATTTAAGTGTGTGTTATTAAGTTGTAAGTTCTCAAAATAAATATCCGTTTGTATGTAATTTTCATATCACGGCGGTGTGGCACGGCGGTGTGGCACTGGAGCATCATCGTACCACCAGCAACGCCATAGAGTAGCTGTTGACTGCAGTCGAGCCTAAAGCTGAACACGCAACGTTATTATCCAGCGCTGATAAAGCAGTATGAACGTTCCTTGTAGATCAAGAACAGAACCAAAAGGCCAGATAAGTTGCATGCTTTGCACTACAATAGTAGCAACTCTCACATCCTTAACAATGTCTCGTTTCGTATAAATCTATTTCTTACAATAGGATAAATCAAAATAATGATTTAACTTAATAATTTAGTTTGGAGTGATCCTATTGGTAGTGGTTGTACAATTATCAGTTGAAACAGGAAGGTTAAAGACTCATAACATATTTTTTTAGAATCCAATACGTACAGATAGGCTGTGGCTTATCATGATAAAAGTGTTTTCATGACTGTTGTTCCATGTGTTAGATTCCATGATGCATCCTCCTAAATGCGTAGGTAGGGAAAAAGCAATTAACTAAATCTGGGTATGAATCATACCATAATTGAACACTATTTTAAGAATTAAAGAATAAGTCTTATGGTTAACTAAACCAATCTATGAATTGTGAAAAACACAAGAGGCTTTGATTTGCAATCCATTTTAAGTAACTCGCTAAACTTACTTACTTGAAGTAATAATAAGGAGTGTATAAAATATCGAGAACGTCTCGTAAGATCTTATAAGAAACATAATACCCCAAGTAATCTTATAAGAATGTATAATTATGTACAAGATTTAAATCTTATAAGTACAAAAAAAAACACGGGTTACAAAAACCTATCTATCCATATACATCCCGAACTTTCAGCTGAGACGTACATAGTAGGTATTTTTTTATCTATTTATCAATGATAATGTTTTAACTGGGTGGTGTATCACTTACCGCAATCTTACTATTCTTCTAAACTACAGATTTATTTATGTATAAGAAACAGAATTTTAAATAGATCTCAAATAGCTTTAGTAAAGGTCGATATCATATGAGGTGAAAATCAATTATTTCTATAAATGCAATCAGGAAGTACGAGGGAGATTCATAAAAAAAAATGGATATCACTAAATTATTATACACTAGCGAATCCTCCCGTGGGAGTGTCGGGATGGAGTGTGGCCTGTGTGGCTCGGGGGGGGAGTGTGGCTTTCTGATGGTCGGGGAGGTTCTTGGGTCGGTCCGGTGGTTCCGGAGCCTATTCGTTGCAAACGGACGGGCTGTCGCGTCTTTCCTCTTTGTAGTATTAGTATAGATAAGAAAGTAATTATGACCAGCAGTGGCCGTCGTTTGACTGACGTGATGATGAGGGTGATGAAGTAGTTATGACACCTTCCTAATGTATAGGTAATAGGGCACAATGCATTACGCATTTAATCTGGGATTTAAAAATTAATAATATTTAAAAACTGATGGTCTTTATTTCTATTTGAGAATATTGGTTTTTATGAATTAATTACAGAAATTGCAGATATGAACGTTGGATGTACCGCGTGGTGTTCAACCTAGACAGCCCTACCATAGCGCTCACAACGTGCGCATGGCGCTGAGCGCATCAAAATTACTAAGTGAGATTACTAAATGATATAGTTAGCTACTCAAAATGTCAAAACCACGTAATTATTGTGCAATGTATGGGTTTGGTTCTTTTAATTGGTGAAAGACGAACAATTCAGTTTCTTAGGATTAAGGGATAACGTGCAGCCTATGTCACTTTCCGGCCCATAGGATATCTCCATTCCGGGAATCATTTCGACTCATTGCAGTGTGAAGGAATGAGAAGCCAACGAGCACGCTTCCGCATTGTTAATATGATGATCATATTATTATTAAATTTATATTAGCTTAATTTAAGGCGAAGATATTTTCACTTTGACATAATAACTGTTTAGTAATCTGTGCCGCAAGCCCAACCCTAAACGTAGACAAAAAAAAGGGGTTAGGATGTATGCAATAGAAAGAAATGCAGCGTCTGGGTGAATATAACCGTGCGTAATTGGCACCGTACAGGCTGAGACCTACTTTATTGTGTTGGAGTTGGTATTTGTTTGAATGGTTTTACGGAGTGCGGCTGCTGTGCTTGCGCTGTTATTTGTTTTGTGGTACGGCAATAATGACAAGGAGATATTCATTAGGGACTAAATATACCTACATGGTATCATATAGAAATGAGGCATATACATATGTTGTGCAAAGCAAATCGCTATTTGCAAAAGAGTAATTTGATAAATAACAAAGACTTAAATACTGTAGTATTACAACGAGTTACCACAATTCATGGCGATGTTTTAGGACATGAACCTAATTATTATTTGGCGTAAGGCAAATAAGCCTGTTGCCGGAAATAACACGACTAGTTGGTATCTAATTATAGGACAAATAATATCCACATGTAACGATAATATAGGTATTTTATTTGGCTCAAGTTGATTAAGACGTCCAAACCTCCAAGGTATTTAGAAAATATTAAAAGGGTTAAATTAATTGCGTAAGGTTTGATACAAAAAAAAATGCTTCAAATTGCGAATTTATTAAAAGAATATAGCTGTTAATGTATTTACATACGTCCTATCGTGAAAATGCTACTACAGGCATGCCCTCGTCTTATTTTCAGAGGGGGGAATGTAACGCCATGAGGTAAATATTAATAAAGCATCTACTTCTCTTATCTTCAGAAGTTTCTTTATAGTAGATGTACATTTGCAAATATGTTAAGGGGGCCATAAATTATCAAACAGTGACACGTTTCATCCATTAAATTGGTCTTCATTATAAAAAGTGTGACTATTGAATAGGAAACTATATGTGTTGGCACTTATGGGACAAACTCTCACTAGAAATGACATAATAAATAAAGACGCTAATGTCTTTGCCATGCCTCTTATCCAGTAACAAGACCCTTGTACTAAAAACGACTGCAAACTCAAAAGGGCTTAATTGCTTGTGATTCGGGGAAGCAAAGATAGTAAAGAAATAAGATTTTGGGAAGGGATAGCGGTGACGCTAAAGAAAACAAGCGGGGGTTTGGGATTCGAAGCGAGGACGCGCGTGCGCACAGACGTGAGATCACAAATTAATAGGGTGCCGAATATTAATTAGTTAGGATTAAAAGTTAGTGTTAAGTATATTTGGTCGGAAGGTGCTACGAGTGGGTTAGGAGTTTAGTGCACAACACAAGCTACTCCAGGCCTAGTAACTTCATCTTTTCCCTAACAAACCGGTGAGTTCATCATGAATATTAATATTTGGTTTTTAATGCTTTGCCTGATGTTAGGGCTGACTCTAAGGTGTGTCGCCGCCTTTTGCCAGTTGGCTTGGCGGTTCTTATTAAACATGGGGTGGGGTTTACTAAACAATATGACTTACACACATCCATTACACCTACTTCACAAAGACATATTCTTGGAGTTGGAATGACAGTCAGAGAGAGCATTATGGCTATTGTCCATTCGCGGATTTCTTTAATTTAAATAAGACAGAAGAGGCACGTTGTAATGGGTTGGTGCCATTGGTTACCGCGGATGGCGTTAGAAGTTTAGAAAATATCTAGAATTCTAATGGGCGGGGCGGTAACCCCTCCCCCAAGGGGGAGGCTGCTCAGAGTTTAATATTCGACCTTAGTAGGATCTGTAATTTATGTCCACTTACAGGGCCTGGGTTAGTGGAGTTGAGTCACAAATAGAATGTTAGTTATTTTTTAATGAAAGTCTTATTTCATTTATATCTTTCTTTGGAATATTGCTCCTTCTAAACTTTCTTCACCGGACATATTCATGTAACGTATAAAAACAATAATATGAAATATCCAAAAAATATCCCAGCAGAAACACCAAATTTTAATAAAATAAATGGTGTGACTTGGACCGGAAAATGTCTCTGTCGAACTTTTTTACGGAATTATACCATTTTGCCAAGCATACTCATGTTTGAAAAAATATTTGGATTTTTATCAAGTATCACATACCTACTGGGTGCCTACCATCAACTTTAAGACAGCGATTCAAAAATAGCGCTATGCAGAATAGATTCCTAAAATGAATTGCTTTCTTTCGTACTCTGACCTTCTAAAAACTGGATCGCAAATGAATTGCTAAATGTGAATGACCGAACGATTTGTGTCCTTATTTCTTCTACCCGTCTCTTTCACACGATTTTGTCATGCCCGGAGAGTGAAAGGGACGGGTATAACCTGCAGGTGTCATGTTAGCTTGGCCGAGTTATAAGTCAAATAAGAGTTGACAGCTCAGCGGCTGTGAAATGTCATTGAATGATCACTGAATCACACTGTCATTGATATTTAGCTGTCGTGGTACGAATAAGCGAAGCAGATCAGTATAGGTCCTAAATAAAACCGCAATAAGAGTTGATGGTAGGCACCCTGGTATTATAAATAAGTCATTTGGTAAAATAAATTTGGACTGAGAAATTACACACACAAAACACATACCTACAAATTACACAGATTTGTATCATCATCATTTCAGCCATACGACGCCCACTGCTGCGCATATTTATATATTTAGGATTAAATACCTAACTGAGGAATTAATATATGGGTCTCCATACAAAGAATCGGTTCATTGCCTACACTAAATACTCTGCTTGATTTTTTTTTTTCTAACAAGCGGCCAGTCCAAGAACATCCGTTGCTATATATATCCTAGATAGACTCGCCTCTTAAGACATAATTTGGTTAGTAATCACATACCTGCACTATCAAATAAATTAACCCATTTCAAGAAAGTTGGTGAAATGCGTAACCCGACAGATGCATAACTAGCTTTTATCGCGGATTGTTTGTTGAGCAAAGTGGCGTTTGGCACAAGCCATATAGGCCGCATCATGTGCACCTTGCCGACATGTGTGCAATCCTTTCGCATCTGCCGATCTTGCACTGATTTTTATTTATGAATAATATGACGAATTATTTTCTGGCCTTTCATGTGAGCCAGCACCTTTCCGGATGCGCTTCGACAGCGGATGTTACATATCCTAGTTTATGTGCCAAACTTTTGTGCTGACTAAGCGATTTCTTCAAAAGAAATGAAAATGTCACCGTGCTCAGGTAGGGTTAACCTCCATTGAGGATTTGATATGGTAAAGGCATATTCGTTATGTGATCTGAACATTATGTGCAATTATCTTAAGTAGCTTCATTTATTTTTTTAATTGCAGACTCCTTTGTGTAGTGTAACTCGCATTCAGCGTTCTATTTTTACCAACATGAACCAAAAACCACTCGATCCTCTTTTTCAGATTTGGCCCACATCTAAAGTAAGTCAATAGCAGCGTGCTACCTATCAATCCTCCATGGGGATCTCTTTAATAAAGTTACACGCATGGCGTCGCGTATAATGCAGTATTGTTGTGCAACATTACAGGGCCCTTTGTCACATTAGCTTTTTAATGGCTAGTGCCTTTTGTGTACACAAGTTTGTGGTTGCCACGCGTGACAACAAAGTACCATTCATTTTTTGTCTCCTGTTTCTGTGAAGACCACCTTCTTAGGAATTAGAAAGTATGAATGTACTCTTTGGTTATCTAGTCCCCACGATCCGCGGCGCGTCCCACCGGGGGACGCAAATTTAATTCCAATTAAGAAACCATAAAACATTAATTATGTTAATATTAGAAGATCTTCAGTAGGTATTATGTAAGCCGAAATAACAACGTTGACTTAAATATTATTTAATTACCGTGATTAACGTTAATGAGAGATAATATGTGAGCGTTAAACAAAATTACCAAAACAAATTATTTTTATCGCGCAATAAATTTTTATTTTCTATTATTTCTATATATATCAGTTTATACATGGGACTCGTGCCACATTCGTTGTTCTCTATAGGTAAAGCGAAAGCAAAAAGTAAAAAAAAATAGGATACAAGCCACTTAAATTGTTAGCGTGTGTGAAATGAAAGAGAATAATTATTACATTTCATAATTATTTTATAAAAAAACATCCCCTATGCGAAAAAATTCTTCAAATTACTGGCATTACAAAAGAGTCACTCATTTCGTTTACCATAAAAACTTTCACAGACCACCTAAAGTTAGAATTATGCTAACAAAATAAAAGTGTCAAATTTTATTGATACTGATGCTCATTACATAATTGACCGTAATGCATTATTAATTCAAATCTTATGAACACGTAATTATGAATTCAAACTTTTCTACGGGGTGGTCCAGTGTCGGCTAGCTGTTCGTGAGAAATGATGCATTGAAATTGCTACCGTTACAAAAGTGTGACTTTTTGAACGGTAGAAACATAGGGCCTATTACAAAAGAAGACTTTGATATACGTTCGATGTTCGTCATTCGATAGACTTGATTTTCGACCTTATTGTTAAGTGTTTAAAGTCGCTATTCAGAACAAAAGTCTTTCGTCTTTCGCGGTCAGATTTTCGTAATAGGCCTTGTAGAGTCATAACCACTGATGAACCGTGACAATTTATGTTAACGGTTCACAACTGAGGCAGTTGGAATTTCACCCTTTACAAGGTTTTTAGAAGGCAGTGATATTTTTCTAAGGCTCTGCTTTTACGTGGGAACATTAGCAAAAGCATTCATTTAGAGAGTACGGACCCTATCCCATACCAGATATGTACTTTAAAAAAAAAGATAGTTGTTTAAAAAACTTATCTTTTACATTATTATTTTTTTCTTTGGATTGTTTTTGCTACGCTATGATTTTCCATTATCTCTACAAATATATGATATTGTCAAGTTTATGGAAATGAATTGGCCACCACTTTAATCATCATCATCATATGGTAACGAATTGACCACCACCTGGCCACCACTATAATACGATCGGAAAACTAAATAGAATGTCAGGAGTGCAGGGTGCATACCATCAACTTTAAGACAGCGATTCAAAAATACCGCGATGCAGAATAGGTTCCTATAATTGATGTGTTGGCTTTTGATTGTGTTGATCACCGGACGCTGCTGTTGAAGCTAAATCATTACGGTGTAAAAAATAATGCCCAGAAACTAATACTGTCGTATCTCAGTTCCAGAACTCAGACAGTTGACATTAATGGAGTGAAATCAAACGGCTCTCAGATTAAACTAGGCGTACCTCAAGGCTCTATTTTAGGCTCTTTTCTATTTTTGGTTTATATTAATGATTTGCCTTTCTTTGCCAAAAACTTCTGTGATATTGTGTGGTTTGCAGATGATACTTCTTTAATATTTAACATAGACAGAAACAAAACCAATTTTGACGATGTAAAGAAAGCACTGTCACAAGTACTCGGTTGGTTTAATTCTAACAATTTGCAGCTTAATGCAAAGAAAACAAAGTGCGTACTTTTTTCTATGCCAAATGTACAGACGGTACCTGTAGAAATTGTAATCAACAACGAAAAACTGGATTTAGTACAATCAACGATCTTTCTGGGTGTAACTTTAGACTCGCAACTTCAATGGCATGCGCATATCGCAACATTAGCTGGTAAGCTTAGTTCTGCTTCCTACGCTATTAGAAAAGTACGACAGCTAACAGATGTTGATACTGCTAGAACTGTATACTTTAGTTATTTCCATAGCATCATGTCATATGGCATTCTTTTGTGGGGATTAGCGGCTGGCATTAATGCTATATTCATCTTGCAAAAACGAGCAATCAGAGCCATCTATAAACTAGGCTCCAAAACTTCGCTTAGAGACAAGTTCAAGGAAATAGGTATACTGACAGCTGCATCTCAATTTATATTAAACTAGCGGCCGCCCGCGGTTTCACCTGCGTGGTTCCCGTTCCCGTGGGAATATCGGGATAAAAAGTACATATAAACCTTCCTCTTGAATCACTCTATCTATTAAAAAAAAACGCATCAAAATCCGTTGCGTAGTTTCAAATATTTACGCATACAAAGGGACATAGGGACAGAGAAAGCGACTTTGTTTTATACTATGTAGTGATTGCATTCTTTTTGTACGTCGCAATATTAACTTGTATACCAAACATGGTGATTTACACAATCGTAATACTAGAAATAGAAATAAGCTCGTAATGCCTCGGTACCGTTTAGAAAAGGTGCACGGATCTTTCGTTGGTCAAGGTATACACATATATAACAAAATCCCAAGTGATACCTTGGATTTACCATATCTAGAGTTTATGAATCATATAAAGAGTGGCGTCCTCAAAAAAGGCTATTACACTGTAAATGATTATTTGAACGACAAAACACCTTGGCCGTAACACTCGTAACAAATGTTCCTAGTATGATATTGTGAGTCGTGTCCTATATTTATTTATTTATATTATTAGCGTTTATATTAGTTAAGCTTTTAATTCAGTCATTTAAGGTAGGCAGTTTGAGTATGTCATGCTCACTAAAACATTTCTACGGTGGTGGCGTGTGAGGCGGGTCGTTACGTTCCCTAAAATATGGTTGAGCGAAGCGATGGCTGATTCATGCGTCATGCTCGTGAACGGGTGCTGCCAGTGGGAATGGGTCTGCTCTTATCTACTTGCCTTAAAATGTGTTTTCTTTTGTTTTTATTCATTTTATTAAGAATTACATTTGAAACATGTATGGCGCAACTTGCAGTATATATTAGAATTGTCTTTTGTTTTAAACTAATATTAAAGCTTTAAGTAGAGTTCCTAAGTAACTGAAAATTGTTCACCGCTATGATCATTAGTTCGCCTATACTTAACTGTATTTATCATAACCCATTGTGTAATTGTGATGGAAACTGACCTTAGTCATACCATGTTAAGGTCATTTTTAAATTTGACGACTCTGTATGAAATAAGACAGGGAGAAAAAAACAACCCTTGGAGTTTCTTGCCGGTTCTTTTCCAAGGCCTCCCGCTGTAGGGTTTGCGAACCGATGGCGTAGCTTCTATGACGATTGTAAATAACAATCTAAATTGAATAAACAAATTTGAATCTTGAATCTTTGAATCTTGAAAATGAATTGCTTTCTTTCGTACTATGACCTTCTTAAAACTGGATCGCAAATGAATTGCTAAATGTGAATGACCGAACGATTTGTGTCCTTATTTCTTCTACCCGTCTCTTTCACTCGATCTTGTCATGCCCGGAGAGTCAGAGGGACGGGTATAACCTGCAGGTGTCATGTTAGCTTGGCCGAGTTATAAATCAAATAAGAGTTCTTGACAGCTTAGCGGCTGTGAAATGTCATTGAATGATCACTGAATCGCTGTCATTGACATTAAGCTGTCGTGGTACGAATAAGCGAAGCAGATCAGTTTAGGTCCTAAACAAAACCGCAATAAGAGTTGATGGTAGGCACCCAGTTCTGATTCTGCCGTCACTTCGCGTTCAAAAACGAATCTTTTAAAAACTAGTGAAAGTCAAGCTTAAACATCGAAGTAATGTGCGAGTTGGACATAAAATTTTAAGGAATCAACATTCAGAAGTAGTAGTTAAATTTTGCAACCTATTATTATTTCATAACTTTACGTAAACATCTGTATTGTTTATAAGGACGATTATGGCTTCAGTTTTCTCACGCCCCACCGTTGCCGTTTACGCACCTCATAGATCATTTTTGGATACCAATATGGCAATTTTCGTAATTGAACCAACTCCATTTTTCTTGTTATTAACACTTCAACATTTGTTTAGAGTTCAGTTTCTTTTGTAGAGAGCATGAATCAATCTCCACTCTGATTTAAAAGGAAGTCCGAAATTAAAACGGAACTTCAATGGAGGCAGGTATTTCAAAGGAGGTATTATTGGTAAAAAACGAAATGTCTCTTTGCAGTATAGAGCTATTTCAATAAATTAAGTTCTAAACAATACTAAGAAGCATTAATACTTACTACTTTAACTTTTCTTAGCTAATGAATTTTCATTTTATGGTCGTTCACAACGAAAGAACCCTTTTTCTCGCACAAAATTCTTTCCATTCTTACATTAGAAAGGAGTTTAAGCAGTGCCACTTAAAACAAAATAACAAATTAAGAAAACCGTAAAATGGTTCCGTTTTTATTGTTTCGCAGCACATTTCAATTTCAGAATTTAATTGTAATTCACCGAGGAACATTAAAGTGAATCGGGAGTAGTTATCACAAATGATTTTAATTAAAGACGTGTATGGTATCGCGAGATGTAAACTGCGATGTAAAAATCACTAATTACATAAAATTTTGAAATAATTCTTATCCGGATCAGCACACGTCATACGTTTTTATTTTGATATGATTCCAACATGTTTTTACGGCCAATTTATGTTTATTAACTGGTTTTTATTGTTTATTTAATTCCGTATTTATTTTCCCGTAAAACAAAAAGACAGCACACTGCAGAAAACTTTTTGTATTTAAGTAACCTCGTTAGCATTATTGGTTTGTATAGCGCAGGACTGATCGTTGTGGAGATCCTTGGAGGAGGCCTATGCCCAGCAGTGGGCGTCGTACGGCTGAAATGATGATGATGATAGCAAGTGATTAGTTACACACTATAGTTTACTCTCGTATCTATGTATGTTATTCTTTTAACATTGAGTGCTCAGAATTTAAGCTTAATGTATATTTAACTCTTATATTAATAAATATTATTGTAAGTTATTTCAACAAAAAACACTCTTTTCAATAATATTGTATAGTAATTTCAATAAATCTATGCAGTTATTCTATTGTATTAACTTCAATTTATAATAATTAATTTACTTGAATTAATTCTTACTTTAGGCAAAATTTTACTGAAATGTGTTAGATTTAAAAACCTACAAATATCGTTGAAGATCGCAACGGAAATAAAGTTATTTTGTAAAAAAATTATGAAAAAGGCTAGAAGTCGTGTTGTACCTAAGTATCTTTACAATAAAAATATGTGTTAAAACTCCCGAATTTTATTTACTAGCCTTGGGTTATTTGAATAGCAAATGATGTATCCATTATCCTTTTCGGAGTGATCTTGATAGCTGATGTGAGATTAATACTGTTTCAGATAAACAAACATATATTTGCATATCGGGATCAACAGTTTAGCTGATATACTCACAATAATCTTGATACTTTGATGTTAAGAAAATACTTTAAACTCGTCGAACCAATCAAAATTAAAACGTTCGAACAATGACAAAAAATTGCGGTAAACATATTAATAGTTTTATTTTATACAAAAAACTAAAACTTGCAAGCGAACCATCATCATCATCATCATGTCAGCCAAACGACGCCCACTGCTGGGCATAGGCCTCCCCCAAGGTCACGGGAAGCCGCTGGATGCGGGCAGCGCAGGACCGATCGTTGTGGAGATCCTTGGGGGAGGCCTAAGCGAACCATATTACAGTAAAATTATATTATGTAGGTATTGAGCACTTACTGTTAATGTGTAATGATTACTGAAAATAGTTATCACTATGTATGTACTAATTTTGTGTTATCAGTGTTCTAACAATGTCGGTTATGTCGTCAAAGACGTCATTATATAGCTTTAAAGATAAAGCATATTGTTGAGGACTAAAGTAAGTATCAGTCAGCTCAAATATCTGGAAGTATCTTCGCTATTCAATCCTCCTACACCCAAATTTGACTCAACTTTTATTTGTTCGTCGAAAACCACTAAGTTGCTTGGATAAGTAATAGCTTAATACTACGGTGTGGTGGCTAAGGTGGCTGGGTTCTCGGCTTGGCTCTCTGTTCAAGATCCGTTTAACAAATATATGTTATTAACTATTCGAACAAATAAACACTGGGAACAAAGCATTTGTTTGTTATTCAAATCCGCCAATTTTGTGCGGGGAACCACGACTTTAAGCTGAAATGTACGGGCTTTTATAAGGGTGTCTACCGTGGATATTTAATCTATCTAACACTCATTTGTATTTTTTTGTTTATTGTTTGCAGATACAAGAATATATGTTTGAAAACTAACATTTAATAATTTTTTTCAGTACTAACCTGCAGACAATATTTTTGTTACTTTTTTCCATTAAACATAGAAAAAGTATCCTTATAACCATAAATATCGTCAAATAGCCGATGCTAATGACTTTACAAATAATAAAAATATTATTTCACCCGAAATCTTCTTTTTCAATTATGTTCAAAAAACTAAAATATTCTTCACAATCAGCAGTCATCATAAGACCTCAATCGACTAAGTTTTCACCTAACAGGCGATACTACGATTATTTCTCAGCGCAAATAAAAGAGATAGGTACACTGAAGTTTACGTGTTCAACTACAAGATTTAAAACTTATCAAAATATCCTACAATACTACAAAATATTCCTTAGCAGTCATCCTGAGCCAACTAAATAAGCTTTCACCTCACCCGCAGGCGATACTAAGACTATTTCTCAGCGCAATTAAAAGGGATACACAGAAGTCCACGTGGCTAATTATAAACATTTATCGTGGACCGGGCCACCCATCTAGTACCGCACCGGTCGGCAACTGTGACGGATTCCGTCCACGCCCCTCATTTGTTATACAAATTTTATACTACCCCTCCGAGCGTATACGCTGGGACCACGAATTTGCGTGGAAAAGAACAATGGGTGGCTTCTTTGATGTCTATCTTTATAGAGATGTTGGCATCGACTTATGTGACTTGCATGGATTTGCAATAAGTAGACTTATAGTAAAATAGCAACAAAGCCAAATCTGTATATAAAATCTTTTTGGTACGGTTTGTCACCAAAAGTTCTGATATTACAAGAATTTCCTGGCATGATGAAATTAAAATTTTAAGAGCAACATCTACAGTTATGATCATTTTAATGTCTTTTCAAACTGTTCTTTTCGTTTTTAACTTGCTAAATCGGAATAATATCCCCATATTGCATTTATATCTCCGGTTGATACGATATACGAAAACACTTACGATGATTGCATTCGCAAACAGTAAAACAACTACCGTCATGAACAATGTTATAATCCGATGATGGCCGTGAAGGAGTTTCATTAAATTTCCTATCTCCCGAGGACAATGCAATTGTACGGAGGCAGTCGAGATTGAGTCAGTATTGCACTCCGGCCCTCCGGGTGCACTGTGGTACTGCACCTTGATTAAATAAACCTTCAACCCTGTCACGCCTCAGGCTACCGACGTCAATCTTCGGCACATTTTATAGCTTCTACACCGTGTCATTCAGATTTACTCACATAAAACCTCATGCGCGTTATTAAACCGGCAGTTTATTACAGTTTTGATTACACGTTTTAATAGGCGATATAAATCTGATAAGTCCTTCAACAAGATTAATCTTATCAAAACCCCATAAAATCGATGTTTCTAAACTACTAGCGCTCCGCCCGCGACTTCGTCCGCGTGGAATTGAGATTTTCACAAAAGTTTCATACACTACACACAAACACTGATCCATTTTTTACCCCCTTAGGAGGGGAGGGGTGTATGACATCTGGCACATCATAAGCAAGAGGTAAAACTAATTAAATTTTGAGGAAATTAGTAGGACCCGATCGTTTATGGTATTTTTTTTATTACCATGTAGTGTCAAAGTGTTTTGGTTTTTTTTATTTTACATATCTTAAAACAATGTGAGCAGTTAAAGATAGAACTAGAAGGCTTATCCAAATAGTTATGACTTTAAAAGAACCGTAAAACAATAAAATGTAACTAAAAGACGGAGTCTACGCCCAATACTTTTTTAAAATGTGTTTATAAGTGTAGAATATGGGTCTATTTTTCATAAAAAAATTAAAAAGTTGTTATAAAAAACCCCATCGGGCATGGAAAGTGTTAAGGAGTCTGAAAAGGTAGCAGACAACCCCTTCAGTCGACCATTTTAAATTGGCTTACGAAGCACCAATATTGATAAATCTGCTACCCTGTGAATTAGCATCGCGGCAAATGAACTGACAACGCAAAAGTCTTTATGGCTTTTTTGCGTGGCATTTATATAGAATCTTCGCTAATTAATATTCTCGACATGGCCACATTTTTACCTTATAGGAGAAATGGTTCGGAGCCTCCTTAAGGCTCGGGCGGCGATTCCCAGCAATTTGTAAATAGTAATTTGTCCATAAGAAACAACATTTATCAGCTAGTAGTGCAGTAAACTTGGATTCTTTGGCTGCTTACTCGATTAAATTTATGATTCGATTGTGAAATATCGAATAACTCGAATGTCTAGTTAACATAGGAGACATTTTTAATTGTCGTTACTCTCAAAATGGACAAAGTATCTGCAAGTTTACTAAAGTAGGAACCGCTATAAAAGGCACAATTAAAAGTTATTAGTTTATCAACATCTCCTGCAAGTTTTTTTTATTAACATCTACATGATGTATTCATTTATACTTTTATTGGATTAAAAATTGATATCAAGCACCGCGCCTTTTCTTTAATAGATTTTACTTGACATTTTTCATAATATGTTAATGAAGGTATTTTTATCCACATTACATTTCTAATTATAATAGTAACATGAGACTGCTTATAAAATTGTCATGGGAATCTATTTCCTTTCCCCAGTAGCTATTGACCGAACATTCCTGATATAAAAAACAACATAATTATTGATGTAAGGCACTGATAATTGTATCATACAGGCAGATGAACATTACTTAATAGAAAACTTAAAAATTACACCGACACACAAGTTAGTAGCTATGAATTTATAATTAAGAAGTTTCGTTGGAATCCCAAATAAAACTATGTGGGTATCGTTTCGTTACGGTCAAAATTATGACTTAATAAAACGTAACATGAGCCATAATTCATGCAGCGATAAAAGAAGTAATGACATCCCTACTGTTCATTTTACTATAAAACGAAAATCTATTAACACCGCTTTAGTTAAGGTCCCTCTTGGAATAAAATCAAAACCTGATTTGTTATTTACTGCAATACCCTCCACTTAATCCTAACTTTATGCTTTCACAGTGTTTCGCCTCATGGTAATTGTGAATAACTGCAAATAAACTCTTATAAAAGTGCTAAAATATACAATTTACAGTGTTTATAAATTGCAATAATCGAAACTTAAGTTATATTTAATATTTTTAATATTGTTTCGCGTTAATAGTCGTATGTCTTTTAAATTCATTGGTAACTTTAATAGGTGATAATATCACAAGAAAATATTATTTTAATAATAATTAATTTTAGTAGCACTTACATTTTTAATTTTATAGTCTAGCAACCAATATTTATTTTATTGTTTATCAGTTCTTCTCTCTAATTTCTCATTCTTACAGTAAACATTAGTATCTTGATTTATTTTATTGCATTTAGCGCCAGAAGCAAAGAATAATAGCTGCAAGAAATAAATACCTGAAGGAACATAAAGAACATTCCCGATGACTCCATGGAACTTGGCAACTTGAATTTGATATTTCAAATCCCTATTTGAGCTTTCTTACCCTATAATTATGTGAACGCTTAAACTAACTTTATTGTCTTCGTTAATATTTGCAATATTTCTGAAATACAAGAAAGTGATTATTGTAGTGTATGTTAGTGTAATTTTAGTGGCTACTAGAGGACCCGGTAAAATTCGTATCTACTTTATAAATTAATAAATTGACACCCTTAATTTTAGTAAGTACTTAAGTACGAAATATTTCAAGTGATTTGACGTGTCCATCAATACGACCAACTTTAAAGAAACAACACAACGAACGTAACAACGATATCGCGAAAAAAAACAGCACTTTCATGGCTGTCTTAGTATGAAGTAAACGTTATTGTTATGATGGGCACATTTATATCCTGAAATATTAACTAAAGTTAAGGTAGTATTATATTTAAAAAAGTCTACCGCCTTTTCTAACCAACTTTTCGGGCCCAAACCGCTAGCAAATGAAACGGAAAATTGGAAACAACGACGGGTAATTACCACATACACCCAGACCTAAAGAAATATTTAAAACTAGCTTTCCGCCCGCGGCTTCGCCCGCGTGGTCTACACGACGTTATCCCGCGGGAATGTGATGTTTTTCTGGGATAAAAAGTAGCCTATGTTCCTCTCCAGGCTACAAAGTATCTGTGTCCCAAATTTCAGCTAAATCCGTTCAGCCGTTTTGACGTGATTGAGTAACAAACATCCAAACATCCAAACATCCAAACATCCAAACATCTAAACTTTCACATTTATAATATTAGTAGGATTTCGTTTTCAATATTCACCCGACCGGGAATCCCGGGACCTCTAGAGATAGCGGCACCTTGAAAACCGGTGAGTTCACCACTCGGCCGTCGTTGACCGAGGTTGTCAATGTCTAACAGGTTGATTTCTTAGAAGAGAGACCCTGAATACAAGATTAACAACTCTACTATAATGAAAGCACAGTTCAAAATAAAAAGCTTAACACGATACTATACCTATCAAAGAAAAGGGCGCCTAGTCCAACATGGTAGAATTGAATGAACTACTCATATTCACATAAATCAGTAATCAAACAATAAAGTTGGTATAAAGAAGCGCGAGTCACCACGTCTTAAGCCTAATAAATTGTGAGCGCAGTGTAGTGAGAACGAGCTTGTACAGAAGCCGACATGTTACCAGTGCATAAATCTAACCGGAGTGTCGTTGTCGCTGGGAACTGTACGGCAAGATGGTCTGTTCCCACTGCCCAGTGTCTACTTATAGGTTGAAAATTATTCCATTTTTAAACAGATACATTAAAATTATTTTAATTTTTAGTTTTTTGCATTCACAATGCAATTTTTATGATTGAAAAATGGAAAATGAAGTATTTAGAAAAAAACGACCCGTCTCACAACCAGCTCCGATGAGACGGGTCGATTTTCAGATACAGTCGTTCAACTAACAATTCATTGTCGACAACTTCAACAAATTCTCAATTCAAACCATGTGAATTTGCAGTAAGTGACAAGTAGCTATCACCCATCACGCGGCCCCATTTAGGACCCGTCACTAACGGCATAGCATAGCATTCCATAATTTCATCAATATTCCTTAGAACACCATTCATCTTATTTATGTTTTCGTTTTTTATTTCATTATCAAGCTCAAACGCTCGCCTCTCTCGCCACTTCGCTCGCCTCTCCTTACCAGCTCACCGACCCGAGTGAGCCTTGCGTAGCTTATCTCTGTAGTTCGCGGTCTGAACCGAAGTATGAAAAGTGGTGATACGATGCTCGCCCAGCTCGTTAGCTTGCTCGCCAGCTGGCGGTGTGGTCCGGTCACAGAGGAAAAAAAATACTACTGTCCGGTGGCGTAGAGCCCACGAATTTTGCACTTGTTTTACTCAACGGCGGCGACGGGACGTTTTGACCGTAATACACTGGAAAATCAATAGCTTTTCTTCATTTTTCTTAGAACTGTACTTCACATTTTTGCACATTTACTTAACCCAAGTGGATTTATCAGAGAAAGCCTGAGGAACCACACCGCGCGTCTGAAATGAAGGATGGGCGAGCATTAAGTGGAGCTCGCGACTCCGCGCCCGTCACCGGCCACTGGACGTTTTGACAACCGCCGATATCGCGACTGAGTTGTGAAGCTGCTGATTTCATTGACCGTAATACACTGGAAGACCAACTAAATTCAGAATAAATTCCGTGCTGCTCAAATATAGGACAGCGTTCATTCATATCTCTTAGAATTATATTATTATTTAATTTATCACCTCTACATTTTCGCACATTAACCTAACCTGCACGCTCGGAGATTTGATGCAACGTGACACCCGTCAGTCTCGAACTTGTAGTGGCGGAATTCGAGATTTAAACTGTACCTATTAATTACACTGTAACAGCTTTTATTGCGTGGTTGGCTGAGGTACACATGTGTGCCTAATCTGAGTTAGGGCGATAAAATGTATAGGATGTCTGTGTGCCTAATCCGAGTGTACAGGTTCCAGGTGTTTTTTTTTTTAAATATAAAACTGGGCATGCATTTGATAAAATTTGCAGTGAAAGCCTAGCGGAACCACACCGCTTGTCTGATATGAAGGATGGGCGAGCATTAAGCGGAGTTCGCGACTCCGCGCCCGTCAACGGCCACTGGACGTTTTGACAACCGCCGATATCGCGACTGAGTTATGAAGCCGCTGATTCCAATGACCGTAATACACTGGAAAACCAACTAAATTCAGAATAAATTCTGTGCTGCTCAAATATAGGACAGCGTTCATTCATATCTCTTAGAACTGCACTTAATTTAATTTATCACCTCTACATTTTTGCACATTAACTTAAACCCAGGTGTATTTATCAGTGAAAGCCTAGCGGAACCACACCGCGCGTCTGATATGAATGATGGGCGAGCATTAAGCGGAGCTTGCGACTCCGCGCCCGTCACCGGCCACTGGACGTTTTGACAACCGCCGATATCACGACTGAGTTATGAAGCCGCTGATCCCATTGACTGTAATGCACTGGAAAAATCAGCTCTTGTGAATGCCGTAAGCCGTGTGATACAACATGATACCTCCATTCATTTTACAAGATTTATGCGTAGTTGTTACTTATTTTTATGTGAAATTGGTTTTAAAAAGTTTCCTGTCTAAAAATGTACACTCCCAAAAGTAAAATAGATTAACATCTAACCTAAGTAATCATATTATTAATAACAGTATTGTTTATGTTTGAATAACTATAGAAAATGACGAAATAAAGAATACCTTTTAAACAGAGCAAGCTATAGTTAGAAATCTTATCTTAATTCGCTTCAAATACCATCGTATGACTTAGGCCCTAAGTCAATACCTTGATACGTGTATACACATCGGACTGGTAACAAAAAATAAATCAGTATTTAGAAACCTAACTGTCTTTAGCCGACAGTTTAATATAATGAATTCAATTCTGTATAAACATTTTTTGAAAAGTTGACGTCAATTTAGCGGTGTCCGGATCCGTCACAGGTTTTAAAAAACACAATGGTATTATGCAGCCCTAATGGTCGTCCCAACATGGGCATTAATCTCGTCATACAATATTGATGTTCCCACAATTTATGGCCGAAGCTTAAAGACGGATCTGAAAGTCAAAACAGCTTATTGATGTGTGAAGAAACTCACCTACACGGGAAACGGCCAAGGATGAAGCATATTTTTATAATATCGTCGTATCGTTAGCGAAATATTTTCGTTTTCATCCACAGAATACAATACAATGTGAACGTCAAAAACATAAGTCATAATTATAATAATACTACTTAAGACCGTCTGTTTACTTTCGGCGCTTTAAAGCAAAAAGTTGAAATTCACAAAGACACTCTGAAACTTTCGAAAAATGCTTTAAATTTAAATGAGATCTTGAGTTTCAAAGATGCGCCTGCATTGTAGAGGCAGGCGGGTTAATCTGCTTAGAATCAGAGACATTCGCTTCCAAAGCACGTTCTGTGATTGAATAAGATTTTAATCTGTTTTCCCTTACGGACAGAAATCGCCGACTCCTCATTATTAATCGTTGAATAATTTACTTGCGCATGCATGTCTATTCTTGCTCCGTTTGTTTACGTCTTTCTTTTCATACTTAAAGAAATGATTTATAGTTTTCTTTTAACGTGGCTAATAAATTAAGAATGATGACGCGTTTGCTTTTGATGACAAGAAATCCTTTAGGTTAAACAATTCTACTGTTTTTTATAGTTTTCTCTCATTATCTATATATATATAAAATCGAGGGGACATAACTCACTCATCACGAAATCTCGAAAACTACTGGACCAACGAAGATGTAATTTGGCAGGAAGGTAGATTATGCCTAGGAGACGTCCGCTAAGAACGGATTTTAGGAAACTCCCCCCCTAAAGGGGTAAAATGGGGGGGTTAAGGTTATATGGAACTTCCTCATTTATGGATTTAGAAGCATGAAAATTGGTACGTTGGATACTGGTTACGACTGAAAATGATCTGAGTAAGCAAAGTAAAAAAAACTCCCCCTTAATAGGGTAAAATGGGGAGATAAAGTTTATATGGAACTTCTTCATTTCTGAACTTAGAAGTATGAAAATTGGTATGTTGAATACTGATCACGATTGAAAATTATCTGCGTAAGCGAAGTTAAAAAAACTCCCCGATAATGGGGTAAAACGGGCGGATTAAGCTTATATGGAACTTCCTCATTTCTAAACTTAGAAGTATGAAAATTCGTATGTTGGATACTGGTCACGATTAAAAATGATCTGCGTATGCGAAGTAATAAAAAAACCCTTAATAGGGTAGAAAGGGAGGATTAAGGCTTATATGAAAACTTCCTCATTTCTGGACTTAGGAGTATGGAAATTGGTATGAAGGATACTAGGTCATCATTAAAAATGATCTGCGTAGGCAAAATAAAAAACACCTACTAGGGTAGAAGGGGGGGGGGGAGGGGGGTTAATGTTAGGGTGGGTGGGGTATTAAAGATACGGAGTTTGGATGTTTATGGCTCAATCACAACTACTTAAACGGCTAAATCGATCGGGATAATTGAACTCTGGTCGGGAAAATTTCATACGGTTTTTTTAAACAAACAAAAAAAACAAAGTAAAGTTTTTTTTGTTCACTTTATTCAATGAAGCATGGGTCCCTTGACAGCTCATTTTCGTGCAAAGCAAACAATTCTTTATGCATTTGCAATAAAACTCAAGAAAATTAGTTTTACACATTTTTTTAAAAGTATTGACTTGATTTTTTGAATTTGGTAGTTCAAGAATAGGAGAATGTCCGAATATTATTCATACGATAGTAGCTCCTGTTTGTTTAGGTATCGTTCGTTACCTTCTTATGCCTAAACCACGGGTAGCGTGCTCGACCTGCGATCGATGAGGTTATATTACTTTTGCAATGGTCTATCATGGGATTGCTGTTAAAAAATATATCGTGCTTCGGAAGACACGATAAGCCGATGTTTCTGGCTGCATTTGGATTGGTTAGTACACCATAACTTCAATGGGCCCGTGTGGAAGGTCATGGCACATTCTCCTTATCCATCTATATGAAGGCCTATGCCCCAGCAGCGAGAACATTAAAATAGATTGATGATGGTACTGATGAGACCTTAGAGAATGCCTATCTACCTACTTTTTGACACAAAATTTGCGATGTAGTACTCGCGGACGTAGTCGCGGCCGGCCATTCATATTCTTACTTCTACTATCCCTACTATTATTATAAATGCGAAATTGTATACGCTCACGTCAAAACGGCTGAACCAGTTTTGATGAAATTTGGAATGGAGATAGTTTGAGTTGAGACAGTGCTTCCGGGTGCTCCTACTAATTACTCCTACTGATAGGAGCACCGGGACACCCATGTCCTGATGCTACGAAGGACACACCTAGGGAAATTGTAACCGCGGGAATAAGGCTCATTTCCATGGTAAAATAAGTTTTAGCTCGGGCAAAGCTGTAGAATATAATTGGTATTTAAGGCGATAGTTAGAGTTCATGGGAAGAATGATGTTCAGAATAGAGACAGTTTAAGGCCCTGGAAAGGACATATTTTACTTTTTACCGCGGGAAATCTCATTGTATGGAAAAATCACTGTAAGCGCGGGCTAATTTGGGGGTAGAAATTGGTATTTAAGTAAATAATTTGTGACCCTGGCAAGGATTATAATATCATATTCCCACGGGAAAATCAATAAGTAGGTATTATTTGATTGTCCGTCTTTCACGTCCAAACGGAGTAACGGATCAATATGATTTTTGGTACGGGGGTAGATTGGGAGCTGGAGAATGACATAGTTTATCCCGGAAAATATTACATTCCATCAGGATAATGTCGTAGTACACGCGGGCGAAGCCCGTAAACGTAATATAAATCACTCTTAAAAACGTTATGAATTGTAACACTACTTATATCTTAAACATACTTTTGTAGGTATCTTGCAGTTTTTTTCTCGTAATAGTATTTTGACATCCTAATTAACGTAAAGTTTATAAACATTCTAGTAATAACTATGTATTTATTTTGTTAATATCACACAGAAAAAAGATAACACTATTCAATTTAATAATTGTCATTGATTATAACACTAAAACAAAGTTTAGGTTCTGTAAGTTTACTATTCTAAAAAATTTACATTGGGTCAACAATCAACAATAGTGTTATTGTTGATCGAAGCATTAGGTATTTAAACTAAAAGTGAAAACTACTTATTTCAATTTTTACTTCTTTGCATTCACAATGCAATTTTAACTATTGAAGTATTTAGAAAACATCGACCCGTCTCACAACTAGCTCCGATGGGACTCGAACCCACGACCTTTCGCTTTCCAAATCATCATCACATCGGAGCTGGTTGTGAGACGGGTCGATTTTTTCTAAATAACTATATTTTCCATTTTTCAATGATAACTACTTGTCAGCACAACTTTCAATATAAAATAACTACGATAGAGAGAGAGAAACCAAAAAACAACCTAAACCACGATTTAAATAAATAAATAACTTCTTACATTCACACCAATTATCTAAGCCCATTTTAATTTCATTAAGAAACTGTATCATGGAAAACTTGATATCGGATAAATAAATACGTATATACTTTTTGTTTGTAAATACATACTTAATATACATAGTAAACACCCTGACCAAGACAAATAGACATGCATGCACACAAATATTTGTCTTGTTCGGGAATCGAACCCGAGACCACTGGCGCACTGCCTACCCCTGCGCCAAATCGGTCGTCAACGTCAACAACAACGGTCGTTTGGCTAACATTAACAAAACTCATTCAACAATTCCTCTTTTATCAAGTATTTAGCAGCCTATACTCGAATGCCGTGGAAGGTGCATTCATTTTCATTGATTAACGTCTTCGAGACATGGCCGTCTCTAAAGACAAGAGACACGAGGTGTGACACTAGACGGGCCGCGCCTGGCAGTGTTGCGTCCATCACTGGCGGAATAAATACCGCTCTATCAATAGTGGTGATAGATACCGGTGTGTCTACCATTCATGTTTTATGTTTTGTGTTCTTGTGCGTTTGTTGTTTTTCTGGTTCCTTTAACATTTATAAGTAAAGGTATTTTAAAGGCATCTGATTTAAATTTAAAGTCATAGGCGCCACACACGATCAGTTTGAACTGTCAGTTTTCACTGAACAGTTTCACACAGACACTGACAGTTGTCATACTACACACTTTTAGTTTCACTTGACAGTAAAAACTGAACGTGTGTACCATGAAAACTATCAGTTTTTCATAGTAACACGTTGAGTTTTCACTATCAGTTAAAACTGTTCAGTGAAAACTGACAGTTAAAACTGATCGTGTGTGGCTGGGGTAAGTTATAGAAATGAAATGATATTTTTGATAATTTTTATTGAGCAGCTAACATGATAATATTTAAATTAACATACTATTAATTTCAGACAATCAGCATATTATACCTATGTCTCTATAGGTCCAAGACACGAAAGACACAAGGTGTGACACTAGACTTTGTTATTTTTTTGGTAGGTACCTATGTTATGTTTTTAAAATGTGCAGTGCCAAAACTCAAAATGCTGTATAAATATAAAATAACTCATAAGTTTGTAAGCAATGGAAAATTTAACTAGTATGTTGAATCATTAAGCGATTTCTTTGAAATTCCTCTTACTTAATATTTCCAAATACATTTTAAATAAATAAAAAAAATATCAGTAAAATACCCTGTTCCATTTTTCCATTCTCTTATTTTTTGTTTCACGAACTATTCAAAATGAATGCGTAGTGAAATCGTACTTATATTATATGTATCGCATTATAATATTACAAATCTCAGTACACAACACCTACGGCAGTTCCTTATCAGGGCGTGACGTTACTTCTTCATTTTATAGCAGCCTGGTACAAATCAGCGGCTTTCCTCGATAATAAAAGTATTTGAGCGCAACACGTGACGACAGCCGCTGGGGGCCAACCTCGGCAAATTACGGCAATTTTGACACCTCAGAGGCGCTAACTGGGGCCAACCCTGCAATTTGTAAGACGTGCGATACTGAGCCCTTACCACGAGCTGATGAACAAACCATGCTTTCTTATCTTTAAATGAATTTTATAATAATACTAGCTGACCCGGCAAACGTTGATTTTCCATATAAATTATTTCTAGAGATACTAATATAGCTATTTAAAAATGGGGGTTGGTGGTAGAGTCACGTACAGTAGTGAAAATTAAGGGTAATATGTATTTATAGAGCCAAATCATTGTTTATTATTAAAAATTTTTTTTTTTTAGAGTGGGCCACCCATTATTTTGTATCACTTGTGCCCGAATACTCGTACGCTACTTATCTTTGGGAGCGTCTCAAACATCGCCCTGTCTCAACAATTATTAATAGAATTTGCAAAAAGGCTATATAAGAGGAGAAAATTTCCATTAAAAAGGCCTGACTCCTGGAGTTCTATTTTCATTATTTATTTTTAAGAAATAACAGGCGTAATAAACTTTCCAGTGTACCAACTAGTGTGTGTGGTAGCGTTTCAACTTGCGCACATTTAAAGACACGAGTTTCAGAACTAGGTTTTTGGTTGTAGTTCCGTTATAAACGTCTCAATTTGATCGCCTCTGTGGTCTAGTGATTCACACTACCGCTTTCAGCAGACCCAGAGGTATTCGATTTGGTTGGTGGTAGGACTTGTTTTTAGTCCGCCTCGACTAAAAACAAGTCCTACCATCATCTTATCTAATTCTGAAGCCATAACAACGATGTTCATCATTGTTGTGTTCCTGCAATTAGAGATAAGATAGCCAACTCATCGGTGATTGAGGATTCCGGGGGTAGTGCACTTCCACCTTCAGCCTTATTACCCACCACTTAACATCAGGTGTGATGAAAGCTCTGAGTTTCCCCAGTCGTGGATATAAAAAAGTAGAAGCACAAGATAAAAATAAAGCTGACGATGAAATCGCGAAAAAACAGAATTCCACGGGCAATCACTTTACCTGACTATGGGCGTTTGTGCACTACACTGAATTTTACCGATCCGGAAAAAAACGGATGCTTGTATTTTAGGGTTCGAAACATTGAAACTACACGAAATAAATAAATTCTTACCATTATAAATGATTAAATTATTAAAATACAAGCATCCGTTTTTTCCCGGATCGGTAAAATTCAGTGTAGTGCACAAACGCCCTAACTGTCTGACCGTGATTTTATTAAGCTTAAACCAATAAACCAATTTTGATAAAATTTATCACGGAGAATATTAAGATTGGCATAGGCATCTCTAAGCAAATTAAGAGATCCCTAAGAAGCCGTTATAATCGTAGTTCACATGAACAAAGTCGTGTACATCCACAAGTGTTAAATTAATATTGTAAGCAAAATAGCACTATACGCTTTGTATAGCTCCATCTCTTATCCAAGCTTACAGCAACATTTACAATAGATCTTTATATGTAGATACTTAAAAGATAATATTGAAGTAATATTAATGAAATGACGAAGCTATTATTTTAGCATAGAAGCTCCGCGCGGTTTTACACGCGTGGTACTACATCTATGGGAATATCGGGTTTAAATTTGGCCTGTGACTCAAGAATGTAGGTAAAATGGTAAAAGTACATTACAGCCGAGAACGGGAATCTAGTAATTTGCATTGTCGAGGATGGATTTGAATGGCTTTAATCATACAATGCAAATTGCTTCCAGTACAAGGCTTGTATAAAACTTTTCTCACGAAATGCGAGAAAATACAATTTTTTTGTTAACATGGAATGTTAGAACAACTCGGAGCATAAGTGAGAAAAATAATTTGTTTAGATTTTTAAAATCGGTTCAGTAGTTTATGCATTTATCCATTACAAGTAAGTATATAAAAAATCAAATCTTTTCTTTTGATATTAGTATAGATTAAACTGCTTTACAGTTCGTGGTAAGGCCACTGGTCTGCTGGCGGCGAAGCCCTGATTTACTTTAATTTAAGACACTTGCAATGGAAGGTATTGTTGGTGCTCTTTTGTTTTTGTAGGAGCCCCATTAGACGCTCGTGGCTTACTCCGAAATCAGTTCATAAGATTTTATTCTTGATATGACGTAGCCACACGTATCTTGATGAAGAGTATTATCTGATACTTACCTCCTACTCTGAAGAAATATATTTAATATGTGATATATTAAATGTGTGGAGACCCAAATTTTAAACGACGTCAAATAGCCCATTGAGTTGCTTAATTAATCGAAAAAAAAACTATTTTAACACACATTTGAATTTTCATAGGTATTTGTAGCAAATTATATTTTGAAAATTCTGAAACGAATCCCCAAAAGTTTTTGTAAGTTAGCAAATGTTGTATGAAAATAAAGCTCAGGATAAAAATAAGAGCTCTAAACCCCAAATTTGGTAGCTAATCAAGCATCTCTAAAGTCCACCTGTCCGATCGCGCTGCCGATCGCAACCGAGTGTAACACAGTCCCGCGCCTACTGGGAAACAATGGCCGCACCGAGATCGCCCCTGCAATCTGTGCGAGTTGTAATCTCGCAAATATTTATTATATGTCAAAACAATATGCCGAAATGGAAGGCTTATTGCGGTTTTTACAAATGTGGCTGGCTTCGAGCGCTCGTTAGTGTGAAGACTGTGAAGTACGACGCATTGTAGGCCACAATGGGAGGCGGGGCGGCCCGAGGCGCCTGCGCGAAATCACATCCTCTGTTCCATATTTAAATCAATGACAGTTCTCACGCACTCTAGAAACAAACATGGCGAATATGGTAAACCAGTGTGGTGTTGGCGGAAAACTTTTATTTATAGATATTTAAGATTAAGTAACTTCCTTTACGCCATCCGGAGGGATAATTGCTTATAATTATTGTTCAAGTAGGATTTTGGATCAAGTTAAACGTCAGACTCAGAAGTAGTGGTAAGAAAAGTGAACCGGTAGGTATTACACTTCTATAAAGTATCCATAATTGTTAAATTAAATAGAAATTATAATAAGTTTCTTGGTGACGGGCCGGTGGAATTGACCGTTACAAGAGATAATGTTCAAGTTTATTATCTAGATACACTAATATAATAATATAAAGAGGCTACTTTCATAATATAACAGTGACATTGACTCAGACAGCCAAAGGTCGAGTTGATAGTAACAATTGTATTGTGATGCAAAAAAATAAAAATAATTTTCACGCCAAGTGTATAAATAATAACCATATAATTACTGAATTAAGAAACTAAAAAAATGCATGCTAATCAACCCGCTCGGTTAAAACACTTCGCTAAACGACTCTGAGCTTATAAAATGTCCAAGATAGCCCCGCGCATCTCGTTTCATATCTCATTTACATCTTTCAGTTGATAAAGAAATAATCATAACATCAAAAGTCCCGTTTATTCCGATACCGGCAGCGGCGCGTGGCGGCCGCAAAACGCGCTCTTTCAGTTTTACGACAAAATAATATTCTTTAATTATAATGGAGCGTCGCGATGTAAAAAGCGGCGCACGCGACATCTGTATTAAATTTTAATGGAATAAAGACGCGGCTAAGGTTGTAGCAGAGCGGAGGCTATGACACAACTATCCGCTTATCTTTACTTGTCGTTTTCTCTCTTGATAAGGCTTGTTATTTGACATTATTTGAAACAAAATTTTGCCGACGGTTCGCTCCTAATAAATTCAAGATAAATTCGATATATTAACTTTATTCGATTATTTTATAAACAATATTATTTCCTGCAAACTATGCTGTTCATCTTTCATTCCCTTAGGGGGAGAATTTTGGAAATTTCTCGCTTAAAGGATTATCACGCTATAAAAACTTTCTATCATTCGCAATCATTCTATGATTTTAGCGTATGTTGATCGATCAATCAGTAACAGTAATGGCCAAGTTCAAGATGTCCCTAAGTCTTTCTATTTCTTAGGTTACAGAATGGCGCCGGTGAAATTTTTATTTTTCCTTTGAGACATCAATATCTTACTTTATAACATGAATCACAGTAAAAACGTTTTACTTGGGTGTCTCTTAAATTTGAACGTTGTAAAATATAAATTTAATAAGTAGTATTAGTATAAAGCGACTTAAATGGTCTGGCCTAACGTCCGAATTCTCGAACGCAAATTAAATTTGGGAGCGTCTAAACAGCATGGCATCTCTTTCATACGTTTGACATTTAAAACGACAGGGCTATGCTTGAGACGCTCCTAAAGTTAAGTAGCGTTCGAGTATTCGGAGATTAGTTCGAGAATTCGGGCGTTAGCCTTTGGACTTAGGGATTTTTAAGCTGGACTTATGGATTTCAATACATATTTATTTGGACTAAGGAGCATTATCATCATCATTACCAACCACTTGTGACAGTCTACTGCTTGAATACTCCTCTACATAATAAAATCACAACTAAATTATAATTTGTGACAGTCCACTGCTTCCTACGTAGTAAAATCAAAATAGTGACAGTTACCTTACAACTTAGTGACATTCAAGTAAAAATCATGGACTTGGGGACTTTTTCCACACTTAGGAATTTTTTGAACTCGCTCATAGGCTACTATGTGTATAAAAAAATTATACTTAGGAACCACTTACAAACATTTTAAATATATAAAACTATAGACAATGACATTGGTGATACAAGTCATATAAAAAACAAATCTTTCAAACACATCAAAAACAATAATGCTGGCGATAAAACTCCACCATTGATCTACGTGTAGCAATGAAATGCAGGGAAATGCAAGGAAATGGAAACAGGTAAAATAGTGTATTGATTTTACGCTGTTAAAAGCTTTTCCCTGTGGCACACAAGACATTACAAAACACCACTATCACTTGGCAGGTCTTAGCTTTGTGAATACGCTCGACAAGTGACAGTTCTCTCTACGCTCTATTTAAAACCACGGTCTCTCTACCGCACCTGCGGATCGAAGATCGAGTTTGCAAAGGCGGTCGATCACTGAGCAAGTATTCGGGTACCTGGAATCCGCAAAGTGAATCTAATTAAAAATTAATTACTTGATCGACTTCAAACATGAACGCAATGAGATATAAAAAGTTACGCCGCGAAGTATGAATCTTCTACGAGATAAGTTAATGTCAACAGTTAATTCTTTAACTACTCATTCTAAGTTCTTTTGTTCTCACTGCAGTACGAGCATCAGTCGTACGGCGGACGCTGACGCAGAATTTTCGCAGAGTTGTCGCTTCTTTGTATATGTCGCAGGGATATGAGGAAATCAGAGATTTCACGAAATCCCTAGGGATACCACGAAATCACGGAAGATGTGGTGAAATATTCTTATTTACGACGTCTTCTTCCTAAACAAGTTCAGTGATATATTTAAATTTCGTGTTTTTTTGTGAAAGCAATCCACAAGTTGTGTTTTACAAAAAAAATACACGAAATTTCCGAAGCGATCGCCTTAAAATTCTAACCTATCACGTGTTCTACAGGACTTCCGATACAAACTCGCTCATACCTGTCACCTGCAGCCGTGAACTTACTGTTATTACTTCAGCTATTCTTCATTTCACTAGATTTAGTTTAGTGAAACGACATATCACTGAACTTTTTTAGGAAGATGACGTCGTAAATACGAATATTCCACATCTTCCGTGATTTCGTGGTATCCCTAGGGATTTCGTGAAATCTCTGATTTCCTCATATCCATGCGACATATATAAAGATACAGCGTCCGCCGCGCGACTGACACGCGACTAATGTACCGTATCGCTCCCGCTTCGCAGACGCGTGATCGCTTCAGTCTGGTCACAGCATTATACTTGAACACGTCAGTGGATTTACATTTTATCCAGCTCTTTGTTGTAAACTATTTGATCTCCTGCTTTGTTTATATTTTAGAATAAGAGACTGAAACAACTAAACAACTGTTATTAACAAACAAAAACATTATGTAATCGTAATGAAATAAAATGGTGAAAAACGTCTGGCGTTAAGAAGTTACATACAAAAGACATCAACGCGTTACGGGATGGCTTTACACTTTTCTAAGAATCCATAATTAAATATAATTTATAATAGGTATTAGATTATAATAAGTCATCACGGTATATATTGTACACTAGCTTCCCCCGCGGCATCGCTCGCGTGCAATTCGGGTTATGCGGTTGCATATTGTCGTTTTATCCCTTTTAGAGCTAGAATTATACAAAATCCTCTTTAGCGGATGCCTACTCCATGATACCTATCTGCGTGCCAAACTTCACCTCAAACCGTCCAGTAGTTAGAGGTTGAATTTTATACCGTACAAATTATATTACTTTACAGGAACATTAATTATACTGTGTTAATATTTATACCCATAAAGTTATTTAGCATTTTTTTTTCCCTGAGAACCGAACAAACGCTACATTAACAGTGCGTAAGTATTTTGACTGAATTTTTGTTTAGCTTAACACGTTGAACGCCATGGGGGATATCATGTCACCCCCACTATTTTAGTACCAAGCCAAGTAGTAGCCAATTAAAAATTATAGTTTTTTTTTTCTAATCCACTCGCATATTATATTATTTAGCGTACACCCATTGACGACGGCCCAGCCGAATGGGGCCGGAGAACAATGGATATTGTGTCTCATTTCTGGGGCTTTGAATGATTAAATTGATAAGTAAATGTAAAAAATAATGACAAATGAAGTATTTAAAAAAAGTCGAACCGTCTCACAACTAGCTCCGATGGGACTCGAAACCACGACCATTCGCTATCCGGGCGACTGCTCTAACGGATAGCGAAAGGTCGTGGGTTCGAGTCCCATCGGAGCTAGTTGTGAGACGGGTCGATATTTCTAAATACTTCATTTTCCATTTTACAATAAAAAAAAATTCATTGTGAATGCAAAAAAAGTAAAAATTTAAATAAGTATATTATGTTAATCACATTTCATCCATTAAACAGATGGGTAAAGGTCGATCTCTATTCGTCTTAGGGCATAACTCTCGCCTCGCAAGCTTGTGCTTTTTTTTTTAATTACTAACTGAATGACAGATAAGATACAGATAGATAATACAAAAATAATGATGGACAATCATTAATTTTAAAAAGAAGAATTCTGGATTATAACGCCTGTATACTTTCTCATTTGTCGATTAATACAATAACCGGGACCAACGTTACTGGTCATTACAACCGCCTCAGGGTCCATTCTAGTTACCGTCACTTTGTATAAATTATATAAAAATAAGCACATCAAGACAAGGACAGCTTTATGTGATACCTAAGTGATAGAGGGAGAGGGGTGAAGTGGCAAGGGCAGGTGTCAAACACATCTGCTGGCGGTGAAGGCACGTGGCTGGCCCTCCGACCCGCGACTACCAACGGGGAAACGGTAAGAAATCTAAAATTAAATCGTATAATTAATTCGTGATGTTTACTTATTCGGGAAAAGAAAAAAAACTCAAATCGCGAAATTCTAAAATCTGCTATATGAAATTTTGCGAAAGTGTAGGCAATTTCAGACAAGATTTTGCTTTTGCCTGTGACTTCGTACGCACGATGAAGTGATTTTTGTGTTAGTTTAGTTTAAGCGTATCTGATGTCTGTCTGTCTAGATTTCTAAAAAGGTCTAAAGAATATCAAATACGCAGGCTAAGGTATGAACATGGTATGGTGTTATGACATATCATACTGCATGAACGTATTAGAACCCTTATAAGATAATAACTTTGTTGTCTGTCCGTCAAGACCGTTTTTATCAGGAACGCGTGGAGGTTCAAGCTGAAATACTCAGGTCTGTAATTACTTCGAGCAGCGAAAAATTAAACTTCGAAGTCAACGCAATCAAAATATACGTTTATTCGCCGCATATCATCGCTCGCAATAATAATCAAAAACAATCAGCTACTTCCTGTTGACCAAGAATCATTAAATTTGGCTAGAACTAAGAGTTTAAGGGAAACACCCGAAAATTAAGGACAAATCATAGATATATCACAGAAAAAAAAACATTTGAAGTTTATTTCAAACAAAATGAGTAGGTTCATACGTGTGAAATGGGTACTTATGTAAAAATTTTTCTTGTCTACTCCATAGTGTGGGATGTCATTGAATAGCAATTTCAAAAATATTGTGGGTTACTAAAGACAGTTTTTTTTATTGAGGCATTCGTTTGTGAATTTTTAAGCTTTAAAGTGCAACATTTTGTTAGTCAAGTGCCCCCCCCCCCCCTGCCAGCCAAATGGTTGGTTTTGGATTACTGAAAAAATTCACGATAGTAGTACATATGACGAAGTTAAAAGGAAAACTATCACAGCTAATTAGGCTTTACAAGTTTTTGAGATATAACACATTTTCGAAAACCGCAAATAAAACTTTGTCATTCATACGAATACTATGAAAAACAAAGTTATTTTCTTCTGGCAAAAAATGACAGTGGTATTTTGATAGGTGTACGTAATCGGTACGTTAAGTTGGTACGGAACCCTTCATGAGCGAGTCCGACTCGCACTTGGCCGATTTTTTTAAGTTACTAAGATATTTTTCTGCAGTAAAAGGTACCCTTAATTCTGAGCCGGGATATAAACTATCCCCGATAGAAATATACCCTAATATACCCATAGAAAATTCGTTCAGTAGTTTTGCGTGAAAAGTGAACAGACAAATTTTTTTTTTTTTTTATATTTATTGATTTGGGGTCTACGAATATATCTTGTACAGTACACATTAGGCAGCAGTTTGGTATCTAGGAGTATATCCTGTACAGTACACATTAGGCAGAAGTAATTGTTTCATAAAAAATATCGCATGCACAGATCAGGAGGTCTACTCTAATTCAACGAAAAACGAAATTTCTTTCGAAACTTCGCACATTTCCTACCACCGACTTCTTCGTTTCGAAACTTCGTTGAAACGAAAATGCTTTGACGTTTAAATTTTCTAAGCCTACTCTAATTCAATTTAATAACGAACGAAAATTGAAGTTTGGCAGTTTTTAGTTCGCAGTTTTGACGAACTCAAAAGCGTTACCTTTCTATTTTCGTTTGGGTCGATTTTTATTAAAATATTAACTGATATGGCTACGAAGCAGCTTTTAATCGCTGCTGCTTTGCGCGAAGAACGCTTGGAGAGGAGAAAGAACCGGCAACACCTGCGAAATCAGTTATTTATAGCGAACATTCCCGATCTAGAGTTTATAGAAAATTACAGACTCAGTCGGGAATTATTCGAGGAGCTGTGGACTGAGATAGTGCCTTTATTACCTCCAGGGGCAAGGCGACAAGAGTTCAAGCCAACCCATAAAGTAAGTTTGTACTATGTAAACACGCATTTCAATGAACTTTTCGATTTTACTTTTCATAAGCCTGGTTATCGCTTTTCAGATATAGATATTGACTTAAACAACAGCACTTAATGCACCGCATACAGGTACTAGCGAAGCACATAAGATTTCTTCAAAATCTCAAAAAAAGGAATCATATTAAGCGGAAATAAGTAGTAAATATAGGTACCTAGTGATAACCGATTAACGATTTTTTCATTTACTTTATTTTCAATACTAAAGTTCTATTTTATTTATTTTCAGGTGATTCTGGATAAAGATATCCGTGAAATGACACCCGTGATCGACGGGTGTCATCACTCCCTTAGAAGACTAAGGGAGTGATGACACCCGTCGATAATGCTGTTGAGGACTCTCTAGCTAGAGGGAAGATACTGCCATCCAAAAACGTCCACGCTGCACCGTTGAACGCACATTTGGTGTATTGAAAGCTCGATGGTAGAGATGTCTTTTGTCTAGCTTGTCCATTACTGCCCAGAAACAGCAGCTAAAATTATAGTAGCCTGCTATGTGTATAGTACATATGTATAAGGGCTGGTATGGAGGTCCGGAGTTTTTTTTTCCGAGGAGGGAGGTCCCTATTTGACAGAAGAGGATCACCAAACGGACAGAGCCAGGCAGATTCGCAGGGAAATTGAGACAGCCGCATCTTCGACTCGAGCTTTACAGGCAGGTCGAGGGAAAAGCGCTGTATTAATACAAATTTTAGAAAGGAACCAGGAAGATACATTCATACCAAACCAATTAATAAAATTGTAATATTGAAATAAAACCCACTTGTGTAACTTTTTTTTTGTCATAGGAGATAATCATCAGTGTCTCAGTTAAATGTACCTACGACAAGACGAGGAAATCGTTATGCATGCCTAACTGCGTGTTTGCTACATATTTGCTTGCTGCATTCTTATAATATCCAAATAAAATGTAGCCTATGCCACCCGGAAAGAATGTAGCTTTCTAATGGTCAAAGAATTGTCTAAATCGGTCTAGTAGTTTCGGAGCCTATTCGATGCAAACTAACAAACAATCAAATCTTTCCTCTTTATAATATTAGTTAAGAAGACTAGCGGATCATCGCAGTTTAACCCGCTTGCTACCCGTTCCCGTAGGAATATCGGGATAAAATATAGCCTATGTCACTCGGGAAGAATGTAGCTGTCTAATGGTCAAAGAATTGTCTAAACCGGTCTAGTAGTTTCGGAGCCTATTCGATGCAAACAAACAAACAATTAAATCTTTCCTCTTTATAATATTAGTTTAGAAGACTAGCGGATCATCGCAGTTTTACCCGCTTGCTACCCGTTCCCGTAGGAATATCGGGATAAAATATAGCCTATGTCACTCGGGAAGATTGTAGCTGTCTAATGGTCAAAGAACTTTCCAAATCGGTCTAGTAGTTTTGGAGCCTATTCGATGAACAAACAAACAATCAAATCTTTCCTCTTTATAATATTAGTATAGATTAAAAAGACAATATCAATGTATTTAATGGTTTTTATTTCTTACTTCAATACATGATATTAGCTTACATTTAACATTTACAAAACAAGAAACATATCGTTACATATTACAACAAATTGGTTATAGGATAAGCACTGATTATACAACATTATAGTACATTATATTATAACCTTTATGAGAAAAAATCTCATATAAATATTAGAATATTTTCCTTTTAAACAAATATAAAGTTGTAGGTTCCTACCTAAAACCTATAACTTTATATTTGTTTAGTCATTTTATCCTTCGCGAGCAGTCGCCCGGATAGCGAAAGGTCGTGGGTTCGAATCCCATCGCAGCTGGTTGTGAGACGGGTCGACTTTTTCTAAATACCTACTTCATTTTTAATTTTTCACAAATAAAAATTGCATAGTGTATGCAAGAAAGTAAAGATTTAAATAACTAAGCAATAAGTTTGAGGTGCGAGGTTGGAGTTGGTTGGTAACAGGAGAAAATCTTTATTATTTAAAGTTGTTCTCGCAATAGCTCACACAGCTGCAAATGGCATGGCAGCCCTGATGCCTGCGAGCTCAGCGTTCCTTACTGTCTCTCTCTCTACGCGCCCATCTTCATACTGGTATTACTGATACAACCTGCTTCTGACGTCTGTAGCAGGCAGGTAAGGCTGCAAAACAACATTCAAATAAGTTCCAAAATTGTATACCTACATACATTGCAGGGAATACTTATTATATTTTTTAGTGATACACAGTAACTTTCTTGTAATTTTAATTGTCTCCGTAGTTTAAAAGTATGTGGATCACAGAGGGCGGCACAGGTAGTTTTTGTATGGATTGTTAGGATGTAAGTATAATTAGGTACCTTTTGCCACTAGGTACTGAATCGTCTTTGTGCAACCACCCATGGAATTGAGAGTGTCGCACAACTCCTCCCACAGCCTCTTTGTCTGGACCTTTCCTTCTATACTCCTCAATCTGCCGCGAGCATGATCTTTATGTTCATCGAGGAAATCGAGGAGTACAGTGATTTGCTGAGGAATTGTCGAACAGGAATTTGGAGCCATACTGAAAAGATGTGGTGAAACTAAATAATAGGAACCTATTACGAAAATATTATTTAAATAAGAATTAGGCGTGCAAAACATAAATATTAATACTTACTTTCTTTGGTAATTCCGTATAAATAACACCAAATTATGCACCAAATATTTTGAAATTTTGAAGTAACGGCTGACGGCTCAGCTAATGTCATACTGCGGACAAGTTACGTTGTCATACGACGACAAGCATAAATCTGGGTCGGTGATAATCATTGGAACTAATTTTTCATACGAATTATCATTTTGACACCTAATTTTGTACTGCAAGTGGCTCCTCTGTCACCGGAACATACAGGAATGTGGGACTATAGAGGTCAGTGGGGACTATAGACATCTTAACTTGGGCGGTTATCAGTTATTGAAAGGGTTCTTTTAGTGTCACTGTGTTTTTCGACATAAACTTGAATTTTAATTGCTCATTTATCAGTTTCTGGGTTATTAAACATAGTAAACCATTACTAATTAAATACATTCTTAAAATTATTAAACCAACGTTTTAATTTTAAAGTTAATTTAAAAACCGGTTATTTACCGTAAATGACATTAAAAGAACCTACGTAATGTTGTTCATTCCATTCGTTCACGAAAATTGTCTATGGATTCGAACTTTTCGTGCGCGTCCGAAAATGTTCAAGAGTAGCGGCAGAAACGAAACTTCGTTTAAATTTCTTTCGTTTCCGAAATTTCGTTTCGGAGAACAAGAGTAGAGCTCCAGGCTTCGTTACTATTTTATTACATCTCTATAGATTTGATAATAATGAATAAGAACTTTTTTTTAATTTGGCTTACCAAGTTATTAGTTCTAATGTTGATAAATTAGAAGAACACAAACGCAATAGTAGCGATCACAAAAAGTAATACGTGCGTTGCTAATGATTACATCCTACGCTTAGGTTTGGGGAGATATACAATAAAGTCAATAAATTATATTTTGTATATAGAAACGTTAACTAACTAAAACTTACAATTTCATTTATACCCACATTGTGTCAGGCTTGTCAAGTTACGCCTTCTTCATTGAACGGATATGAAGTTGACTGAAACCCAACGCACCAAGACACAGCAACTGTTCTAACAAAAATAAAATAATATTAAGCAATAAATCTGCATCAATGTACAAAATAACGTTGCTCAATTTCTAAGGTTTTTAAATTTTAACCATATTTCATCAACTTTGATCTACAAAATAGTACCTATATGCAAAAAAATCAATAAAACTGCAAACTTGTTACATTATAACTGACACTTTATGTACGGTTACCCGAATCAAAACTGAAAAGGGACACCTTTTTTTTAAAGATAAAGATCATTATCACTAATTCACTTAAATTCGCTTCAAGTAAGTACAAATTCATCATTACTTCGTTATTGAATCAAAAGCCAGCACCGTGAAGCAATTTAAGCTAATTACATGTTCAGGATCCCAACAACTTCTGGGCATATTTTAGTGCAAGCAGACGTTAGTCACACCGGAGCGTAACAAGGGCGTGATCATAATTATTTTCGCATGGAAATTATCATATTGACCAACGGTAGCGCTGCAGGTACTTACCTATTTAATTGATCATTTTCTTCAATTCCATCACTTTGCACTTCAATAAATCTTAATGACGTCAATTAGACAAAAAACTTTACCTGTTTTAATCGACCAAAGTCTGAAAACCATAAACCTTAACTTTGTACATCAAAATCGGTTAAATGTTTTTATCAGTACCTCAAGCACGAAAGCCTCTCGTTATGGTATCTAATGGAGTTTTAGTTCCTTAAGGGCACGTACTTCCAAATTATCGAAATCAACCTATTTTTGATTCAAAAGTAAACAATCAAATATTTTAATTTTTTTAATTTTTGCACTCACAATGCAATTTTTAATATAGAAAAATGGAAAATGAAGTATTTAGAAAAAATCGATCCGTCTCACAACTAGTCAAATATTCTTTATTATGAGCAGATAAAAATATAATGTTGATGTTTCATAAACGATCATGATTATTTTGTGGCTAGAAACACGATATTCGTATCGTATCTCGACAATAAAAAAATTCAAAAACAAAGAAAATTTTCATTATTTTTATATTTTTTTGGTTTTATACTTAGATTAATAATCTCTAATTCACGAATAATATATAGAAAAATAGGTAGAATATTCTCAGGCTACTTTTTCAAAAAGTGAATTTATGCTCAAAATAACAACAAAAACATTGAAAAAATTAAAAACTGAGGTTATTTTCATTAGGTACTCTTCACACGTAAGGAAAAAGACAAAGACAGAGTTTTTGGAAGATCCTGCCCTTAAACAACCGAAAGAAGCGCTGCTCTGATTTTCTTGCAAAATAATTCGATAACTATTACGAAACCGAGAGTTTCTATCGTGCTTGGGGTAAGAGGATTACCAATGAAATACCTACATAGAGGAGTATTTGCAAACATCAGTAACAGATATGTAAGTGTACTCTTATAAAAGTTTAAGTACAACTCTTGGAGTTCCTTCCCTTTCCTCGTTTTTTTTATATAAACATGATGTGGATGGAGACAGTTTCGATGCCGCAGCTGCTTTAATTTTAAACGAAAGCCCTTATTATGAAATACCGAAAAGAGTTTATTAGCATAATACCTACCCGTTTAGGTAATTTATTAAGATGAGTACTCAAACTTGGTATGTTAAACATGTACTTAGTGTACGGAATTCAGGAAATGTTTAATGTTTATTACATAGTACTGAATATAAGAAAGTCAAAAAGACAAGATGAAGCATTTTAAAATATGAAAGGTGTAATATTCAGATTCACAATTTAGTTTGTGTATTTTTTTGTACAGTACTTATCGTTTCAAATACATTACAAGAAAACGTTCAATACATTTTTCTTTTCAGTAAGCTTTGCTACCCAAAAAAGGACCTTATTGCAACCGTTTTCATATCGCGGCCGTACATTATGACAACTGGAATAATTCCGAGCAATCGAGCAGGGAACATTAAGATCGCAGACACATGTAATCCGATACTCCTGATCGCTGTACTTGTATCTTACAACGGCTCCTGTCAACACTCTTATATTAACGTTATAAGGTTTAAATTTGCCCAATTCACTTACCTTCTTGATATTAAAGAACTGTGTTGTTTGTTTGTAATCGAATGGCATGAACTGTCGTCGCCCCAGAAATTAGATACTATCACGGCGAAATAATTATCTCACCCGCTTCATAACGACACTATAAGGCAACCACAAGTTAATGTTCAATGGCTTTTCTTGAAGCTAAAATGTTTGTAATATACCTACAATGCTTACAATGTTTGACGACCGTTTTGGCGCAGGGGTAGGATACCTGCCAAACAAGACAAATATTTGTGTGCATGTTTTCTATGTACATTAAGTATTTAAAAAGTATTTAAGTGTATGTTTGTCCAGTTTATAAACGAAATTTACATGGGCTTAGATAAATTGGTGCCTATGATTGTAAAAAAATATTTATTTATTTTATTAACCGAGGATCCGCGCGGTTTTACCCACGCGTGGTACCCGTTGCCGTGGGAATATCGGGATAAAATATAGCCTATAGGCGTTAGTGTATATATTCTTTGCTATAGGTTAATCAGAAATAATTTTTGAAATCTGTTTTTGAAAAAAGTCGTTTTTTAGTTTATTCATTTTATACGCACATACAAATCTTTTTTCTTTACAAAATTATAGTATTAGTACTTTTATAATAGTTCTGTAGATTAAAGGTATGTTTGATATAACTGTTTGATATTTTTGCATAATCATTTTAGACTCTTAGGTATAAAAATTTTACTCAGTCTTATAGAATTAATTGTTTATTTTTATATCCAGCGGGGTAGCACTTTGCTTTCATCACACCTGATGTTAAGTGAAGATATGCTGAAGGTGGAAGCGCACAGCTTCCGGAACCCTCAACCACTGAGAAACTGGCTGTCTTATCTCTCACTGCCAGAACACAACGATGCTGAAAACATCGTTGTTATGGAGTCGGTCTTAGTTAATGTGGCTGTGGTGGTAACTAGCTAGGCCTTATAAACTTAGAACAAGTCCTTCCACTTACCAAAAATGACTGGCCAAAAATATTATTTTGAATTTAATATAAGTTACGAATTAGAGCATATTTTTGTCCTTGATTTTTTTATCTGCTTAAACCGCAGAATGAATATAGAAAATTAATGCTTTTTTGAAAAGTTATAACATAAAGGGGCCAACAAGCACATAGACACTTATAGGAAAAATGTGATAGTAAAAAACCACGAGCTCTATAAGTAGCTTTCAGGCGGGATTTCAAAATTCGACGAGTCGTGTAGGCCTTTCCGTAGCTTAGTTGGTCAAAGCATCGGGCCGGATTCCCGGAGGCGCGGGTTCGAATCCCGCCTGAAAGCTACTTATAGGGCTCGTGGTTTTTTACTATCACATTTTTCCTATACTTACAAAAATTGCATAGTGAATGCATAAAAATAATATAAAATCTCAATATGGCTGTTTCATCTTAATCGATTGTTAAACATTTGTAAAACTGTTTCTTTCAGATGCGAGGGTTTCCTCACATTGATGAAGCAACGCTGGCCTACAGCGTAACAAGTGATAGCAAAATTCGACGAGTCGTGTAGGCCTTTCGGTAGCTTAGTTGGTCAGAGCATCGGGCCGGATTCCCGGAGGCGCGGGTTCGAATCCCGCCTGAAAGCTACTTATAGGGCTCGTGGTTTTTTACTATCACATTTTTCCTATACTTACAAAACTTGCATTGTAAATGCATAAAAATAATATAAAATCTCAACATAGACACTTGGAAAAAACCGATGTCGATTTTCTGAAGTACCTAACAAGTGAAAAGATAGAAAAGAACTTAATCGATTGTATTTTATTCAGTTTTTATTCAAATATCTTGGTTTAAAACTTGCTTAGCTCTACTTAGTGCAAGAAAAGTAATTGAACTTGTCAAAAGCAGAACCTGAATTACATTCTTTTTTTGGTATTACATTTTATTATAAAATAGTTATCTGCTAAAATCCAATTTAAATGCAAACATCGCGAGCCTATAAACAACGGTGTCGTCCGATATGGATAGGCTATGAAAAATACATTGTGATTTATTGGAAACGAGATAACGCAACGCCGCGGGAAGGTAATAGTCAAGTTTGACTTGTGACGACAGGAAAAGATATTGAGAAATTTGTTTGTTTTATGTGATACTTTCATTTTTCATACCAATTGGGTCCTTACCTGTAACGGTTATTAGTTATGGCTGGCAACATTTACCGTACCTATGTTTTTTTATTTATTTAAAAATAAATAACAGCATTTCATAGCTATCGTACAAGCACCTTAAGATAAAAGTATTTTCATGCATCATATTTTTTTTAAATTTCCAGTAGCGTACATCCGCTATTAGCTGAAAATGTAACTTATTATGAGCACAAACAAAACATGTTCTTGTTTATTTGCTGTAAGGTAAGATATAAAAGAAGGAGAAAAAAAAACGAATTGTCTGGTCAATCAAAGTTTATCCAATAGTCCATGGACTCAATAGTATCAATAAATCTAAGCAGTCAATTGTCTAACTTCTCTTCTTCTTCTTCCTCCGGCCTTTTCCCATTTCTATTCTGGGTCGTCATGGGTCTGTATTAGACCTCTCCAGATCTTTCTTGACGACGGATATCCATGTTAAACGGGGTCTGCCGCGACTTCTTGACTCCGATTTCAGAACCAGCACTTTTCTAGTCAATTGTCTAATTTGTGTCAGAAAAATTATAAAAAACCACCAGCCCTGCAAGTAAATTTTCAGACGGATTCGAGCCCTTTTAGCGACGGATTAGAAAAAGATTTTAGGTAGCTTATTAGCTTCGATTGTCTTTTTTTTTTTGGTAGAACTGATCCAGTTAGTCACTTTGGCAGTCAATATAGGTGCCTATAGTATGGCCTCTATTGTTACAGAGGTTAACAAACTTTACAAAAGCAACTAATTTCTTTACTGCCATAGGCAAAGTAAAACACATCTTAGATTAACGATCTAATTGTATAGAATACGTAGGTATAAAACAAGTTACAGAACTATTTCTCAATTCTCAGATTAGATGTCAAAGTAACTTTTGCCTCCGGAAATTTTCGGCAGCTCAATTTAATATTAAGCTGCGGGTTACGTTTTAAATAGTTTTTTACATCAATCAGTTAGTTAGGTGAGTTACTAGAATAATATTTTCCCATTATGCCGTAATTACATATCTATACCTTATTATAAAGAGGAAAGATTTGTATTTTTGTATGTAACGAATATACTCAAAAAGTACTGGACCGATTTAGAAAATTCTTTCACCGTTAGAAAGCTACAGTCTTCCCGAGTGACATAGGCTATATTTTATCCCGATATTCCCACGGGAACGGGTACCACGCGGGTGAAACCGCGGGCGGCCGCTAGTTACTTAATAAAATTACTATGTTTATAACAGTTAGTAGCCCTAGTACGAAACACTGTCGTTATGGTAACCGATATCGTAATCGTACCTACTATTTTGTATGAAAAACAGAGCAGCGGCTCTTTAGGTCGTACGTTTAGTCAATTCTGTTAACCCTGCCCAATTCTGTTAATTCTGCCCCAATTCTGTTAACCCTGAATTGGGCCCCAGGTTGTTTTTCGTTGTTTTTCCGATTTTCGAATACAGGTGGGCCATTTATTTTGGTATTGGAACAATGTTCAGTCACGAGCAATAATATTTAAACAACATACGAGTACCTATGTCATATTACAATAATGACTTTTGTGGCACAAAGATAGTTTTGTTTGGGAACGCTTGAATGTGACGGTTTTTAGAGTAGGGATAAAAGTATGAAATTGCCGTTTTTTTCTTTTGTAGGTACCTACATATAACTTCACAACAAAAAAAAAACTTATTTTTAAAGTTACGACTATTTTTGTTTCCATAATTTCGTTCTTTATTAGTTGTACCTAACTTTCGTAAAAATGTCTATGAATACGTGTGTAAAATTTTGTAAAGTTAGATAAATTAGTCGTTTACATAATTTAGAAAAACGTTAGTCTATGTGAAAAAAATGCACGAAAATCTCCATACAAAACGGCAATTATGTACGTTTTATTATACGGCAATTATGTATTTTAAAGAGTTCCAATTCAAATATTAGAAACTCGTTCGATAAATAAACGCCTAACTATATTTTAAAGGCAATCACTAACATATTGCGTTCTGCCGTATATAGCTGAACCACGAAATTTTAATTATTTCTCATTATTTTTACTCTTGCATTTACAGTGCCACTTTATTTCACAATTATATTAAAAATGACACATTTATTAGATATACCTAGAGCTGACACTGTAGCTCAGCGGTCAGAGCATTATTCACCCTGACAGTGAAAGATCCTGGGTTCGATTCCCGGCGGAGCTACATAAGAGGGGTCGACTTTCAAGGGAGGTTTAATCATGGTGTATCTGACTTTGAAAACCTCGACCCCTTAACATATTAAATTGTTTGCTGTTCCATCCATAACATGTAGCTAAAAAGAATGTAGTAAAATTAAAAGAATAAATATCGAAACAAATCATGAAGTTAAGTATCCTCTTTTTTAAACTGTGAGTACCACTTTAACCGGTATACCTACGTACTGAGATGCGTAGATACCTACGTTCGTTATTGTAAATAAGTTGGTGGTTATTGCGATGCACCTGTTGATTTAGGTATTAAAAATCGACGAGCAAGTTCTAAAATGCTGTATGAGACCACAATCCCTGTGTCTATTTTAAGACAGGTGTTTATAATGAATTCTTGGCCTATGGTGACAATGTAAGAGAGAGGACGACGGAATATGAAATACTAGCCTTCCACCCGCGGCTTCGCCCGCGCGGACTACAGAGTACATGCGTTTCCGGGATAAAAAATTGCCTATTTTCTTTCTCAAGGTCAACTCTGTGGGCGTTTGTGCACTACACTGAATTTTACCGATCCGGAAAAAAACGGATGCTTGTATTTTAATAATTAATCATTTGTAATAGTATATAAATAAATTCGATCGATTAGTATAAAAATAAATAAATTCTTACTATCATAAATGATTAATTATTAAAATACAAGTATCCGTTTTTTTTCCGGATCGGTAAAATTCAGTGTAGTGCACAAAAGCCCTGTCTCTGTACCAAATTTAGTAGTAGTAGTAGTTTAGGCGTGAAAGCGTAGCAGACGGACAGACTGACAGAGTTACTTTCGCATTTATAATATCAGTAGGGATATTTATTTTTACTAGTGGCTCCCCGCTGTTTTACACGCGTATTACCCGTTTCCTGTGGGAAGATCGAGATTTTGACTTGGTTACTCAAGACTAATTAAACTTTCTAGTGCTGATTTTCTTTTTTTAAATCGGTCCAGTTGTTTTAGAGTTTATTCATTACAGACATACAAACAAAAAAATCAAATCTTTTCTCTTTATAATATTTGTGTAGATATAGACATCGCCCAATTAAACTAATTTGATAATTTACAAGTAATTTCATTTAACAGCTCGAGAAACACACGAAATTTTCCGCACTTGATCCTAAAATGTAATCAATTAAAGTTTTCGATTGAGCAATTTATTGTATTACAATGAAAGCTTTTGCTGAAAAATAAATTCGTTCGGAAGAGTCTATACTCTACGATGATAAGTAAAATTCACTGACCCAAGCATATCACACTTCACGTCTATACTGAATAAGTCATCTATATGGAATGGTAAGCGTGAGACAACAAATCCGTAAAACAATACAAAAGTATTTTTTCAGTGTAGGCTGTTACAGGCATTTGGTGAATGTCAAAAAGCTAAGCTATATCGGTAGGTACCCGTAGCATTTAAAAATGGCAATATAATAGTAAACGCTATGCCGTTCTTCAAAAGTTGTCAAAGTGCTGGTGTTCAATATTTATGGTATTTTAAAAATAATAAGGTCACCATAACGGTTATCATAACGACAGTTTCTTGTGCGTTGGCTACTGTTCACAAAGCCCTATTGCAGGAGAAACTGCCAATAGTTATTGAAAATTGCATTGTGATTGCAAAAAAAATAAAGTTATCTGCCAATACCTAGTTGTTGAGCCGGACACGGTTTAGTAGTAGATTCCTCTCAATCAAGTGAACCATGGCCACCATAACCTAGGCACGCGACAGGAGAGTCCCGAGTCGGTGCGTTGACGAGTTTCCTAAACGGGACCGAAGCCCACAAGAATGCAATAAGGACTCGAAATAAGCTCCTAGAAAAAACTGAGCATTAGCAAAGTTAGTCTTTTAAGGTTAAATAGGGAGACTTCATTTAGCTCTGATAATAATTGTTAAATAGAATGGATATTCTTTTATAGATGTACCCAACCTCACATAGAAATGTAGTAAACTTCATAAAGTATTGACCAAAATACTTGAATAACGGATATTAGAACTATCTAAAAGTCTTACAAATAGGTATTATACTAAACAAGCCTAGTAAAAAGAAAATGTTTGTTTCACTTTTTTGCATGCAGTACATAAAATTTTGTTGTAAAGTAATAATCTTTTTTGTTTTCAGGGTGGCAAAAATTGAAACCCTTATAGATTCGTTATGTCTGTCTTTCTGTCTGTCCGTCAGTCCGTATGTCACAGCCACTTTGTTCCAAAACCGTTAAGACAACACTTGGAACTTGGTAGGCACCTAGATGTATTCTGTGAACCGCTTTACGATTTTAATACAAAACTAAAAAAATATAAAAAACTAGCTGTGCCCGCGACTTCGTTCGCGTGAAATAGTGACTTTCGGCAGCATTTTTCATTTTTTTAGCTAATAAGGTTTTTCGTTTTTTTGTGTATTCATTTTATACTCGTATATAAATTAGTTTAGCGCTATGATACATATTAACACATTAAAAATTTATATCACATAGCCTTCCGCCCGCGGTTTTGCCGCGTGTACTACACGACGTTTTTCCGAGGGAATGTGATATTTTTCCGGGATAAAATTAGCCTATGGGACTCTCTAGCTCCTAAACTATCCACATACTAAAAAAAACAGGTCGATCCGTTGCTCCGTTTTGACGTGAAAGTCGGACATACAAACAAACACACTTTCACATTTATAATATTTGTATATATTGTATGTCAAAAGAAAATACTTATCACGCTCTGAACAACTTCTCTTAAGATGCTGTATTTGTATCTCTTATAGTTAAGCTGGGCTGCAAGGGTTCCAAATCAGGAGTACCAGACCTTCAAACTTTGTACTTTGTACGTCAATAGAAAGTGCTCATCACGTTTAACAATTTTCCTTAAAACGGTATTTTTATATCTCTCATAGTTTGGCTGGACTGCTATGGTTCCACATCAGAAATTGCGATCTTCAAAATAAATTATAGCTATATGTTGGCAAGGACAAATACCTGTATAACAAAAAAAACTTTCATCAAAATCCGTTCCGTAAACTTTTTTGCCGACGTCACGTCATCACACGAAAAAATTCATCCCCTGTTTTCACCCTCTTTAGGGTAGTTTTTTTTACAAACTTTGAATGTCGTATTTATTTATCTAATCAAAAGCCTATAAAATAATTTTGAAGCTTCTAGCTTTAAAAATGACGTAATTTCCATACAAACTTTCATCTCCTATTTCAACCCCTTACAGCCCTTTGTTCACATAAAAAAGTAGCCTATGTCCTTTCTCAGGCTCTAGACTATCTCTGTACCAATTTTTATTCAAATGGGTTCCGTAGTTTAGGCGTGATTGTGTAACACACAGACAGACAGATTCGCATTTTCGCATTTATAATATAAATATATAAAGTATAAAGTATAAAGTATAAAGTATAAAGTATAAAGTATAAAGTATAAAGTAAGGATAAGGTGGGCTACCCATACATGAAACTCAGACTGAAAACAAGATATAGTAAGCACATTTTGAGATAAAACACATTTTCAAAAACAGCAAATGTAACTTTGTCATTCATACAAACACTATGAAAATCAATGTTATATTATTTCATCCCTTTATGAGCGAGTTCAACTCGCACTTGGCAGATTTTTTAGGTATATTATAGAAATACCGAAGTGGATAAGAGCACTATTAGCACTGGGTAAAAAAATCTAACTGTGCTATTAGTGCCTGTTTCACAATGTGACAATGTCTGATTAGGCGGGGCTGATAAACCTCCGGACATACTGGAGGTTTATCAGCCCCGCCATCAATAATGAAGAATATTTAGGTATGTGTTTGAAATTTTTTTTTTTTTTCAGGATTGTCATTAATTTATCTGCTACACAAATTGGGAGATCATTTAACAACTCGGGGGGGATACACATTCAAATTCTTTTTTTTTTTCAAATATACATAATTATATGGACATACACATACATGGACTACACCAAATTTAGGTGCATTTGCCAGAGAGTGTAAAGAGGCAGATCTAGTTTATGTTCAATTTTGTTCAAATTTTCACAATAATCCGATATAATTGCCACTTTGACTTCACATTCAAAACTTTGCAGTACTTCAATAGCTTGTCATAATCGTCTCTAAATGTAGGTCTAATTTTCTAATGAACTATTTGGTTTTACTAGTTTAACTTGTAGACGGTATATGGCATTATGACTTTTGATGTTTTAGGTAGGAAAAAAGCAGTCAAGCAGAAGTACCTTGTTAACTTTAAAATATAGCCGTTAAAAAACTTTTATCAGCAAACTGCAAAAACTCTAACCATTTACAATCAATGAAAACACAAAACAATAGTTTATAAATACAATTCAATCCATTATGACTATTATGAGGTCGTAAAAGTTTAACACCCACTGAATTATTCGATTTGTTACTACGTCTTGCCTTGGTTTACGAGAAAATTATCCTTTGGATTACCTGACAAGCCTTATTTGACCTATAAAAGCTCCGGTTAAAACATCTAATAGGCCTGTTGTTACCTACAATATTCGCAGGTCTGAAACCATTAAGACAAGTCTTTATATCACAAGAAAGGGTATTTGACTTTTTTCGACAATGGATGACGATGGCAATATCAAGTCTTTAATTTTGTACTATTATAAACAACTCAAACGCTCTTTGAAGTATACTTAAAATATTTTTTGCTGTAATTCAAGAAATCGTCGCTGTATTGCTTTAAATGGGTTGTTGTGTTGAAAAAAGCAACTCCTCAATTTCAATATTTTAAAGAAATAAGAGAAGCGCTTAAGACAGCCTTTACTTTTCATACCCTATTAAGTAAATAGTAGATATCAGTATTTATGTCATTCAAGCTGATTAAAAAACTTCGAATGTTAAATAATACTGGATAACATATTTTTAGATAATCTGTTAAACTGCCGTTGGATTCAAGAATGTTTTCACATCAATCGGTAACTTTCGAAGCGGAATAAAAAATTTCGAATTTTACTTTTTTCTATTACTTAAATAATACTGGACGACACACGACCGTAAGATTCAAGAATTGTTGTGTTTCAAATCAATCGGTTAGTTTCGAAGTTGCTTAAATGGGATGTTGAATGTTATTAAATCTAAAAATTATTTTTACGGTCACTAAAAAGGGGCTAGCAGAAATATATAACACAAGCTTTCCGCCCGCTTCTTTGCCTGCGTTGAAAACACAATATTTTCCGTGGGATTTAAATATTTTCTCGTGGTAAAAAGTAAAATACTCATACTAAGTTCTGTTATATTGATATCGATCGCTCCATACAAATATTTGTTAAATGTTCCACTCCAACCCATTAGCATCTTTATGCTGCCGAAACACAATGGCACGGCGAAACAAATGTAAAAACGTCTATAATGTCTCATTTACACTAGTTCTCGGCACAGCTCTCGGTGAATCGACGACAGACAGATAAAAAAACACAATGCGACATTTGCAAGTTTGTCGGTGACTGGAGAAGTCACAACGAGAATAAGAATTAGTACTAGCCTAGGTTTACAACATCTATACCTATTAACATAACATTCGTAAGACTATCTGTCTGTTTCGTTGCTTTTTACGCCTAAATCACTGAACAAATTTTGTCAAAATTTAATATCTTTGTCTTTCGAGATATGAAGTCCTTCGTGAGTTATTAATTAAAGGCTTGAGCACACCAAACGCAGGTCTGAAGCAGCGCTGTTTGAATGCGGGCCCGCGCAAGTTCTAATACAAGAAACTTTATGAACTACGTCAAACTAAATTTGAACGCGGGCCCGCGCTCAAACTGCTCTGCGCCGCGCCGAGCCGCACTGCTACTGCCGGACTACAAACGGCGCGGGAGCGGGGCAGAAGCAGCGCAGACACGGCGCAAAGCAGTTAGAGCGCGGGCCCGCGCTGTTGTATAACTATGGCGGCCATGTTAGCATGACACACCGAGGCAGGGCGTTCGCAGTGCAGCGCAGCGCGTCGAAAGCAGTTGACGAGAGTTGTATTATGCCTACTGCCTGCCTAACCCGTCACAATGAACGCGGGCCCGCGTTGCAACTGCTTTGAAACTGTTTCTGCGTTCAGTGTACCGACTCCCACCGACTCCCGCGCTGCTACTGACCTGCTCTGCTCCTGACCCGCGTTTGGTGTGCTCAAGCCTTTAGAATTGGGATGTTACCAGCCCCCTGATTCACAAACCGTCGGAAACGCTCCCGACAGCGGAATGTATGCACTGTCTCTGTCACTCAATGTAGAATAGACAAAAACAAAGCACAGAATTCGAATCCATTTACGGCGGTTTGTTAATCAGGGGGGCAGAAGTGCTATCTTCTACGGTCTAAGGTCGCACTGCCAAGTGGAAGATAAAAAACCCGGTCAAATCGCTCGTTTCAAATATTTTTACCATACTAACTTAGCGGTCACTCAATCAATTTATTACATTTTGTTTTAATGTATTTATAATGTCTACAATATGTAAAAAAATTATGGCATAGATTTAATCGAGTGCAAGAGAACTGTTATTATAAAAAATATTAATTAAATACCTACACATTTTTAGACAAGGAAAAAACTTTTAAAAACAAAGCAACGTTATTAACAGCTCCTTGTCAAACTCCCTCGCAGACGAAATTGTGGCCGGTAAGCTACTTAGAATGAAAGAAAGAAAAAGAAATTAGACTCACACTCAAAAAAAAAAGGTCAGACAATTTCAGACAAGATCAGACAAACAAAGAACTTAGGAAAGTACATACAAAAATAAATAAAAACTTAAACCAATTTACTTACTATTATTACATTACGAGGAAAAAATAAGATAAGAAGAGATAAGTGTGTGGGCCAACAAACAACCCGTCTTAGCATAATGCTGCTTATAATGCTGCTACTTTGAAATAATTTCTTACTCTACAACCTTAATAAAAAGACTGCTCTCAATCAATTGATTACATTCATTGTTTGAATTAATGTGTTGAAATTGATTGACATACCTAGATAAATCTGAAATAGTGAAAGGCATCTAATCCTACCAGGCATTAGGTAACCTAAGTAGTCTAATTTACTATCTAATTACTTTTGTATAATACAAGTACAACTGCTTTCAGCGTCTACACTTAAAAGCTGGCATTGGTACGTCAAAATTGCACGCAGCCGTGCCGACCTTCCAACTACAGGCCAATTTCAGTCACGGCCATACTCTGTAAGACTGTACTTAACAACCGCCTTTGACATACCTCGAAGACAACGACCTCCTCAGTTGCCGCCAGCGCCAGTTTGATTTTTGCGGTGTATGTCGGCTGAACTCACCGATAAAAACCTCACCGAAAACCAAACTCAGCGAAAACTTTTAGTCGTAGGGTTATTGTCGGCAATCGTAAAAAGGAAACAAAAAGCGAGTTTTTTTTTCACACCACAGAACCAAGAGTTTTTTCGGTTAGAAATGTTTTCAGTGAGTTTGATTTTCGGTGAGTTTTTTTTTCGGTGAGTTTGACTGGATCTGATTTTCGCTTTGGTCGGTCGACTGAAGTGCGCCACCCATCTTATGAGTGAAGCGATCGAGAAACACAACGAGAGACAGCCCCAAAGCGTTAGATAGGGTCTGACGTGGCCTCTGCCTCACGCGAGTGATGCAGTTCCTGGATCCGAGACTGGGCGCGTCCCCAGGTGGTGGATAGGGGCACGGCCCCCAGTGGAAGGGGGTTACCGGCTTTGGCTGGCGCGAACCAAAACCAGAATTATACCGTAACCCTGTACGTAGTGCAGGAACGGGGGCTGCCGTGTTCTGTCACGGGAGCCGCGGGGAGCGAAACCCCTTTAAACATGCAAGATCAAACCGTAACCCTGCACGTAGTGCAGGAACGGGGGCCGTCGTTGTACTAACACGGGGGCCGCGTGGAGAAAACCACTATAAAATAATCCTCAAAGGTCCGGCGTCGGGGACGTGGGCGTCGGACCACCTGAAGGTGGCAGGTAGATGTGTCTGCCAACTACCGAACAAACCTGGGGTACTTCCCGCCCCCCCAGTGTATGTAGGGTTACCCGGGTACTGGGATCTCTACCCGGGTGGACTGTCGTTTCTCCCATACTCGTGGGTCTTATTATGGCTGAAATAAATTTAAAAAACAAATCGGACGTTAGTGAGGAGATGGACATTGCACAGGGTCCGAAGAAAAACTGTGGCCAAAAATCCCAAAAGACGATGAAGAACATCGACGCTACAACGTTGATTGTCGTGCCATCCGATGAAGAGGCGGAATATGTAGTAGAAGCTTCTCAGCAGTGCACCGTTGAGGTCGCGTCCCTTAACAAGAGACTCCGTACCCATATTGATAAGGTGAGGGCATGAAGGACTAGTCTCAAATTAAAGAAGCCGGAGTTGGACCAGTTAGACGAATTTTTACAGGAGGGTTTCTTAAAACTATGGAAAGAACTCATTCGTACGTTTGACAGGTGCGAGAAATCGATCATAGACGACCGAGATAAGGAGCGGCCGCTCTCTTTTGCAGTTGGCAGGCAGAACAGGGTGCTGCTGAATTATAATGACGCCCTTAAGAAGACAATTGCTGCCGCAAAAGGTGGTCAGGCTTCCTCTCGAGAGCCTAACCAAACGAAGGTACTCATGGAGGAAATGAAAACCTCCCTTCTCTCCTCTGTAAAAGGTATGATTGATGAGCAGCTGACGGGCCTTAAGGCGTTGCTCCCTAAAGTCCCCGCTCAGAAGACGGTTCCAACCGAGTCAAGTGCGCCACCCTCCACAGCTTCCTCGGGGGTCACCTGGTCGCAAGGGGCCGGACGGAGAAAGCAAAAGGGGGGTTTGTCCCGGAAAATCTAACTTTCACTGAGTCGATACCACTGATAGAGCCATCGAAACAGCCGAAGAAAAAATCTACACGAAAACTGCCGAATCTTAATCATCCGGGTACCTCTGCGGTGGTGCTGACCCTCCTGCCAGAGGCAGAGGCGAGAGGCCTGACGTACGCCAATATCATGGCCAAGGCTAGGACTGAGGTCTCCCTCGATGACGTCGGCCTTCAAGAGGGCGTCCAGATGAAAGAGTCGCAGACTGAAGCGCGGGTTCTGTAGCTGCAGGATCCGAATAGTGCCAAGGCTGATGCCCTCGCGGGCAAGCTCCGCGAAGTTTTGAAAGACGTGACCGACGTACGACGCCCGGAACTAACGGTTGGGGTCCAGGTCTCTAGCCTGGACGAAACGGTAACGAAGGAGGAAGTTGTTGCGGTGGTGACGGCCAAAACGGGTTGTGCACCGCACAGAATTAAGTTGACCGAACTAATGACAGCCAGGGACGGCACGCGTCTCGTTGCCCCTCTCCCACTGCGCTGCTATAAGTGCATGGGGGTTGGGCATACGAGGCCGAGGTGTCCGGATGGGGTGGACAGAGGCCACCTCTGTTTTAGGTGCGGCAAGCCTGGCCATTTGGCGGCTGGGTGTAGAGCCGCAGAACCTAAGTGCCTGGTGTGCGTTGCGAGTGGGCGACCGGCCGGGCATGTGATGGGGAGCCGGTGGTGTGAGCCACCGCCGGTGAAAGGCAAACGCCCAGATGATAAGCCTCCGGAAAACGTGGGCAGACGTCCCGAAGGGGAAGGAGGGGAAAGAGACGAAGGTAGGAATGCCGCGCGCCGGGACCGCAGTCGCTCGGCGCACAGCGACTTGGAGAGGGGGGCGGCCATGGAGGTAACGCCCCTACCACACCCGGAAGTGCAGCTCCCAAGGGAGCATCGCCCTGAAGTCCGCCGCTCCGCACGCCTGTCAAAAGAGAGGCTTCGCCAGGATGCAGCGAAATAGGTAGGGGGTCGGGTGGCGGAGAGGGGAACTTCGTCGTCCACCAGGGCCCCTGTGGAAGAGCGCACCGCGTCCCCTCGGCGCGCCACACCGGAAGTGGGACGTATTAGAGTCCCTGATGAATAGAGCGTCGACCATGGACGCGGACACGGGGCGGATGGAGCGGCGCTTGACACAACTGTCCCCCAACCTTCGTCCACGTGGGTGCACCCCGGGGGTTTTAGTGGGTTCGAGCCCCACATATCCCCTTCGTCTCCCCGGGCGGGGGGGAATGCGAGGGCATTTCCCCCGGGTCAACAAAAAAAAATGGTCTGGCGTGGCGGCCTTATTAGTAAGCTTCCCTTATACGGTATCGCTTATTTTCTTTGCTTTTGGCAACCATGCACCATCTTAGACCACATCCTTATAATAGACAAGATGATGGCCAATGCCTCCCGTTCTTTTTATAAAAAAATGGCCAAATCAATCTTCCTTCGTATTTTGATACACAAAAAATCAAATCAATCCGGTCAAAAATAACTGTAGGGTTAACTTGCTCTACTTTTTATTTAAGCTCCAAATCTTCTATTCACATATTTCACATACTGAAAAAGCAGATCTGAATTACAAATAGACCAAATGGCGTCGCGTATGGCCGCTAGTATCTTTATCTATCCTAGATGTCTATACCTATCATTATCATAAGAATCTTTAACGACAGATAATTTGTAGTTGCAATATTGGTAATATCGCATCGTGAGAGTGTGATGTGACTATACGTTTGCTTGACATCGCTAGCTTCCGGACAAAATACCCCCTACCCTTACCCCTACCCCTACCCCTACCCCTACCCCTATATCCTTCCTTGGACTTCCACGAACATTTCAAGACCAAAATTAGTCAAATCGGTCCAGCCGTTCAGGCGTGATGTCGTGACCAAGGGAAATAGGGATTCATTTTTATATATATAGATGACATAAGAAAATTGTGTTAGTATAACTTGTCAGCTCCCATCAATGTTTAATTATTATAGTGTGGCATAAATAAAACACCTAATCAGTTCTCAAAGTTGTTCGTTGGACTGCTTAAGCGCATTAAAACACCTAAAAATGCTTAAGTAGCTTTTTGAGAAAATTTCGTAAATTCTTAATTAATCATAGCAAAAAACAGGTCACAGACAGTTTTTATAATTCTAATGTTAATTAAATGACTGCTTGGGTACGAAACAGAATAGAATTGAAATAAAAAGGAGGCAAAGATATATTTAGCCCAAGCTACATTATTGCCTTCATAAAAACTAAGGCGTTTGAAGATTTTATGAAAAAGGACTAGAAATACTATACTCTTGGACATCACAGTACATCGCATAGGTAATTAAATAAAGCCGAACAAGATGGCCGTGTTTGAGATGCAACAATCTACAAATAACTACAATTATTTGAAGTAAAGCGACTCCATGGACACTCACGGCAGGGCTGGTTCATAAATTCAAAGTCAAAGTCGCTCAGCGAGATAATATGCTCGGAGTTTCTCTGAAGGATTGAATCCGGAACGTGGTGGATCCGACAGAGAACCAAAATAATCAAGATAGCCCATTGGATTATGAAAGTGAAGTGGCAATGTGCCAACTACTAGGTATTATGTATAGCCGCAGAACCAATAGGTAAACGAAGGGGTAAACGATAGTTATTTTTTTTGCGCCACAAATGCCCGGCTTTTTTATTTGGTCTGAGTGCCCGACCATAAACGAGTTCTAGAGTGAAGACCGCGTATCTGCAGTGTAGGACGTAGTGTATGCCCTCAGACGACGATCTTTGCAAGGTGGCTGGCAGGAGCTGAATGAGAGTAGCCGTGGATCATGCTTGACGTCGTGCACTTGTTGGAGAGGCCTATGTCCAGCAGTGGACGTTGATAGGCTGATGGTGATGATGAAAGCGAATCCATTAGGCTGGGCTGGACCCAAACTTAATTTTTCAGCTACATATCGAAAGGAACAATTTATTATGAAAGACTGTATGGCAATCTAGAAAAACTGCCACGTGAAGAAGCCGCGTATGACCGCGGGACAATCAAAAGATCCACCGACACAATAGTTTATTCAATAGCCTTAATGAATATTCCGCACTTTTTTTTATCGATAAAAGATTAAGATCGAATCTCATTTTAAAATCATATTGATAAAAATTAAATCATTTTCGATCTGCTGATTTAGTGATATGAACTACGTAGTACAATGTTTCAAAATATTTCATTAATGAGAAGGTATTCTTTTTAGGAAGAGCCCTTTGTTAAAAATTTTAATTAGTAATTAAGATATCATTGATATTCGAGGCCAGAACTGTTTATTATAATCTTATATTTTTTAGTCGGGTTTTAATTGATCGTTAATATAAATTATGCCTGCTATTCCCATTCAACAACTATTTTATTTTTATGAATTTAATGAATAACCATGCCTAATCGGCAACTATGACTAAGAGAAAGAGAAAAAAGGATCATAATTTAAAAAAAGTATGTAAGTGAACCAAAGTTTGACAATTAGTATTCATTATTAATTATTTAACTTGCAGTGTAGGTATGTAGTATGTTCGTTCGGGTCAAACCTTGCAAGCTAGAGTTGACCCACTTTCCATTATCCGATTGAGCTGAAATTTTGGATATAGCTATGATTTGAATAACAATACAATATTATTATTATATATTAACAATAAAAATAAATTAATATATTAACAACAAAGGCTCCAAAGTGTTCGCGAGAGATCTGTCTATCGGGCAAAGTCAATTGACGAGGCTGAAAACTGAGGAAGGTAGCATCATTTCGTCAACACCTGAAATCCTGAGGGAGATTGAGAGTTTCTATGGACAGCTATATTCCACACAAACACCTGTTGAAAGCAAGGCTACAGACCCTAGAGCCAAGCTTACCCGACACTATACCGAAGATATCCCGGACGTCAGCCTGTACGAGATTAGAATGGCTCTCAAGCAGCTTAAAAACAACAAGGCGGCGGGCGATGACGGAATCACAACAGAGCTTCTGAGAGCGGGCGGTAAGCCGATACTTAAAGTCCTCCAGAAGCTTTTCAATTCAGTCATCCTTGAGGGCAAAACGCCAAAGGCATGGGGCAGAAGCGATGTGATGCTGTTTTTTCAAGAAGGGTGATAAAACTCTCTTGAAGAACTATAGACCCATCTCGCTTCTGAGCCATATCTATAAGTTGTTTTCGAGAGTCATTACGAATCGTCTCGTTCGCAGGTTCGACGACTTCCAACCTCCCGAACAAGCCGGGTTCCGGAAAGGCTACAGTACCATAGACCACATTCATATGCTGCGGCAAGTTATACAGAAGACCGAAGAGTATAACTTACCACTTTGCTTGGCGTTCGTGGACTATGAGAAAGCCTTTGATTCGATTGAGACTTGGGCGGTGCTGCAGTCTCTCCAGAGGTGCCAAATAGACTACAGGTACATCGAGGTGCTGAGGTACTTATACCAAAACTCCACCATTGTCCGATTACAGAACCAGAGCTCTAATCCTATCCAACTACAGCGAGGTGTGAGACAGGGAGATGTCATCTCTCCCAAACTGTTCACAGCTGCGTTGGAGGATATTTTTAAGCTGCTGGACTGGAAAGGATACGGCATCAACATCAATGGCGAGTACCTAACACATCTACGGTTTGCCGATGATGTAGTTCTTATGGCTGAGACCTTGGAAGACCTGAACACAATGCTCGAAGATCTCGGTAATGCTTCGCAAAGAGTGGGTCTTAAGATGAACATGGACAAGACGAAAATCATGTTCAATGCCCATGTTGCACCCGCTCCAGTTAATGTTGGAAACATTACACTCGAAGTTGTTGACCACTATGTTTACCTAGGACAGACGGTCCAGTTAGGTAAGTCTAATTTTGAGAAAGAGATCTCTCGTCGAATCCAGCTCGGATGGGCAGCGTTTGGGAAGCTCCGACATATATTCGCGTCCGAAATACCTCAATGTCTCAAGACGAAAGTCTTTGACCAGTGTGTGTTGCCAGTAATGACCTATGGAAGTGAGACGTGGTCTTTTACTATGGGTCTCATAAGAAGGCTCAAAGTCACCCAGCGAGCAATGGAGAGAGCGATGCTTGGTATTTCCCTGCTCGATCGAATCAGAAATGATGAGATCCGCAGGAGAACTAAAACAACCGACATAGCTCGAAGGATTGCATCATTGAAGTGGCAGTGGGCGGGACACATAGCGCGGAGAACCGATGGCGGTTGGGGCGGAAACGTTCTCGAATGGCGACCGCGTACCGGACGACGTTCCGTGGGCAGGCCCCCTTCAAGGTGGACCGACGATCTGGTCAAGATCGCGGGAAGCCGCTAGATGCGTGCAGCGCAGGACCGATCGTTGTGGAGATCCTTGGGAGGAGGCCTATGCCCAGCAGTGGGCTTCGTTCGGCTGACATGATGATATTAACAATCAACAAAAAAGCTTGTGATAAAAATACAAAAAACGTAATCATCTTAGAGTCTCATTTACAAGATAACTTTCTTCACTCAGTATAAATTAAAAGTTTATTGTAGACCATGACAATGTAACAAGCACTATATTTTAAATATGAAAACTTTGCAATTCTGTTTTCTACCTGAAAACAGAATTGCAAAGTGATAGTCGAACTCGAAACATATATCGTTGTCAAGAATTATTAATGGCGACAAGACAGTCCATAACTAAAGTGTAGGTAATTAATAAAGTTTGTTCCAAAATTGGAGAATCAAGTGTCTGCTGTCTAACGCAATTATCGCACTAGTCAACAGTAACGTAATTGGTAAGTACCTTAGATTTGAATGCAATTTTTATGATTTTTGTAATGCTAATGAATATATTAAGCAACATCCTTTCCTTTGCAATTGGTCTAACCCCAGAATGAGTACTGGGACGACTGGTTGACATCCTGTCGACCGTCTTATGTATTGTTGGAGCAACACTGCTGTTAAATCGAACGTGTGTGATTTTCAGTACTCCAAACAGGAAAGTATGCGGTCCTTGACGACCTGTTAAGCTCTCCGAATGCTGCCCATTATCTTACATCACATTTCCGATACCTATGTAGGTACTTCTCACGATTAAAACCTTCGTTCCTCTTCTAACCCCAGATAACTTCGATTCCCGTGGGGGTACATATTTTATTCTGTTTGGTTGGTGGTAGCACTTGTTACAAGTCTGCCTGGCCAGCTACCACCATCTTATCTAAGTCTGATGCCATTAACAACGTTGTTTTCAGCATTATTGTGTTCCGGCAGTTAAAGTTATAGATAGATAGTTATAGTTATAGAAAGGTAGTTATAGATAGATAGTCACTTTCTCAGTGTTGAGGATTCCGGAAGAAGTGCGCTTACATCTTCAGATTTATGTTTTTAACCGCCTCTGTGGTCTAGTGGTTCATACCACGGACTTCAGACCCAGAGGTCCCGGGTTCGATTCCCAGTGGGGGTATAAATTGTATTCGGTTTGGTTGGTGGTAGGACTTGTTCTTAGTCCGCCTGGCTAGCTACCACCATCTTATCTAAGTCTGACGCCATAACAATGATGTTTTCAACATTATTGTCTTCCGGCAGTTAAAGATAAGATAGCCAGTTCCTCAGTGATTGAGGATTCCGGGAGTAGTGCGCTTCCACCTTCAGCCTTATCACCACTTATCATCAGGTGTGATGAAGGCTAAGTGCTACCCCGTTGTGGATAAAAAAAATGTTCACTAAACATCAGGTGAGATAAAGGCTAAAGTGCTATCCCGTTTGTGGATAAAAACAACGATTTCTTATCTGTCTCTCTGATCAATCCGCGGGCGGCCGCTAGTTTAGTATATTAGTCTAGTATATTTTAATGTTAATGTTTAGTAACTATAATATATAGTATATTTGATTATTTATGTTGCTTCCTGCTTCCACTGGTTGTGTACCCTAACATCACAATCTCCACATCACCCTGGGTTGACTGGTAGGGAATGTCTAATTCATTAAGTCCGCTTAGTACATGTAGTGCATGTAGCAAAAAGACAAATACAATAAAAACTCCCTCGCTCTCGTGAGAGCAGAGCAGCGCCACCTTCGGTCGTTTGAGGAACTTAAAGTCAATAGGCAGCACAAGATTTTATGTGACTTTTGAAACAACATATAGAACACCAAAATGAAGGTGTACACGAGTTTACAGCTTAATATCCGTCATTCCGAGGTTGACCCCTTTATTTTCCTAACGTGACTGGTCTAGAAGTAGGGCAGGCGTACCGGTTTTGGCCACTGTACCGGTTATGGTCACTTTTCACTTTAAAGTTATATAAATAGGAATTAAATAATTATTGCTTATATTTATTAATTGCGAATAAAAGATTGGACTTTTAGTTAATAATTACAGCACTTAGCTTTTTTTATATAGTACGATATTTTAGAAATAAACACGTGTTATGTTTCAAAGTTAACATTTTGTAAAATTCTTAATCAAAATGTTAAGGGTAAAGGTTTTAGAAAATCATTTTTTTTCTACAATAAAATAATTTTATGGTTATTTAATATTTTATATCATATTGGAATATGTTTCTTCTAGATGGATTAAGTGTTGTTTTTTCACTGTTCTTACAAAAAGTTGGGAAACAATAAGTGGCCAAAAGTGGGGCTAGAAATTTTAGCATTGTGCCACCTTTGGCCACTTTGGCATTAGTAGAAAGTTTCCAACCTATCATAAAGTTCATTTATTTTAAAAGACTCACAACTCACTTTTGTTAGCTAACGTACTAGAAAATTAGCGGATTGAGGTTAGTGTAGGCACTAGCCTACACTAGCCTCAATCCGCTAATTTTCTTCTTATCAAGTGATAAAGGTTTACTTATAAAATTGTAGTAAGGGGCTAGCTGGGATTGAAATACTATTTCATGTAGTGGTTTAGTCCAGAACTCTAATAAGACATCAATTAAGCATAAACTCAACTTATAAATATAGTAATTTTATGAAAGTGGCCAAAACCAATGCAAACGGTGTATTTGGCCCCCTCCGCAGAATTTGTTCTAAATAAAAAAAACTATTGTTTTTTTTAACTTTGTAGATTGTACCCTTAAAGGTCGATAAATTATCTATAACTCTACATTATAAATTTTCTCTAAAATACTTAAGATCATTAAGCACTAAGCGGTTAAAAGTAAAAAAATCCGGTACGCCTGCCCTACTCATCAATACAAACAACTTTTGCTATGGGAACAACTCTGAAATTGTAAAAAATAGCATACATTTCAATCGAGTTGATTTGAAAATAATATGGAACAGCTGACTTTTTTTCGCGATTTCAGAGTTATGCCCATAGTAATAGTTGTTTGTATTGATGATTACTTCAAGTAATTTTCGGGAAGTCAACAAGTAAAATTTCACGACGACAAGAGATTTTACCGCACAGGTCTTGTCTTCAGTTCCATGACCCTGGGACAAATTGAGACTCTGAGATTGAGACTGATTTGTATGCCAAATATCATCCAAATCAAGCTGTGAGTATTTGAAGACGCATGATTGAGTGGCAAACAAACACATAGGCAACGAAATATTGATCCATTAATTTTAACTTTCGTGTTGAATAACCTCATCCATAATAAATAATAAACATGTCACTGGAAATGAATATTATATTTTGATAAAAAGTTAAAGTACCTTATTACTTTATGACTCTAGTATCAAAGAAAGCAAAAACTACTTTTATACGATATTAATATTTTTCTACATAATTATTATTATTTATAAATAAATCTTAGCAATGAGTAATTGAAAATATTTTGTTTTAATTTTAAATGACAAAAATATACAAATCAAATACACGAATTTATATACAGCTTACTATTACTAACTGGGTACCAACTCGTAATTCAAGAAATATTTAAATTAAGTACATAAGTCTACTGGTTAATTATAAATAATTGACAAAGCATGTCAAGGGCTGTGGTGGCGAGTACCTACCTCAAATCTGTATCACTTAAAGGCTCTTTACTTATGCTTTTTGATTCTGAATAAATCACATCATAAGTATTTTTAACTGTTACAATTTCTTTTTATATTTTGTTCTGCACTGCTCAGCATGTATTAATTCTTGGTGGAAACTTAATTGATTTCTGATTATATATATTATTTAACGTATTAGCACTATTACAATATTATGTGGTATTAGGTAGTACTAAAATTTTGTTTGTTTCCCAAATAAATAAATAAAAATAATAGGTAATTTATTGAGCACTTAGCATGGAATTTGACAATTTTATTGTAGGTTTACAGCATTTCAAATATTTAAATAAATGTATAATATTTTAATAAGTACGGAAACCTCGGCGTTCGTGTCAAACTGGAGTTTGACCGGTTTTTGGTATAATAAATTACTTATTTGCTTTTAATACACGGAATCCTAGACATACTTTTACTGTATATATTTGCACTACCCATAATTTGAATTACAATGTTGTGTTTAAATTAGAAGTATAAATAGCACTCTCTCATATTGCTACGCCCTTGCAGGGTTTCACACGATCTGTACCAACATTTTCCATCTATGTACTTGTGACATGCAATGTAATAAAAATAAATAAATAAAATGTTGAGATACAGTTGTAGAACTCAGAAATTGGTCATAGGAATGACCTGATTAAACAAACATAACCCTCTTTGTCTAAGCAACGAGATTATTGTGATTAGGCCATATTATTCTCGTTTTGAATTATTTCTGCCTACACTGTAATCTAGGTAGATTTCGTAAAGCCTAAATTGCGTAAGATCCTAGTAATTTCATTGGATGCAATGACTTCCACATCTGTCCAATTTGTCCAACGTAAACTAGTTCCTTCGTAATTTAGGTCTGCAGCCTCATAAAGGTTTCTGGTTTATGATATAAATAAATATTAGCTTCGTTAAAGATTTGGCAATAAATTCTTATGTAAGTTAACGTAACGATTAGTAGTAAGAGAAGAGTCAAGCTCATAAAATTTTAGTCTTGAATGGAAATCTTTATTCATGTATTCATTGGAAATCAAAATGCGTTAGACGCTCTGCAACTTGCAGACGGAAATATGTTTTTTATGACCATTTTTTTACAAGTTCTAAAAAATCTGCGTTATAATTATTAAGTTATTGGTCAAAGTGTGTGTGTGAACAAAATTGGGTTTAAGACAGCGGGTACGAAATATCTTGGAGTCCACAACAAACATGGAAAAAAGCTGGTGTATAGAGATACCTATCCAAATGTACGATACAAATCAGAATGCTAAAATAGAAAACAAATAATAAAATAACCTTGTAATTAATGAGTAAAAAACTATAATTGTAATGTAGGCGATTTGATCTCTTTCACTCATACTTAACTTTGCGATACTTTTACAAAAAAAATTAGTTAATATTTAGTACCAAACCTTCAAAGTTATAGTCGAGATAAAATAAGATCTAGAAAGATAATTATCTTTCCGCTCGCGGCTTTGTCTTCGTGTGCAAGACAATCAAATGTTATCCCGTAGCAATGAGATATTTTACTGGGGTAAAAGATGCGAAGTAGCTATATGCCGTTCTAGATCATAATCTAACCCATAGTATTTTTAACCCCCGACTTCAAAATGAGAGGTGTTATAGGTTTGTCGTGTCTGTGTATCTGTCTGTCTGTCTGTGGAATCGTAGTTTTTGAACGATTGGACCGATCTTGATGCGGCTTCTTTTGTTCGAAAGCTGACGTGATCGAGATAGTTCTAAGCTATAATTTGTGAAGATCTGTTCAGACGTTTCAAGGTCATCAGCGCTTTTAGTTAGCTTCAGTAGGGATCTGATACGCATAATGGGTATTCACTTACAAACGTTTTCGTGTAATTTAAAAAGAATGAAATAACATCTTAGGCCACATCCTGTTAACAAACAAGATGGTGGTCAAATGCCTGCCCAGTTTTATATATATACTAGCTGTGCCCGCGACTTCGTCCGCGTGGAATAGTGACTTTCGGCAGCATTTTTAATTTTTAAGACTAATAAGCTATTTTGTTTTTTTTATTTATTTATCCTACTTATCCTACTTCCTACTAATATTATAAATGTGAAAGTTTAGATGTTTGGATGTTTAGATGTTTGGATGTTTGTATGTTTGTTACTCAATCACGCCAAAACGGTTGAACGGATTTGGCTGATATATGGGACACGGATACTTTGTAGCCTGGAGAGGAACATAGGCTACTTTTTATCCCGGAAAAACATCACATTCCTGCGGAATAAGGTCGTGTAGTCCACGCGGGCGAAGCTGCGGGCGGAAAGCTAGTAATATTATAAATGTGAAAGTTTAGATGTTTGTATGTTTGTTACTCAATCATGCCAAAACGGCTGAACGGATTTGGCTGAAATATGGGACACAGATACTTTGTAGCCTGGAGAGGAACATAGGCTACTTTTTATCCCGGAAAAATGTCACATTCCCGCGGGATAAGGTCGGGAAGTCCACGCGGGCGAAGCCGCGGGCGGAAAGCTAGTTTGATATATATTAGTACAGCGCTATGAATGCTATGATACATATTAGCACATTAAAAATTTACATAACATAGCCTTCCGACCGCGGTTTCGCCCGCATGTACTACACTACGTTATCCCGAGGTAAAGTGATATTTTTAGTCTATGTTACTTTCTAGCTCCTAAACTACCCGCACATACTAAAAAACACGTCAATTCGTTGCTCCGTTTTGATTTGAAAGACGGACATACAAACAAACATACTTTCACATTTATAATATTAGTATAGACTGTATGTCAAAAGAAAATACTTATAACGCTGAACAACTTCTCTTAAGATGCTATATTTGTATCTCTTATAGTTTAGCTGGGTTCCACATCAGGTAAGCCAGACCTTCGATATTTTTCCGTCAATAGAAAATGTTCATTACGTGAAACAACTTTTCTTAAGACGCCATGTTTGTATCTCATATAGTTTATCCTGGCTGCTAGGGTTCTACATCAGGTGAAACAGACCTTCAAACTTTGTACGTCAATAGAAAGTGCCCATCACGTTTAACAATTTTCCTTAAGACGGTATTTTTATATCTCTCATAGTTTGGCTGGACTGCTATGGTTCCACATCAGATATTACGATCTTCAAAATAAATTATAGCCTATATGTTGGCGAGGGCCAATAGCTGTATAACAAAAAAAGTTTCATCAAAATCCGTTCAGTAGTTTTTGTGTGAAACGCGGACAACAGACAGACAGACAGACAGACAAAAAATTCAAAAACTATATTTTTGGTATCTGTTTCGTTTAAGAAGACGCCTGGTGGTATTTTTTTCTATTTCTTTTCAATGTACAGAATTGGATCGTTTACAGTTTTATTATAAGTATAGATATAGAATAGAATACATAGAATAGATAGACAGATTGTATCTCTTATAGTTTAGCTGGGCTGCTAGGGTTCCACATCAGGTGTGCCAGACCTTCGATATTTTTCCGTCAATAGAAAATGTTCATTACGTGAAACAACTTTTCTTAAGACGCCATGTTTGTATCTCATATAGTTTATCCTGGCTGCTAGGGTTCTACATCAGGTGAAACAGACCTTCAAACTTTGTATGTCAATAAAAAGTGCCCATCACGTTTAACAATTTTCCTTAAGACGGTATTTTTATATCTCTCATAGTTTGGCTGGACTGCTATGGTTCCACATCAGATATTACAATCTTCAAAATAAATTATAGCCTATATGTTGGCGAGGGCCAATAGCTGTATAACAAAAAAAGTTTCATCAAAATCTGTTCAGTAGTTTTTGTGTGAAACGCGGACAACAGACAGACAGACAGACAAAAAATTCAAAAACTATATTTTTGGTATCTGTTTCGTTTAAGAAGACCCCTGGTGGTATTTTTTTCTATTTCTTTTCAATGTACAGAATTGGATCGTTTACAGTTTTATTATAAGTATAAGTATAGAATAGATAGATAGATATATTGTATCTCTTATAGTTTAGCTGGGCTGCTGGGGTTCCACATCAGGTGTGCCAGACCTTCGATATTTTTCCGTCAATAGAAAATGTTCATTACGTGAAACAACTTTTCTTAAGACGCCATGTTTCTATCTCATATAGTTTATCCTGGCTGCTAGGGTTCCACATCAGGTGAACCAGACCTTCAAACTTTGTACGTCAATAGAAAGTGCCCATTACGTTTAACAATTTTCCTTAAGACGGTATTTTTATATCTCTCATAGTTTGGCTGGACTGCTATGGTTCCACATCAGATATTACGATCTTCAAAATAAATTATAGCCTATATGTTGGCGAGGGCCAATAGCTGTATAACAAAAAAAGTTTCATCAAAATCCGTTCAGTAGTTTTTGTGTGAAACGCGGACAACAGACAGACAGACAGACAAAAAATTCAAAAACTATATTTTTGGTATCTGTTTCGTTTAAGAAGACCCCTGGTGGTATTTTTTTCTATTTCTTTTCAATGTACAGAATTGGATTGTTTACAGTTTTATTATAAGTATAGATATAGATATAAAAAAAAATAACAACCCACGCCCTTTGATCCAAAAACTAACACCTAGGTGGAATACCTACAGAGTGACACACGTGGCCGAGCGATATACGCCCACTTGAGCCACTTGCGAGTATATTTATGAGTAGTTCCTGTCATCGTAACATTATTAACCTTTTTTCTCCGTTTAAGGTGCCATAGAAAGTTTTGATTTAGTTTGTGAGCCTTCATCTCGTACCTACTATTGTTGATCGAAGCCCCCGACACAAAAAAGTCTGTAAAAAGTAAAAAAATATAAAATAATTATCTTATTTTTATGATCACAAAAAAGAAGTGCTAAAAGGGTAGGTAAGTATATTATAATATGTTGGGGGCCCCCCTACCAAGAGATAAATTATATTTTTTTCACTTTTTAAAGACTTTTTATGCCTCGAAGTTGTTTAAATTGTTTTTGTTAAATTGAACCCCAGGTCTATTCTTCAGCCTTTAAGCCGTGATGGAGTAACAAATAAGTCCCCAGTTCACTGACAGTCTCTTAAATAAACCGTTGGTTAACCGTCGGTTAACCCATACGAACACCAATCACGTGCGTTTACCAACCAACAAACCAGCGGTTAAAACCGACAGATTGGTGAACTCAGGCCTTAATTTTCTTTGAAATTTTTTGTAAAATGAAAAACTAAGTGTTAGTAAGCAGCTATCGGTTATTAAACACATGCTCAGTTACATACAATCAATGTAAGTGAGCGTGAACAAAAGTTTTTATTACGACTAGTACGTTATCAGTACCGGAGTTAGTTTTTTTTTGTGCTACCTTATCGTGTTGGCGATAGACCTGCTATTTCAACTGTCATTCTTTAGTAATTTCACGCATTACAAGATGTTCTTGGAATGTAACCACGCCCTGTTAACCATTAACACTGGAGTACATGCACCCGATTTTATAATGTTTTACTCACGTGGGGTGAATATAAAGACAATCTTAATTTATTTTCGGTTTTATAGTAAAATATTGAAATAAAATATGTTTTAATAATGTTTTGCATTTATATAAATAATATGAATATATTTATATGTATTATTAATTACCATAAATATAATTACACTTTTATATTTTGATTAAATTTATACGAAAAAACAGACTAACAAAAAATGGGTTTACCCAGTCGTAAACCTATGTTTTGTTAATTTTGGCAACAATAAGTATGAACAAAATATTACTTAGTGATTGACAAATTTAATACGTTTATTGTATGTTTTGCAGAATTTTGGTGCAGAATGATCATAATGACCTCTGGGTGCAATTCTGTTCCCAAGCACTTTTCCAAGTTTTTTCTTTTGCCATTTTCGCCCGCGTAACAGTGCTGGTGACGTACTGATCTTTAAGCCTTGTTTACCTAACTAGGATTACACTAAGCAACAATTTCCGTAATCAAGTAGTAAAACAATTTTATTAAAACATTGGTCTGGGGCGAATATTTACCCCGCGCCTGTCTGCAGTGTTATTTGCGTGTGGAATTGAAAGACCCGTATTTAAATTATGTCTATTTATAGGTATTAATTATTCATTGCAATAACATGTTCTACTTTATGTAGGCATAATTTTTACTTAAAGGCGACTTGTCTTGTGTTTTCGCAAAACACTTTTTCAATTAATTATGATTGAGTAATGTCATTCATTACCATTGTTTAAGTATACATAAATATGTAGTTTAAAAAACTAAAAAAACACACTTTTATAGGAACAGACCAAAAAGTACAAAATAACCGTCTATTCAGTAACTGAAATTAAAAAGCGTGGTGCGCGTTGTCAATATTAAGTACTTGAATGCATGCTTTGCAAAGGGCGCACCACGCTTTTTAATTTCAGTTACTGAATAGACGGTTATTTTGTACTTTTTGGTCTGTTCCTATAAAAGTGTGTTTTTTTAGTTTTTTAAACTACATATTTATTTTTTACTTTTTAGTTTAATAAATGGCAAGCTATGGGTGGTTGATAATCGATTTCACAGTCCATTCATGTGTCTGCTCACCCCGTAAACATTATAACTCAAAGGCGTGATTGTATGTATTTAGTTTTACAAATTCAAGTGGAGTCTATTAGTTACCCGATGCGCGAGCCGAACCCTTACTTTCTTCTTACTTCATCATCAGACCATCACCACCAAGTGTAGCGAATAGGTCTCATCAGAACGAAACAAATGAGCCCAAACTCGAGTGGTTTCCTATTGGTCATTAAGGAGTGTCACTGGCTTCCTTCCTGCTCCATCATCAGACCCTTACCACCAAGTGTAGCGAATAGGTCTCATCAGAACGAAACAAATGAGCCAGAACTCGAGGTGTTTCCTATTGGTAATTAAGAAGTACCACTGACTTCCTCCCCGATCCATCATCAGTCCCTAGCCACCAAGTGCGACTAAAAAGTCTCATCAGAACGAAACAACGGAGGCCAAACTCGAGGGGTTTCCTAGTGGTCATTAAGAAGTGCCACTGGCTTCCTCCCTGCTCCATCATCAGACCCTCACCATCAAGTGTAACGAACAGGTCTTATCAGAACAAAAGAAATGAGCCTAAACTCGAGGGGTTTCCTAGCAGCCATTGAAGAGTTCTATTGCCCACCTCTTGACTCCATCGTCAGATCAGCTCGATGGTAGCAAATTATTGTATTGTCATCGGATTCATATAGACTTGCAAAGTTTCAAATCAATACGACAATTAGAAGTAGGTTAAAATTGATTTCCAAGATTTTCTTACATTGTGACTTAGTTACAAGTGAAGCTAATAAAAGTGTGGTAATAATATATGTAAAAGGTACGTGTTTTCACAAATTTCCTAGTATTTTCGCGAATCCTTTTTTCGTGTTAGCTTACGACATCCATGTATATATAAACTTATTGTCCATATACATAAAAATGAATTGCTGTTCGTTAGTCTCGCTGAGACTCAGAAACGACTTGACCAATTTAAATACTTGGTTTTTTGTTTTGTTCGCAATAGTTCAGGGGTGGTGTATATCATGGTGGTGTAAATATCATCATCATCAATTCAGCCGTACGACGCCCATTGCTGGGCATAGGCCTCCCCCAAGGATCTCCACAACGATCGGTCCTGCGCTGCCCGCATCCAGCGGCTTCCCGCGACCTTGACCAGATCGCCGGTCCACCTTGTATGGGGCCTGCCCACGGAACGTCGGCCGGTTCGCGGTCGCCATTCGAGAACCTTTCCGCCCCAACGGCCATCGGTTCTCCGGACTATGTGTACCGCCCACTGCCACTTCAACTGAGCAACTCTTCGAGCGATGTCGGTCGTTTTAGTCCTATTGCGGATCTCATTATTTCTGATTCGATCGAGCAGGGAAATACCAAGCATCGCTCTCTCCATTGCTCGCTGGGTGACCTTGAGCCTTCTTATGAGACTCATAGTAAAAGACCACGTCTCGCTTCCATAAGTCATAACTGGCAACACACACTGGTCAAAGACCTTAGTCTTGAGACATTGAGAAATTTTGGACGGGAATATAAATGCCGGAGCTTCCCAAACGCTGCCCATCCGAGCTGGATTCGACGAGAGATCTCTTTCTCGAAGTTGGACTTACCTAATTGGATTGTCTGTCCCAGGTCAAAAACTTCGAGTGTAATCTTCCCAACATTAACTGGAGCGGATGCAACATGGGCATTGGACATGATTTTCGTCTTATCCATGTTCACCTTCAGACCCACTCTTTGGGAAGCATTGCTGAGATCTTCGAGCATTGTGTTCAGGTCTTTCAAGGTCTCAGCCATGAGAACTACATCATCGGCAAATCGCAGGTGTGTTAGGTACTCGCCATTGATGTTGATGTTGAATCCTTTCTAGTCCAGTAGCTTAAAAATATCCTCCAACGCAGCTGTGAACAGTTTCGGAGAAATGACGTCTCCCTGTCTTACACCTCGCTGTAGTTGGATAGGATTAAAGCTCTGGTTCTGTGATCGGATCGACATGGTGGCGTTTTGGTATAAATACCTCGATCAGCACCTCGATGTACCTGTAGTCTATTTCGCACCTCTGGAGAGACTGCAGCACGGCCCAGGTCTCGATCGAATCAAAGCCTTTCTGATAGTCCACGAATGCCAACCATAGTGGTAAGTTATATTCTTCGGTCTTCTGTATAACTTGCCGCAGCGTATGAATGTGGTCTATGGTACCTTGGCCTTTTCGGAACCCGGCTTGTTCGGGAGGTTGGTAGTCGTCAAACCTGCGAGCGAGACGATTCGTAATGACTCTCGAAAACATCTTGTAGATATGGCTCAGAAGCGAGATGGGTCGGTAGTTCTTCAAGAGAGTCTTATCACCCTTCTTGAAGAACAGCATCACATCGCTTCTGCCCCATGCCTTTGGCGTTTTGCCCTCGAGGATGACAGAGTTGAAGAGCTTCTGGAGGACCTGAAGTATCGGCTTACCGCCCGCTCTCAGAAGTTCGGTTGTGATTCCGTCATCACCCGCCGCCTTGTTGTTTTTGAGCTGCTTGAGAGCCATTCTAATCTCGTACAGGCTGACGTCCGGGATATCTTCGGTATAGTGTCGGGTAAGCTTGACTCTAGGTTCTGTAGCCTAACTTTCAACAGGTGTTTGCGTGGAGTACAAATGTCCATAGAAACTCTCAATCTCCCTCAGGATTTCAAGTGTTGATGAAATGATACTACCGTACTCAGTCTGCAGCCTCGTCAGTTGACTTTGCCCTATAGCCAGATCTCTAGCGAACACTTTGGAGCCTTTGTTCCGCTCAATGGCCTCTTTACGCTCGATATTAAATTGGCGAAGGTCGCTTGTCAAGGACTTGGAGATCTGCCTATGTGTAAATATACTAATGGCGAAAATCATAAAGAAAAGCTAAAAAATGTAATAAAATAAAAATGGTATTGTATTGAAATCGTATATCTGTCGTGCTACACAAAATTGACATTTATTCCATGGCTGCTTCCAAAGAGTAATCTATGTAATAATCATTAACGGTTTAGCTTTGGATTACTTTTGTTATGTGACATTTGTGCCGGCAATGTATAAAACATCTTTGGTTAATTAAGATGCACTTCGCGGTTAATAATTTTTATCGGTCTATTTTTAATAAGTGTATGTAAGTTCACCGAGTCTACTTGTATTATATAGAAGCCATTACCACCAAATAAACCTGTAAAGCACTACATTAATTAACTACCAATTTAAAAGGTTGATTGCTTTTCTTCGTAAACTTTATCATTAACTACTTGACGTTTTAAAAAGAAAACCTTCAAGCTGACCATACATGAAACTGTAACAATTTTTTTTTCATTAAACCTCTTCGAGTGGGGTGTAATATATAAGTAGGTCTTTTAAAACGACGTTGAGGTTCCTAAAACCATCCCCTCCCCCCGCCCCTCTAACTTTTTAAATTACAAATTGGAAAAAATCTAGACAAAATTATTGGCCTAAATCTTAAACACTTTCAATGAAAATTGTTTTGAATGTGATATTGTCAGTAGTTTTTGTGATTTAACACATTTTCGAAAACCGTAAATGCAACTTTTGTCAATCATACAAACACTATGAAAATAAAGTAAGTTTTTGCTGGCGAAAATTATATTGGTATTTTGGCTGATGTTAAGTGGGTGCGGGGCCCTTCATGTGCGAGTCCGACACGCACTTGGCCGATTTATTTACGTAAACAATTCTAATAATTCGTTAAAAACGTCTTACTCGCTTCAAACAGGTTAATTACAAATTAGCTATCACTTAAAAAATCTTTACAACTTGATCGGAGAAAAAACCAAGTACTACCATATTTAGTAGGTTCGATTACAACCGGTTTTTCTGAACAGTTGCAGCAGTCGTGAAGAAACAAATGTAAACGAACTATTATCAGTTAATAAATACAATTAAAATTTTCTTCTTACAGTTTTCGTACTTTTTGCACAACCGACATAATACCTAATGAAATGTTGGACTAACATATTTTTAGCGATTTGGCTTCTAAAAAAAATACATTAAAATTATAATATTGTACATACGCCATAAGCAATCTTCTACATGAAATATTGTTTTGAAAATATTTCATGTTTCTGTTACTGTTGTGTGATGTTTACAGGATAAAGACCCCAAAACGATAGATATGGAAATATTTTCCTGTTTGCTGTTCACTTTTCACACAAAAAATACCACTATGGAAACTTCCTCATTTCTGAGCTTAGAAGTATGAAAATTGGTATAGTGGATACTGGTCACGATTGAAAATGATCTGCGTAAGCGGAGATAACAAAACACCATAAATGAAAACTTCTTGACATATGAGTATGGGAATTGGGTTTTACAAAAATGATTTAGTGAATAAATAAAATATTATTAGTAAAAATGTGTTGGTTTATATGTTTGTTCGTCTTACATGTCAAAACGGAGCAATGGACCGACGTGACTTTTGTATAAGCATAGTTTTGGAGCTAGAGAGAAACATAAGGCTACTAAACTTTTTATTAAGGTAAAACAGCTCATTCCCATGGGATGGGTTGGATTGGGATTAATTTTAGTATGGAGTGATTGATCTTATCACTCCATACTAAAATTAACAACAGTATAATTTTATGGAATAGAATATTGACATTAAAATTTATTTTACTAATAAATTTCTATTGCTTATAATTTCTGCTTGCCAAATGTTTGGTGTAACGTGTGGAAACATTGTTTTTATTTAAGATCTTTTTGTATACGTCACTTGCTGAATAAATGATTTTTGATTCAACGTGTCTGTCCTTCTTTAACTTCGTTAAAGATCTGTGGATTGATATAAATTTTCGAATACTTACATAATATAACTGAAATGTTGAAGAGGGTCATGGGCAACTTTTTACAATTGAACAACATCTATTTCCATGGGAAAAGACACTCATTTTGTGCTTTCGATTTCATGTTAACGAAAGCTCCCAAATTATCCACATCAATGATGTTTTATATGTTATCCAATCTACATACCAAAAATCACGTCAATGGGTTTTGAAAGCTGGTTTGTATGGGAAAAGAAAAGTGTTGTTTTTACTGTTTTCCACAATTTTTTATGTTTTTTCTCTCCTTAAAAACTCTCCATGGGCCATATATTATGGAACATAATTATATTAAAAAAACATTGCCAAATTGGTCCAGCCGTTCTAGAGTTTTGCGCTTAGCAACATTCATTTTTTAATATAAAAACCATACAAATACATATTCAGTGTTACACTTTGGATTTTTTTTATTTTTGAACTGTTATATATTTATCCTTGCTCTTACACCGACTTATTCGTCAACTCGCGAGTGTGAAACTCGCGAGCGCGCGCAAGTTGATACCTTCCAATTTTAATTATTTTTGTTATCGTCAACTCGCGCGCACACATAAAGTACAGTCAAGTAAAAACGGATTGGAACAAAAACTATAAATAACTAGCTATTCCCCGCAGTTTCGCCCGTACTGAATGATTCTGATAAGTATCAACCTACTAACATTTCGATCTAATTCGATGCAATATGGGTCCAAATCATCGTTTGGATTCTGAAGTACCAGGATAACATAGATAAGGAGGCGGTAGTTATAGTACACAGGCACAGAATATATAATAGTACTAAGGTAACTAAGGACACAGGTAAAGATTTTTTTTAACCATTCGCAACAATAACTACCTCCTCCATAGCTATGTTATCCTGGTACTTTAGAACCCAAACGATAATTCGCAAAGCAACATTGTCCTTGTACTTTAAACCGTTACTCGAATACCAAGTACCCATATTAAATTTATCTTTAGGTTGTTGTAGCTGACTGTACATAAATAAATGTGCGCGCGAGTTGACGACAAAAAAAAATAATTAAAATCAGAAGGTGCCTACTCGCGCGCGCTCGCGAGTTTTACACTCGCGAGTTGACGAATAAGTCCTTGCACCAGGAATGTATCCTGTATTTAAGGCATTGATATGATGATAAACAGCTCATTTTTAATTCCCTTGGGCCACGCGTGCCGCCATTATTTATCTTGATTTTGAATTTGTTAATTGTAAATACGATCAATAATTTTAATGAAGTTTTAACTTAATGTTCTTAATGGAATCTTTTCAGGAAATGGTTGCTATAATCATTAATACATAACAGAATAGCTACATTACGGATAATTTATAGATGGTTAACAATATACATTATTATAATAGGTATATAAAATAAAATATTTAGAAAGTGAGACCAAAAGGTACGAGTATACATAACAAAGTTGCCTAATGAAATCTGGTCGATACATTAATTATTTGATAAGAATTCATAAATTTATAGCCACGTTATGGGCTATGCAGACCAAGTTTTTTCACGCTCGTTCGATGCGCATTTGTTTCGATTCAGACGAGTCTGACAAGCAAAAGTTGGAAAGTTCTACAAGCTACATCTAACTCGCAGGCGTACCTCGACTGTACCTATTGATACAAACGCGAAAAAACTCAGTGTGCATAGGCATTTATGGTAGCGACTCATAGCGAGGTCGCAAAAACAATGCTTACAACGTTAGTGCATTCACTCACGCATATTAGTTAAATAATGATTGAGCTTAACCTCTAGGTAAATTCAAATGGTGCTAAGTGAAGTGCATGATCCTAATTTTTGGTATGTAATGATAAACAACTCTTCGTCATATATGCAACTATCGTGAATTTTTTCACGTATCCAAAAACAACCATTTGGCTGGAAGGGGGTGGGGACACTTGACTCTAACAAAATTTTGCACTTTAAAGCATAATAACTCACAAACGGATGCCTCAATCAAAAAACTGTTTTCACAAACCCGCAATATTTAACGACGACACCCCAGACTATGGGGTAGACAAGAAAAAAAATTACATCCCCACTTCACGTCTAGGGGAGGTAATCCAAAAAAAATTTTTTTCAAAATTTTACTTAACCACTTTGTCGGCGTGATTTATATGTAGGAGGCGTACCGGTTTTGGCCACTTTAAGGATTTTTTCACTTTTAACCGCTTAGTGCTTAATGATCTTAAGTATTTTAGAGAAAATTTATAACGTAGAGTTATAGATAATTTATCGGCCTTTAAGGGTACAATCTACAAAGTAAAAAAAAATCAATAGTTTTTTTTATTTAGAACAAATTCTGCGGAGGGGGCCAAATACACCGTTTGCATTGGTTTTGGCCACTTTCATAAAATTACTATATTTATAAGTTGAGTTTATGCTTAATTGATGTCTTATTAGAGTTCTGGACTAAAACACTACATGAAATAGTATTTCAATCACAGCTAGCTCCTTACTACAATTTTATAAGTATACCTTTATCACTTGATTAAAAGAAAATTAGCGGATTGAGTCTAGTGTAGGCTAGTGCCTACACTAGCCTCAATCCGCAAATTTTCTAGTACGTTAGCTAACAAAAGTGAGTTGTGAGTCTTTTAAAATAAATGAACTTTATGATAGGTTGGAAACTTTCTACTAATGCCAAAGTGGCCAAAGGTAAAATTTCTAGCCCCACTTTTGGCCACTTATTGTTTCCAAACTGTTTGTAAGAACAGTGAAAAAACAACACTTAATCCATCTAGAAGAAACATATTCCAATATGATATAAAATATTAAATAACCATAAAATAATTTTATTGTAGAAAAAAAATTATTTTACAAAACCTTACCCTTAACATTTTGCTTAAGAATTTTACAAAATGTTAACTTTGAAACATAACACGTGTTTATTTCTAAAATATCGTACTATATAAAAAAAGCTAAGTGCTGTAATTATTAACTAAAAGTCCAATCTTTTATTCGCCATTAATAAATATAAGCAATAATTATTTTATTCCTATTTATATAACTTTAAAATGAAAAGTGACCAAAACCGGTACAGTGGCCAAAACCGGTACGCCTGCCCTATACCAAATTACAGCTTTCTAGCAATAGGAGTCTATGAGCTAGGCTGGGGACAGACGGACAGACGGACATGGCGAAACAATAAGGGTTCCTTGTTGACTACGGAACCCTAAAAACTGACTTGTAACAATTATCTTGTTTAGCATAACAACAACTATAAGCACTCGCTACTAAGGCGCAAAGATAGTGGCACTAAGTGCCTCTCCACCTTCAAAAATAACCATTAAGTGCTTAATTGTTATCAAATCGGTTTAAATCGCATAACATTGCGGTAGTCTGGAAAATTTAATTCGCTGTTGCTATTAATGGTGCGATAAGTGACCACTTTCTGCACCTTTTATTGTTTCTAAATTAATAACCTACTGGAATTTTGAATTATTCTTGTCGTGTCGAATTTGTTCGAATTAGATTTTTTTTCCAACGTGGTATACGTGTTTATTGAGGGATAAAATAAACGTTAAAATATATATTCATTACTATAATATTATACAGTATGTTTTTCTTTAAGTGCAAAACCTCTTAGGTGGTGATTGTGCCCATGTATATGAACAACTTTTACTATGGGGCCAACTCTGCAACTCAACAAAAAAAATCTGCTGTTTCATACAAATTGTCAATACCTACTCGACCAGAATGTATGGAACAGCTGATTTTTTTTGTTGAGTTGCAGAGTTGGCCCCATAGTAAAAGTTGTTTATATACATGGGCACAATCACCACCTAAGAGGTTTTGCGCTTAGAGAAAAATACCCTATATTATAACTGACAAAGCCAGCCAGACAAAAATAAATAATAAGCGTAAAGTGATAGTGACAATCCAATTAAAACTAATGAATAAATAAATAGAAAGAAGTGCCTTTAGCTCAATAGATTTATTTATTTATTTTTATTTATTTAATCTTTATTGCAAGACACAGCAAATGGCGGACTTAATGCTAATATGCATTCTCTTCCAGTCAACCGGAAAGGGTGTCAGGGAGAAAATGAACAGCGGCAATAAAACAAAAAGTGACAATACAAAGAAGAAAAAAGTAACTAGGTAATAACAATGCAAAAAAAAGTAAAATTAAATAACAACTTACAATTTGTAGATGCTTATAAATATATGAGTACTAATACTAACTAAACTAACAATCATGTTATATATAATTTATACAAACACATACACATATTATATATACAAATATAAATATATATATAGAATATAAATAAATATATATACATATACATATCTAAATAACACATAAGTCAGAGCAGATTTATCAAGATTAGTGTAGACAGCTCAAGTAATGTTCGCGGACCATTTTCCTGAAAACGCACTTACTGGGTGCACTACGGATGCTTAGAGGCAAGTCGTTCCAAAGTCGTACAGCCGAAACGGAGAATGATTGGGAGACGAAGCCAGAAGAGTGGGATGGTGTTTTCAAGAGAAGGTTGCCACTAGAGCGAAGGCTACGTTCATGAGAGTCGCCCAGAAACTGAAATCTAGATTTCAAGTAATCTGGGGTAAGTGGATCGAATAGGATATTGAAGTGCATGCAGACAACTCTAAGGTTCCTACGCTCGCGAATAGGGAGCCATTTGAGCTGCTGACGGTGTTGAGAGATATGGTCGTATTTGCGTAATCCATATATGAAGCGAATACAGTTGTTAAGGAGACGATCCAGCTTACTGAGAAGGTTTTCATTGAGGTTAGTGCTACAGACATCAGCATATTCAATTATAGGCAAGACAAGCGCCTGTATAAGAGCAATCTTGGTACTGGTAGGGAGAAAGAACTTAAACCTAGATTATATGATTTTAAAAGTAATTTTTATTTAAAGTTTTTCTATTTATTACAACAACGTAATCGCATAAAGGAAAGCAGATCGAACAGCCAACACCCACTATTAACGATAAATGTAACAATGCATAATACATGTATTACGGTCAGTAACAATAATTAAGGCGTTTTAGGGATCCACGTAACTTGTGGTGCAGTGGTTAGCGCACTCGGCCTGCGATCGTTGAAGTTATGCAACTTTCGCAATGGTCAGTCACGGGATGGGTGCCTAAAACTTTTCATCTGGAGCTCCTCCGTGCTTCGGAGTTGATCCTTCGTGGTGGGTCATGAAGGCACGCATGGCCCATTCTCCTTATCCCTTCATAAGCAAAGCCAGTGTCCAGCAGTGGGGAAATTAAATGGCTGATGATGATGATGATAAGGGATCAACATACTGCAATGAACTGCAATTCTATAAAAATAGTTACTTACATTAAGGTGTAAGTGTCGACCCATACGTACCACAAACACACCACAACCATACCACATCGCAGCGACAAAATGTGGAAGGTATGAATAGAGTTAATGCAACTTTTTGCAGTTGCGTTGTGGTAATGCGGCAAAATGTCGTAGTCGCTAGTAGTTGTGATGTGGATGTGGCCGGCCGCTAGTTCGCTGCGTCGTCGCTGGTGGTTGCGTTGTGGCCGGTATCACCCACGCGGTCGATAATGACTGCAAAATGTGGTACGACGAGTGAATTGACTATTCATTTCCAATACAAAATGCGCCCGCCCATGTGGTGTGGTTGTGGTTCGTGTGGGTTGAGCCTATACAATTTTATGAAGACCTAATTTTCAAACATTACAAGTGGCACATTTGATTCAGTCCTGAAAATATTTAAACTCGCATTTGTAAAACCAAATATTACCTATTTATGGATAGAGTGAGATTAAAAGTTTATATGCTACAATTAATGAAATATAAAACAGTAAGCAACTATACTGATTTTACTAATTTAGTAATAAATCAAGACTAGACTGACTAGATTTATGAATATTTAAGTGTTGACCAAGTCTCTGCGTCAGTCGCGCCGACATCCGGAATTTCGCGTCGAAGCAGGCGTTGTCTGTCACTCGATGTACTTGCGTATAGTTAGAGTTGCTATTTATTTAAATGGCATAACGGAGTGCAGTATCTGTTCCAAGTAACTATTTAGTAATCTGTGGTCGTGGTCTCTTTTAAGCGCTCGTTCACGGAGAGGCGGCCGGAGCGTTAAGGTCATAGCCCATTTATCCCGCACCGCTCCCACCCAACCAAAGTATGAACAGCCAAATATGGACTTAATATCGTTCACTGTAGATGCATTTTACAGTAACAATACAAAATAGCGGACAGCGCGCGGTCCGCGAGCTTATACCGCCGGCCGTCAGACTGCTCGGTAGTTGGCGCCTTGCTGACGCCGCGCCGCGCCGTCGCCGCCGCGCACCTACAGAGGGAATACATATATACAGTACATATACATACAGTCGACGCGTGGACAGCTGGGAGTCTGCTAGCTGTCGCCGCGTGGACGGCTGGGTGCCTGCTAGCTGTCGCCTTCGTTTAGAGCGGTGTTGGGTAGGATAGGAGCGGTGTTGGAGCGGTGCGGTATAAGTGGGCTATGACCTTTAGGCGGCGCGGCGGGCGGCGCGGGCGAATCGTACATCAGTTGGTGCGTCACATTGACTTGTTTGGTTAGACGTCTATCGCAAGCACGCAATGACAGCACAATTTACCGCGCTGCCTGACGCGCCGACTGAAGCGCCGCATCTCCTTGAACGAGTCCGTTGTATGAGATCCGTCGCGCGACCACGCGACTGAAATGCGCCCAACGTTACCGCGTCGTCGCTCCCGCCTCGCAGACGCGCTGCATAACTAACGCACATTGTGCATTAAGGCTGTGATTCCCCAAAATAGGGTATTTTAAATTATGGATTACTCGCAAAACACAAGTACTCAAAATTTGGAAAAAATATATGTTATTTTACAGTTATTAATCTAGTGCTTCCGGCCTTACTTAGTGTTATTTTACTGTGTCAAATAAACCCCAAACATCCGTATAATCGTAATCCAAATATCCTATTACTTGCAGTATACTTGGTTTTAGTTAATGAAAAATATTCGAAAATAATTTGTCTTCGAATAGCCGAGGGATTCCGGCCGTCATAAGTATAAAAAATTTATTATTATCGCGAGGCTCGCGAGGTAACAGTTCACTGCCGGCTGCCGCTGCGTCCGGGTGAAGTGTATCGCCCGCGGCCGAGCAAGCGTTAGCGTGCCTATTTCGGACGGGAATCATCGACTTAACATGCATTAAACCCGAGTGTGCGAACACGACTCGCACTTGGCTGATTTTCACATAATTATATGGCCTACAAACAACTTCATTTACTTACACCGCAGCAGAATACGTCTTCCTATTATCGTAGTCGTAACACAAAATATAAGTAGTGTAAAACTGTTGTAAGATATTATAAGTATATTAGATTAAGCATAATCAAGATAATTTTTATCTAAAATAAAACAACGCACATAATATATTGACAGTTACAGTAAAAATTCGAAAATACTGAAAATAAAAAAACAAATTTCTATTGAGATTTTAAATTATTTTAATGCATTCACAATTTTTCCTATACTAACACATTTATATACTTACTATATCTATACTTACTAATATTATAAAGAGGAAATTTGTTTGTTTGTTTGTATGTTTGTAAGTAATTGACCAACCCAAAAGCTACTAAATCGATTTTAAAATTATTTCACCATTAGAAAGCTACATTCTTTCTAAGTGACATAGGCTATAATATATCATGATATTCCCACGGGAACGGGTACCACGCGGGTGAAACCGCGGTGAGCAACTAGTCTTATATAACAATCAACTACCCTGTCTGGTCTCGTTGATATTCAGAGGTGGTGGAGGAGCAAACGTTCGTTACCCGTGACATCCCTTTGATGATACTCAAGGGGTGCTTTGGGAAATCACTTTGCACCGTGACACCCTCGTAGAGATGTGAAACTCGAAGTGTAAAATAAACAAGAATTAGGTGCTGTATGGAAATTTATTATGATTATTTTCTACCAAGCTTACAAACGAAATAAGAACTAAATAAACAACAATCAATTTTATGCTGCGTAAGTATATTTATATTATTATTTTATAATCAGTAAGATAAATAACAAAGCATTCCATCACTAATAGACCATGGTGTCACGGGAAAGGCGATTCCCCATAGCACCCCTTGGTGTATCATGAAAGGGGTGACACGGGTAACGAACGGGAGCAAATGAATAAGCGGTTTGCAACGCCTTGATAACACTACCTAACTGCCTCTGTGGTCTAGTGGTACACACCACCGGTATCAGACCCAGAGGTCCCGGGTTCGATTCCCAACGGGGGTACCTACATATTGTATTCGGTTTGGTTGGTGGTAGGGCTTGTTCAAAGTCCGCCTGGCTAGCAACCACCATCTTATTTAAGTCTGACGCCATAACAACGATGTTTTCAGCATTGTTGTGTTCCGGCAGTTAGAGATATGATAGCCAGTTCCTCAGTAATTGAGAATTCCGGGAGTAGTGTGCTTCCACCTTCAGCCTTATCATCACTTAACATCAGGTGTGATGAAGGCAAAGTGCTACGCCGTTGTAAATAAAAAAGCTAACAACTACATATCCCCTAGCAAAGCATGGCGATTAATTAGCCAAGCTAACCAATTAGTTCAAGCAATATACTTACCTACCTAACGAAGGAGTGGGTATACTATGCATAAAAATTATGGTGAAACCTTAGAAACGAAAGTCGTCACGGCCGTTAAGATTATATATCCCTTTAATTCAAATAAGACACAGAGGGTCAACTAGTTCGGTAAATGAAAAAATGCTAGCGGCTTTTCCACATACTTTATTTTAAAATAGTTACTCCAACTGACCGCAAAGAGTCAACGCTCAGTTATTTCATTAGCTGACGAATTATCATAATTAGCTGGAGGCGATGTACCCTACATACTTTATTTACGCTAAGGTCACCCGTGATTGCAGAATGAAGTTCCACGTGCGTTAACTTATTTACTACGAGTATAGTACTTCCTACCAATTTTGACGTAAGAAGCTGTGTTGATTTTTGTATTGAAGAGGTTACATATTAGTGCGAACACACTGCTGTCAGAAAAAGTTTACGAATATTTGCTAACATATGTTTTTAACAAACATTATTTTGACCACAATGTTTACAAATGTTATGTACTGCTAGTAAACATTTCGACTCAAAAAGTATGGGAGCCCTTAAAACATCAGACGATTCCTAAATAAAATGTAATAGTTGCTTACATCTGTTAGTAAATTTATGTTTTATTGTTAGCAAATGTTTAAAAACATTTTCTAAAAGCATTGTTGGAGCACCATATGAGAAAATAGGATGTTGCGTATTTTCTGAATGGAACAAAATCTTCAAATTAGCACATGGTGAGTAGACATCTGAGTGTGACGACGACGACGCGATGTCGCAGCGCTGCGATGCGTGTATCTACTCCACATCATCATCATCATCATCTACTCCAAAAAAATATACTTGAAAAATAATTTCTATCAGTCGGTCACATTTTCACGGCTGTCAAAACAATTCATTTAGGCCCGATTTCACCAATTATATTTAAACGCGATTAACGCTAAACGTGTTTAAAACGTATTTCTGTCCATGTCACATTCAAACAGATGACAGAGGCAGAACTAAGTATTAAACACATTTAGCGTTAATCACGTTTAAATATCAGTGATGAAAGTCGCCCTAAATGAGGAGTATTATATTTTGGTTTAAGTAGAATATTTTGTTTTTTCCGCAAAGCTCACATAAATGTATGCTCTTTAGTCGTACGTAGTCTAGTCTATTTAAAAATATAACAAGTACATGTGGTCTTACTTTTATTGCTTTGAAGAATTTCACAATTTTATTGTTGTTCTTACTATAATTATGAGTTAGTATGCAAATAAAATAGGTAATTATATTAGAATGTCGCAACATCATGTGCTTTACCATATCCCGTTAAACATTATTCGAAGGTCAGGCTGGTCAATGGCCTACCTGAATTTCTTGTTTATAGCATAATACGTGACTTTAAATTTTATAATAAATTTATAATGAGGTATACCAGTTTTTATTATTTACCGCATAATAAAAAAATGGCTTTAGAGGAAAATTCCTTATTAATTTCAGATGTTTTAGATTTCCGTGCTACGAACCAGGGCCCGTACTCTGAAACGCTAATCTGTAACTTCGGATAGCTCCGCCCCTTTCACTCGATTCTGTCATGACTGGAGAGTGAGAGAGACGGATGTAACGAAGTTTCGGGTTTTGCGTTTTAGAGTAGGCACCCAGGTTTTCTTTCATGGGTTTCAACTAGCTTTCCACTCACAGCTTTATCGCGGCGTGAGATAGAAATGAGATAGATATTTTCCTGATATAAAAAGTAACTGTACTATTCAAGGCCGTAATCTATGGCTATGTGCTCATCCAGATCAGTTCAGTTCAGATGCTTTGCTGTGATTGAGGAACAGACGTGCAGACTTTCGCATTTGTCATATTAGTTTGATGGAAGATACCTTCCGTTGAAGATTGTTGACCAGAAGTTTAAAATTCCTTCATGTAAAGAGGAAAGAACTCGAGATGATACATATTTGGTTAACGTGACCAATGACTGACTGTATCGGAAGTTGATTGTGTATTGCGGCCCAATGCACGGAGTTCAGTCAGTATGAGCCGTATAAAATCACTCAGTGTAGAAAAACATAAATAAAGAATAGCCAATATTGAGCAATAACTTACATAAATACGACTTCTAACTTGGAAATAAAGCAAATAAATTAAGGTAAACCCATTTTTTTAGATAATCTATGTGTATGTATCCTGGCATTTCACAAAACATATTGACGTAGGAAATCCGCCTATTAGCCCATATAAAATTCAGCCTTCATGATGCTGTCACGGACTCCGTAAATGTACTGATTACGAGGGGGCAATTAAGCTAACAAAATCAGAATCCGAACCAGGCCCAGATTCACAAACCGTCGCAAACGGAATCGGATTCGAATTTTGTGATTTGTCCTTTACTATTCTATAATGAGTGACAGAGACAGTGCATACATTCCGCTGTCGGAAGCGTTTCCGACAACGGTTCGTGAATCAGGGGGCAGAAAGACTAATACTACAGTTACATCCAATCATGTATTTCTATTTTAAAAAATCAATCAAGAGGCTGATTGAGGCAGTTAGGTTGGAGTCAAATAAATCTACCAATTTTATCAATAAAGACTCAACATTTATTCGTTACCTATCCGAATTAACCCCCGGCTCTCAACACTTTGTCACACACCTCACCTGTTATACGGAACTTCGATTATTCACTTTGAACCAATAAATATATGTTCACGTCAGATAACAAACATTTTTTGTTTAAGAAATATGACTTAATTTGATAGCGAGAATAGCGATATTATTGAGAGCTAACAAATTATCAACCTTGGCCTTAGATATGACAGGAACAATAAAACATTAGTTAACACTGCATGTGAAACAACTTAGGCAAAGAACATTTGTTTTACACTTTAAACGCCAAATTACCAACTAACAATATTATTTACTATTGTCGGCATTTAATTGTTATTGCACATTGTAGATTCATGAACGAGGTCATTAAAATTCGACGCCGCCATTGAATTAAGGTAATATAACATTCAGTATCTGTTTTTGTCACTGTTAGACAATACAATCACATTATAATTAGGTACCTACTAATTTTGCAAGCAATTAACCCTTAGCACAACTCGCTATTTTTTCAGCCTACACAACTACACTCGTGGGGACCTAGGTCCCCGTATGATTTTCTTAATTTAAATATTAATAAGGTAATTCTTGTTTTGAATGATAGAATTATTTATTAGGGATATGCGAATATTTAATCCAAGAAATTATCCAGAAAATCCTTATATTAATGAAAATCAAAAATTTTGAAATTTTCAGAGCTTATAGAAAAAAGTGACTGAAAAATTTATATATTTTTTAAATTATTATGAAGAAAAATAAAAACGAAATAATAATATCAATTACGAAATTACTATTTTTTTCGTTTGAGATAAGTACCTATATAACTTTAAAAAATAAAACATAGAAACAAATTTTTATATAAATAAATATAAATATTGGCCACCATCATAATACATTGATCCAATACCAAAGTATAGTAGCTTAAGCACTAGTATTATGGAAATTGGAAACAACGACGGGTATTACCACATACACCAAGACCCGAGGAAATATTGAAAAGTTCGTTTCCATTATTTACCCGACCGGGGATCGAAACCTCCAGAGATAGCGGCACCTTGAAAACCGATGCGTACCTACACCATTCGGCCACGGAGTCATCAAAATATTCATCAACATATAAAATCACAATAACTTTATACACATAACAGACTATCGGCATTTTATAGGAATATTGCTTAGTTCAATATTATGATAATTCTTCTTGCAGTTAATGTAAATAGATTAAGAGCAACTGTGAGCTAATATTTTTGGTAATCTTTAGGGTATTCTTCACTTTTCATTTCGTGTAACTATTTTTATCTAAATCACTACGAAAATTAGTTTTGTTTTGAAAAATTTGATAATTTGACAAATTTTGAATTTTAAAGAAGCTTGATACTTTTTCTCATTCTACTCCAAAAAAGTGCAATATTTATCCAATCCGCAGCAGCTTGTAGCTCATCAACTACTTTACAAACGTGAGCCTGGCTAAATTGCGTTTTCAGCTGTCTCTCAGGTGATACAGAAAATAAACTGAGGCGCAAACGCGTAAAGTTTAAAATAAAAGAAATATTTACGAAGGAAGCTTAACTGAAAATTTGTCTAGCTAGCTACATGAGCTAATTTTGGAAAGTTTTTAGCATTGTTGTGTTCCGGCACTGAGAGATAAGATAACTAGTTCCAGTTTAAGATTCCGGGAGGAGTACTCTTCCACCTTCAGCCTTATTATCCGTTAACATCAGGTGCAATGAAGGCTTAGTTCTAACCCGATGTGGAAAAAAATACCTTTGATAAGTGCTAACGCCTGAAATGAAAATATAAGTATAATGCCTTAATGTAAAACACTTAACATTTCAGGGTCAATATTGGTTTATGTTTTATGTGGTACAGATTAAACAATTTTATAATATTAGAAAAATATGTCCAACACGTAATTTTTTTTATTAGAATTATTTTTAAATTTTTTGCATTCACAAAGCAAATTTTTAACACGTCTTTAATGTCTTAAACGTCGTCATGGGCAGTCCCATGTCTTTAGGGTTAATGTATGTATGTGAGTTTCTTTATTCCACCATATTTTTTTAATGCCTTAATGAGATTTCAATGTTTAATGTATCATTAGAAACGTTATGTCATCCCGAGTAACACTGGCTATATTTTTTTTATTAAATAGATGTCAAAATTGTATAATAGTGGTCAAACATGTTTCGCTAAGTTAGCATGCAAATATCAAAATTTATTAAATACAAAAAGATATTGAAATACATTCTAATGTCAAACTTTAAATTTTAAATGTCAAAAATTCACTATTCTAGTACAGAATAACCACGAATACCGAAATAAACACGAATGCCAAAATTGAACTAAAAAAGTTATGCTCTCATTGCAGTCGGACCTTTTAAATGTAAGTATTCCACAGCACTGCATGGTACCCTGACTGCAATGAGAGTTTGTTTTTTACTTTTTGTTTTTAGTTCAATTTTGTCATTCATGTATTTCAATTTTTAAATTATTATTTTTGAAAATATGTCCCTTAGGATTTATTTGTGAGACAGGTCGATTTTTTCTAATACTTCATTTTCAAATTTTCTTTTAGGGCAGGATCTTCCAAAAACTCTGTCTTTGTCTTTTTCCTTACGTGTGAAGAGTAATAAAAATAACCTCACTTTTTCATTTTTTTAATGTTTTTGTTGTTCTTTAGAGCATAAATTCACTTTTTGAAAAAGTAGCCTGAGAATAGTCTACAATATGTCATTACCTATTTTTCTGTATATTATTCGCGAATTAGAGATTAATAATCTAAGTATAAAACCAAAAAAATATAAAAATAATAAAAAATTTCTTTGTTTTTGAAATTTTTTATTGTCGAGTTAAGATACGAACATCGTGTTTCTAGCCACAAAATAATCAAGATCGTTTATGAAACTTCAACATTATATTTTTATCTGCTCATAAAAAAGAATATTTGATTGTTTACTTTTGAATCAAAAATAGGTTGATTTCGATAATTTGGAAGTACGTGCCCTTAAATAAAAATATGTAAGTACTTACTCGCCAACCCGCCTGCCAAGCGTGGCGATTATGGCAAACCCCCCCCCCCTGAATGCTTACACAAGAAATACATCGGCCCCCAGTCCCCGGCGGCCCCGCTATTCCTAGCTACGGTAGCGGCTATGGTAACGGCGGGGCAGGGGGTGCTAAGAATCCCCGGGTAGGCTCCGGCTACCAACACCGACGACTCGACCTGGCAACCTACAACACGCGCACATTGAGGCTCGACGAGAAGCTCGTAGAGTTGGAAGAGGCAATAAGTAAGTTACATTGGGATATCATTGGGTTATCTGAAGTCCGAAGAGAGGGGGAGGACTCGATAACCCTGCAATCCGGTAACTTACTTTACCACCGGGAGGGCGACCAACAGTCCCTTGGTGGTGTCGGGTTCATCGTCCATAAATCCCTTGTCAACAACGTGATCACCATCGGAAGTGTCTCGAGCAGGGTAGCGTACCTGATACTCAGATTATCGAACCGATATTCGCTGAATGTTATCCAGGTCTACGCTCCGACCTCGAAACACGACGATGTCGAAGTGGAGGCTATGTATGAGGAGATCGCTAAAGCCATGCATAGCTATAAAACCCACTACACGGTTGTGATGGGGGATTTCAATGCAAAGTTGGGGCAACGTTGCGGTGATGAGCTGAGAGTGGGGCAATTTGGATTTGGGCAACGGAACGATAGAGGCCAGATGTTGGCAGACTTCATGGAGAGGGAGAACCTCTATATGATGAACTCCTTCTTTAGGAAGCCCGTAAGCCGCAAATGGACCTGGATCAGTCCGGACGGTAAAGTCAAAAACGAGATCGATTTTATCATGTCGACGAAGAAGCACATATTCAATGATGTCAGTGTGATCAACGCTGTTAAGACAGGAAGCGATCACCGTATGGTGAGAGGCACATTGAATATCGATGTCAAGCTCGAAAGATCGCGACTGATAAAATCCACGCTCCGACCAATACCAGCTCAAATTCAAAACCCCGAGTGCTTTCAGCTCGAGCTTCAAAACCGCTTCGAAGCCCTTGAAAACAGCATAGACGTGGACGATCTATACAACATGGTGGTGGATACTGTCCGCACGGTAGGGTCTAAGTACTATAAAACCCGCCGTCCCAAATTGAAGAAACTCTCCAGTCCCAGAGAACTAAAACGACCGACATCGCTCGAAGGATTGCATCATTGAAGTGGCAGTGGGCGGGACACATAGCGCGGAGAACTGATGGCCGTTGGGGCGGAAAGGTTCTCGAATGGCGACCGCGTACCGGACGACGTTCCGTGGGCAGGCCCCCTACAAGGTGGACCGACGATCTGGTCAAGGTCGCGGGAAGCCGCTGGATGCGGGCAGCGCAGGACCGATCGTTGTGGAGATCCTTGGGGGAGGCCTATGCCCAGCAGTGGGCGTCGTTCGGCTGACATGATGAAGTACTTACTTAATTGCCATTTTTTTTCAATTGTAAATAAAAATAAAAATATTTAATTAAATTGAACTGTGCAAACCACAAAAAGGCGATAACATACATACGATACAACACTGGAGTATCTTTTATAGTAATTTTTTTTTATATTTACTAGAAGGAATAACTTTTTGAAATTAAAGTATTGCAAAACACGTTTGATATTGCTGACACAAAATAGGACATTATACGAGTATATCGTATTAATGCACTTTCTAAATTTATTTTATACAGACACAAACAGTTATATAATATCTAATGAGAATTCGATTTTTTTTAAATATACATACTATTATAAATGTCTTTTTTCCATTAACTGATTATTATAATTTGTTAGCTACTTTGCAATTGCAAAATCGTTATTGCGTCATCGATTAAAGTTTTTTTTTACTTTTTTATCAAACTATTTAGTAAAGAGATTATGCTGCCGTAGCTTTTATGCAGCACTTAATTATGTTAACAGCACATTTAGTCGTTGGCTAATCAAAACAATCAAATTGGTTATCACATCACAGATTAGGTATAAAATTATTAGGTATTTGTCATAAAGAATTAGGACCTACGTCATAAGATTATTGCATTATTAAGCTTAGGGCCAAACATTTTACTAACAATATCACCATGTTTATCCGGAAGAGACCCATACAACGGATTACTAAATAGTTACCCAATACTGAGTCTATACTCGGCCAGGCTATACGAAATCTATGTCTTGTCACGTGGAGTTTTACCGTAACACTACAGCATGTTTGGAAGGTTAATAATTGCAGTCGCGGAGATTCAGAACATGCCGCAGCCAGTATTGTCATACTTATGCTCCTGGGATCTTACCACGAACTACATGCAACACAATGTCATAGTAATATTCCAAGCAAGATGGCGCTATGCGAAGTTTAAAGCTTTGCCCTTTAATCAACACTTGGTGATTAAAGACCACAAGTCCACCCATAAAGTTTACTTTTAAAATATGTCTAATGTTACGACCGTACATTTTTAAGAGGCAAGCATACTTGTACTATATCTACTATATCCCAGACTCTTTCCCAGCCATTTAAATATGAAATTACGTTTGCAGTTCCGACTGTACATTACATACACATACTTACTCATTTAACTGAATATTGACTCTATAACAGTATAAATAAGGTTGCTGAACCGCCAAAAGAAACATATTATTTCGAAATGGAGACGTTGCGTACTAATAATAACACGGATTAAACTTCTCAGAAGGCCTAATTCTTCTAGCGTGTGCAGTGTAATGTCGGTTATTAGGCTCTGGAGTTAGCGGAGCACTCTCTAATGTCTCAAGCTGCTACCAACCTTCGCAGATTATTTAATTTCACACGACTGCTCAAGTTATGCGAGCAAAAGCTTAATAGCGCTAAAGCGCAGGCCACAGAGCCAGCTGGCGAGTGATCTAGCAAGCCGGGTGATGTGACGTTTCACCTCTTGTCATTTTTTGAATCACACCGCAAGCGTCGTCGCTCGTTTTTTTTTTGCTTCGAATGTGCGACCATTTCCTATTGATATAATCGCAAATTCGGCACCCCTCTGGATAGTGGGGGAGGGAGGCGGTGAATCCTAAAAAATTTAAATAAATTAATAATTAAACTAATTCAATTTAGGTTTGTTTAACAACACATATGAACGTTAATGAAGCTACGCCATCGGTTCGCAAATCCTACGGCAGGAGACCTTGTAACGAGAAGAACCGGTAAGATACACTCACAGCCGGCTGTGAGGTTATGACGGACTCCTACCGACTAAACACCGCCCGAAATCAGCTGCTACCGGGAAAGGTAATTCAGCCTAGTCGTCGCTCGTCTCTCTCTCAGTAAAATAGGTTAAACGACACACGGGCCGGCTCGTTAGCTCGCCCCTCTAGCTGGCAGTGTGGCTTGCGCTTTATTCTGAGAAGCTAAGCTAAAACTTAATGGTTAGGTATCATTTGCGTTTCCTTCCACCCACGGCTTCGCCCGCGTAGACTACACAACGTTATCCCGCAGGAAGATGATGTTTTCCGGGATAAAAAGCAGTATATGTCCTTCCTAGGGCCTCAAACTATCTCCATTCCAAATTTCATCAAAATCTGTTTAGCTGTTTGACTTGAAAACGGAACATACAGACAGACAAACAAACAAACATACACATTTTCGCATTTACAATATTACTAGTGAGTAGTGATGTGTTACTCTGGTAACATTTTGGTTTACTTTAGAGAAAGCTTAGACCTAATAAAAAGTCAGGATTCAAGTTTCTCTTTTAAGAAAAGCATTTGGAATGCAAGAATTTAATTGAATAATGAAATAAATGTTCAGAAATAAAACCCTCATTATAACATTTCAGATTCGCTTGCATCCACAGTCTTATCATCGCTTATATAAAATGAACACACAATTGGTTTCCTTTGCAGACTTTAATAACATGTTCAATTTTAGCCTCACAAAATTCTCCTAAAAATCTATTTAGAATGTTGTACACAGACAGACATCTTGCACAATACGCAAATAAAAGTCGTAGGTACTTTAAATTAACCAAGTAATGACTTTTTAGAAACATTAGGTTCTATCCAAGTGTTAAGCAGTAATAATTTTAGTGCAAAAGTATCACTGATGTGTGTGTCTATTAACTTTTTTCCTTCCGCAAAACTGACGTAGTGCCTAAACTGTAGGTTGATAATGGAACTGAAAACCCTTTTTCTCCAAACAGTAAGCCCTTTAACATTTACCTTTGTACGATTTTGTATTTCTACAGGCTTATGATTTTAAATAATGCCGTCCGATGGGACTGGGTATTTTGTTGTGTTACAAGTTTTCCTGTTTTCTTCAGGATTTCATGGCAACTAGCTTGAAGTCGATACCACGCTTTATTCAGTACAAAGCAAGTGATATGCTCCTTCTTACATCTTTCTCGTGTTATGTGGTGAAAGTCAACATCAAAAACGTTTTATAAAGGAATAGATCAGATTAATGCTTATGAATCGTCCAACATCTTTTACCTACCATCCGTTAAGGACATCTTTTAACTAACAAGACTAACTGACTAACTGGTTATATTGATGTAATGTTAGTATTAAGACGACATAATGCTCAATAAAACTAAACCAATTTTGTTCACCTAGGTCTGTACTCGTTCATGCATAACCTTGTCATCCATATATTGGTCAAGACTCAATACCTGTCAAAACCGACTGACTGACTGAAACATCACTATCACTTTTTAGTGAAATATACACGCAAATATAGCCAGTTGTATAGTGCTAAAAGTGCATTATACAACCCTTTCAAATCGTGATTGAGTTCTTATTTGATACATGCACTAGTCGCCCGAGCGTGTCATTGCAGACACGCCCGCTTGCTCATAACTACGGTTGTCTTGTAACATGTCCCTAATTTACAAATTCCTTATAATTGGTTGACATTTACATATCACACATTTTGTAATGCTTAATTAAATTGTTGTAAGTAATTGCTATAAGCTCATGTAAACGTTCTAAACTCATTTAACTGCGTTGTGGCAACGCAACGCTACTGTCAGCGTTACGCCAAGCTATATGAACATTGGAACCCATATAATAACTGATTTCTGTGATGTGCCGGCGACGCCATTGTATTTAGAGACTTAAAAGCTCTAACCAAATACATACGCGAACAAGCGTCTACGAATCGGAAGCGTCAGTCGCGTGGCGGCCGCTGATGTGCAGTTTTCACGTGAGAGCTTTTATTATTACATCGGCAGCGCGACAGACGCGCGAGCACGACCAATATTGCCATGTAACGCCCCCGCTTCGCAAACGCTGGTCGCATATGTTTTTCTGTTCAAACGGGATGTGAAAACACATACAAGCGATCCTCCTGTCGCTGATTTCCACTTTTCGGTACCGGAGTACCGCAAAGTAGAACTCAGCGGCAGATGCCGGGCCTGCCGCCGCCCGCACGGCACCTCTTTTTTGCCCTAATATTCCCCACTTCCTTGTATTACTACTTCAAGTTGACTCATTGCCATTTGTACTTATAAAGATACTATCTGGGTGATCAAAAATTATACATATTACTTTCGTATATATTACTTTTATAATCTAAGCTCACAATTTATCTTAAGATAAAAGTATTTGTAGGTGACGATTATTTTTACTACCAATGTAAAATCATTACAAAGACCTCTATTTACTACAAATACTATATTTTGCGACAAAAAGGTTTACAAATATAAATTTGGTTTATCTGACAACATCTTACATTTTCCCCAAGAAAAACCACACGTATGGATTTAGCTCGGCATTCCCATCAAATTTATATGTATAAACTTGTTATGATATCATAAAAAACCCGTTGTTAAAATAATTGCCGTTGGATTTAACGGCGACTTTTTGTAATTCTTTAAAGATTTTTTTAACTCATAGGGAGTAGGTAGATTATTGTTACGTCCATTTGACATAATTATTGAATCATTGACGTTTTTGCTGGTGAGAATTTTCCTTATTACTAGTATAATGGATCAAAATGGGTTGGGCCTGGGTCTAGGCTATAATAAAAACGGCATCTACCTATCGAACAATATGAACCTTAAAGCAAAAACCAAATCGAAATCATCACGATTTTGATAAAACTATAATTTGATGTCCTTGGCTTTAGGTAATAGTTTAATGTTAGTTTGTTGCTAACTAGAAGAGTCAATATTTTTTTGTTTTATGTATTAAAGACGAAACAAAAATGTCAAATGTTAATTCTAAATAGAAAACTGGTTGTTTCATTCACTAGCGAAAATACCTATACTTTTCCTTTTTTATACTTATACAGTTAGGTATTTTATTCTAGACCAGAGTATTAATAACGGTGAGCATTACCATAACTACTACGCCTACAGAATGCATATTTGGCTAACATTCCTGTTATAACCACTATAACACCTGACTCATTGAATTCTGTATTTATTCATATATGTCAGAGAAAATTGTGTACAACAGACAATTTGAATAATGTCCTCTGGCTATAACTGTTAAAATACCTCCAGGGGTCTTCTTAAACGAAACAGATACCAAAAATATAGTTTTTGAGTATTTTTTCTGTCTGTCTGTCTGTTGTCCGCGTTTGAGGCAAAAACCACTGAACGGATTTTAAGGCGAGGAATCCCGACCGAAATAGGCACGCTTACGCTTGCTCGGCCGCGCTCTATACACTTCGCGCGGACCCAGCGGCAGCCAGCAGTGAACTGTGAACTCGCGAGCGCCCCGCGAAGCGAAAATCGCTTAAAATTCAATTAAAAATTAAATAATAAAAAAAAAATATGACGGCCGGAATCCCTCGGCTATTCAAAGACAATTATTTTTATATGTTTTTCATTAACTAAATCCAAGTATACTGCAAGTAATATGATATTTGAATTATTATTAGACGGATGTTTGGGATTTTATTTCACACAGTAAAATATCACCAATCGAAAAAAAAACGCCCGTAAGCACTAGATAAATAACTGTAAAATAACATATATTTTTTCAAAATTTTAAGTACTTGTGGTTTGCGAGTACCTAATGCATAATTTAAAATACCCTATTTTGGGGAATCGGCGCCTTAATTTGGTATATAGCTATTGGTCCTCGCCAACATGTATGCTATAATTTATTTTGAAGATCGCAATATCTGATGTGGAACCATAGCAGTCCAGCCAAACTATGAAAGATATAAAAATACCATCTTAAGGAAAATTGTTAAACGTGATGAGCATTTTCTATTGACGTACAAAGTTTAAAGGTCTGGCACACCTGATGTGGAACCCTAGCAGCCAGGTTAAACTATATGATATACAAACATAGCGTCTTAAGAAAAGTTTGTTTAACGTAATGAGCATTTTCTATTGACGGAAAAATATCGAAGGTCTGATACACCTGATGTGGAACCCTAGCAGCCCAGCTAAACTATAAGAGATACAAATAGCATCTTAAGAGAAGTTGTTCAACGTAATAAGTATTGTCTTTTGACATACAATCTATACTTATATTATAAATGTGAAAGTGTGTTTGTTTGCATGTCCGTCTTTCACGACAAAACGGAGCAACGGATCGATGTGTTTTTTTAGTATGTTTGTTTAGAAGTTAGAGAGTGACATAGGCTAATTTTTATCCCGGAAAAATTTTACTTTACCTCTGGATTACGTCGTGTAGTACACGCGGGCGCGACCGCTGGCGGAAGGCTATGTGATATAATTTTTTTATGTATTAATATGTATCATAGCATTCATAGTGATGTACTTACTAATATAATATTAAATAAATAATAAAAAAAAAACAAAAAAGCTTATTAGCCTAAAAATTAAAAATGCTGCCGAAAGTCACTATTCCACGCAGACGAAGTCGCGGGCACAGCTAGTTAAATAAATATATATCGCACAACACCACCCACATTTATCTGATTGCGAAATAGTAGTAACCTAAGCACTTGTGTGATAGATATCAGAAACAACGGAGTTATTACAAATAATTATGTATAAAACACCTAGACACTGAACAAACACAAAAGCTCATCACATAAATATTTGTGCGGATCAAGCCTAAGACCCTTAGGCTTAGGAAGTATGGTCAGTACCACTGTGCAAAGGGCCCATCAAGTCATGGTATGGTACGAGTTAGAGTGCGATCTTTTGTCACGTGGTCGAAATCGGGAACTAACCCTGCCCTAGCTAATCAATTAGTCAACTAGCGCTTCTGTCAATGTCATCCAAGTGCCAAAAGTTCCTTGACACACAGTACTTGAAATTATGGGAAGTTCTTCGAAATCTCATTCTTCAACTGATTCATATTCGAATGACGGACTCGATTTTCTTAAGAAGGTTTCAAAATATTAGAGTTCAAATATTTTGTGCGCAGATAAATCAAAAATTGTTACATACGAATCAGTAAAATAAATAAAAAAATATGATAATATTTTATACAGCGAAAGGTCGTGGGTTCGAGTCCCATCGGAGCTGATTGTGAGACGGGTCGATTTTTTCTGAATACTTCTTTTTCCATTTTTCAGTAATAAAAATTGCATTGTGAATGCAAAAAACTAAAAATAAAAATAACTAATATTTTATAGTTGATAGGCTCTATGTTAAGAAAATAATAATTTTAACTAGGTACAACATAGTCTGTTTTTATGAAAACTATTATCAGTGATCATAAGATCCCGGACTATACTGGTGTATTCAACCTAGTTCTTGTAAAACATTTATAAACTTTAAAACAACATAAAATAAATGCGTTTTTGGCTTCAGGCTTTGTTTATTTATATTGAACAATAATAAATTTGATGAATACAATAGAAGCCACCATAAAAACCGAGCCCCTAGGACATTCTCATACAAACATACTCACTTGAGAGTCTCATAGATGGGAAACTATTTGCAACTTTACAATGATTTATAAAAATGCCAAAGGCGCTAGTGTAGAATCGTAAGTGTTGTCAAAAAGGGCTCAAACTTCACAAAAAAAGAAAAACAATAAGTCAAACTTTATGGGCCATTTAATGTTTTATGGAGTTTAGACTTCAGTTAATTGTTTTAAATTTTTGGGATAATAAAAGGCTGTACGACGATAAAAAGTATAATATTGTCGTAAGTAAGACAAGAAGAAGGAAAATTTCTCTGTAAAAGCGCTCCATTTGTGCTGGAAAGGGGGAAATCTAATAAAGTTTATAATTTATACAGTGTTCCCTATGAAACAGGCACAGAAGAATCAGTATTTAGTCTATAATCATGCATAACTTATCAATCATACATAAGATAGTTAAGTATTGTCATTTTTCTACACTAATATTTAACCCAAAAGCTTCACACAGAATACAACAGATTGAAGTTGTAAAACCATAAAATTAAATTTATAAAGTGAGCATTCAAATCAGCCTGTCACTTGAACCAAGCACATATGAATCAGACATTTTCCTCCAACTAAACATATATCCCCCTATGTGGGATTCTAGGCCTTCATTATTAATACCTGATCAAGTACGATCAAGTGAAGCTTACGCCATATGAATCAGTATATACGCCACACACTTTTTTATTTATTTATAAACAGACTAAGGTATTACTAATAGGTAAGTACACATATTTTTTAGTACGAGGGCAACTAATTCCTTTTCGATATCTATAATTATTTATATTGATTTATCAAATGAAAAATGCATAATCGACCATTTTGTTTCGTAAAATGGCAAACAGACGCGCTATATTAATCAGGAGAACGCATTTCAAATATTTTTATTATGTATTTAGACTGCAATTATTTCAAAAATATAATCTGTCCAAGTTAACAGAAAAGCTAAACTGTATACAAAAAAAACTACATGCCGTTTTGTTAAATAGTTACAGAAATTTACCCACGGGCATCACTTTTTTCTTCTCTGAAGAACATACCACGATACATGTTGCAAATTGATAAAAAAAATAATTACTTGCAGTACAAACGTATTATAAAATCTTGTAGAGGTGGAGTGCTTAGAGCGTATGGCCTGCGATGTTGGCGTTTAAATAACTTTAAGTTCAATTAATTGGATAGATGTGGGCATTGAAAAGCTTGTGAGAAAAAGCTTGTGACAATAAATGAATCTTATCTCATCATATCCTATGAAGCCATTGCCCCAGGTTGCTTTCTTACTCATTATAAGCTAATAAACCACGTGGTACATCATGATGATCTATCTAAAAGGTTAGATTGTGCCCTAGCCCCAGTAGAAGGGATGTCACATACAATCATTTCTGATCGTAGAGTCCGTATGGTTAGCACATTCGGCCTGCGATTTCGGACCACAAATCAACTTCCGCAATGGTCAGTCTCGGGACGGTAGACCAAAAATTTATTATATCGAGCTCCTGCGGGCGCAGCTGCAGTCGTTGATACCCACCAATCCGCGTGGTGGGTATGGCCCATTCTTAACCATCCATAAGGAAGGCCTGTGACACAGCGGTGGGAACATTTGATGGCTGATCATGTTGATACAATACAACGCGTCACCTCTACTAAAATCAATAACCTTGGCAGCTAGAATATAACATAAACGTCAGTATACAAAAACTTTTCACGCCCGAGTTCGCATTAGCATCATGACAACATCGTTTAACAAAATAAATGCAATTAAAACTAAAAAGAATAATAAAACTCAGGTGACCGTGGCAGTGAACTTTAAATTTAAAAAATGATATTATGAAGTTATGTAAACAAAAAACTTCATAAAACAATTAATGGTCTCACTGTCTGGTCCACACGAAAACTTAACAAAGCGGATTGAGATGCAAAAATAATGATTATGCTGTCACGAATATTATATAAACGTTATTAATATGACCGAAGAGATAACTTACCACTATGCTTCGCATCAGTGGAATATGAGCAAGCATTTGATTGTATTGAGACCTGGGCTGGGCAATGGCAGTATCTCCAGAGGTGCCAAATAGACTACAGGTACATCGAGGTGCTGAAGGTACTTATACCAAAACGCCACCATGTCAGTCCGATTACAGAACCAGAGCTCTAATCCAATCCAACTACAGCAGCTGTGAGACAGGGAGACGTCTGTCAATTTTCCAAAAGTATTCACATCAGAGCTGCGTTGGAGAATATTTTTAAGCTTCTGGAATATTCTGGACTGGAAAGGATACGGCATCAACACCAATGGCGAGTACCTGACACACTTGCGGTTTGTCGATGATGTTGTTCTTATTGTTGAGACCTTGTAAGACCTGAACACAATGCTCGAAGATCTCAGTAGTATAGCTTCTCAAAGAGTGGCTCCTAAGATGAACATGGATAAGACGAAAATCATGTCCAATGCCCATGTTGCACCCGCTCCAGTTAATGTTGGGTACATTACACTAGAAGTTTGTGACCATTATGTTTACATAAGATAGACAGTCCAATTAGGTAAGTCCAACTTCGAAAAAGTGATCTCTCGTCGAACCCAGCTCGGATGGGCAGCGTTCGGAAAGCTGCGGCATATATTCGCATCCAAAATTCCTCAACGTCTCAAGTCTAAGGTCTTTGACCAGTGTGTATTGCCAGTTATGACATATAGAAGCGAGACGTGGTCTTTTACTATGCGTCTCATAAGAAGTCTCTAGGTCACCCAGTGAGCAATGGAGAGAGCGATAGAATCAGAAATGAAGAATCACGCAGGAGAGAACTAAAACAACCGACATCGCTCAAAGGATTGCTCAGTTGAAGTGGCAGTGAGCGGGACACATAACGCAGAAAACCGATGACCGTTGGGGCGGAAAGGTTCTCGAATGGCGACCGCGCACCGAACGACGTTCCGTTGGCAGGCCCCCTACAAGGTGGACTGAGGATCTGGTCAAGGTCGCGGGAAGCCGCTGGATGCGGGCAGCGCAGAACCGATCGTTGTGGAGATCCTTGAGGGAGGCCTATGCCCAGCAGCGTGCGTCATCCGTCTGAGATGATGATGATGTTGATATTTAATACTAGCTTTCCGCCCGCGGCTTCGCCCGCGTGGACTACACGACATTATCCCGCGGGAATTCGTTATTTTTCCGGGATAAAAAGTAGCCTATGTTCCTCTCCAGGCTACAAAGTATCTGTGTTCCAAATTTCAGCCAAATCCGTTCAGCCGTTTTAGCGTGATTGAGTAACAAACATCCAAACATCCAAACATCCAAACTTTCACATTTATAATATTAGTAGGATGACAGTACGTTCTAAAGTATTAATTACTAGCGGCCGCCCGCGGTTTCACCCGCGTGGTTTCCGTTCCCGTGATAATCGGGATAAAAAGTATCCTATCCACCGGTTGCACCAAGTTTTTTTTACATTATACTTTTACTTTTACAGGGTTTATGGTTTAAAAATGTATCGGATTTGACAGTTTTGACAGCAAAATTCAGTTACTTTTTACGAATTCGTATAATGAATATTTTGGTGCAACCGGCTGTATGTGTTATTACATCCTATAATCTATTCCTGTTGCAAATTTCATCCAGTTCCGTTCAGTAGTTTTTGTGTGAAAGAGTAAAAAACATCCATACATCCATACTCAGAAACTTTCGCTTTTATTTATTTATTTTTATTTTTATTTATTTTACTTTATTCAGGAAACAAACAGTCTTTTACATTAATATTAATCTAAACATTATGACAAAAATCTTATAGACCTACAGTCCCATAAAATTTATAATTACACACAGTTCATGTATTTTTAGCAGACACATTTTAAAAGATTAAATAGGTACTACAATAAACCTATTAATAAAGAAGGCAAATGATAATAGCAATATACTATAGATAGTGCTAACTATTTTTTATATAGTAAATTTCTGTAGCCAGCTAGGCTATTACAAAACAAATCTATATCATTAAAATTATTATTATATGTTTCAACACTACGTCGAAAGAAATTATTGTTGGTATATACTGTCTTATACAAAGGAACAACAAACAGTTTTTGGGAGCGAGAGCTAGGTCTGGGTACTCTAAAGGTTATTGTTTCTAAAATGTGAGGGGAGTCGACCAGATTATTTATAATTTTGAATAGAAATATTTGATCAAATATTATTCGCCGGTCTTCAAGAGTAGTCATAGAGTGACGGTTAAGTGAATCTATATAGGACATATTCTCATGATTCTCACGAAAATCCAAAGATTTAATGAACTTTTTTTGGATTCGTTCTATGCGAGCAATATGACAAGAATAATAAGGGCTCCAGATAATACATGCAAAATCAAGATGAGATCGAACAAAGCTGAAATATAGAAGTTTAAGGGTTAAAGATTGTTTAAACGGTTTTGATACTCTAAGAATAAATCCTAATTGACGAAATGCTTTTTTCACAATATAATCAATTTTATTATATTAGTGGGATGATGATTATACTAGCCTTCCGATCGAAGAGCCTACCTGCCTGACCGCACGACATCGACAGCGGCAGAGCGGGGACGCGGCGGGTGTGATCGCAATTCGCATCAAGCGAGTCCTGTAATCCCGTGATGGCGCCTCGGTGTGAGAGAAACGATCTTGAATTTATTTGGCGTGTGTTAGTTTATTTGCGATAACTCCTAAGATATTCATTTAAATTTTATTATAATTGGTGATAAAGAGTAAAATAATGTGCATGAAATGCTTAACGCAGTTAACGTATTTAGATTGATAAGGATTAATACTGTTACCGTCTAAATATAGCTTTCAATGACCGCATTGTACATGACCATTTTTTAAAAGATTTAATGGCTATAATTTTATTTCCATAAAAGGTAGATACATGCCATCGCGGACTTTTTTGTAGATCTTTAATAGATATATCCCAACAAACAAACAAATTCATTTTCTTTCTTTCTACATGCTTTATTTTTTATACCTCTAATGGATTAGGGGAGTAAGGGGAAGAACGGACATAACACCTAACCGATCCCAATTGTCAACCTCACCTGCACGCACTGGTGGTTCGCTGAATAGCCGGTGGCGGCAACCCATGGGTTTGCCGTGGTGCTCCCTGCTAGATAACGGACGAGGCTCTGACGACCGAGCAATGGCGGTATAACCATACACCTGGCCGGTCAAACGACCAGAAGAGGCTTCAGCCGCCTTGGGATCTAAATAATCTCCAAAAATGTCTGGCGCAGAAGGCAAGGGGAAACCACTGCGACTATATTCCCAAGAAAGTCACATGAGAGCACAAATAAATGAGACATGATCGCCCTGCGAACCGATTAGCGACCGGCGCCGCGCTGCGTCCGGGGCTCGCGGTGTGAAGTTGGCTACCGGCCATGGCGGGGTAGGAGACCAGGCCCTCCATGGAAATTCTACTACTGGAAATTCCATCAAGCTACGACGCCTCCAGACGATAGGAACATGGAATGTGCGCGGCTTAAACCAACCTGGAAAACTTGCCATATTGGAACGAGAAGTCGCTAGAGTCGGTGTGAGCATCTGTGGTCTAAGCGAAACTCACTGGAAAGGTAGCGGACATTTAATGACAGATCACCACGTCATTTACTTTTCTGGCAACGACATCAGCAGCAGCAATGGTGTGGCCTTTTTAATACCTATAAATCAGAAAAACTGCGTGATAGGGTACGAACCAGTAAGCGATCGGATTATCAGCATCAAGATAAAAGCTTCACCGATGAACCTTAATATAGTTCAAGTATATGCCCCCACATCTAAAGCGAGTGACGAGGCAATCGAGAAATTTTATTCCGAATTACAATCCACAATAGCGAAGATACCCAGTAGAGAATTATTGGTAGTCCTAGGAGACTTGAACGCTAAGATCGGAGAAAATGCTCATCAGCTGGGCAAATGCGCAGGAAGATTTGGGCTCGGGAAGCGGAATGAACGAGGTGAACGCTTAATACAATTCGCTTCAGAAAACGACCTTCTGATTGCAAATAGCCTTTTCCAACACCACCCTCGAAGGCTGTACACTTGGGTATCACCCGATGGAAAAACCCGCAATCAAATAGATTACATCATGATTAGGTCGCGATGGAGATCATCTGTTACAAATGCCCATACATTACCTGGAGCTGATTGAGGGTCTGATCATCAACTTTTGATCTCTAAAATAAAACTCAAGCTAACAGCAGCCAGAATCACTAAAAAGCCGAGGAAGCTGGAGGTAAAAGATGTTCAGCGATTCCGTTCGAGTATTGAACAGAACTGGTCACGGTGGTCTGAGGCAGATGTCACTAACGAAACACCCGATGCACTATGGGATCGAGCTAAAACACTTATCACTACAACTGTCTCGGAAACCGCACCACCAATTACAACCCACAAAAGACAGCACTGGATGACTGTAAAAACCTTCGAGCTCGTCGAAAAACGCCGGAAAATGAAAGCAGCGAGCGCTGATATCAGGGATCTCAATAAAATTTTCAGCACAGATACAACTCAAATGCAGACAAGATCATAATGCCTACCTGCGTAACATGTGTACTGAAATTGAGGCTCATGCAGACAGATATGAGTCAAGAGACTTGCATCACAAAATACGCCTCATCACAAAAACGCTGCCGTCTAAAACTTGGGCCGTCGAAGATCAGAATGGCCAAGTAGTCACTGAACTAGACAAAATTTCGGAAGTTTGGAGGAATTACTGTCAGTCCTTGTTTCAAGATCCTCAGTCGCGAAATTTCACACCCACGGAGCCTGCGAGTGACATACTTGAGCCGGATATTCTTGAGTCGGAAGTAAGAGCCGCTATTCAACATCTGAAGAATGGGAAAGCCACAGGGAAAGATGAGATCCCAATTGAAACTATACGAGCATTGGGAGACCGTGGCGTTCATATCTTTCACACCATTTGCAACAAGATATGGCTCACAGGCAAATGGCCCTCTGAATGGGCTCACACAATATTCACTCCTCTTCATAAAAAGGGTTCCACGAAGAAGTGTAGCAACTTTCGACTTATTGCACTGATAACACACGCCAGCAAAATAATGCTACACATCATAAATGAGCGACTGAAAGCATACTTGTCCAGAGAAATTGCGGCAGAACAAGCTGGATTTGTAAAAGGGAAAGGAACCCGCGAACAAATTCTCATCGTTCGTCAACTCATTGAGAAGGTTCGAGAGTTCAACAAACCGACCTACATTTGCTTTGTTGATTTCTCCAAGGCGTTTGACTCCGTGAAATGGCCAACGTTGTGGAAAACACTACTGGACATGGGCACACCACAACACCTCGTACACCTGCTCAGAGAGCTCTACGAAGGGGGAACAGCTTCAGTGCGGACAGATGACCTCCTGTCAGATAGTTTCCATCCAAGTGCGGGCGTGCGACAGGGATGCATAATATCACCCTTATTATTTAACATCTACACCGAGCTTGTAATGCGAATCACTCTCGAGGACTGGACGGATGGTGTTGCGATTGGTGGATACAAAATCGCGAACTTGCGGTATGCAGATGACACCACCTTATTTGCGAGTAACGCTGGCCTTATGGAGGAATTACTTCTCAAAATGGAGCGCGTGAGCCTAACGTTTGGGTTGAAGATAAACCGATCTAAGACCAAGATCATGATCATAGACCGCGTCAACGACAACTCGCCTGAAGTAACACAGATTGCGAACTGCGACGTGGTCCAGTCCTACGTATACCTTGGATCTTTAATCTCAAACAACGGCGGCTGCGTAGATGAAGTAAAACGACGTATGGCCATAACCAGAACTGCGATGGAGAAGTTAAGGAAAGTGTGGAGGAATCGTAACATTACCAAAGCCACCAAAGTCAGGCTCATGCGATCACTTGTATTCCCCATTTTTCTTTACGCGGCAGAGACGTGGACAGTGCGCGAGCTGGAAAAAGGGAAGATAGATGCTCTAGAGATGTGGTGCTGGAGGAGGATGCTGGGAATATCGTGGACGGAATTCCGCACCAACGTGTCCATACTCCAGGAGCTTGGCATCACGCAGCGTTTATCGGCCGTAGTACAGTCGCGCATACTGCAGTACTTTGGCCATGTCTCTAGGCGGGGTAACGACTCCATAGAGCGGCTGGTCGTACAGGGCAAAGTGGAGGGAACCAGATCACGTGGCAGGTCACCGATGCGCTGGACCGACCAAGTGAAATCTGCAGTTGGAAACCGTGTGTCTGACTGCGCCAGACAGTCTGCCAACCGGGAGAGATGGCGGGAGATCGTGCGGAAAGCTGTGTCCGCCTCTACCACCGACGTGGACGCCTCAACGTGACCACGACCGCTCTGCCAAGAGCGAAACGAAGAAGAAGAGAAGAAATGGATTAGGCAACGTTTTCGCTTAAAGATCCCAGGCGCATGTGGCTTGATTTAATCCTACACTTCCATCCAGCATTATCGTTATAACAGTTAAAACTATTTCAGCCAATTTACACAAAACCTTAATTAATTATACGTAGGGCAGAGGTACCCTTTGTGGCCACTTTAAGGATTTTTGGACTTTTAAGCACTAGGTACTAAATGGTCTTAGGTTAAATACCTAGACACAAATTATATCTTAAATTATAGATAATTTATCTGCCTTTAAAGGTACATTTTTCAAATTTATAAAAGTAAAATAGTTTTTTTTATATTACACACAATGTGTGAGAGGTGCCAAATGTACCGGTTTTGGCCACTAACTGATAGTAAACTTTTGTAAGTATTGCGAAAAATCAAAACCAAACCCAGGTAAAATCAATATATTCTAATGCGCTAGAAACCAGGCAATTGCAAAACAACAATTTAATTGTAATACTTAAACAAAGTTTTATAAAGTACAAGCTTTCCGCCCGCGGCTTCGCCCGCGTGGACTTCACGACGTCATCCCGCGGGAATGTGATATTTTTCCGGGATAAAAATTCCGGGTAGCCTATGTTCCTTTCCAGGGTACAAAGTATCTGTGTTCCAAATTTCAGCCAAATCCGTTCTGCCGTTTTGGCGTGATTGAGTAACAAACATCCAAACATCCAAACATCTAAACTTTCACATTTATAATATTAGTAGGATTTCATCCAAAACAAATTTCTTAAAATTTTCATACAAAATATTTTTTCAAATAGAAAATGAAAATTATTGAAAAAAAATCTCATGACATAAGGAATTCTAACGGATGTTATTTTACCTTAAAATACCTTATTTTAATTGCCCTTATATCAAAAATGGCTAAAAGTTGTTTAAAAAACTTTTAGAGCAAAAAGTGGCCAAAACCGGTACAGTGGCCAAAACCGGTACGCCTGCCCTATTACTTAAACCATCCTCAAGAATCATTCTATCAGTTGGTAAAACCGCATGTAAATCCGTACAGTAGTTTTTGAATTTATCGCGTGCAGACAGACGCGGCGGTGGACTTTGTTATAGTATGTAATAAAGCAAAACTTTAAACTAAAAAAAACTAAGGCCGTATCCCCATTAGGCTGCTAACTGTTTGACTCTGATTCGCTTCCCCATTTATTTGTTCCTAGCAAGTTGCTATGGGAATCGAAATAGTAAATTATACCATCCGTCAAATGCTGTCAAAATGCTACTGTCAATCAAGGAATTTATAAGTACAGTGCCACAAACTTTGCTGTGCCGGTGGCCAAAATGTGAAACTAACGTGATTTTTTTAATGTCATTTTGCTGTCAAGTTGATGTCCAACCATAGCGCTGCTGGCGGCTGAAGTTTTTAGAAGTCAGGGCCGGTTAAATTACTACAAAAAAAAGAAAAACGTACGTAGCGCCGCTGTCACCGGCACAGAAAAGTTTGTGGCACTGTACTACTGCTGTTAATATATCTATTGAAGTTTTGTTTCTTATACAACCGAAAGAGGCGCTGCTAGTTTTCGTACAAAATAATACGACCACGATAACGATTACGATAACAATAGTTTTTTTTAGTCTAGGGTTACTGTACGCAGTTTGCGGTCAGCGGAAAGTCAGCAACTCGCTGCGAGCCTAGCCTAATGGGTAGGTACACTGCCTAAAATAATAATGCCAATATTTTACGCATCAATTCAAACAAATAAAATTTGGACGCCAACAAAACTGGAAACACCGCTATTCTCATTATACTGTTACGAATCGAAAGAACAACATGTTTTGAGGCACCCCACCTAGAACAACAAAACTGTCTGTTAAAAGATTGATTATGCAAAATAGTGATTTTAAAATTTACCTTATTTGATGACGAAATGATAATGATGGGTTTGCTAGGAAAATTCCTAATTTTATCTGATTCTAATATCAGTAGGAATTTTAATTTGTAATGCTTAACCCCCGACTGCAAAAAGAGTGGTGTTATCAGTTTGACGTGTCTGTGTGTCTGTTTGTTTGCCTGTGTATATTATGTCTGTGGCATCGTAGCTCCTGAACAAATGGACCGATTTTGATGCGGTTTATTTTGTTCACACAAAGCTTTAGAAAGCTAACGTGATTGAAATGGTTCAATATGTGAGGATCTGTTCAGTCGGTTTAAGGTCATCAGCTCTTTTAGTGAGTTACAGAAGGGATTTAACACGCGTAATGGGTATCTTCCTTTGTCAAAAATGCTAATGTTGAGGAAAATCAATAAAAATTATAATCCATCCAGATTATGGAGGTGTTTATGCTACTTTGACCTTGCCAAATTGTAGATAAGTCGTTTTTTACTGAAACAGCAAAAGCCAAAATTGTATACTTATAAAAAAAATATTCGAATATTTTAACGGATAATAAGAAAGTTTGACCAGTTTGAGTCACTTATTTTTGAAGATTGTGGTATTCAATGAACTCTATCGGTGTTTTTATCAAAAACAATCATTCAAATTCTATTATTAAGAACTTGCGTTTTACTTGCCTAAATAGTGTTTAATTAACACAGGGACTGCCAATATTGTTAATATTAGTATAGCTTAAATAAAAGACCTTAAAGTTGTCAAAGTGTTCTTTTCAAATTCAAAAAGGTGTGTCAAATTCAATCAAGCCAAAGAGATTTTAACCACAAATAAATGGCATTGCACTAATTGATAACTAGACCAAATACAATTTTAAAAGCTTTGTTGTGACAGTTTCAATAATTCTCTTTGATATGAGCTTGCAATTTATTTTTATAAACAGTACAGCTTCAAGTTGTCTCCATTACTCTCTCTCAAAGTTTAAATGTGTGAATGGAACAAAAAAAAATTGGCAATGCAATAATTAAGAACTAGTTAGAATACAAAAAAGCTAAGTTTTAACAGTGACAAAAAGTCTTTTTGATTTGTGAGCTTACACTGTATTTTATAAACATAGCTTATTAGTTGTAAGTAAAGAACAACATTTACCTACGACTCCTTTACTTAGGTACTCTTTCTCAAAGTTTTAAGTGGGCGAATGAAATACAAACTAACAACGATTTTCAAGCTTATACCACGTGTCTTTAGGGTCAGCGTGTATATTTATTTTCCTCGCGTGGAAGGAGTCGATCGGCATTTGTTTATATATAGTGGGGGTGGCTATGAGAATTTAGTACACCTTTGTATGTCGTTGCCTTCGCGCTTGACAGCAACATCAAACAAGTACGTGAATATACAATAATTAAGTTAATAAGTGATTAGCGTCATTGAGTGCTACAATTTAGTGAAAAGTGGAGCGGATCATTTTATATTTTTTAAGATGTGATGGAAAATGCGTTAAATTTTTTTCTCTTTTTCGCTTATCAGTAGATTTTTAGCGAGTAATTTTAATTAAAGTACTTATCTTATAAAGTACAGTTTCTTTGACATTTACCAGAAAATAACATAATTAAGGGTTTAACGATTGGTCAAATTTATTACTAGGAAAAACATATACTTACATAATAATAATAAAGAAAAATGATTTAAGGAATTTATTATAAAGTATAAAAGAAAAACTATGTTCTCCAAGGCTTCTTTCATAGTCTTCTTAAATAGTCTGTTTATTTTTTTATTAATATAATTATCATTCATAACCTTATAATTTAAAATACTAATTACTTATTACTTTTTCTTATTCAAAAGATAACGAAATTAAAAGTTTATAAAAACATAACTCCGTAAACCAAACAGCTCCGTATTTCAATTATCACGCTATACCGTAAATTACTATAAACACGCTATGCGAATTACTTTCAGTAAACACTTTTTTTTAATTAATAATTCTTATTGAATAAAAGCTTCCCTGACTATTTTTTCTCTCAAATGCAATTTAATAATTATATAAATGATAAAATATTAGGAAGCTAATTGTGTTACTCAACCTCTATCGGGATCGCTTCTCAGTTTCATTCAATAATAAGTCACGTTAGAAAAATTGTTTTTTTTTTATCCCCAATGGGGTAGAACTTAGCCTTCATCGCAGTGGAAGCGCACTACTCCTAGAATCCTCAACTACTGAAACTACTAAATACCAATTTTTCCAATCGTTACATAATTGCATTGTACTAAGTACTTTTAGGATGGCGCAGCGACCCAAAGTGAGTCGTGGCCTCCGATAATAAGAGCTTCCATTTCATAAGTGATAAGCGTCATTGAGTGCTACAATTTAGTGAAAAGTGGAGCGGATCATTTTATATTTTTTAAGATGTTTGTGAAGGAAAATGTGTTAAATTTTTTTCTCTTTTTCGCTTATCAGTAGATTTTCATAGCGAGTAATATTAATTAAAGTGCTTATATAAAGTACAGTTTCTTTGACATATACCAGAAAATAACATAATTAAGGGTTTAACGATTAGTCAAATTTATTTCTGGGAAAAAAATATACATAGTACCAGAAAATAACATTTTATAAAATAAAATAAAAAATACATAAAATTAATCTTAGGTCATAGGCAATTTTAATACATAATCTAATATATAAGAATCTCGGGTCAGATTTTGTTATCGAACAGACTCCTCAGAAACTTGACCGATTTGTATGTGTGTTTATATTTGGCAGGACTTAAAATATTAGGTCGTAGACAATTTTTTTATCCCGAAATTCCACAAGAGCGAAACCCCGGGGGGGCAGCTAGTAGTTTTATATTTTTTTCAACTGGTATAAAAGCATCAAACGATACAATAGTTCAAGAAAGTTGATAAACTCAGGTGAAATCATTCGTGTAGTTTTGTAAATTGGTACAGTTAAACCTTGTGGTATCCAGGTGAACATACTAAAATATACGATAAACGTAGGAGGTTTTCAGTGTGACACATTTTTTTCTAATTATGAAACAGCTATATTTATGTAAACCAGCATTGAGATTGCAACAATTCAAATCAAAATATTTTTAGTTTTTTTACTAGCGTTATTTTTATTATCACATTATAATTTTAGCTGATTATATTAATTTTTAAGAAGAAAATATTAACAAATCTTGATGTTTTTATACTAATTCATAAAAAATATTGTCATAATGACTGGTTTTAGTTTTTCATATTGTAGTGTTTTATTGAGATTTTTTTTAAAGTGCGGAAAATATATTTATTTGGTTAAAAGCTAAGCTTTATTCCTCTTAAAAAGTCCTATTAAGTCCCATCGGAGCTAGTTGTGAGACGAGTCGATTTTTTTAAAATACTTCATTTTACATTTTTCAAGTCCTATGAAACTTGAATTTCCTTTATTAATATACGAACTTCATTTAGCCGGTATAATAGTATATTGTGATACAAGTGAGCTAAGTTGCTCATTATACACAATGCTGTGGGTTGCAGCCCGAGCCGCAGGCGAGGGCGTAAATCAGCCGATTGTCTAGTGAGTAAGTTGCTCACGAGTTTCATACGCACTTTTTCAACACACTTGCGAGGAAAAACAAACATTTATTGCATACATTTAATAACCTAATATTAGCTAAGGGAAAAAGCGCGCAAGCCAAATGTAAGGTGATTGAACTGACTGATTACAAACAGCCATACAGCCTACTTCAAAATAATTATATTAATAGTGATAAAATGCAAATGATTTATAACAAATTATTGTGAATTATAAATAATTTGATAATAATATACTTAATTATGTTTGTTTGTCTTAATAATAATTGAGGATACATTTATTTATTCAAAAAACGTAAATGGATTTTCAGCCGTATAAAACCTCTTTGTTGTTACAAAAAAAGAACTGTACCTATTACCCGGTGAAATTTGAAAATGCTCTGTTTACTCGCATATAACTTGCAGTTAGGTACTAACTTAACTTTGTAGGTATAAGGTACTGTATTACCCGGTTAAATTGAAAAGTCTCTGTTTACTGGCATATAATTTGCAGTTAGGTACTAACTTAACTTTGTAAGGATAATTCTATTACACACTAGTGTGTAATATTATTATGCACGTGTGTGTTATAGTTCGGTTTATGGCCCTAAGATCGATGTAATAAGGCTCACTTTATGAACAAGTGTGTTGAAAATATTTATACTTAACGACTTAACGCTTATATTTTCCATCATTTAAGCGCAAGCCATACTGCCCACTGGCAAGCGAGCTTACGAGCCGAGCGATATGACGTTTCACCTGTTTTCATACTGCGAGAGAGAGAGAGAAAGGCGAGCGATGTCGCTCGCGTTGTCAGCCGAACTATGCAAAGAGGCGCAACGTCTCAATATCACTCGGCTCCACAGACAGAATTAGATTTAAAATTTGTTCATTAATATACGAACGTTTAAATATTTATACTTAACGCTTATATTTTCCATCGTTCAAGCGCAAGCCATACTATTAGCTGGCGAGCGAGCTTACGAGCCAAGCGATGTGACGTTTCACCTGTCGCTTGCGGTGTCATCCGAAGAATGCAAAAAGGTGCAACGTCTCAATATCGCTCGGCTCGCTACCAGCTGGTAGTTAAGCTCGCGCTCGTGTGAATGAAAAGGGCATTGACATACAACATGTTAATTTTTTCAATTATTATTTACAAAGTGCACTTTTTAAAAAAATATCCCGATTTGAATAAAAAATATAATTATCCTTATTTAGATGAGGAGTCTGTCGAATTTGTTATGTTTGTTTCAACGCGCTTATCTCAAAAAGAACCTGTCTGGCTTGAATAAATAAATAAAATAAACATTTTACTGCTTAAATTCTTGAGGAAGGATAAAGACCATGCAGGGTGTTAGGGGCACCGTTGCAAAAACTTTAACCATGGCTTCAGGCCATCATGCTGAACAACGCACAGCAAGATTTTTTGTCGGTAATGAAATAAATATTTCGACTCTCCATACAAAATGTCCCGATAAGTTGTTAAATTTGTAGGTAAAGTCCATTTTTTTTTTCATTTCCAACAAAAATTTCTTGCTGTACGTTGTTCAGCATGATGGTCTGACTGAAGCCATGGTGAAAGTTTTTGCAAGGGTGCCCCTAACACTCTGTATATCACTCTATTCTTTATATACCTACATTATAAACCCACGCAGACGGAGTCTGGGATGGTCGCTAGACAGAAACTATAACTAATACATAATCATAAAGCTAGCCACCGCCCGTGACCTCGCATGCAATTTGTTTAATTATTATGATAAAATTTGATAGAGATATTAAATATAAATCTTGAACTTTATTTCTGGTTGCACGAAAATTTTAAACGATCCTAGTAGTATTTCCTAGTAGTATTTATTATCCTAATAGTAGATTGTAGCGCATTGCGCAGTGTACTATTATTTATTTATTCTGTGATCGCGCTCCGGCGGCTCCTAGGATCGTTTAAAATTTTCGTGCAACCAAAAATAGAGGTCAAGATTTATATTTAATATCTATATCAAATTTTATCAAAACGTTCAGTTATTTAATCTTGAAGAAGTTACAGACAGACTGAAAGGGTTACTTTAGCATTTATAATATAAGTATGGCTTAGGTACTTCCCTTTCTCATAATTTCTCTTATTTTATCCTACCAGGATGGCGTGGCAATTCTTCCTTTTCCTTCTGCCTTTCGCGTCAGCTGCGGTCAAGTTCGAGGAGATGTTTGCCTGGAATGCCTTGGAATGGAACTACCCTGACGAGTATTCCAGGCGGGATGCCATCAGATCGGGAGCCCTGATTCCAGAAAATGCTTTACCTGTTGGAATTGAGAGGTGGAAGAACAAGCTATTCGTCAGCGTACCGAGGTGGAAGGCTGGTATGTATATTTTTTAATGCTGCTCTACTATGAAGGTATAAAAGGGCGAAGAAAGGAATAATCAAACTATCTACTACTATATATAAATTTTATTATTGTACCATTTTGTCCAGCAACGACATATTTTTTTTTGTAAATGCGTTGCTTCTGTTAAAGCTGATGAGTTTATTTCGCCTGTTTTTCTTGTCAGTTAAAAGATGTCCATAACAGGTGGTAGGTAAAAAAATGTTGGACGATTCATAAGCATTAATTTTATTTAATCTATATGAATAAAAAAAAAATTATGACTATGACTATCGACTATTGTCTTCCATTAAAAACGTCCATTACCAAGACATTGTAAATGTTGAAAATCTCTTTTGATGATGTTATAAAACATTTCCTTTGGAATGTTTCGGAATGGAATACCTCTGCTTGATTACCACCTCAACCGTAAACCGTAAGCCAGCTCCTGTTGGTACTGTGGCTGTCACCAACAAAGCCCAATATTGTGTCAATAATAAAAATATATTGTACCATATTGGAATTTCAATAAATTGAAATGGAACAAAAAATATGTTTGATGGGAGGCGAGAAAGGATAAGCAACTATACAATCGCGATGCAGTCGCACAGCTGTCAAACGGGCATTTGTCTCGATGCAAGAAGTCGCAGTGTGTAATAATAACCTTAGGTGCATAATAATATTATAAAGATAAATGATTTGTATTTTTGTTTTTTTTTTGTAACGAATAATCTCAAAAAACTACTGAACCGATTATAAAAATGTATGTCACTATTCGAAAGCTGCATTCTTCCTGAATAACATAGTCTATATTTTGATCCCGATAATCCCACGGGAACGTACCACGCGGGTGAAATCTAAAGGAAACAGAAAAGCTAATCCTATTAGGAAAGAAAGAAAGAAGATTAAGAGTTTGGTATATTCTTCGTCACTAATTAAATAATATTGAGACTGATCTCTACGCTTTAAGGTCATCCAAGTTCATGGGAATCCTAAAAAAAGGTTAATTGACCATACAATGGGCTAAAATGTTTGATAGTCACTCCATCAACTTACTTTTTATAAGGAAACAGGCCGGTGTAATGAGTCACAGTGAAGTATTTTATCCCCTTACAGTTTTTTATAAGAAACAGGAAAAAGTACGATCTTCTAAAGACTGAGAGCTTTTAACAAGCGTGTGCTTTTTTGTTTATCTTGAAACGTAAAAAATGTCCGCGCTCATAAACCAGACTTTATTTTGACGCGCTTATTTTGGATATACATAGATATTTTGATATTTTGCTATGCAATCCATAGGTTAATTGATTTTTAATAAATTTTTTTGTTAATTGAGCTGAATTCGATAACTACACTATCGCACTTTTGTGATCTGCATTTATGATCCTGAATTGAAACTTCAACTTACTACTCCTTGTAAAATAAAAAAAGAAGTAAGTAATACAAAAAGTGTCCGAATATCTGGAGATATCACCCAGCCAAAGTAAGTAAGACATTATCGTGACGTGATTGCCTTGTATAGAACCCACATACCGAGTATACGAGTTATTTTATCACATGAAGGCTCCCGTCAACGCCAATAAAGTCACACAATAAAATTGAATGTGATTACTCACGTGCATAGTGCATAGATATGAAATAAAATGCTCTAACATTCTATGATATACTTTAGAAGGAGACAGGAGATATAAATATAAAAGGTGGCCTTATAGCTAAGTAGCATTCTCTTCCAGGTGACCTTAGGAAATAAGAGGATGAGTAATTTAAAAGAGACTTGATCGGAAAAGCAAATCATTGAACGATCTATTCCGATAACTTCCGAATAAGAGTGCCATAGATATTAGTAGTCGGTCGGTCTGTTGTTAAATTTATGCCAGACAAATAGTAACCAAAAATTATTCTCCATTAAAACTACATTCCCAGACTAGACTGTTACATAAAAAGTTAAGTTCGCGGAAACGCATCCGTTGTCAATTTAATCATTTTGACCTAGTATCATGTAAAATTAATGTATACAAACTAAAAAGATAAGTAGTTATTGCATAACTTTGAACCTGTCGCATTAAAATTATACAAACAACGCCCATAATGTCGGTATGCAGTGTAACCACAGGAAACCAGAAAGCTTAGGAAACCGATTAAGGTGGGTGGGTCTTTATCAAATTGTAGGTCAGCATCCGAAAGTAGCTCGACCCTTTAGAACGAAATCCCAATAGCTATACTACTAGGTTTGTTACAGAATCTTATCTTTCATGCGCAATCATTGGTGGGAAAGAGTACTTAAGTGATCTGTGACTTCTGAGGCCAACTGTTCCGAAAATCATTGGCCTCGCTGTTTAATCATATATGTTGGATTGCTAATGTCATATTTATTTCAACAAGATTCGTCAGTAGACCTTCAATAAGACAATTAGAAACAATGGGCGTAACTAGGTGCAGTTAATGGTATACTTCATTTTTTATTGTAATAGCCATTCATTAAATATTTGTATGTGATATCAAAATAAGATACAACTTTATAATAAAATAAAACTGGTCCAGAACGAGTCGGACTCACGCATCGAGGGTTCCGTACAACCATAAATATAAACAAATAAAACGTGAAAATGTTTTCATCGGACAGGCTATATTCGTAAAAAAATTTACGGTGTAGAATATTGCAGTTTTAGGTCAGCGCTATCTCTTGACCGATAGTGGAAGTAATGTAATTTTTGTTGAAGATTTCTGAAAAAGTTTACTATTTAGAGATATCGTTTTATTTTTCCTGTAATCCTTACATAAACTTCTAACACATAAAATAGTTTCAGATTTTTCTCTATGCAAACTTCGGAGATATGCGCGGACGGTATTTTTTTACATTATTCATCAAAAGTCAAAAACAATGCGGCCTAAGAAAAAAAATTACTGAAATGGAGTCTTAAAAATTCGAAAAAAACAAAAGTTCTGTTGCAAAAAAAAAAACATATTTTTATTTCTCTCTTATTTGCAAAATAGTTGAGCAAACTTCATCTAAAACTATTCCAAATTTCAAGCTGATAGCATTAGTAGTTCTCAAGATAGCCAGTTGTGACAGACAGATAGAGTCGCACCATAAGGTACCTTTTTACCATTTTGGTTCGGAACCCTAAAAATATGGCTACTGAGAATATGACCAATACTTCACAATCAAAGCTATTTTTGCGTGAAAACCAAAAAGAGAAAATATTTTTTACTGTTTTGTTGTAGATATTATGTATTTGGGTCAATGAACTATTTCTTTTAGTACCTAATCATTTCCCTGCAACAAAAATTTTAAACTCCGAAACCATCAGTTTGCTATAAAATTTATTACTAATCCAAGATCCTTGTTTTTACAGATCCCTAAAATACATTACTTTTTATTTCGTCAATTAAGTTTTACTAAAATGATAAATATTATATCGTTTTATTGGTAACTTGGGGGCTTCATTATGGTTAGAGTACACTTTGGGGAGTGTGCGAAAGAACTGCACGACCTTGTTCCCCCAGCCCCTTTCCACCATCGGGGAACCAGACGCAGGCTAGCTTATCACCCTTACGTTGTTGACACTCCACCTGTCCGCACTAAACGCTTTGCAGATTCGTTTCTTATGCGAACCGCTAAGGAATTGAATGCGTTGCCTGCCTATGTGTTCCCCGATAACTACAACCTTGGTATCTTCGAGGCCAGAGTGAACAGGCATCTCCTGAGCAAGCATGCAACATCTTAGACCACATCCTGTTAATTTAAACAAGATGGTGGTCAAATGCCTGCCCAGTTTTATATAATACTAGCTTTCCGCTCGCGGCTTCGCCCGCGTGAACTACACGACGTTATCCCGCGGGAGTGTGATATTTTTCCGGGATAAAAAGTAGCCTATGTTCCTCTCCAGACTATAAAGTATCTATGTCCCAAATTTCAGCCAAATCCGTTCAGCCGTTTTGGCGTGATTGAGTAACAAACATCCAAACATCTAAACATCCAAACTTTCACATTTATAATATTAGTAGGATAAAAAAATTGTTCCATACCAAACGAAAGTCCCTTAAGTTACCAAGTTGCAGGGACATGATTAGGTACAAGAAATAGTTGATTGACCTATTTGTAATATTTGTATGTTTTGTTTGTCTTCACCGCACACGGGCCACCGAAAAACGCCACCGACCTCTTTCCTAGTAGTTTTCATAATTTTATATGAACGCCGACGCCCGGTAGTCGTCACTTGTTTCTACTTAAGGTGCATGTAGTCGTGAAACGATCATTTTTGAGGCCCTAAAACTCATAAATTAGCCTACTGATGAATCCAGAATTAATATATATTAAATATTGATATATAAACTTCAATCTGAGCATTTTAAAAAAACATAGTCTTTAAAATACTATTAAAAAAAACATTGAAATGAAGCTGTTTTCAACTTCTAATACGCTACTGCTTCTAAACTACAAGTGATATTTTCACGTTTCTTTCAGGAAGAGATTGCTAACTTATTTATCTTAAAACTGAGCATTTTTCGTTTTAAAATAATACATAGTTTTGACGAAACGTGTGTTTAAGCTGTTTTTGTGCGCGTAGCGGGCGGGAAAGTTAGGCCACTTTTCTATGGCCAAGGTCGTAGGCGATACCACGGGCCTTAAGTGCCGGCGTTTGTGTGGCTCGTACCCGTTGCGTTTACCTAACCGCCCGTTGCGGGCGTAACTAAAGGTATTTTGTTTATCTTTATAGGTTAAGTAAACGTATATTTGTGTTGCCCTTGTAGGTGTTGACATTAGTCATTAAAGTTTTTAAATTATTTATCTCAGCGTGGTATCAATGTCGATCATGCGTACAAAATAAAAAAATCACTACCGAGACGGAGCGTTGCTAAATGCATCAACGATTTTGCTTACACATGTGCATGCAAACTAGCATCATGAGTAGTAGGTAATCATGGTCGTTACAGAATTATGCACTAATCGTGTACCTAAGTGATTCAATCAGAGATTAACCATAACTGGATTACATGTTTAAAGTAATCAGACTCAGTATTACCTCGCATAGTGGTGGTAATAGTGGTTGTGGTGAGATGCATAATGCATATATTAGCACTTTAATAAGAGTTGCGAGTTTCAAATTAGATTGGATTAGTTCCGAATTAGATTTGTCAAATAGGTATTATGTAAGTCTTGGAGAGGCCTATGTCCAGCAGTGGACGTTAATAGGCTGATGATGATGATGTAAGTCTATAAATCATGTACGATGATACCCACCGTATTCAAGATACTAAAACAGTAAGTACCTAATGGCAGCAGAGGTGCTACACTGCTTCTAAAAATGATTTACAAACATTAGTAAACGTTTGTTAACAAACATTTAATCACATCGTAAAGAAATGATTTCATGTTAAGTATGGTCAGTAAACATTTCTAAACAAACAGGTGTAGGAGCACTTAAGGTGCATGTTGTCGTGAAACGATCATTTTTGAGGCCCTAAAACTCATAAATTAGCCTACTGATGAATCCAGAATTAATATATATTAAATATTGATATATAAACTTCAATCTGAGCGTTTAAAAAAAACATAGTCTTAAAGATACTATAAAAAAAAACATTGAAATGAAGCTGTTTTCAACTTGAAATACGCTACTGCTTCTAAACTACAAGTGATATTTTCACGTTTCTTTCAGGAAGAGATTCCTAACTTGTTTAACTTAAAACTGAGCATTTTTCGTTTTAAAATGATACATAGTTTTGACGAAACGTGTGTTTAAGCTGATTTTGTGCGGGTAGCGGGCGGGAAAATTAGGCCACTTTTCTATGGCCAAGGTCGTTGGCGATACCACGGGCCTTAAAACATCCAAGCCCCCAGTACAGCAACGTCGAACCCGTTGGCCCAACATGATCGGCGATCGTGTACAGGACCCTGTTTGTGTGCAAACTGCAACGGCAAACCCTTACCCGTACTGGTGGCTTAACAGTACCTTACAGAATAAAACAATTCCTAACATGAGTAAGTTAATGTAGTATTATTTTTAGGAAATGTGTGTAATTATCTTATGCTGCAGTCATACTATGGGAATACGCCAATAGACATCGGGATTTGCCAAATTCCAACACAGTGTGGCCAGGCCACGTTATCGCGATAATTAAAACGAAAATTTTACTACGGCATTCACTACGCTGTATGCCTTATGCCAATAGCTCGAGAGGCGATTATCGCGAGAATTTTTGTGATCGAGCGGCCACACTATGGCGATAAATTTAAAGCAATAATTCTCGCGACAATTCAAGCGAAGTTGGACATCGGCTTATCCCCATAGGTGGCCCCAGCATTAGAGAAGTGTGGGAGCAACCAAAACTTATAGATTATGACTAAGAAAAGACGGCGTACTCTCACAAACAGATAGGTATACTTAGGTATAAAAATATCCCGTTCAGTTGTATTTCAAATTGTTTACATTAATTAAGACCAAACAACAAACGGCGGTAGCAAGTCGTTACCACATCTTTAAATTTGAATCAGCTTTCTTAGTTACAAGTGAACCAGTTAATGATGTCGAATTTATAATACGTATTTTAGTGGGACGCGGCATTGCACAATATTAAAATTCCCATGATGGTTTCATTTATCACATTAACGAGCTTGTAAAATTTCATCAACAAATGATAACATCTGGATAGCCCTTCATTATTTAAAAATGAATCCATAGAGTTATTTAAAAATGAGGAAGACATTTTTTAAGATCGATTAATTTGATTAGGTAACTTGCTCAAAAAGTAATTTTGAAACTTTTGTGCACCGAAGTGTTTTATTCAAAGCATCTTTCAAATTATCACTTCCTAGAATTAAGTATTACCGTACCGTATACCAATGAAAAAAAAAATTGTTTTTAATTGTTCATTTCGATACGAGAATGTAGATATATAGAAATATAAGTATTTTGTTGTTGAACATTCGTGGTCATTAAGTATGAAAACCGGAATTCTAACCCGTTTTTAATAATAAATCGTTATTAAATAATAAATAGTTTATTTGCACAAAACATGGTTAAAATGATAAAAACAATAAAGGTGCTCATGTTTCGCTAATACGATAGCATGCAAATCGCTTACAAATGTCAAAGTTAGACAAGTTAATAACATTGTATTGAATAAAATAAAAATAAAAAACATAAATTTCAATAATTTTAGACTAACTTAAACAAGTTACGATTATTTATAAATGTCAAGAAATCTGGAATAATTTCAGAAAGTATTATGTCAGTAAAATCTCTTAAATTAAAAAAAACAGTATTATTCTCTTAGTAAAATTCCTTGACACTTTAAAATTTTTACCATTTAGCTATTCCGTAAAACTTTTTTTAAACAAAAAAATATTCAGCACTTTTAAATTACTAGGGATCTCATTATAAATGTTCTGACACACATCGCAAGTAATTATTATTATTATATTTACATGTTTAAGAAACATTTTTTCTGAAAAGTTTATGTTTGTGTTTGCGCACTATGGAATTCCAAAATTACTAACTTCAAACAAGTTTATTTTCATTCATAGTACCTTGCTATAGAAATATTGTGAGCTTTATAAGATTTTGGGTTTTCTTGTTTCGGCGCCTAAGTAGACGATTAACGTTTTTTTTTATTTCAATGACTAGTGTGCGCAGAAATAGTAATACAAAACAAATTAACGTCACCATTGTAAGAAATTAATTTTATTAGTATAATTAATAATAGGAACACTTAAACGCGCACACCATAATTTGTAAATTAAAACAATTACAATGACAGCAAACATTTTGAATTTGTAACATTGAAATATTTTGGCGCTAAGATCAACTTTAAATATACAAAAGAACTCTTGATATTAATAACGTGGCATAAACTGACACAACTACCAGCAAATGGTTTTAAACTTTAATCGCTGATTAAATACTATGAGCAAGTATCAATATACGTCAAACAACGGATACGTAATTTAAACTCAAGGATATTTAATAATGCGTAGCGGAAGGTGCCCATTTCTTAATATCATAAGAAAAAATATTTTCCTAAAAACCGATTCACAAACCGACGACAGCGGAATATATGCATTGTCACTGTCACTCGCTTCAGGATTCCGTTTCCGAAGATTTATGAATCCGGGGGCAGTATATAAAGATTCCCAGAATCAAACATCGTTAAAAATTATTATACTTTTAACTCTCACAAATTAAGATGTTTCTTTACTACTGGAATCAAACGTTTGATGTCAGAAAGCGCCTGGAAAGAAGGCTAAGGCCACCATAAGATTCATAAAGATGATCAGTCAATGTATTGTGGAACACCTGACTGACAGTCAGGTGTTCCACAATACATCAGCGAATGTTAAATTGTAGCAAAAGTCACTAAATTACTACTTTTCTCTATTCTAGGTATCCCAGCTACTCTGAACTACATTCCCTTGGACGGGCCATACGTGCCCTCACCGAAGCTAAACCCCTACCCAAGCTGGCAAGGCAATGAGTTGGGCAACTGCGAGACTGGGCTGAACACAGTCTATAGGATCAAGGCGGACCAATGCGACCGTCTCTGGGTTCTCGACGTAGGCACTTATGGATATGGTATGTGGTTTAATCATCATCAACCATACGATGCTTACTGCTGGGCAGAGGTTTCTCCAAAAAGAGTTCATCATAATCACCACCCTTGGCAGGCGGGATGGCAACTGCACAGTGGCCTGCTAATAAAATTGTAGAAGGCACTGCTGCCCATATCCAGATGGCAGTTTTCTCTAAAGGCCGGCACTATACGGCTTGTGGTATGTCTTACCATACATACCATGTATGGTCACCGGTACTGAACCCCTACCCAAGCTGACAAGGCAACGAATTTGGGTACTGCAAAAGTGGGCGCAACATAGTCTACTGGGTCAAGGCGCGATACAACTCCAGCTAAGTTAATAGAAAACAATGGAAACAGTTCTCTATCTCTATTGTATTTTAACTTTCACAGCAGAATTAATGAATAGATTGAGTAAGATTATAAAAAAAAAAAATCAGGATGCCATTTTATAAATAAATAATAAAAATTTATCTATTTTAATATTGAAAATTAGAAAAAATTGGCCTAACATAAAACTAGCTCCGATGGGACTCGAACCCATGACCTTTCACTAAGTGTTCGAGTTTATTGGATCTAGTTGTGAGACGGGTCGTTTTTTTTCTAAACTTACTTCATTTTCAATAATAAAATTAATTTGATTTTTTTCCAGATCCCAACGTTACAAATCTCTGCCCATACAGCTTGAGCGTTTACGACCTGAACACTGATCAACGCATTAGGAGATATGTGTTCCGACCTGAAGACATCGTACCTTCTACTTTCATCGCTAACATCGCCTTAGATATGAGATCCAGCTGTGAAGACACGTTCGCTTACTTCTCCGACGAACTCGGTTACGGCCTCATAGCTTACTCCTGGGAACAAAACAAGTCCTGGAGATTCAGCCACAGCTACTTCATGCCTGATCCTCTTGTAGGAGATTTCAACATCGCTGGACTCAACTTCCAATGGTCAGCTGAAGGCATTTTCGGAATTACTGCTTCAGCAATTGGAGCAGATGGATACAGGACTCTGTATTTCTCGCCGTTGACGAGTCATACTGAGTTCGCTGTGTCCACCAAAATATTAAGAGATGAAACTAAAGTTAAAGGCTCCTACAAAGATTTTAAAGTTGTAGGAGTGCGGGGGCCTGATAGTCACACTACTTCTAAGGTAATGGACAGTTCAGGTGTACAATTATTCAATTTAATTGATCAGAATGCCATTGGATGTTGGAATAGCGCTTTACCCTACAAACCTCAGAACACTGCTGTAGTTGACAAAGATGATGTTGGTTTCGTTTTCCCCAGTGACATTAAAATCGACGAAGATAAAAACGTTTGGATGATTTCTGACAGGATGCCTGTATTCCTGGAGGCTGAGTTGGACTATAGTGACATAAACTTCAGGATATACATGGCGCCTTTAAGCAAACTGCTACAAGGCACAGTTTGTGAAACGCAACAACAATTCATTCCAGCGGCTAATCCGCAAAACTTGAAAGTGAAGCCCCAATCCCAAATTATTCCATATACTCTATCATACACTCCCTCCACAAGGCCTCCTCTTCCACTAAGCGCGTACACCCCTAATGTTATACCTCAGACTCGGCTGACAACTTACCCACAAGTGACACAAAATGTTATTCCAAAATCTGAAAGCTACGTACACATGCATTTCCCGAAACAAAGTTCAATCCCTTATTACACACAAACAGATCCAATCGAAACCACGCCCAGAGACCACTGGTGGTACAAAGACTACGAAGTTAGGGAACATTGATAAAAATACCTTCGCAGTATAAATAACGCTATTAAGGAATCATCCTTATATCCTAAACCAGAAACTTTGTATTATATTAGTTTCTTTCATTGTATGTGCGTAAATGTGTTATTTTGTGATGAAAAATGACTGTTATTTATGAATCCTATTTAAGCGACTGTTACAAATGAGCTAATGTGTAATTTCAGTATCACTAGCAAAGAGTTTTGAGTTTTCTGCTTGTTTGTTAATGAAATGTAATAGTAGGTAATATTTTTGTATCAAAAGATATCGATTCCTTAACATAGCTTTCTTGTATTTAACGCGGAAGGAAACTGTACTTGCCATTTATTTCACTTGTCGTGTGTGGTTGTATGTTGTTGTATGTGTAAATGTATTAAAATTATATTTTTTTTGATCGAGTAACTGTGTAATCTAATGGATTTAACAGTCAACTGACTGTTGTTGGTGTGTTGTATGTGTCTTATTGATTTCTAGAACTTCTATAAGTTTATATTTTTTATACTACTAATATGTGTAATAATATAGTTAATTTAAGTTTGAAGTGTACGTACCATGCAAATTGCACTGAAGTACCTATGAACAAATATAATTTTTTGTATAATTAAATACAAAACTCAAATATTTTTGCTTAGGGTTATAACTTCATAATAAACATTTATGTAAGTATTTTTTTTTATTTGTTAACCCCTTTTACAGTAAGAATTCGTTTGTTCGGTTAAGTACAAGCTTTATCATTAAGGTGTATATGGATTTAAATTTCCGATTTTGATCAATTTTTAGCCTCTTTAGCTGTGCCAATGATTATGAAATCTTCAAACAAATTGAAATGCATTTTGGTAGTTTTATTATCAAATTATTTTAAGATAAGATAAGAAAAGGTTTATTTGCATCACAAACACACAAAAAATGCAGTGAAAATACAAAATCCCACACGATGTGTAGGTAAATTATGTGTCACAGCGATACAAATAGGCAAAAAGGCTCATCATCATGTCAGCCGAACGAGACGCCTACTGCTGGGCATAGGCCTTCCCCAAGGATCTCCACAACGATCGATCCTGCGCTGCCCGCATCCAGTGGCTTCCCGCGACCTTGACCAGATCGTCGGTCCACCTTGTAAGAGGCCTGCCCACGGAACGTCGTCCGGTACCTACGCGGTTGCCATTCGAGAACCTTTCTGCCCCAACCGCCATCGGTTCTCCGCTCTATGTGTCTCGCCTACTGCCATTTCAGTGATGCAATCTTTCGAGCGATGTCGGTTGTTTTAGTTCTCCTGCGAATCAGAAATGATGAGCATTTCTGATTCGATCGAGCAGGGAAATACCAAGCAAAAAAAGCAAAAAGTCTCAGTGAAACATTAATGGCCCTGTATGATTTTAATTTTATTATTAAAAAATTAAACAGTCTATAAAATTAAAACAACCTGGGATGTTATGTATGAACCCCGTGAAAATAGTTTGGTGCTTAACATAAACAATACATTAGTTAAGTCGGATAAAGAAATTGCAAATATATTCGATATAATTATTTTGCAAATATTCCGTCGGAAACGATATCAGATTTAGATTCTTCACCAGCGGCTACTGCCTCTATGCTTAGAAACAATGTAACTGAATGAGGGTCTTTGTTTAATTTTAAAAGTATTGAAGCTGTAGATATAATAAAATCTTTTAAGTCACTTAAAATGAAAAATACAACTGATTTATAGGGTATATCTCTAAATATTATCATAAGGTTGTTTACCCAATTGCTCCCTATATTGCTGACATTTTTAATTTGTGTATTGAGCAAGGAGCTTTTCCTGATCTTATGAAATTCAATAAAGTTATTCCTTTGTTCAAATCAGGAGATAAAGAAGCCCTAAGTAAGTATAGACCAATATCAATATTGCCCGCCTTAAGTAAGATATTTGAGAAAATAATACTGGAACAGTTAAGCCTGGCATACACATGCTCTTTATTTTATTTATTTATTTAACTTTTGTACAAAATACACACAGTAAAATATACAAGGCGGACTTAATACTAAAAGTATTATCTTTAAGTAAGTATCTTTAGTAGCACAAATGCGTGCTAGTTTCGAGCAGATGCTACGTAGTAGCAGACAATTAGCACGTGTATACGAAAAGAGCATGCTAGTTAAACACTCGAAATGCATTGTTATAAAAGAGCATACTACCTAGTAGCACAAAAGCATGCTCTTTTAGTAGCATGTGTATACCGGCCCTTATTAACGTATTTTAATTTAAATCATAAATTTTAGTTTGGTTTTACAAAGGGTCGATCAAATACAATACAACTGATGCTGGGGTTGCGCTTTTAAAACATATATTTAAGGCCTGGGAGGGATCGCAGAATGCTCTTGGCATTTTCTGCGACTTGTCTAAGGCTTTCGATTGCGTGGAGCATCAGACACTGCTGTTAAATCACTATGATGTGAAGAATAATGCACAAAATTTGTTATTGTCGTATCTTAGTTCCAGGACTCAGACCGTCGACATTAATGTTTAATATTGACAGGAATAAAACTCAGTTTGACGATGAAAATGAAGCACTCTCACAAATTCTTACTTGGTTTAATGTAAATAACCTAAAGCTTAATGCAAAGAAAACAAAGTGTGTCCAGTTTGCTTTACCTAATATACAGGCTCAACCTATTAATATTAAAATTAATGATGAAAACTTGGTTTTAGTAGATTCAACCGTTTTCTTGGGTGTAACTCTTGACGGGAAACTTCAATGGACCAAACATATCGCGACGCTTGCTAGTAAACTTAGTTTAGCTGCATATGCTATTAGGAAAGTGAGACAGTTAACAGATGTCGAAACGGCTAGGATTGTGTTTCAGTTATTTCCATAGTATCATGTCTTATGGTAAATTCCCCCAAACAATTTAAGGAATAAAGTTATTCTGAAATGGGTACCAGGTCATTCGGGAATCATTGGCAACGAAAAAGCCGATGAACTTGCAAGGACTGGAGCTCTAGGCCATCAGATAGGACCAGAACCTTTCTGTGGTATCTCAAAGAACCAGGCCATGCAACTTCTCAAGGGCAACCTATTTGGCGAATCAAAAAAGTACTGGCTGATACAAGCAGGACTGCTACACGCCAAATCCCTTATAGATAAGAAGGCTACTCGCAAAGCCGAACTGCCGAACTCCTGGAGCTTAGCAGGACGAACATCTGTGCGATAGTCCGCTCCTAAACCGGCCACTGCAAACTAAATAGGCACCAATTTCACATGAAATTGAGTGACACTGACGTTTGCCGCTACTGTAAACAGGAGAGGGAAACGCCCCGGCAGCTTTTGTGTGACTGCGGGCCGCTTATCCACAAACGCAGTATCCATCTGAGTCGACACATTATGCGCCCGGAGGAGATTAAAACTCTCAAAGCTAGGAGTATTCTAGACTTCTTAGAAGCCTCCAGGCTAAAGGAGTTATTTTAACCAGGTGGCGAGTCACAATAGATCTTTTAGGTCGCAGTGACTACTTCTCCTACGGGAGATGCATAGCCCCTTATATTCAAATAATAATAAATTCCCCCTCTAAGGGGGTAAAAAAGGGGTTCAAAGTTGGATGCAACTTTTGTGAACTCAATTTCACGGGGACAAAGTTGCGGGAGGAGCGCTAGTAGTTAAGTAATATATTATTAAAGAGAATTTAATGCTCTACAACCCTATGGACTGCATTTAGTTTTTCGGTGCATCGTTGAAAAGTTATCCGGTCAAAAGATGCAAAAATATTTATTCCAAAATTACAGACTTTCAAGAGCTAATATCTCGAAAACTATACATGATATTGAAAATTTTGACAGAATAGAACTTGTAGCAAATTTAATTAGCTTTTATTTTGCATGTGGTAAATATGTCGCTGAGACGCATAGTTTCTAAGATATAATCTAAAAACCAAAAATTGAGACCATCAAACCCCCCTTCCCCCTCGGCTTAAGGGCTACGGGCGGGGACTTTTGATACGTTTACCTCCTAAATGGTCCAAACAAAATTATGAAGTCAAAAATTGTGTTCCAAGGATTTCCTTCTATACTGTTTTTGGAGCGTTCGAGTTAGTAATGAAGTCAAAAATTGTGTTCCAAGGATTTCCTTCTATACTGTTTTTGGAGCGTTCGAGTTAGTAATGAAGTCAAAAATTGTGTTCCAAGGATTTCCTTTTGTACTGTTTTTGGAGCGTTCATTGACTGGACTACCTATATGTAACTGAACTAATCCTAAACGGCTAGACCGACGTTAATGAACTTTTTTATGTGTCTTCAGGTGGATTCGAGAATGGTTTAGATTTACAATTTTGGACTCGGTAAGTTGCGTATCTTCTGTACGTGTGTTTATCACCTAACTCCTCCTAAACCGCTGGACCGATTTGGTTGAAGATAGAGACGAAGGTATATAGGTTTGGTAGAAGAAGAGAATATTTCAATGGGTTTCTGGAAGGTTTGAAAACACAATTGGACCTTAGACATTTACATAAAACACAATTCAAAATAACCAATTATGTGAAATAATATACGCTTGATTTCCTTAGAGTTTCACCGAAAATCTATAATTCTTTAATGTCTTAGCATATTAATTTAGTAGTATGCAATAAACACGGAAACTACCTAAAATACGTTTTCTTCAGAGTTTAATCAACATTACAATGTGGTTACAACGTTCTCATTGAAACAGAACCTCACAATCTAGTCAAGAAAAACATGTGTTAACATTTTTGTAAAGTCCTTCATTTATTTAAATCACGAACCAACTTATCTTAGTATTATTACTATCTTAATATGTTTCTATTGACACAACACTTACGCATATCTTATTGTTATATTACATACCACCGTCAAACGCTTGCTACGATTAAACGAATGTTTTATTAGTACGTACTGTGGCATACCTTGTAAGCTAAATTGTCAAAGAGAATACTGAATACTGTTAATTTTTTTTCAAATTTTATGTTTGTATAAAACCTTGTAGCTGCTTCATTTTGCTTGGATACTTAATTGAAATTGCCGAACGGTTACAGAATCTATGGAAAATTATGTGAAACTAAACAATTGTTATGCTTCACATATTGTTGATTGACAAACACTCCATAGAAATGTTTTGAACTTTGTTCAGGCATAGAAAATCTATGTAATAATTTGTTAGTATTATTTTATTTCTTTAATAGAGTTGTTCTGTAATGTGTTAAAATTCATAATATATTCTGCAAGTTAAATGATAACCGTGTACAGTGTAGTGAAATGTAGTTAGTTTTATTTTAAGTCTGTCCCACAGTGGTCACTTTGAATAAGGTTTTCTAATGTATTTTCGTAAATGTTTCAACCCGTTAACTACTACCGACCCTATGGCAGATTAAAAAACGTAAAATATACAACTTATGTGTGTTAATTTTGCCTTTACATTTGTGACTCGCAATCTCTACGTAGAGTCTAATTTATTCACAAAATCAGTTTTTCTCCGACGTTTCAGTACCTCGTTTACAAGTGATTATAGATTAAGTGCTGCGTTCACGTGAGTTAGTATCAAAATCAAAGTGAACTTGAAACAACATGGACGCTGCGACTAAATGCAAAGAAGCGCCGCCGGCGCCGTACGACCCGTTTGAACATCGGAAAGTTGAAAAACCTAATTCGTAAGTATGTTTCTACAACATATATACTTTATTTCACTTTAAAATTGACCTATTCCTTTTATGGAAATAGCTAACTTTTGATTAATTAAAACTACAAAAGGGAAGAATTTAGATGTTAATCTGAATTTCTCTAAAGCGTTTTGCTTTTTTCAAGCGTTTTTTCCTAAAAATGTTTATGAAGGTATGGAAAGTGCACAGTTTGTTGATGATGTATAGGGGAAACTGTTAACGTTTGCTTTGTTATGTTTTACTGGCACATATTTTGTGTCTGACTTTACTGAACATGAGGCTAAGTATACGGTTTTCCGCTTTAAGTTGCTAAAAATAAACTTTTTTATTCTGTACGTTTTCTTGGTAACTAAATTAACTAATACCTTAACATATTTTGTGTCTAATTTTACGCTTATAATTGGGTAAAGGCGGTGTGATGAAGGTACTCGTATCCTACGAGTAGCCTAACTATTACTATACCTTGATTCTAACCAAAATATTTCCACAGTTAACGTGATTATTATTAAAAAGTACAAATTAGATGCCTCTCTAGATTAAATTAATATTAGTAAATAATACAAACGATGCAACTGGTTAGGACAAAATATTTGTGATATAAAAACATAGTAAACAAATAAATCGTACCTAACACAATGATTTCGTAAGTAAATCTTGTCGTGGATGCATTTTCCCCTAAGATTATACCAAGGTGAGGTACCTTTCATTAAGACTGCTTAAAGCCTTGTATTTTTATTTATATAACACGTACGTAATCCTACTAATATTATAAATGTGAAAGTTTAGATGTTTGGATGATTAGATGTTTAGATGTTTGGATGTTTGTATGTTTGTTACCCAATCACGCCAAAACGGATGAACGGATTTGGTTGAAATTAGGGACACAGATACTTTGTAGCCTGGAGAGGAACATAGGCTACTTTATCCCGGAAAAACATCACATTCCCGCGGGATAATGTCGTGTAGTCCACGCGGGCGAAGCCGCGGGCGGAAAGCTAGTAAAGTATATAAATAAAGATATAAATACTTAAATCAAGTGAAAGTAATCATAATGTAAAGCAAACTCACTTAACATGATTTAATTTATTTTGTCGATTAAATCAAACTTAATAATACTCTCATAACTGGTTTCCTGATTTCACAGTTTCAGTTTGTTTTAAATATATCGTCAAAAAATCTCCAGTCAACAGCCACAGCCACTTGGATTGCGAAATCGCATTTTAAAATGTTTATGACATAATAATATGGTTGACAAATTTAAATTAGAAAATTTTGGCTGAAATCTTAATCCTTTGGGGATAATTCTACTATTAGTTTATTAGAAACGTTGAGTTATAATTGTGATTGCAACTTATGGAAAAGGAAAACTCTACTAGGTACAAGTTCTCATACATAACTACCTACTTAAAGCAAAAACCAATTAACAGCAGTAAACACCTCTTTAACCGCCTCTGTGGTCTAGTGGTTCATACCACCGATTTCAGACCCAGAGGTCCCGGGTTCGATTCCCAGTGGGGGTACATATTGTATTCGGTTTGGTTGGTGGTAGGACTTGTTCTAAGTCCGCCTGGCTAGCTACCACCATCTTATCTAAGTCTGCCGCCATAACAATGATGTTTTCAGCATTATTGTGTTCCGGCAGTTATAGATAAGATAGCCAGTTCCTCAGTGATTGAGGATTCCGGGAGTAGTGCGCTTCCACCTTCAGCCTTATCACCACTTTTCATCAGGTGTGATGAAGGCTAAGTGCTACCCCGTTGTGGATAAAAAAAAAAAAAAAAAAAAACAATTGGAGATGTTTTCATTTGGCACTTGGGTTAGTAATTTAAGTTTATGTAATATAGTTAAGGACAAAATACCCTTAATTGAGAAACCATTATAATACCATTAATTTAAGTTCTTTATGCACAGATTATCTTAATAATGATTAAAACTATTTACCCGATTTACACCGACGGCTCTAAACAAAGTCTAACATAATTTTGGACTGATAAATCGTTAAAAATGATATGGATTTACGTGATCGTGTAAAGTTAATCAATGCTTAAAGTAAAGTCGATATACCTACGTGTTATTTTCTACGTACTGCCTCATTTTATGTGCTAAAAAAGTTACTTAGTGTGAGTAGTGTGGGACACTGACAATCACACTGATGCTCCTTACAAAAGGTATTTCATACAAATTCATACAAACCAGTATTGACGCGGCAACACGACGACGCTTGCAGTGCCGGTTTGCGGCGCAGCAGTTCGAAACCACAACTGTCTCCTAAGCTAAGATTCAAATTTATTAAAAAAAATAATAAATCTTATTGTTCAGTACACCCCTGCCTATACCGCGGAATCAGCTAGCGCAGTGGAAGCTGGTATTACTAATATAGACTCCGGACAAAAAACTAGGTTTCAGCGGGGATGTAAACTGAACAATTGGACTGCGATACACAGCGGAGAGAATGTTAAGTAAGGTGAGGTTACATACGGGTCTGTGTGTCGAACGTCTCCAAGGCAGAAGTGGTGTAAGGGAGCGCGCGCGCCCCTGGGGTCCTTTCTTCGTCTTCTTCTGCAGACCTTACCAATTCGTCACCTTACTCACAACACAAATAACAGCGTTCCCAAGGCACTACACGATAACACACGCGGGGCTTGCTTATCAAGATATATATTGCCCCTGCAACAACGCGTGGTAGAAACGTATTCGCGACCGGCCACTCGTCAAGGTGGCGTCAAATCTTGATCGTACAACACGGGATCAGATAGATAATTTAAGATTCAATTCAAGCTCGATATGCCAGGCATATTCAACACGAGCGATTTTTTAACAAATTCAGCAAAATTAATCCGACATCTTGTTACAAGAATTCCAATCCAGTGTCACTGTCAACTTCAAGTGACAGCCAAATGTCAATTTGACGTGACATTAGAGACGCGTTCAGAAACGTCGATCTTTTCCGAACATCCCCCCGCCCCGGACCGTTAAGAACGGTACGTCAATCTACGGGTAATCGGGAGAGCCCACTAACTGCTCTCTTCAAAACCGAATCTCGAACCAAAACCTCAGCAAAACGAGGAACTCCGTCAGTTCCGGGGTAGAGTTTAACAATGCGCCCCCTTCGCCAACATAGGGGCGGCAGGTTAGCATCCTTAATCAACACGAGGTCGCCAGTCTGGGGTGGGGTGGTTTTATCTGTCCACTTCACGCGCTGTTGTAGGATATGCAAATACTCCATCGACCAACGTGCGCAGAAGTTTTGGGACATCTGTCTCAAAAGTTGGTATCGCGACAAACGATGGGATCCTACATCCTGAATCGGATATTCAGGCAACGCCAAAAGGGGCTGTCCGATCAAGAAATGACCTGGGGTCAACGCTTCCAGGTCATTCGGGTCCGAAGACAACGGGCACAAGGGTCGCGAGTTGAGGACGGCCTCAATTTTACAAAATACCGTATCACCTCAAACGTGAGAATAGTTTCTCCAATCACGCGACGCAAGTGTGTCTTGGCAGCCTTTACACAAGCTTCAAAAATTCCTCCCCAGGTCGGACAAGCTGGTGGGCTAAACTTCCAGATTATCCCACGCCGGGAGAGGGTGGTTCCAATGTCTATTTTATTATCAACAAAAAACTTAACTACTTCCTTAAGATAATTACACGTTCCCTTATAATTAGTACCACAATCGGAACGTATCAATGACGGCAGTCCTCTACGGGAAACAAATCTGCTCAAGGCGGCGACAAAGGCTTCGGTAGACAATTCCGAGACAATTTCCAAATGGACAGCCTTGGTGGACAAACACACAAACACGCACAAATACGCCTTATAGGTTTTAGCATTACGCAGTCTCGAAGCCTTTACAGTAAAGGGACCGGCGAAGTCGGTGGCGACTCCGGCAAAAGCTCTACATTCCGTGACGCGATCAGCAGGCAAATCACCCATCTGGGGCTGCATGGTCGCGGCCTTCAATCGATAACAAGGCAGGCAACGGAAAACCACAGTGCGAATGGCTCGACGAGCAGACAAAATCCAAAATTCACGCTGCAAAATGGCCAACAAAGCATTACAGCCAGCATGTTGTGCATTCACATGGCGATCTGTTATTATCAGTTGAGTCAAATGTCCGGCTTTAGGTAACAAAAGGGGGTGACGAGCTCCATACGGCAGGTTCGCATTTCGAAGTCTTCCGCCGACTCGCAAAAGCCCACTCTCGTCCAGGAAGGGATTTAATCGCGATACCGCGCCCTTCAACTTGCGACGGCCTAAACGCAAAATTTCAATCTCGGACTCAAAACTATCAGCTTGTACTCTCCGGACCCAAAACAAGAGCGCGTCCCTACGCTCGTCCGGAGTGAGAACCGACGAATCACGCCTCGCGCGTGGGTTTCTGCAATTGTACACAAAACGTCTGATCCAAGCGGTAACACCAAGCAGCTTCGGTAAGGAGCTGTACCGATCCAACAACAAATCCTTTTCCCCGGCGGGGTTAGTCTCCAGGACGCATGCCCGCATATCAGGAACGGCTACGTTCGACAACGCTGGAGAGGGCGGCCACTCCGACTCAGGCCGCATCAACCACTGTGGGCCCCACCAGAGGGGGTGGTTAATTAGGGTTGGGGCTACACAACCCCGAGACGCACAATCCGCGGGATTCATGGTTCCCGGCACGTGTCTCCAAATCAACTCGATGTCGGAATTACAAATCTGCGACACTCGATTGGCCACAAACACGTCCAAGGTGTGCGCCGGAGCCTTCAACCAACAAAGGACGACCTGACTGTCCGTCCAAGCATAAACCTCTTGTATCTTAATAGATCGACCTAATGTGAGCCATACGTGGTTCAACAAACGCATTAGGAGGGCAGCTCCACACAATTCCAACCTCGGGATCGTATGACGAGTCCGAAGGGGAGCGACTTTGCTTTTCGCTATCACCAGATGCACAGCAACAACTCCGTCAACAGTAACGGTGCGGAGGTACACGGCCGCAGCAAATCCACGTTCGGAGGCATCGGAAAAGCCGTGAAGAGTAACTTTACAATTTTCAGAAGGGAGGAATAGCCTCGGCAAATGCACTTCATTAATCTCGGGGAGGGATGAAACGAAGCTCGACCAATCTCGGAGTAACTCGTCCGAGAGGGGTTCATCCCACGACACACCCGAAGCCCATAACCGTTGCAAGAAACACTTGGCCATAAACAGCACGGGGCAAATCCACCCATTGGGGTCAAAGGTACGTGCGACAGTAGACAATACTAAACGCTTGGTCCAGACTTTCGGTGGTCGTAAATCCACACAATAAGTGAACGTGTCAGAGACCGGTTTGTACTGTACGCCAAGGACGGTCACCACATGGGGATTATCAACATTTTCGAATAGGTGGGGGTCCTGCTGGTGCTCTTCGGGCAAACCTACCAGTACATCAGGCGAGTTGGATATCCATTTCCTCAACTCGTAACCTCCCGACTTCAAAAGGGCGGTGAGTTCGTCTCTCAGGACAATCGCCTCTGAGACAGATGAGGCGCCCGTGCAAATGTCATCCACATAGACGTCACTGGCCAAAATGGCGGAGGCGCGAGGGTATCTCAAGCGCTCCTTCTCGGCCAACTCCAACAAAGAACGAATCGCAACAAACGGGCTCGAAGCCAAACCGTACGTATTCGTATTCAATTCATAAATCAACAAGGGGTCCCTAGGACTCTCTCTCCACAAAATCAATTGGTACCTCCTATCCTCTGGATGGATGACCGTTTGTCTGAACATCATCCGGATGTCAGTCATAAATACAATTTGGTGCCGCCGGAAGTTGGTCAAAATGTCTGAGATCTCCGTGTGCAGCTTGGGACCTACATGCAGACACTGGTTCAAGGACGCTCCAGTAGAGGTGGGAGCCGAACCGTCAAAGACCACCCGAATCTTTCCGGATTTCAAAACGGCGTGGTGCGGCAAAAAGAAGTGCTCAACGGAGCGCCAATCCAAATCGCTCACGGACATGTGCCCTAACTCCTCATACTCCTGCATGAATTCAACATACTTCTGGCGGAAGACCGGATCCTTGCTCATGCGACGCTCCATCGCCACTAGCCTACGTTCCGCTAGCGGTCGGGATTCGCCCAGAGGAGGTCGGCCGGCACGAAAGGGGAGACGGGTGATCAAACGACCAGAGCGGAGGCGACCAGTGTTATTCTGGTAATACAACTCGCATTCATCCGCTACTGGGTCAACCCGCGGGGCTGGTGGAGGTTCCTCAACCTCCCAAAACTTCTGCACCACTTCGGAGAGAGACACATTAAAAACAAGACCGCGATCCTCATCAAGGGAATCCAAAACGCGGCGAGCAGGGCCCATCACAACTGTACCGAGTGTCGTCTGCAGAGCTACCAAGCCATCTGGCTGCAGAACTCGCTTCCCCGTCAACAAAACTCGCCCCAGGACATCGGCTCCAAGGAGAGCATCAATCGGGCCTGGGCGGAAGAAATTTGGATCGGCGAGTGGGGAATCAGACACCAAAGACAACATACTCGGTCCCAAGTCAACTGAAGGTTGACGGCCAACAACTGTGTCCAACACAATCGCCGAGGTCTTAATGCCTGGCGTGGACTTATTACGTGATGTAAATGTGAAGTCAACATGCCCTAACAACCTGGGGACTTTCACATCGCCAACACCTCTCACGCCTTCCGTGTGGGGGTGCACCTTGAGGCCCAACCGCCTAACTAACCAAGATGACACAACACACCCCTGAGGACCGGAATCCAACAAGGCGCGAACTTCCACAAGGTCGCCATTCAATCCCCTGACAAGCACAGAGGCCGTGGGCAACAAAACGGTCTCTGGAGGGGTGGCTACAATCGACCGTAAACACGTTGATTGCTAGTATGTGGGGTCCCCAGACGTCCCCCCATGGTAAGGGGGTCGCTCATAGCGATCCAGTGGGTCCCAGTCTCCCACATACTGCCTACGTCCAAATCGCCCGGTATCAGGCGGGTTATATCTCCCGGCCCCTTGAAGACGGGGCGGGCGCCGCTCCAAACGCGGGTATTCGGCGAGCGGCGGCGAGAATCGGTGCCTATCATCCACCGTGTACGTCGCCCCATAGTCGCGGGGGCACGGTGACCGATTTTCAGAGGGGGGGTCCCGGGGACCCCCGCCCGTGCGAGGCTCAAAACGTCGCGGGGGGCCTCTACGACCTCCGGCAACGCCCGCATAACTCATCCCCATCCTTGGGGATCGGTTTCCCATGGGGGGGTCCGTGGGACCCCCGCCCGTTTGAGGGTCCAAACGTGGCGGAGAGCGTCTGGGGCCACTCTGGTGGCCACTAGAACTGCTGCGGGATGCAAACACCGCGGGGGGTCCGAGCCCCCCACCCATACGAGGTGATCCTGCAGCGACGCGCTGCGGCGCTCCGCCGCCCTCTGGGCTGTTCATGCAGAGGAGGGGATGGTGGTTGCCCTTACAAAAGCGGCATGGGTGCGCTTGGGTACATTCGCGCTGCATGTGCAGGCCCAAGCACGAGTAGCACCATGTCCGTTGTCGCGCGATCGCTCGACGGCCTTGGACGCGCTGGTCGAGGAACTTATCACAACGGGTCGTGCTATGACCCGGTTCCCGACAGTACAAGCAGCGGGCGGTCTCCTGGACGGCGGCATAGCGGCCGGGCGCGCGAGGGGCCATACGCCCCCTACGGGGGGGTCCGGTGGGGGATCTACTCTGTGGCACAGGTCGTTCGGGTCCCATAGGACCGGCCAGAGAGGAATTATCTGCCAGTCTACTTTCTCCTTCCAGGAACGTCAAGAGGTCCGAGAAGGGTGGCAGATAAGTCGCACTATCCCCACCATACTGCTGCTCAAAACGGACCTTAACAGAGTCCGGCAACTTTCCCAGGACAATGTGCAGTAACAAAAACGACCACTGCTCCACTGGGAGTTTTAAGTTTTTTAATGCGTTGTAGGCAACCAACAGCGGATTCAACAAAGCCACTCTCAAGTGCATCACGCTGGCAACGCGGGGTAAATTCAAAATGGCGGCAACATGGTTGTCCGCCAGACGTCGTACGTTCTGGTACCGACGGGCAATCAAATCCCTAGCAATAGGGTAGTTTTCATCCGAGGGGGCCAAATGTTGAACCGATTCAAGGGCCTCCCCTTCCAACACGGATAACAAATAAGCTAACTTCTGGCCCTGGGTCAAATCATCCCGGGCATGTACAAGACTATCAAAAATATTAATAAAGCCCTCCCAGTCCTCTAGACGACCAGCAAAGCGCCTTAAGTCTAAGGGGGCCAATCTAGCAAAGAGAGGGGGCATACTCTTAGATGTGACCGGGGACGGGCTCGGTTCATTCTCTCTTGCCACTTGCAAAGGTCGAGCCACCTGAGTAATTCTGTCCGCAAAATCATAACACTGGTCCACATCCAAACCGACTTCTTGTCGCATTTCCACCTCGGCCTCAACAGTCCTTTCCAAAAATAAGGCATACTGCTCATCAACAACAGCCAAACGTATGGGCAGATCTACGTATCTGTTCAACAAGGCCTCCGTTCTATCCGGTCGATCCAACAACGCAACCGCAGAAGCTAACCACCGTAACTCAGAACGTATTTTGGCTTTAGCAGAGGAGGCCGTCATTGTAACGTCACAAATTTATCAACAAAAACAACAAATTCAAAATATTCACTATAACACAAAATCTCCAATATTTGGAGGTTACTAATAACCACAAAATTCCAATATTACAACAACAAAGTATTTATAATGACACAAACTCTTAAATATTTGGAGGTTATCAGAAAACAACAAAACTCACTGACTATTGAAATTCACTCTAAATCACTGACTATTGAAATTCACTTGGATATCACCACAACAACAAGTTAATTTTAATTATTTCAAAGCACAAGTTTCAATGAGTTTCAATGTGTAAACAATGTCCCAAATCATTTAAGTTTCACTAAGTATTGAGTGCAAACTTATTAGCTAACCTTTTATTAGCCACCATTTAGCAACAACTTGTCAATATTCACAACTCAAATTTGCTAACAAACTAAATAATAATTATTATGAGCAAAGAAAGGCATCTGTTTACACTTTGGAACTTCAATACATGACAATTAATTACAAGACATGGAACCAATAACAAAGGAATGCCCTTTACTTTTCAAATGCAAGTTAATTACCATTTACAAGTACAAATTAATCTAGTCCGGACCAGATGGTCATCAAACGGCACTGATTAATAGACAAAATTTTGGCGTGGGCCTCTCAGGCCTTCAAACTACGCTCTTGGCTACCAAGAAATGTTCAGTACACCCCTGCCTATACCGCGGAATCAGCTAGCGCAGTGGAAGCTGGTATTACTAATATAGACTCCGGACAAAAAACTAGGTTTCAGCGGGGATGTAAACTGAACAATTGGACTGCGATACACAGCGGAGAGAATGTTAAGTAAGGTGAGGTTACATACGGGTCTGTGTGTCGAACGTCTCCAAGGCAGAAGTGGTGTAAGGGAGCGCGCGCGCCCCTGGGGTCCTTTCTTCGTCTTCTTCTGCAGACCTTACCAATTCGTCACCTTACTCACAACACAAATAACAGCGTTCCCAAGGCACTACACGATAACACACGCGGGGCTTGCTTATCAAGATATATATTGCCCCTGCAACAACGCGTGGTAGAAACGTATTCGCGACCGGCCACTCGTCAAGGTGGCGTCAAATCTTGATCGTACAACACGGGATCAGATAGATAATTTAAGATTCAATTCAAGCTCGATATGCCAGGCATATTCAACACGAGCGATTTTTTAACAAATTCAGCAAAATTAATCCGACATCTTGTTACAAGAATTCCAATCCAGTGTCACTGTCAACTTCAAGTGACAGCCAAATGTCAATTTGACGTGACATTAGAGATGCGTTCAGAAACGTCGATCTTTTCCGAACACATATAATCTTATTGTCATAGTATTACTACAATAAGACTATACAATGGAACCTCTACCGCACAACATTCAAACGAAAAAGGCACGGATTTCTGGAAATCTATTCCATCTTTAATTAATAAACCACCACCTCGCCTTTCGTTCCTGCAAAATGAAGCTGCTAAAGTATAATTCTTTTTATGCAAATTATTTTCAGAACCACGTAAATTAAATGCTTCTGTGAGGCAGAAGTCAATGTAAAGATTAAATCATTTTTAATTGTTGGACCAAGCGTGTTTTCTATACTAATTTGGTGTTCGCGCACACTCTGCAGTACCGGGCTATACCACGCTCTGTGACGGGGCGCGATATAGTCTGCGTACCCCTAAAATATCCACGGGAAATGCAACTTGTATTATTTTTAAATATTGTTTTCGTTTCAGGGATATACGGTCTACAGCAAATTTGATAAAAGCATCTTTAGGCTCAGGGCTGCTCGCAGGCCCACTGGCTTTCGCCAATGCGGGATGGGGTATCGGTATCATAGGCACAATCATCATAGGAATAATTTGCGGACATTGCATTCACATATTAGTAAGTATGTTATTAAACAGACCACAGAACACATGAAAGGGGTTAAATAAGGAGCAACTACTGATAAAATGTTGCAAAGAAATTCAAAGATTTTTTTCCATGACGTGGTAGCACTTAGCCTTCATCACACGATGTTAAGAGGTGATAAGGCTGAAGGTGGAAGCGCACTACTCCCGGAATCCTCAATTACTGAGGAACTGGCTATTCTTATCTCTTACTGCTGGAACACAATAATGCTGTTTAAACTGTCGCTAAAGATATAGCCTGCTAGACTATACGCCTACTTTTGTGTATAGAGTGTGGCGGTAGGTCAAGCAAAAAAAAAAGTCAACAATAACAGTAGGTACCCCTAGCATGAAAAACCATCGTTATGGTGATCGAATAGTAAGCTATATCTACCTTCCTTCAAAAGCTGTCGGTGCTGTTGTGAAATATGTATTGAATATCAATTCCCTATTCGACCGTAAAAGGCGATGCTCAGGTTTACATACAAAATTGTACGATCACGATAACGGTTGCCATAATGACAGTTTTTGGTGTCAGGGCTACTGTAGCCCTAGTCGAATAGTAAACTATACCATCCTTCAAAAGCTGTCAAAGTGATATTGCCAAAAATCAAAGTTCAAGAACAAAAGCTCAATGGATATTTGGATATTTGACTACAGCATTATGGCAGCTTTTGACGGTTGGTTTCTTGCTTGGGCTAGAGGTTAGGTCAACTTACTACTTTCAAAGTAGTAAGTTGACCTAACCTCCCTCCTCCTCCGCCACCTCCTTTTCAAGTTCCGTGGAAAAAGCTACCCTAAAATAATTGCCAATCGTATGTTATTACTAAACTTACGAGTGGAAATAAAGTAAAGCATAAATACTAAGTACCTATAATTTTTTCCTATATTCAACGAGAGAAATTATTAATGTTATTGTATATGAACTTTCATCCTCCATTTTACCGCCTTCACGAAAATCATCGCTTATTAAAACAAATACGTGCGCCGCCGGCAGTCCAACAAATTCGGCCATGAACAGAAAATTACTTTGGAACATATAATGTGAGTTATCCACTAATTAGCGTGTAGAATGGAAAATTCGTTGCTTAAATATTTACCATAAATCAGTAATGGCAGTGTGGTTCTAAAGCTTGAAATAAGTATATGCTCAAAATGATCTCTTGCTAAAATATATTATCTGTTATTCGTTTGGCATTCAATGATGAAAGGAAACGCAAACAATGCAACAGTCTCAAGAAATTACTTATATTATTATGATAATAAGTAACTGATTTGGTTAAGAATATCTGCTAATATTCCTATTTCAATTACATACCTGTCATAATAATAAAGTAATTATGTAAATTAAGAGCGCATTTAAAGCAAATTTTCAATTAAAGCTTAAAAAAAATTATTGTTTTTCTTTGTAATTTTTTCACTTCTCGTACTTGAAACCATAGGTAAGTATTAGAGAATTAAGCATTTTTTTATTTATTTTTTTATTGTCTTTTATTTCCAGGTTAAGACTTCAAGAGGTTGTTGTATAATAGAAAAGAAACCCTCAATGGGATACGCTGAAACGTGTAAATCAGCATTTCTGAATGGGCCCAAACGCGTAAGGCCATTAGCAAATGCCGCAAGGTAATTTCCATAGTAGGGAAATATTCATTTTACCTTGAAATACATAAATAGTTACACATTAATCATCGTAACGCCAGTAAAACCGGAGTAAACAGATTTATACTTTAATCATATCAAATTATTTTTAAAGCACCATATCATTGAGACAAATAAAATATTAAACTAAATATAATAAATTAAATATTATTTACTAAATATTACTTATTACTAATTTCACCATTCATTAACTTTAAATTCAATTTGTTTTTAGATTAATGTTTACTTACCAAACACACAATGTACATTCACGAGCAAAATATGTTAACTACATAGAACTTTGTCCCCTTTTAAAGCGTTCCAAAACAAAATAATCTGTGCAATAAAAGTCATTCAATACTGTTAATACCTATGACATATTCCTATGTTGTTAATCACGGCGAAAGGCCTGAACAGATGATGTAGTAGATACAGGTAAAATAAGATTAAATATGACCGTTTGGCAGCAAAATATGTACATCAATGAAACTTTGTTTATAACTTTATCAAGGCACTAGAAATGAAGGATCAGCGCAGAGTCCTACCAAAATTTAGGGGTACTACCCTCTCCCAGGAGGTATGGGCAGGGAAGACATTAAAAAAATATGCAAATTTTACAAAAAAGGGCTATATGTAATTTCTTGCGCTGAATGTGAAACCTATGTACTAATTGTACAAACAGCCATAGAACAATCTAAACATCACTTACGAACAATAGTTTATAGATGTGGATGTGATGGTAACCCTGATTGATATCAGTGATCCTGAGAAACCTATATTTTTGCTTAAACTAAAAATTGGTCGAGTTATAACGAAATATAAATATTTCTTCTTTTCATTTGTTGCAACAAAAACCCGTCATATTTCTCAAAAATATTAATCTTATAAGTATGGGTACAGTTTCATTTGATTTCGCGCCAAAAATGCAAAGAAAATAACACCTCGCTCGACTAGTGTTTAAAATTTTCATTTTTGTTTTAACTTGCATACCCCCTGCTTATGCTCATATTTCTGGGAATGGGCAGGACCCCTAAATTTAGGACTCTGCTGATACTCATTTCTAGTGCCAAGATAAAGTTATAAACAAAGTTTCATTGATGTACCTACATATTTTGCCGCCAAAATATGCTATTTTTCCTGTACTAATGGCACAGAGATATATAGCCAAGAAAATAAACACTTCTGTTTACCCCGGGAAAATATCTCAATTTCACGGGAAAACATCGTGTAGTTCATGCGAGAAAAGCCACGGGCGGAAATTCCTTGTAAATTTTCCATGTCTCTATTTTCTAAACTAGTGGCTTCCCACGGTTTTACCCGCGAAGTTCTTGTTCCCGTAGGAAAAGCGTGATAAAATATAGTCCTTGTTACTCGGGAATACTGCAGCCTAGTGAAAGAATTTTTAAAATCGGTGCGGTAGTTTTTTAGTTTTTTCCATTACAAACAAAAAATTCAATCTATTTTTTTTATATTAGGAAAGATAAATGTTATTTTAATTTCAGCGTGTTTGCGGAATTCTCTCTCCTGTCCACGTATGTTGGTGTTTGTTGTATATACACGGTGCTCATATCAGACTCGATCAAACAGGTATGTATGTTTAACCAGTCATTTTTTGGTTTGCTAACCAGTTAAGTTTGTCAGTTTTTAAGTTTCAGCTGTCATTTCATGAAAAATATAAGATTTCGATAAACACTTTTACTGCATATTAAAATATAAGTGAAAAACTAGAAATAATGTATGATTTTTTATTTTTATTTATATTTTTATAATATTAGAATCCTAGAAACACGACTATTTTCTTTTTAGATAAGGTTGTTGACTTTTTATTATTGTTTATTAAAAAAAACACTTTTCTATATTTAATTGACGATTTCTGTTTTTGTTTCACAGCTGGTCGATCGCTATTATCCAACCGCAATCATGCCCGTTGAATATTACTGTCTAATATTACTAATACCACTCTGCATTATGGCACAAATAAAATATCTGAAGTGGTTAGCAGTATTTTCAGTCTTGGCTAACGTATTACTGGTCGCAACATACCTCATATGCCTTTACTACATATTCAAAGACAGTATAACTTTTAGTGACAAAAAAGCTGTTGGGAACCCGGCAAGATACCCGGCGTTTATTTCGTAAGTATCTCATGGTGGGGCCGGGCGGCGGAACGGGGAATTCCGTCGTCAATCCAGGGGCCCCGTGGTGGAAATGCGTGCCAGGTGCCCCCGGCACGCCACCCGGAGGAGACGATGTGAAAGCGTCAAGGGGACGCAGGCACGGGGTGGACGCGGTGACTATCACCCAGGACCCGCAATCTCCGCCCCATGTGCCGAGGAGGCACCCCGGGGTTTTAGTGGGTCTAAGCCCCACATAACCCCCTCGTCTCCCCGGGCGGGGGGTTATGCGAAGGCATTTCCCCTGGGAAAAAAGAGTATCTCATGGTACTTATATTTATTTGAGGAAGCAAGCATACTTGCGCGCACAATTGGATAGGCGAGTTTGGAACCTAGTTCTAGTTCTGATTTTTTAAACATCTCAAACAGGAGAAGGTAACCCTAGCACAAAAAACTGTCGTTATGGTTACAGTTATCCGTGATTGTTTTAGTTTGTATGATAACTAGCGTCTCTTTCGATCGTCTAAGAAACTGAAATTCAATACATATTTGACAGCAGCACTTTGGCAGCTGTTTAAGGACGGTATGGTTCACTATTCGATTACCATAACGATAGTTTTACATGCTAGGGGTACAGTAGCTCAAGCACTAAAAACTGTCGTTATGGTAATCGAACGATTCCGTCAAAAGTTTTCAAGTGCTGCTGTCAAATATCTACTGAACTTTAGTTCTTGAAAGCTCTGATTTTCGAACAAAATAATATGATCACGGTAAAACATTACCATACCATTACGATTACTATAGTTTTTCTAGCTTGGGGTACAGCGCCACGATCGCGGTATTTCTATGCAGCGCGTCTTGATGACCACGATTGCGTCATGACGTTTGACTTCGTATTGCTGTAATGACATAACGACGCACACGTCACGCAAACACACAATCCTGTATGTTCCGGTGACATCCGTGACAGAGGAGCCACTTGCAATACGAAATTAGCTGTCAAAATAAACTGTCGTATGAAAACTGTTTTAGTTCCAAAGATTATCACCGGAACAGAAAACGTTGTCGCACTGTCAACGCTGCGCGTTATCAAAAACGGCATTGCACTTCGCGTGAACGTCTACTGCACGTACACCTGACTAATGCGTCATAAGATTACCGCGATCGGGGCGCAGCACAAAAAATAAAACTGCCGCGAATAAAGTCGCCGGCATCCACTAGTTTATATAGTTGCATTACGAGAACAATTCTTATCTATCACCTATGCAATAAGAGTCTAGTCAAGGTCAACATAAAAAGCTTGATGTGCTACTAACTATACAAAAGAACTAAGCAATTTGCTTTAAATCATCAAGGTATTTTTAAAAATGACACACTATACTTAAGAAAGAAATAATAGTGTTGTTATTCTGTCATTGTTCAAATAAATAAGATGCAACAAATTGTTTACATCAACACAATGTATTTTATCAAGATTGTAAATAATGAGTTTTGAAAACAAAAACGGAAAGACTCTAGAGATAAGTTTTTTTTTTACGACGCATTGAAGGGCATCTAAACAAATACTTGTGTCACAACAAATAATTATTTCGTTCGAGTAGGTGAAGCAGGGGTGAAAATGTACATACCAACTACATGCCATGGAGACATTTTAGCATCGAATCACAAATTTTAATGCAATATTGTATACTAAAATAAAATATTGTTAATAGAATGTATTGAGTAATTAACACTTTTTAAAATATTTTGACGGCTACTGTTTGCTAATTGCTAATATTTTGAATTTTATTTTGACTTATTTATTGTTTCTTTATTGCACATAATAAGATACATACAAATGGCGGACTTAATGCCATCCTCAGGAGTTGTTAGATTGTGCGAAATCCAGCACTGAGCGGGCGGGCGGGCGTTGAAACTTCCATGTTCTTTTTTTTTGCGGAAGTCAGCTACATACATATATATTTCTTTTGTCACAATGTTATGGGACTTCCGCCAAGTAACGCCTGATTCAATCTTAGTAATTAATAATCCTTTTAATTAGGGTTAAACTTCTACTCGATATACATTACTATTTATTTACCATCTGAACTATTTAATGACACTAACTGCACTTTATTTCAGCACAGTAATATTTGCTATGGAAGGCATAGGCGTCGTTATGCCAGTGGAAAACGAAATGAAAAAACCGAAGCATTTCCTCGGTTGCCCCAGCGTTCTGATCGTGGCTATGTCAGCTATCGTTTTCTTGTATACCACTTTGGGTCTATTCGGCTACTTCAGATATGGAGATGTGCTGAGAGGTTCCATCACCTTAAACCTGCCCACGGATGATTGGTAACTGTTCCCTTTGGATAGGTTAAATAAATATACCTATTCTACGAATTTTGAACACCCTCACGTACATTGTTCAATCACAAATTAAGTAGGTAGCTTAGCACTTTTGTTGTGGTGATGGTAAACAACGACGGATACCTTGTACACCCAGACGCGAGAAAATATAGAAAAATAAGTTTTTCTACATTTACCAGACCGGTAATCGAACCCGAGACCTCAGAAAAGGCGGCACCTTAAAAACCAAACCACGAAGGTTGTTATACATAGACATAACAAATACGTTGAAGTACGGAATAAAAGTATTGTTATGGTGTATCCACACAGCCCGGGCGGTACTACCGGCGGCGGCTTGACAATAAGCTTAGCCGCCGAGAAGAGAAAGAAGCTACCCCCGGCCACACAAAAAGTGTGCCGCCGGGCTGTGTGAAACCACCACTAGATTGTCACAAACGGTATTTAAAAAATCCCGAGTGGCCGGTTGAAAATACGCTGAACAAACACAATTAAATAAAAAAATAAATTTTAAAATGGGCTCATACTTCAATTTTCTTTTCAGGCCAGCTGTTTGTGCTAAAGTATGTATAGTATTGAGCATATTTTTCACATATCCACTACAGAATTTCGTGGTCATAGACATATTCACCAAATACACGGAACCGCATATCAAGGAGAATTATCGTATGACCACACAAATTGTTGCCAGGATTGTTGTTGTTTGCTGTTGTGGTAAGTTGAGGGCCCCCCATATTTATTATTGAAAAAGTAATTTACTATTAGTATTTATTTTATTGAGTATTTTTATATTATATATTATTGTAAAGCTGCCAGATAAATTATCCTGATGAATAATTATTTTCCTTTTATCATTCTTTTTTTTCTTTTGTCATGGATATTATATTTTATTTACAAAAACAATTCTGTTCATCTTTATCTATACTAATATTATAAAGTAGAAAGTTTTTTTTTTTTGCATCGAATAGGCTCCGAAACTGCTGGACCTATTTAGAAAATTCTTTGACCATTAGAAAGCTACATTCTTCCCGTGTGACATAGGCTATATTTAATCCCGATATTCCCAAGGGAACGGGTACCACGCGGGTGAAACCGCGAGGATCCGCTAGTTTGTAATAAACCAAGGCGAATATTGAAAATGTAGAGAAAAGAAACATTAAGACATTAGTCACGAAAAATAAATATAGCGTGAGTGAGGTAGGGAATGAAATTCCAAAAACAAATTTTCAAATACATATTGTCAGTTATTCATTTTCAAGTTCGTCATGAAATTTTCATATTTATTTATTGATTTGGTTTATTTTCTACTTTTTTACTCCATCAAGCCATAAGTAGTAAGATTATGTTAAATACTGTTTCTTTTATTTTTAAGTTGGCATCGGGATTGCTTTACCTCTTCTGGAGCAGATCATCAACATCGTTGGGGCGTTCTTCTACTCAACCCTGGGTTTGATCATCCCTGGTATTATAGAGACCGTCTTTAGGTGGGACAATCTGGGAAAATACAAATGGGTCCTTTGGAAGAACCTTTTCATCATCCTCTTTGGCTTTGCCAGTCTGATTTCGGGTTGCACTGTCACTATCATGGACATTATGGAAATTTTGAGAAGAAAAATTGAGTGAAAATAATTATTGTTAGCTTAGAACATAAGTATTTATTCGGGCATTCCTTTAAACTTTGGTTTTATCTAAGAACAAAAATTTTGTATAAAATAAGTAGCCAATTCATTATATTCTATTTTTCAATACAATGATGTCTCTAGCCACTATAGTTATAGGTATTTATTTTGTAGAGTCAATCTTGACTTATTAAAGTTTTGCATGTTGATAATATCAATCAATTTTTTAGGAAATTGGAATCAAACTCAAATCACACAAAATGGTTTACAGAAGTCTTTAGAATAACTCATTGGGAACATTAAGTTTTATCCTTGGTATAGTTGTTTAGAATATAATGTGTATCATGTCATTGTGTGCCTCAAAATGATGTTAAAATGTAGAAAATGTAAGTAGGTCAATTTGTGCATAATTTATTAAAGAGCGGTTAGAAAAACATATTATGTCTTTTATTTTGTACTAGCTTTCCGCGCGTGGTGTTGCCTGCGCGAACTACACAACGTTTTTCCGTAGGAATGTGTAATTTTCCAGGGTAAAAAAAGCCAATATGCTATTCTAGACCAAATTCTATCTCTGTGCCAAATATACCAGGGTGCCTACCATCAACTTTAAGACAGCGATTCAAAAATAGCGCGATGCAGAATAGGTTCCTAAAATGAATTGCTTTCTTTCGTACTATGACCTTCTAAAAACTGGATCGCAAATGAATTGCTAAATGTGAATGACCGAACGATTTGTGTCCTTATTTCTTCTACCCGTCTCTTTCACTCGATTCTGTCATGCCCGGAGAGTGAAAGGGACGGGTATAACCTGCAGGTGTCATGTTAGCTTGGCCGAATTATAAGTCAAATAAGAGTTGATGACAGCTCAGCGGCTGTGAAATGTCATTGAATGATCACTGAATCGCTGTCATTGATATTAAGCTGTCGTTGTACGAATAAGCGAAGCAGATCAGTTTAGATCCTAAACAAAACCGCATTAAGAGTTAAATTGATTTTAAATGGTTAGGAAAAACGTGAAACTCTACTTTTTATTAGACAGAGTCTGTTTCACAATAAGTTCTCATTAGCTGTTACTTGTCTGATAGTCCATACAAAACTGACAATTAAACTGAAAAGTATCTCCTAATCGGACATTGTGAGATAGCCATTACATTTACATAGGCATTACAGAAAAGTCATAAAAAACGTATAATACGATAATACGTCACGTACATACTACTGTTGCGAGTGCAACTACATTTTTTGAAAGTAAAGTTGTATTGGATATTCTTTCTTTAGTTTTCAAAGAGTAGAGTAGTAGTGAGTACATATGGAAAGGTGCCCTAACTTGCAGAAACTTTAATGTACTTGAGTACCAAGCTAGTATTTTTGTTAATGAAATTTAGCCGCAAGGTATGGCAAAAAAGTATAATTTATACGAGAAATAAACTTCTCATTAATTAAAAAGACGCAAATTATAATACTTTTTCAATGCAAAATGATTTTGTGCCAGTAAAGTTAGATAAAATCGCATTGTTATTGCAAAAATCTGAAACTTAATAGTCTGAATCGCCTATTGTGATTGCTAGGCAACGCTACCTAAGATGTAGGTAAGTACTTAGTAATAAATGTAAACGACTAACTAGAAAATGACACAAATATTCTTAATACAAACATTTACGGTACTGACTAAGGCTGTTTATCTGATTTTATCTAAACTTGAAATTTATTCCCAACACCTCAAGATAAGGGGATTATAATTGTAGCAGTTATAAAATAATGAAGATGACTCGAGTAGGAGGTATCTTAACTACTTAGTACATAGTTTAATATTTAATCGTTCAAATGTAACGTTTCGAAACTGTGTCACTTGTTTAGTGTATTAATGATAAAATATTGGAAAAATGGTAACTGTAGACCCCGAAAGAAAAGATGAAGGTGAATATAATCCATTTGAGCATCGTCAAGTAGTAAAACCAAACTCGTAAGTTTTTCAAATATTCTACCCAAACTATAAAATAACAATAAAATCTAGACGTATCTAAGTATACCTTAATATTATAAATGTGAAAAAATGTGTCTCTGCCTTTCACGTCAAAACGGAGCAACGAATCGACGTGATTTTTAGTATGGGGATGTTTTGAGGGCTGGAAAGTGATAAATGCCTTTTTATCCCGGAAAAATATCACATGCCTGCTGGATAACGTCGCAGGTATACCTGTTCCACGCGGGCGAAGCCGCTGGCAGAAGGCTTCAGGAATCATTGAGCATTAAAGCACTTATACAGAATTTGTACTAAAGTGAATTAAAAAATCAGTTAAGTACTAAATGTATTACAGCAACCCCTGGTGCCTTAGTATATGCACGATTTGTCAATATGTTGTCGTATCATATCGCGGTGGTTATAAATATAATAATTGGGGTTAATTTAATTACATCTTAATGTAACGCTTATTCATTGCGTGCAAACCTTCAAGACTTATAGCACTGAAACTATTATGGCTTTTATGTGTTATCTATAAAGGGATCAAAGTTAGAGGTGTTTATAAAATAGTTCAAGAAATACAAACGATAACGAACGAACAAATATAAACGAAGTTAGATGATAGGCAGAAAACAAAGCTACAAGAATCAATAACTTACAAAAATCCTACTTCCTACTAATATCTTACTAATATTATAAAATGTTTGGATGTTTGTTGCTTAATCACGGTAAAACGGCTGAACCGATTTGGCCGAAATTTGGGACACAGATACTTTGTAGCCTGGAGAGAGACATACATACTTATTATCCCGGAAAAATATCACACTCCCGCGGGATAACGTCGTGTAGCCCACACGTGCGAAGCCGCGGGAGAAAAGCTACTCCTACTATCCTACTAATATTATAAACGTGAAAGTTAAACGCCTAAACGGATTTAGCTAAAATTAGGGACATAGATACTTTGAAACCTAGAGAGGAAAATAGGCTACTTTTTATCCCGGAAAAATATCAGATTCCTACGGGATAACGTCGTTTAGCCCACGCGGGCGAAGCCGCGGGCGGTAAGCAGGTAATATTATAAATGTGAAAGTTTAGATGTTTGGATGTTTAGATTTTTGGACGTTTGTACTTAATCACGCCAAAACGGCTAAACGGATTTGGCTGAAACTTGGGACACAGATACTTTGTAGCCTGGAGAGGAACATAGGCTACTTTTTATCCCGGAAAATATCACCATTCCTGCGGATTAACATCGTGTAGTCCACGCGGGCGGAAAGCTAGTAAAGTCATACAAAATATGTCACCAGCTTTCCGGACAGTTTATATTAGTATCAAAGAAAGGTTAGATATGATCGTGACAATTTCTTTATTCCAGAGATATCCGGTCCCTGGCAAACCTCATCAAGTCGTCTCTAGGGTCGGGGATATTGGCCATCCCCCTAGCTTTCTCCAATGCTGGCTGGGCCATAGGTCTCGTGGGCACGATCGTTATCACCTTCATATGTGGACACTGCGTGCATATATTTGTAAGTTTTTCACTTCGTTTATATTTGCTGTGTTACTTTATTTTTATAATAGTGATAATCCATATCCATCCATATAATATTATAAATGTGAAGTGTGTTTGTTTATTTGTCCGTCTTTCACGTCAAAACGGAGCAACGGATCGACGTGATTTTTGGTATGGGATAGTTTGGGAGCTTGAGAGTGACATCACATTCCCTCGGAATAACGTCGTGTAGGCTAGTTAAATAATAAAGAACTAACTTTGCTACAACCTGAAATAAAGTAGCTTAAGGTGTATCGATGAGCTCAGTGGCGCCGCCAATGGAAAAAATCAATTGCATTTTATTAAAGGCTTGGATTAAAAGTTTCGGTTATTTCGCGCAGGTGAAAGAGTGGAATGCATTTTATAAATATACTTTTGAGAACTCAAATTTACGCAATAAGCCGTGAATCTCAATAGTGCCAAAAGTGGCCACATTTGGCAATATCGAGATCCATAACTTGGTGCTCATATTTGAGGCCATGAAAAAACAATTAAAAATTGCATTTTGCTCTTCTATTTGCGCGAAATAACCGAAACTTTTAATCCAAGCCTTTAATAAAATGCAATTGATTTATTTCCATTGGCGGCGCCACAGAGCTCATCGATACACCTAAGCACCTGTGTTTTGCAATAGGAAACAACCACGGGTATACGTATACACCCAGCCAGACGCGAAAAAATTTAGAAAAGTTATTTCTTTATATCCGACCGGAGATCGAACCCGGGACACTCAAAACCATTAGAACACGGAGGTCATCCTTAAAGTATTTCAATTAAAAAGTTTTATTTTTGAAAATGAAGTATCCGCGAATGCTCTCGCCCGGACAGTGGAAGGTCGTAAGTTTGTCTCATCGGAGTTGTGATATGGGTAGATTTTTTCTAATACTTCATTATCAATAATAAAAAGTGAATTATGAATGCAAGAAAGTAAAATTAATTTCAAGTTTTATTTTAGTATTTCTAAGTTTAACATTATGAAATGATACTAAATTAAAAACGAGTACCCTACCTATTCTACTTTTATGAATATTGGAAACTGAGACTGAATCTTACTGCTGGAATGAAATTATTATTGATGACCTTGAAAACTGCAAACAAATGAGTCTATCATTTATGTTCAAGTAGGTATATTTCGTTTTATGATTATTCAAATATTACTGTTTTAAGGTCTTTTAAGGCCTTTTCTAAAATAAATTACAGCTGTTATTTTAATTAAGACTGCCCTTTAAAAATAAAAAAAACATTGAGAATAAGTAGAAAATGCAAATGTTTAGATATAGAAAATTTAGAAAGATCTATAGAATTTTATCTATGTAGAACTAACAACTAACGCGTACCGGACGACGTTCCGTGGGCAGGCCCCCTACAAGGTGGACCGACGATGGTCAAGGTCGCGGGAAGCCGCTGGATGCGGGCAGCGCAGGACCGATCGTTGTGGAGATCCTTGGGGGAGGCCTATGCCCAGCAGGGGGCGTCGTTCGGCTGACATGATGATGAACTAACATTGCAGGTAGAGACATCGCGAGGATGTTGTCGACTTGAACGGAAGCCGCTTCTTGGCTATGCAGAAACCTGTAAGGCTGCATTCGCGAATGGGCCAAAGCCGGCAAGAAAATTTGCCAATGCTGCCAGGTAAGCTTCAACATTTAGTATTTACAGGCCTTCTTCTTCTATCAGTGCCTCCCCATTACTGGAGGTTGGCCGTCAGCTCTCCAAAATCTTTGTCATCTGTCATACAGGTCAACAAGCCTTAGTGAAGTGTGAAGTCTTATTAGTTCTAGTATCTAGTTCCAGTGATACTAGGAGATTGAAACTTAATAATCACTCCTTAATAATCGTCTTTACCAAGAAACAGATGACATCAATGTCGCATTTAACGAGCTGTGTGGCTCTGTCGTCCTGCATTTCTCAGGAATTATTGAAACCCCGATACCATTCTCACTAATCATACTAACGGTTAAATTATTGCTTGTAATAAATCATCATTTGTGCCATTTTTAATGAACGTTAATTGAAAAACAAATCAAATTGTCTAACGATATCGGTTTTGTACTAAAAAAGCACTGAAAAAAGGAAAACAAATCACACAAACACGAAATTCTAGCTACTTATATTACAACCAATAATTCATATTTGACGGGTTTGATTGATGGAAAGGTGTTAACAAGGCAAATCAACGCAACCCAGTCATGAAGACCCAATGAATCAGTGTCATTCTAATTACAGCTATTACCATTTATATCATATTATGTCTCGGTCTGTTTATTTATAGGCAGCACTTGTTTGCAATTTGGCTAGTTTTGGCTAGTCTATTGACAATAACAAATAAATTGTTGGATCTTTAATAGGTTCAGTCGAACCAGTAGATCAAACCACTTTGCTAACAATTTCTTTGAAAGTGGAAAACTATTATAAGTCAGTCTCTAATTATTTTTTTTTATTTTTTTTTGCATTCACAACGCAATTTTTTATATCGAAAAATTGAAAATGAAGTTTGAAACTAAGTAAGTGGAAGTGCCTCCGTAGCTCAGTGGTTAGAGCGTTCGCCCGGACGGTGAAGGGTCGTGGGTTCGAGTCCCATCGGAGCTGGTTGTGAGACGGGTCGACTTTTTCTAATACTTCATTTTCAATTTTTCAAAGTCAGATTCTATTTTTTTCTCTTATTTGAAAAGAGGGTTAAGTCGAAAGTCAGTTTCAACGTAATAATAAATCTGCAAGGAAATAAACTTCGACTGTACAATCGAATCGGATAAGTTCGTTTTCAATATTTACCCGGCCTGGAATCGAACCCCGTACCACAGATATAGCGACAGCCACGGAGGTCATCAAATAAAATATTTTTAATGTGGGGTCAGAAGGAAATGGGCAACATATTATCAGTATGCTTATCAATTAGTAAAAAAGCTACGGACACTTGGCGTGTAAGGTCCGGTTGCTCGTACATTTAACTTTTGTCAAAATTGACAAAAGTTAAAATTTAACTGATGTCAATTTTGACATCGGTAAAAGAAAAATACGTTGGTTATCTTAGGGTTAATAACAAAAATTTTTGACCAGTGTGTAACTCACTAATGAAGAAATAGAGAAGTTCGCTAATTAGCCAAACATGTAAGAGAATGACTATGAAGCGCGTTATTATTATTTAAATTTTAACTTTTTGCATTCACAGTGCAATTTTAATTATTCAAAAATTTTAAATGAAGTATTTAGAAAAATCGACCCGTCTCGTAAACAGCTCCGATGGGACTCGAACGCACGACCTTTCGCTATCCGGGTGACTGCTCTAACCACTGAGCTAATGACTCCGTAGCTTAGTGGTTAGAGCAGTCGCCCGGATAGCGTAAGGTCGTGGATTCGATTCCCATCGAAATTGGTTGTGAGACTGGTCGATTTGTTTCTAAATACTTCATTTTCAATTTCGCGTTAATATTTTCATACAAAAAAATTCAAATTCCTGGACGTATGACTTTCTGTGAGCTGACCGAGCCCAGCATGCTGTTTAGTATATTTAACCGCCTCTGTAGTCTAGTGTTTCACACCACTAATTTCAGACACAGAGGTTCCGGGTTTGATTCCCAGTGGGGGTACATACAGGAAAATTTTTTGACCAGTGCACAAATTTTTAGGATCAATTCAGAATCGGTAAGTGAACAACTTTCTCCTAGAAACATGGGTCGAAATACGACAAAAATTTTTGGACTCCCCATACTAAATCGATCACGTGATCAGTCCGATTTGTATGAAGAGTCAAAAAATTTTTGTCATATTTCGACCTATGTTTCTAGGAGAAAGTTGTTCATTTACCGATTCTGAGCCGATCTTAAAAATTTGTGCACTGATTAAAAATTTACCCTGTATATTTGTATTCGGTTTGGTTGGTGGTAGGACTTATTCTTAGTCCGCCTGGCTAGCTACCACCATCTTATCTAAGTCTGACGCCATAACAATGATGATCTCAGCATTATTGTGTTCCGGTAGTTAGAGACAAGATAGCCAGTTTCGCAGTGATTAAGGATTCCGGGAGTAGTGCGCTTCCACCTTCAGCCTTATCACCACTTCACATCAGGTGTGATGAAGGCTAAATGCTACCCTGTTGTGGATAAAAAATGTACCTAAAGTTTGTATTTGCCCTCACTCTAATCGAAAAAGATTTTTGTAACAACTTTTGTAAAAAAAAATATATTTTATGACGAGCTTTCTTTGCTATCTGTACTTTAATATGTATTGTCATCCAGACCAAATCTGTAAGCAAAATTTCAGCTCATTTAGACTATTTCGGACAATGGAAAGTGGGTCAAGTTTAGGTTGCAAGATTTGACCCGAACGGACATACCTACATACACTGCAAGTTAAATAAAAGCTTGTAAAAAAGGCACAGTTCCAATACCGAATAATAGTCGTATGCAATTATACAGGATAATTTTTTTATCAGTGCACAAATTTTTAGGATCGACTCAGAATCGATAAGTGAACAACTTTCTCCTAGAAACATGGGTCGAAATACGACAAAAATTTTTGGACTTCCCATACTAATTCGATCACGTGATCAGTCCGATTTGTATGGAAGGTCAAAAAAAAATTGTCATATTTCGACCTATGTTTCTAGGAGAAAGTTGTTCACCTACCGATTCTGAGTCGATCCTAAAAATTTGTGCACTGATAAAAAAATTATCCTGTATAAAAAAGTAAGCGAAAACAAAAAAACTAAAAATTAAAATAACTTAGCGAAAACTGTAAAAAAACTCGAAGAGTTTTTGCATTACTTATAACCCGAAATTGTTTTTCTTTTGATTTATATTAATCTAGCAAATATTAAAATATTTTCTTATCTTTCAGTGTATTTGCTGAATTTGCCCTGTTCTTCACATACATAGGAGTATGTTGCATATTCACGGTACTCATAGCGGATTCTGTCAAACAGGTCGGTAAACACTTGAAATTACTATGGTTCCAATAATTGTTATAGTAAACTATGCGCCTTTGAAGATAATTCTAATTCTCTATAAGTACTGATTGTCGTCTCGCCTTCTTGATGCTTGAGTATACTGTATAAGGCACTTGTGTCACCGCGCCGGCGAGCAAGCGATTAGCTATCAATTATTTTCTCGCTCGAGAAACGAACAATAGATATAGATCCCCTGTCAATAAAAGAGACACGTATAGTAATAGTTGATCGCTGGCTGTTCACACTGCCCGGCGAGAACTCTTTCCTCTAGTTTGTCGTAGCGACAAGAACTATCTAAGATATAACTAGCTCAGCGATGGTCGTTTGGCGGTCAGAACCAGTAGCCGTACTCTGAAACGCAAAATCCAAAACTTCGGTAGCCCCGCCCCTTTCACTCGATTCTGTCATGACTGGAAAGCGAGAGGGACGGGTATACCGAAGTTTCGGCTTTTGCGTTTCGGAGTAGGCCCTTAAAACCTAGTATAGTATTATATGATCTGAGCTCAAAACTCACCCGAGAGACCAACCAGCCGCATCGATAATTTCTCTACAGTGCGGATCAGCCCCCTGATTCACAAATCGTCGGAAAGGCTCCCGACAGCGGAAAGTATGCCCATCTAAACTGGGAATCGAACCCGCTGAATGTAAAATAAATTTTTTCTCTAATTTTATTGTACCGATCGAAAGGCTCGATTATACCTAAGCATTTCTTTTCGATCGAATCGATTCGAATCGAGCCTTTCGATCGGTACAATAAAATAAAAGAAATATTTTTTTTCACATTCAGCGGGTTCAATTTCCAGTTCAGACAAGTGATTATTCAAAATTCCTTGAATGTAGTTCGTCTTCTTTTAAAAATAAAAATGATGTCTCCTTTCAGTAAAATGTTGTATCTTCAGTATTTAAGGTACTTTCCCTCCATGTGGCATAGTTTTGGGACGCCCTGTATATATTGATTTTAGGTTTTAATATCTTGTTATTGTGTTATTTAATAACTTGATTTTAAATAATGTAGGTAGTATATTAATGACGTGTTAAGTATCATCTTCAACCAAAGTAGCTTTTAAATAGATTAGTTTAACAGGGACAATTTAATGACAGATAGATAATAAAACAGACTTTCTCACAGAACACAGAAAGATTTTTCTTGGATTTTTCTTTGTATTATCACTACGGTATCTGCAAGTATAAAACGTGATTTATTGACTGTTCTAAGATATGGGATTAAATAGCCACTAAAGTAGGCTTTAAACAGAACAATGGCATTAATAAGTAAGGTGAAAGATAATCCTGTTATAAAGATAAAAAATCTTTTGATTATACATCATCATCAGCCATTTAATGTCCCCATGGATAAGGAGAATGATCTACCACGCGGTCCCAATGCGGGTTGGCAAATGCAGCCGGGACCAACGGCTTAACGTGCCTTCTGAAGCACGGAGGAGCTCGAAATGAAAAGTGTTATGTTACCTACCCATTCTGTGACCGACCCTTGCGAAAGTTGCTTAACATCAACGATCGCAGGCTGAGCGCAGTAACCACTGAGCCACGAGTTAATCTATTAATTGTAATCCAAATATTCAGGGTACAAAAATACACTCGCGTGCAATGAAATCGACGCACTGAACTTTTTTCATACAAACATGCTCACTTTAGCGCCTCATAGATAGGAAACTATTTGCATCTGCGCAATGATTTTTACGTCGATGAAAAGGCAAAACGCCAAATTGTTGAATTACACATTCAAAAATCTTCAAACTGTCTTCAATTTTGCAAAAAAAAAAGAATAAACCGAAGTCATGTCTCCATACAACGTTATATGGAGACATGACTTCAGTTTATTCTTTTGCCTTTTTCATCGACGTAAAAATCATTGCGCAGATGCAAATAGTTTCCTATCTATGAGACGCTAAAGTGAGCATGTTTGTATGAAAAAAGTTCAGTGAGTCGATTTCATTGCACGCGAGTGTATTTGTATTGTCTGACAGTAATTTAGGCAAACCATTTTCCTTTAAGTAGGTACCTACCTAATATGGAAATTCTCGAGTATTGGAATAACAGTCGTGAGATCGTGATCGTATAGTTTACAGCGAGATTTTAAGAAAAACCTCAAGATTTTCAAGAAACTTTATCTATAAAAAATTTGATACTTACAATTTGCATTTCTTATACTTACTAGGCTATTGGAATGAAGATTCTTATTAACTTCTAAACTTCGTGTCATTAAATTTTTTGCTTTTCGATACGTACCTACTACCCAGTTGCCATACTGCCTATAGGAATACTTCTGCCTTATGTTCTTGGTGCCGATTTGCCTGATGTGCTAGATAAGGCACTTAAGTATAGTCAGGGACATTTTCGGTCAACCACTTCTTACTTCTTTTCGTGTTGCTGGCGTCGTCTCACCGTGCTTATGCATTGTTGCCTAGGTAATACTTAACCTTAAGGGTCTGAATGGCGAGGTACCAATCACACAGTAAGAAGTGGTCCACCGAAAGTATCTCTTACTATACTTAGCACTATCCGCAGTTTTCATTAAATCTATACTAATATTATAAATGTGAAAGTGTGTATGTTTGTCCGTCTACGTACAACCATCGACGTAATTTTTGGTATGGGCAGGGGGGTGTCACTCCGCAGTTTAGGTATGTACGTTCGGCCGGCGCGCCTGCCTGGCAGGCGTATGGCAGAAGGATGCCGCTGGCTCGTACGCTCCACGTTCGCGTGTAAAACAATCGATCATTTCTGTGATTTTTGTGCACCGAACAATGACTACTAAACGTTCTTATAATCCGTTTATAAGATACTGTTGTTATTACGGGTGTATAAATAAAAGAAAGAACAAAATAAACAACAAAACAGAACTCGCTGTTTGAGACATTCATAGAAATAGAAACGCTCGCGCGTAGCTATTGGGTACAGTTTTGCTTGCATGCGCGAACTCTAGGTTATCAGACTATCAGTAGGCAAGCGATGACAAAGCAACCGGAATCGGACTTTATTTCCACGCAGAAATATTTATTTTTATTTGAATGAGCTTGTAGAGTGAGTCTTCTGTGCCTTAGCACTATTATTTATTCTGTGGTATGGGAAAGTTTGGGAGCTGGAGAGTGACATCACAATCCCGCAGGATAACGTCGCGTAGTCCACGGGTGGCAGGCAATATATTTTTTTTCATTATGTTTTCTTTTTCCAGCTATTCGATACATACCCAGTCGCAATATGCCTGTAGAGTAGTACTGCTTAACGTTTGATGTGCCAGAAATTGCGTAATTCCCTCTTTTATTTACTTTTTTAAAGAAACTACCTTTTGGATGTCTATTTCTTAGTTATTGAAAATTATTTACTGCTATGATTACCGGGTTTTTTATTTTGTTTTTAAACTTAAGATTAGTTTGTGATGGAAAGTGACTTTACATATTATACGTATTATGTTAAAGTCACTTTTCAATTTGACGACTCTGTATGAAATATGACAGGGAGAAAAAAATAGCCCTTGGCGAGTTTCTTGCCGGTTCTTCTCGTTACAAGGCCTCCCGCCGTAGGATTTGCGAACCGATAGCGTAGCTTCATTGACGTTCACAAGTGCTGTATCAGCCTAAAATGAATAAATGATTTTTATTTTGATTTTGATTTTTCATGATTTCTTTTTTTAAGCTATTTAACACATTCTACCCAGTTACCATCGCGCCATTCCCTTATTTACTTTTAATTTAAATAATTACTTTTAAATGTACTTATTTTTCATGTTTTCTTGTTTTAGCTATTTGACACATACTACCCAGTCACCATACTGCCTGTTGAGTACTACTGCCTAATATTCTTGGTGCCGATTTGCCTGATGTGCCAGATTAGGCACTTGAAGTACCTAGCGCCATTCTCATTGCTAGCCAACATATTGCTGGTTACCACATTTGCGATATGTCTCTACTACATTTTTGGGGAAGAAATTTCATTTACTGACAAAAGAATCGTGGGGGAGGCTGCGAGATTTCCGGCTTTTCTTTCGTAAGTAACTAGATGAGTAATAATTAGTACTTAACTTAATAGTTATACTTCGTCCCGCTGTCATGCTGTTATGAAGCGATTTGATCGTCTGCTTTTCTTATCCTGTACCTACCCCTAGCACCCCCCTAGCATGAAAAACTATCGTTATGGTAATCGAACAGTAATCTACCATTCGCCGTTGGCCGCTCTGGTTTCGTGCGCGTTGCCTAACGGTTACCATAACGACAGTTGTTCGTGCTCCTTTTTGAGCACACGGGCCACTTAAAAACGCCGCCACCGACCACTTTCCTGTAGTTTTCATACATAGTCGGCACTTGTTTCTTATTCTTGCTTCATGCGGCGGCGTTTGTGGCCCGTGCGCGGCGAGACGGTGAAACGATACCAGCAACAGAATTCTAAGTCTCAAACTCGCTTTTATAAATAGAAACGCTCGCTTCCATAAATAAAACAAAGAGAGCCTTTTTATCCCCTTAGGAGAGAAATTCCCAAATTTCATTTCTTACTTTTGCACTGCTCAATTGCATCACTTGAGGAACCTATGTACAAAGTTTTAAGCGAATCCATTGAAGAATTAAAAATTTTCATACCAACTCCGACCCCTGTTTTTGAACCCCTTCCTAGACGAATTTCCAAAAATCTTTTGTTAGTGCTCACTAACGTCACTTACGAACCTACACACAAAGTTTCAAGTAAATCCATTGAATAAATAAAAAGTTTCACACAATCTATGATCCCCTATTTTACCCCATTCCAAGTTTCATCTTATTGCGCCCAGTAGTTTAGGGCTGTGCGTTGACTGTGAGTCAGTCAGTAACGCAGAAGTTCTACAGGCTGGAAAAAAATTATGGACCCTGGATGGAAACTGCATTAAATTCTTTAGTTTGCTCATTTTTCTGAAAGGAAACATTCTTCTTAAACAACACAGCATTCCAAGATTTTCTTAAATTTGCCCTTGCCTCGTCCTGATTCGCCCAGGAATCGAACCGTCTAAAATTAGAAAAAACAACAACCTTTGGTTTAAATCTATCTTAAAACATGATAAATTAAATTAAATGAAAACAATAAAAGATGATGATGATTCGATGTCGATTTGATGTTGCACTTGTCTATGAAAGCAATTTGTTTCTGTTTAAAAATAAAAAATGTTTCCTTTTTGTAAAATGAGTTAACTTAAGGCAGTTTCAGGCCCATATTTTTTATTTCCATCATGTATACTGATGTTACGACACGGACACGATACAAACACAAATGCTCCACACTTTAAATGTTCGTCCCGGGTGGGAATCGTAGTCACAATCCCTAGCTCAGGAGGTATATGGTCTTTAGAACCAGTGCTAGGCTGCCTGTCCATAGAAGCGGAGCGAGCTGGCGGAGCGGAGAGACGAAGAAATATTAACCAATAGGATTGCATAAAATCTCAAGTCACGTGACTTTATGCAATCCTTTTGGTTAATATTTTCTCGTTTCTCCACTCCGCCAGCTCACTCCGCTTCTATGGACAGATAGCCTTACTGATGATTTGGGTACCTCACTACACTAAATCGGGCCAACCTGTATAAGGCTAAGTGCTACCCCGTTGTAAATTAAAAAAAAATATTAAGTTTGAACTTGTATTACTTACCTACTTATAGTAAAATAGTACATAAAAAAACTCAATTTTAGTTGGTTTTCGGACGGGCGGGCAGGATCAACAACTTGTGGGGCTAGAAATATTTTTTTTGAAATGGCAAACCGTAGGTACCTAAGTATAAATGATTTTTGATTTCAGTACCATAATCTTCGCTATCGAAGGAATCGGAGTAGTGATGCCTGTTGAGAACACTATGAAGAAACCTGAGCATTTTCTTGGATGCCCGAGTGTTCTGGTGGTTGCTATGACCTTCATCATGGTGATGTACTGTACTCTTGGCCTATTTGGATACTTCAAGTACGGAGACATCTTGAGAGGCTCTATTACTTTGAACTTGCCGCTTGACCACTGGTATGCATGTTTTTTTACTTTGTCATTTATCAACATGATAAGCAGACATTTATAGCTTGTTAAGATGTTATGATGAAACCCGAGCATTCCCTTGGATGCTCAAGTGTCCTGGTAGTAGCTATGACCTACATCATGCTACTGTACAGTAGTACTCTCGGTCTATTTGGATACATCAAATATGGAGACATTTTTTATCCACAACGGGTAGCACCTACACATTCATCACACTTGAATTCAAGTGGTGATAAGAATGAAGGTGGGAGCGCACTAATCCTGGAACCCTCAATCACTGGGGAACTGGCTATCATCATGATTATGAAAACATTATTTGTTATGGCGTCAGACTTATATAAGATTGTGGTAGCTAGCCAGACGGACTAAGAACGTGTCCTACTACCAACCAAACCGAATACAATATGTACCCGCACTGGGAATTGAGCCTGGGACCTATAGCTGTGAAACCAGTGGTGTACCTAAGCCACTAGACCACGGAGCCAAGAAACTACTGTTACTAAGACTTGTTTGTAACTTATGATGCTAATTTTGTAGAGTAACCGGTTTTCTTAACTATAAATTAGCGGTATAAACTACATTTATACACTTTACCGTAATATTTTATGTAGTTTTGCTAAAATTCTTAACTTCATAAACAAATAATGTCTTCACATTTTACTACTGGCTCCAAACGCGACATAAATCATTCAAAAGATCACCGTAGCGAAAAGATATATAATCCATAATGTTTCTCCTCATAACAATCGTCGAAGCAGCCGTTACTCCTATGAGTTGTTAATATTACTCTAATTTATGTCAACAGGCCAGCGATATGTGCCAAGTGCTTCATCTCTTTGTCGATCCTGTTCACATACCCACTGCATTTCTACGTGGTCATCGACATGTTCACCAGATACACCACCCCTCATATCCAGGAGAAGTACCGGAATATCACGCAGATATTTGCGAGGATCGCTATTGTTTGTTTCTGTGGTTAGTATACACCAAATTAGAAACCTTTAATTTCATACAAACATGCTCACTTCATTATTATGTCATATTTCAAAAAGTAAGGTCACAGCACATACATCAACTCGGAAAGGGATCGTAAACGTATCAACTCGAGCGGTTCAGTATTCTTTGTATGAAACCCCCTACTGCAAAGCACACTAATCGGAATCGTAACGTAATCGCCTCGCCTCGGGACCAGCTCACGAACCGCTTTGCGGGTCGCTCAACTTGCTATCCCCGCGCTTACCGCTAGTCGTCCACGCGCTCATGTCTCTCCGTACCCGAGCTTACGGCTCTACGCACAGTGGTCTGAAAATGAAAATGAACATCAATTTTTTTTATAATTTACTTGCCATTCTTTTTTTAATTTTTTTAAAAAATTTTTTATCGTTTTTTCTCTCATTCTTTTTTTTTATATATGGAACCACTGTGCGGCGAGCCGTAAGCGTGGCGTCGCCTAGCCGCCGTAAGCGCGGCGTCGCCTAGCCGTAGCCGAGCCGACGTACCGACGCTGATCCGGTTTGGTTACGTGCTTGAGTTAGGTTGACGCCTGGTTGACGGCAAGGCGAAAGGCGATACGGTGTCGATCCCTTTCCGAGTTGATGTTATGTGCTGTGTCCTGTAATGATTAAGGCGATACTCGAAAAGATTATGCTAAAGCGAGATAGCAATGAGAAAACGACGCGCGCGGGAGTGAGACCGATTTTGCCGATTACGCAAAAAAAACACAAAATCACTTCGTTTTCAAAAACTATAGCGAGTTTAAAAAAATGCTTCTATACGATCCTAAATATTATTGGTGTCCACTAATTAAACCAATTTTCAATAGTATATGTATCCCCATTTAAGAATAATCTTGATATTTCTTATTTTTAGAGGTATTTTCGAAAATAAAAAGTGTCGAGCCAAAGTCATAAAATCGTGTTTCTGAAACTATACGATTCTAGATAAAGGTATAAAGAAATATATATCTTATTATCAGATTTGTAACAACTGTAACCGTCCTATAGTTTTAAATCAAAAAGTCCATACTTTTTCCGAGTAGCGCCTTAAAACAATTAAATTATTGTAGTATGAGTTATAATTATCCCTCTGAGAACACTATTCAATTCTAATTTAGAGAAACGGAACGGTAGTAGGGGAAACATGGTGGGAACTGGGAAGTGGGAACCTACCCGGTCGCCGCCGGACACGGACGGACAGTCATCGAATTGTCGAGTCCAAAGGACGGTGACTGTACGAATTAAGTGTGAATAATTAGATGCCTATACTGCGGAGTTATTATTTCATGAGAGTTATTTAAATAAAACCGTCAGTTTTTACAGAAATAATTACTTTGAAGTCGGGCGTGAAACATGTTCAATTTTTTGTTGTTCTTGTTAAAACCCGCCCGACTTCAAAGTACTTACGTTATTTATTTGGTGAGGAATTATTTCTTACTTTTGATGTGGTTTTTTAGAAGGCGGTTTTATTTTTTTATAAAAATAATTTTTATTTCACTCTTTTTAGTGCATCGTGCAGGCAATTTACGTGTTTTCTGGTAAATAGGTATGTGATCAAACTCAAAACCTCCTTTTTCGAAGTCGGTTAAAATACCTTGAGGTATCCCCTTTTTAACAAAACAAGAATCATCTAAATCGGTTTATAAACAAAGGAGTTATGCCTAAAGATACGTATTAAATTCACATAAAGTGGTAACGAAAACGACAGTATTTTCAAGATTTCCTGAAAACTACTGAACCGATTTCAAAACTTCAAAAAATGGGACCAACTTGGAAACCAACCTGATGTAATAACGTTTGAACTATTTCAATCGGTTCAGCCGTCTTCGAGTAATCGGTGGACATACACAAAAAAAAAAAAAACATACATACAGACGAATAGAGAACCTCCTCCTTTTTGATTTAGAAGTCGGTTAATAAAAATTGCATTGTGAATGCAAAAAAGTAAAAATTAAAATAACTTTGGAAATCTTTCCACAACTTCAAAAAATGTAGTTGGACTTCATAGAATAATGTATGGCGAGTGTAAAAAATTTCAAAGTTTTTCCTCTGCGTGGAAACGGAGGGATTCTCAAAGTTGTTTCAGATGCTTATCGGAAACACAAACGTTTATCCAATACATTTGACACAGAAATAGTTGTGGAAATAAACTCACAGTTTAACTCAAATGATCATGAATGAAGTGAGCATGTTTGTATAAAAGTAAAGCAAGTGCCCGGTTTTTTAATTTGAAAATGAGTGTATTATTCTTCTAAGGGCTTCGATCAACAGAACTAGGTGTTATTGTTGATCGAAGTCAACAAATTGCTGTTGCCGAAAGACTAAAAATTATGTTCTTTGGTAACAAATTAAAGATCTCGGGCGGGACCGTACTATGCCGAAAACTCTTCCATTTTATTTTTAGTGTCACTGATTCACGGCTCAACCGCGAGTTATCCACGAGTATCTATCTTTTCCGAGTTTTCTTTTCCTTTTTCACTAGTCCCATCACACACCAAGTCAGGATCTAATGATGGGATCCCAAGGAAATTGAAGAAAACCCTCTAATTAAATTTTACGTGTTTTATATTATTTTCAGCTTTTAAGTATTTGAATTCGTAGTCACAACCGCCGAATTCAGGTAGGTCCAAGAACAGACCTACTAGATACTAGATTATGAATGAAATAAATACTAAATTTAATTTATTTTTCGTCTATAAGTGATTTTATGTAGTGAGTTTTTGTTTGAAGTTTTTTAAGGCAGTTTTTTTTTCTAAAACTACGCGGGTAAAACAGCGCGTCGCAACTAGTTGGTTAAATATTTTTAAACTTATGCGACATTGAGAACGAGACGCAACGTAAATAGGTTTGTTCTGAGACACACCCACCGCAGGCAAATATTATAGTATTCTTTGGCAGAGGAGTGTAAACTCGTATTGTGAAAAAATGTGGAATGAACATTATATTCGCACCCAAGCGAAAAGATTCAGCGCAAAAGCTTAAACACGAAGGTGGGGCTAGTGAAGTAGAAGCCGTAGAAAAGCATGAAGCTTTTTCTTGAGCCAATGATGTAATCTTTCCACTTTATTGCATTTCAAATCTAAAAAAAGTGTAGCGTTTGGAACATAAGCCATGACCCCATTGTAGTTCGGCGTCCATGTCGTTTGTCCAAGGGCGCCAAATGTATTGCAACAAATCAACGAGACACGTGCTTCTTGGCATCAGTATATCATCGATCATTGAAATCAATAGCTGTGAATGAACTGTAATTGTAAGCTTTCCAATTTATTTTCAGACTTGTTCCTCTATGACCATTTTAACGACTGACTAACTAACTGACTGAGGACTGTCTAGGAAATATACTCGTACACAATACGAAATATTATATTCTGTAGGTACTAATACTTACGTTAAAAATAGAATGTTGAAATCTAGTAAACTGAACTAATTCTTATTATTTTTATATTTTCTTTGTGCTGTGTAGCAAAATATATCTATACTATAATAAACGATAACGATATGCTAAACTATAATATATATAACTAGCGGCCGCCCGCGGTTTCACCCGCGTGGTTCTCGTTCCCGTGGGAATATCGGGATAAAAAGTATTATTACATCAGCTACCTGCCAGTGAAAGTCCCGTTAAAATCGGTCCAGCCGTTTCAGAGATTAGCCGGAACAAACAGACAGACAGACAAAAATTGTAAAAAATGTTATTTTGGTATATTTATGTACCGTTTATTATAATCCTATGCATGTAGTAAAAAGCGGTTATTTTAATATTACAAACAGACACTCCAATTTTATTTATTTGTATGTATAGAAGATATAATTATATAATACTATAAAGATGAAAGATTTGAATTTTCGTTTGTTTGTAATGGACAAACTTAAATAAAACAGGACTGATTTTAAAAATAGGTACTAATACTGCGTTCTTATTAGATAATATCAATGTTTACATTATTTAGACTTCCGTCTTGCATTTAAACCATTATTGTTAATGTATCGAAGTTCTAAAACCTATATTGCCCTTTTCAAGTATTTGTTTTACTCTCATCATTTAACCTTTTTAATACCTGATCATCGTCACCAAATTTCATTTACAGGTGGTATCGGTATCGCCCTGCCCATGTTGGAGCAAATCATCAACTTCGTTGGTGCTCTCTTTTACTCAATCCTGGGTCTCATAATACCTGGTATCGTTGAGACAGTGTTCCGCTGGGAAGACCTGGGGAAGTTCAACTGGAGATTGTGGAAGAACATACTCATTGTGATATTCGGCATGTGTAGTTTAGTTTCCGGCTGTGCTGTTACCGTGTCTGATATAGTACGAATATTGAATGAGAAAACTGTATAGAGTATTATTTTAAAGAATCTGCGATTAAAATGTGGAAAAAGCTTAAGGAGGTTTAAGTCGTTACTGTCTCTCATCATCGTGAGGCAGTGAATGTATTAATGAATAACAAAATTCGATTTATTTAATAGTTAAATTACAATTAATTTGTTTTTTGTGTTTTATGTAGTGCCAAAATTAACTTATCAAAACCAAAATACACCAATAATTCTAATGAAGTGGCTACATGAGTTTTGACTACTCTATAAATAACGGAAAAATTGTGATAGTAAAAAACCACCAGCCCTGCAAAGTAACTTTCAGGCGGGATTCAAACCCGCACCTCCAGAAATCTGGCCCGATGTTGTGACCAAACTAAGCTACCGAAAGGTTTACAAGACTTGTCGAATTTTGCTATCACTTTTTAACGCTGTAGGCCAGCGTTGCTTCATCAATGTAAGGAAACCCTCGCATTCGAAAGAAACATTTTTAGAAATGTTTAACAATCGATTTAAATGAAACAGCCAATTAATTAAATTAATAGCACTGACTGTGAATGCATAAAATAATAAAATCTTAAAATCATAAATGTTAGATGTTGCAAGCGAAATGGTATACCGTAGAACCGGGTTACTTTGACCCTAGGGGGTAACTTTGTCTCACATTTGAAAACAGTATAAACATATCGTCCTGTGGTATGAACTTTTATCTATCAGCTGCAGGCCATTGTAGAAGGATTAAGAGTGGTATTATTATGCTCAGTTGATTATTGTATTGCAAAACAAAAAGTTTAAAAAATATTCTATTTTGGGTCAAAGTTACCCCCTAGGGTCAAAGTAACCCGGTTCTACGGTATTTGCATTGATGTAGTAGCTGCCGCCCATTTTATTTTAGTAAGTAGGAAGCAGTCTTACCACAGAGGAAAAAAAAATACTACGTATAACAGAGACTTTACTTCATATTACGGTGCGCATTGATTACACTACTACAAGCATGCTGCACATGTGTGCGTTTCCACTGGCTGTTTGTCACTGGCGTGTCACGTACACGGCGTGACTGGAAAAAACCGGTATATGACAGCTCAGCCAGTGGAATGACATGATATATACGCTGTATGACAGTCGTCTCTCTGATAGTACTCATGTGGTCTTACTCCATGTCAGGGCTGGCGACCGCACGGGGCGGTGCGATGTGGGCGACAGCCGCCATGCTGAGGCCCGGATCGCACGGCCCCTTCCACTAGCCTGGGGAGATGGCCACACTTGCTCGGTCCCCTCCCACCGCGTAGGAGCCTGAAAAACCGGGCCGGCCGTCGAGTCGTAGGGAGAGCTTATCACACCGGGGCCCTCCACATTGCGACTCCTAAGTTAGTTAGTGGGTATTCGCCCTTCATGATTCCACATCGAGTCCTGACGACTTGATGGAGGGTAAGAAAGTGGCTAGGCGAGTCCCACATAACTAACATCAGCACACTAATGCGGACGGGGTACCTATGCGTAAACACATTCCCCTTACTATAAAAAAGGTCTGGCGACCGCGCTGGACTGTCACGAAAAGTATTTGGCATACCAGAGATATGGCGCCAGCTACTGTATTGATATAAATCTGGCCTAAAGTTGACAACGTGCGCCACTGCATTGCGAAATCTGAAAAGCAGTCCGTTTGGCTCCCCAATGGCAATCCCACGCGACATTCCTCAGTCGTTCGCGAATGGGCGTCTTTTGAGATTTCCTATTGACGCATACTGAGTAAAGATTTATGTAACAGTAAATAACAAATACCTACTTATTCGATTAAAGGCGATTCACGAGCCCTTTCTAACATTAAGATACTTACTTGCAGGCGACTGGTATCATGGCTGATTTACATGGGCACAGTGACTGGCACCAAAAAAAACAGTCCCAGCACTAGCTTCGTGTAAACGGTTTGAGATGCCAATCCAGTGCTGGCGTAAGCCCTGGTATAGAGTAAGCAACTGAAAACTTACTAGAACTTAATTCTGGGGCTTTACTGCCATCTGTCAAACAATGTCGGACGGAGCTATATACCTACTGCGTGTTGCGCCATCTCGCTTACAATATTACTCATTGTTTGGCAGTAAGGCCCCTGGCTCCTTAAGTCAACGCCAGCTACTGGCTTCATGTAAACCGGCCATCATATGCCAGTTGCGGAGTGGAGTCGCCGAGACATTAACGGGCTCTTTGCCTATTTTTCTATTCATTAGTAGGATAAAAATTTATTCTCCTACCCAAAAAAACTGTTATCATAACAGTTTAACTCTTTATTCCTACTAATGTTATAAATGTGAAAGTTTAGATTTTTTGATGTTTAGATGTTTGGATGTTTGTTACTCAATCACGCCAAAACGGCTGAACGGATTTGGCTGAAACTTGGAACACAGATACTTACTTTGTAGCCTGGAAAGGAATATACGCTACTTTTTATCCCGGAAAAATATCACATTCCCGCGGGATAACGTCAAGTAGTCCATGCGGGCGAAGCCGCGGGCGGAAAGCTAGTAGTCAATAAAAGCTTTATTGAACTTTATAGCCAACTTTCACGCCTTCAAACAACAATGTTAGAAAATAACTTGTTTATTATTAATATTCACCCTTCCTATGTCGTGAACGGTCCATTGAGCCAAATGCGTACTAAAATTACGACAAATATTACTTCAGTACTCTATTTAAGATGGAGATGTATTTTAATGTTATGACGGCTTGCACGGGGGCGTGTTCTTCGTCATGAGTTTAATGTGATGGAGGAAAATCAGGTTAATGTTCTATGAATTACTGTGTTACATACAACTGATTTGCGATTGAAAACAATAATCAAATTCTTGAAAAAGTAATAATTATATAAAAGTACCTATTGTATAAAAAGTCGACGGAATTTTAATGGGACAATGTAGGTACTCATGCATACAAACAAAGTTTACTACGGTACCAACATTGAAATCGCAAAAAAAAATCAGCCGTTCCATACATTTTTCTCTATTCGATTTCAAATTTGCTATAGGACAGCTGATTTATTTTTTTCGCGATTTCAATGTTGGTACCATAGTAAAAGTTGTTTGTATGCATGAGTACATTGACCCCTTAAAATTCCGTCGACTTTTTTATAACACCTTATAGTTATATAAGTATTTATTAAGAGGAAAGATTTGATTTTTTGTTTGTTTGTAATGGATGAAATCAAAAACTAAGTACTCAACTGATTTTAAAAATTCTTGCACCAGTAGAAAGCTACTCGTACATTATTCCCGAGAGACATATATTTTAACCCGATATTCCCACGGGAACGGGAACCACGCGGGTGAAACAGCGGGGAGCCACTAGTTCTAAATAAAAGAAACCTTATTTGTCATTTAATTGTGCTCATGGAGCGTGAAATTGAGTGATTTTAAGTAATATATTGCTCAGAAATATAAGCAACTGAGTATATAGATAACATTTTAGTTCTCTAACACGGTTTGACAAAAAATAACGTTAGTTTTTCATGCGATGCTACAAATATTTTTTCATGGTCTAACAAAAACTAATTTAGCATCAACAAACAATTTATTTTTGAAATTTCTTTCAGTAATTTGGCTTTTAGCGATGCGTTGGAGGACAATATCGGAAATAACCTCTGAGTAATTAGGTAAACTACAATACTTATATATTTTACAGATACTTACGATTTTAAAGTATGTTTTTATTCAAAATGAAATATAAATTACCGATTATCTATAAATTAAACGTTTTCAGAACAATTTACCGAAGATGTTGCTAACCTACTTTTTTAATAGAAAGAAATCTTTTGTCCGTGACTTTCTCCACTGTTTTTCAAATAAAATATTGTTGTACAAAAATGTTTTACTTTCAACTGAGCTATTTTTTGCCTAGCAATTTTTATTACTGTTGGCTGATGAAGATGATCTAAATAATTACCGCAAGAAAACGCATCTTCTGCAATTATTTATAGGAATGCCTGCAGTATATTAACATTATTTACAGTTATAAGTATTTAAAGAGGAACGATCATATTTTTGTTTCATGATAGAAAAACTCCCAAAACTGCTTTCAGGGCCGCTTTCATAAAATATTTCATTATTAAATAGTAGATTGTACAACAAGTGCATAAAACGTACCATTTTACCCGAGACGTATATATCCACCCGAGCCGTAGGCGAGGGTTGATAGTCAATTCGAGGGTAAAATTGGTTTTATGTACAAGTTATACACTCTGCTTTTCACTTAGAGTGTGAGGAAAATAAATAACAATATTGCAAAAAAAGAAAAAATAGAGACTTCGCCATATTGGCGGGAAGACTTTCTTTTTCTTTTTTTTATATGTGGCATTGGCAGCACAGTGACTTTAGCATAGATTGTAGTCCATAATGCTCTAGAAATACTTATTTCTTAGAAAACTCATTAATTTTGCCTAGTTTTATTAATTTAGTAATTTAAAATGGATTATGTACAAAATCGAAGAAACAGAATGAAATACCTAATAAGTTTATTTAACGAAGTTTAATTGCGTGTGTGGCTGTTTACCTGACGCCCTTTGTCTTAAAGTCTAAGACTTAGACGAAGATTTTACTTTATGCACTAGAGCATAAAAAGCGATTTTATGCAGCCTATACCCAACATAAACACGAACTTTACGAGCATGAGAAGTGAAAAAGCTATAACACTCGTATGTGATAAAGTATATAGGTATATTTAAATCTGATATTCCCACAGGAACGTGTGCAACTGGTGCAAGTGGAGCAGCTAGAGTAATCAAACTTCCTACTTTATCAATACTAATATTATAAAGAGGAAAGATTCGATTGTTTGTTTGTTTGTTTGTTTGCATCGAATAGGCTGCGAAACTACTGGACCGATTGAAAAAATTCTTTGACCATTAGAAACCTCCATTCTTTCCGAGTGACATAGGTTATATTTTATCCCAATATTCCTACGGGAATGGGTACCATGCGGGTGAAACCGTGAGGACCCGCTAGTATATTTAATATTATAAATGTTAAAGTTTAGATGTTTGGATGTTTACATGTTTGGATGTTTGTTACTCAATCACGCCAAAACACAAATACAAAATTTGGGACACAGATACTTCGTAGCCTGGAGAGAAATATAGGCTACTTTCTATCCCGAAAAAATATCACATTTCCCTCGGGATAACGTCGTGTAGTCCACGCGGGCGAAGCCGCGGGCGGAAAGCTAATCCTACGAATATTATAAAATGTGAAAGTTAAGATGTTTGAATGTTTGTTACTCAATCACGCCAAAAGGGCTGAACGGATTTGGCTGAAATTTGGAACACAGATACTTTGTAGCCTGAAAAGGAACATTGGCTACCTACTTTAAATCCCGAAAAATTTTCACATTCCCGCGGAATAACGTCGTGTAGGCCACGCGGGCAAAGCCGCGGGCGGAAAGCTAGTTACCTATAATATAAGAATGGTCGGAAATTCTGTGGTCTAAGGGCCTGTTTCACAATGTCCGATTGGGGGATACTTTCCAGTTTACTGGACAGTTTTGTATGGCCGATCTGTCAAGTAACAGCTAATCAGAACTTAATTAGATATTGTGAAACAGGCCCTAAATGTAACAAAATATAATATGTTGGTGCTTTTAAAGAATGCCCGACTTACTAAAGAGTAATAGTTATTACCTGCCCAAGCAGAAGCCAAAGTTAAAATCACGTGGACGTTGGCGCCTATTTATAAAAACGTCTCGGTCGCGTGTGTGCCAAATTCACGTATTCTCACACCGTCTGTGTCTAAATTCTGAATAGAAATTGCATTGTTTAATACGTGCTCGTTTTGTAACTGTGTCTCAGTTGAAAAACGACTTTGGGACTCATTCCACACTTGCACTAAGAGAAAATCTAAACAATAAATAACATCGATTTAAAGAAAAACAAATTTTTTTTAACTTTTTATTGCCAGTAAACTCACTGAACAATACATGGTAATTATGTTAATATCTTTCTTTTAAAGTATTGAAATATAACAGTTTACCAAAAGTACAAAATAAAAAGACAAACGCTTGTAAACCGTACGATAACTAGGCATGATCCGCACGAACAACGCGAATGTGACGCGAATGCGCCGGCTGCTCGCGAGGGTTCGTGCTGCGCGCCAACTGCTCGCGTCATGGTTTAAAGCAGCCATACAGGACCAAGCCTGCAGTCTGCAAAAATTCTGCGTGTAGATCAAGTAAGCTTGTCACGCACGCACATGGCCACACATTATCAAGCTTGCTGAACGCCGCTTCAAGCGTCGTGTACTGCTCTCGCGTCAAACGCGCATGTAGCTCATGCATGTACACGCATGCACATAGCTTCTCTCGCATTTAAACATTGATTGAGCTATGCTCGCGAACGGCGCGCGGACGGTGCAGGAGATGCGCGTGATCTTGAGAAGCACGCGCGCTGCTCGCAAGTGGCTCGCGAGCGGCACAAGAGCAGGGGGCCAAGCTGGCTAACGTTAAGGTGTATCGATGAGCTCAGTGGCGCCGCCAATGGAAATAAATCAATTGCATTTTATTAAAGGCTTGGATTAAAAGTTTCGGTTATTTCGCGCGAATAGAAGAGCAAAATGCAATTTTTAATTGTTTTTTCATGGCCTCAAATATGAGCACCAAGTTATGGATCTCGATATTGCCAAATGTGGCCACTTTTGGCACTATTGAGATTCACGACTTATTGCGTAAGTTTGAGTTCTTAAAAGTATATTTATAAAATGCATTCCACTCTTTCACCTGCGCGAAATAACCGAATCTTTTAATCCAAGCCTTTAATAAAATGCAATTGATTTATTTCCATTGGCGGCGCCACTGAGCTCATCGATACACCTTAAGTCACAATCGTGTTTCAATTGTAGTTCAGTTGTAGTGCTTTTTTAAACACTAGTAACAAGAATTATGACAGTATGATGTGATGTGAATGTAGTGTGTGGTGTGACCATCAATACTATTGTGAAAAAAGTACATATTTCTTGTAACTAGTGTGGAAAAAAGCACTACAACTGAACTACAATCGAAACACGATTAAGACACGGTTGTGACTTAACGTTAGCAGACTTGGCCCCCAGCTCGTTTCGTTTGATTTGGTTTACATTCGATGTTTTTAATCTATATCGCACGTCAGCGTTAAGGGGCAACTCTTTTTAATTCAAATTTTATTTTGTTTTTAGGCATATATCCTGAAATAATTTCTATTTTCTTACTGGATGTAGCATTTAGCTTATGAAATGTTGGTTATATAGCTGAAGTGGCAGTGGGCTGGCCATCTGTCGCAGAACCGACGACCGGTGGAGTAGACAGATTTTCAAATGGAGACCACGTATCGGCAAACGTAGCGTCGGACGCCCCCAGTCAGATGGGCCGACGATCTGATGAAGGTAGCGAGCAGTGGCTCGATGAAAAGGCGACAAATCATGCATGTGACGCACCATGGAACAGAAGTTCGTCCAGCATTGAACTGCAATAGGCTGAGATGATGATGAGGCAGCGTTGGATTAAAGAAGGTACAGGTACTTTGACTTTATGGACAGACAATTAAGTTTTTATAGATTAGACGATTCGACGTTTGTGTGAATAGGAGTTCTCACTTTTTGCTTCCGTAGTAGGTATGTACTTATTATTGCCTGACCTGCAAACGGACTTAGTTTCATGAAATCCTCAATGCACCGGGGAAATGCAAAAAACCAGCAAAAGATCATTTAAAAATATATTATTATCATTGTGTATTGTGACTGATGGCAGCAATACATCAACCCTTTGTAACCACAAAGAGAAACCTCTCTTGCTGCAATCTATACTAATATTATACTTAAAGAGGAAAGATTTGATTGTTTGTTTGTTTGCATCGAATAGGCTCCGAAGCTACTGGACCGATTTCGAAAATTCTTTGACCATTAAAAGCTACATTCTTCCCGAGTAGGGTTGCCAGGTTGTTGTTTGGCTTATTAAGGTCATGTCCGGCCAAATATTTACGTGTCTGGCCTGTCCGGCTTTTGTTAGGCTTTTTTGTCTCGTGGTGCGTGCGGCATGATTTTTGCGTTATATCATTAGTGAAAGTTATTAGTGCTATTATACTATAGGTACTTCCTATATAACACGATTTTGTTTTTAAATGACTAAATATTATGTTTAATTAGTCATGTTATCTGGAACTGGACTATGATCACATCCCATTTCTTATTACATTAAACCCGGTTAAACCTGGTTCCCATTTCTTAGAACCGACCCTACCTAGCTGAACTTCCAAATACCCGGGTTTTCGAGAAGAGGCGGAGTAGGTATGAGCGCTTGTTTGTACACGTCCGTTTTTTACACCGGACACGGAACGTGTTTTTACCGGATTCGCGGTGGTGTAGGTATGCTTTATAATGAACGTGAATACATGCACCGGACACTAGACCGGCGAACAATTTACGCCGAAACCATACACCACCGTGAATCGGGTAAAAAAACGGTCCATTATCTGGTGAAAAAACAGACGTGTACAAGCGCTCTAAGTCCGGCTTTAAATAGTGTGTTTTGCTTTCCACAAACACCATGTCCGGCTTATAAGGCAAAATGTCCGGCCGAATACAGCGCTGAGTTCGGCTTTTTTATTTTAGGACCTGGCAACCCTATTCCCGAGTGACATAGGCAATTGCAGTTGCAAAAACTTTAACCATGGCTTCAGGCCATCATGCTGAACAACGCACAGCAAGATTTTTTGTCGGAAATGAAAAAAATATTTCGACTCTCCATACAAAATGTCCCGATTAGTTGCTAAATTTGTATGAAAAGTCGATTTTTTTTTCATTTCTGCCAAAAAATCTTGCTGTACGTTGTTCAGCATGATGATCTGAAGCCATGGTTAAAGTTTTTGCAAAGCTGCCCCTAACACCCTGTATTTTATTTTATTTATTTATTTATTTTTATTTTTATTTTTATTTTTATTTTTATTTTTATTTTTATTTTTATTTTTATTTTTATTTTTATTTTTATTTTTATTTTTATTTTTATTTTTATTTTTATTTTATTTTATTTTTTTATTTTTAAAGAAGGTTTACAGCTATCAAAAGCACAGATAATTTCAAACTAACACCTCAAAGCCAATTACAAACCCTCACATATAAATACTATGTAACAAACAACAAACTATATTAAAACAATCTTAATCTTAAAGTATTTCATAAACCCATATCACACTTAAGGTTGACTTCCGCGGATCGCGGCCGATCGCAGCCGCGCGCGATCTATCGCGTGCGACTGACGCGCGCGGCTGATGCGACAATAGTCATTGTATGAAAATGTATGGCGCCGCTTCCGAGGTATGCGACAGACGCGTGCGGCCGACGACAGACGTGTCGGCCGCACGCGGCCGTAACTATAAAGGTTGACTTCCGAGCATCGCGGCCGATCGCAGCCGCGCGCGATCGATCGCGTGCGACTGACGCGCGCGGCTGATGCGACAATAGTCAGTGTATGAAAATGTATGGCGCCGCTTCCGAGGTATACGACAGACGCGTGCGGCCGACGACAGACGTCGGCCGCACGCGGCCGTAACTATAATGAAAACTTCTTTGTATTGTATAGATACTCACTTATCAAGACTAAAATCCATATTGTTTCTGACTTCACGCTTAAAAAAAGAAATTTCAGTCTCTTAAATCTCGGTGGGGTCGAAAACGCTTCGTACCGCCACAATGTCTGGTTTAGTATGAGGTCTAAAACGCCGCGTACCGCACCAATAGAAAGAATAACTAATTCAGTGCCGCAGTGAGCGTGTTACAGAAAGGGCGTTTGCGCACTACACTGAATTTTACCGTCCGGCGCCGGCGGTCCGTTTTTTTACGGACCGAAAAACACGGATGATTGGCTTGTGCAGTTGTCCGTCTTCTTACTCGCCGGGGCAGCGCAGTGATTACCCCCGGGGCGGGGGCCCCGCCCGCTCATGAATATCACGTTTTCAGTTCAATATCACAATTTCAATGTTTCAAAGCCGACACGAAATAAATAAATTCTTACTATGTATTATAAATAATTTATGATTAAAATACAACCATCCGTTTTTTTCCGGACGGTAAAATTCAGTATATCTCGGAACGGGAAAAAACGGACCGGAATGGGGAAAAGTAAAATGGCCTGCATATACATTCTATGGCCTGCTATATCGGACCGTAAAAAATCAGACTGCCGGACGGTAACATTCAGTGTAGTGCACAAACGCCCAAAAGGAGAGTTTATAAAAATCATCTCAATCCAGTGTTGACACATGAATTTTCTAACAGTGACAGACAACCATAAATTAGAGATTAAAATAAGGAAGATGACAGAAAAGTGAGTATTAAACAATACAAAGAAGTTTTCATTATAGTTACGGTCTGTCGCATACCTCGGAAGCGGCGCCATACATTTTCATACACTGACTATTGTCGCATCAGCCGCACGCGTCAGTCGCACGCGATCGATCGCGCGCGGCTGCGATCGGCCGCGATGCTTGGAAGTCTACCTTAATGAAAACTTCTTTATATTGCATAAATACTCACTTATCAAGACTAAAATCCATATTGTTTCTGACTTCACGCTTAAAAAAGAAATTTCAGTCGCGTAAATCTCGGTGGGGTCTAAAACGCCGCGTAGCGCACCAATGGAAAGAATAGAATCTTGAATAAGCTTGTAAACGGGCAGCTTGATTGCCCTGATTTATTATCTAATGTAAGATTCTATACTCCCTACAAACTGCCACGCCCTTCGAAATATAAGTTATTTAAGCCGAAAACATTTAAAAGTAATTTGGGTCATTTCTCATCACTTAATCGCATGCAATCTTACTATAATAAATTACCGAACAATTCTAATATCGACATACCGAATTTTACCGTCCGGCGCACTAACGGGTATTTGACCCTAAAAGCTGGCCAAAAATCATTTTCGCGTAATCGTTGATATTGAAAAACAATTTGCTGGCTTATATAGCTAATTGTATCGCGCATCATGTGACATCCATTGTATTTGACTCGACTCACGCGCCACCCTTTGGTATCAGTCGGAAGTTACCGTTCGATTGAAGTTTGCGTGTGATTATTCGATATTCTCCTAGTATCATCTCACAATACTTATTATATTTTTTTGTTTTGAAACTGCATAAAAAAAAATTGTGATGGATCAGTCAAAACCAGGTATGTAGATGCATTTTTAACCGTTTCTAGTTAAAACTACTTTGAGTTTTAGTATTTACTAGCTTTCCGCCCGCGGCTTCGCCCGCGTGAACTACACGACGTTATCCCGCGGGAATATGATACTTTTCCGGGATAAAAAGTAGCCTATGTTCCTCTCCAGGCTTCAAAGTATCTGTGTCCCAAATTTCAGCCAAATCCGTTCAGCCGTTTTGTCGTGATTGAGTAACAAACATCCAAACATCCAAACATCCAAACATCTAAACTTTCACATTTATAATATTAGTAGGATTATAAAGGACAAAAGGTTATAGAAAATATCTGAATTTAGGCGTTTTCAATATAATCTTTAAGAGGTTTAGTTAACTTCTAAGCTTTGCTATGCAATGAAATATACATATAACTGAAGAAGACAGATCCAGTAATACACTCAATGCAAAAGTTGCCGCGGAATACCGCGGATGTATTTTTCATAATTTTTTTTAGTAGGTAGGGAAAGTTGAGAAAAAAATGCAAATTATATATTTTTTTAACTTTTTTTTCTTTCAGGACTATTTAGTGTCACGCAAAATATTTATTCTGATTCAGAAACACACACGGACTTAATGGTGACGTCGAAATTTAAACGATTTTTTTAATAAATTTTAATTTTGTTTTAATTTTTGTTTTTTTTATGATGTGTGACGAAATAAATGAAATACATTAAATTTGTGTTGATTGACACCTATGGACCCATTTAGAGACAAAAAATATTTTTGGCCAGCTTTTACCTTCAAATACCCCTATGTGCGGCGGTCCGTTTTTTTACGGACCGGCGTGGCATAAAAAACACGGATGATTGGCCTGTGCACTTGTCCGTCTTTTTACACGCCGGGGCAGCGCAGTGATTACCCCCTCCCCCTCCCCGCCCGCTCATGAATATCACGTTTTCAGTTCAATATCACAGTTTCAATGTTTCAAAGCCGAAACTACACGAAATAAATAAATTCTTACTATGTATTACCTATAAATAATTTATGATTAAAATACAACCATCCGTTTTTTTCCGGATGGTAAAATTCAGTGTAGTGCACATACGTATTTCATTGCTGTTATCTCGGAACGGAAAAAAACGGACCGGAATGGGGAAAAGTCAGGGCGTTTGTGCACTACACTGAATTTTACCGTCCGGCGGTCCGTTTTTTTACGGACCGGCGTGGCATAAAAAACACGGATGATTGGCTTGTGCACTTGTCCGTCTTTTTACTCGCCGGGGCAGTGCAGTGATTACCCCCTCCCCCGCCCGCTCATGAATATCACGTTTTCAGTTCAATATCATAGTTTAAATGTTTCAAAGCCGAAACTACACGAAATAAAAATAAATAAATTATTACTATGTATTATAAATAATTTATGGTTAAAATACAACCATCCGTTTTTTTCCGGACGGTAAAATTCAGTGTAGTCCACAAGCGCCCATACGTATTTCATTGCTGTTATCTCGGAAAGGAAAAAAACGGACCGGAATTTGACCGGAATGGGGAAAAGTAATATGTCGGACCGTAAAATTCCGTGTAGTGCCAAACGCACATATACATTTGCCTGCCATATCGGACCTTAAAAAACCGGACTGCCGGACGGTAAAATTCAGTGTAGTGCACGCGTTTGTGAGGAGCAAAAGGAGAGTTTATAAAAATCATCTGAATCCAACGTTGACACATGAATTTTCTAACAGTGACAGATAACCAAAACTTAGAGATTAAAATAAGGAAGATGACAGAAAAGTAAGTATCTATACAATACAAAGAAGTTTTTAATATAGTTACGGCCGCGTGCGGCCGACGTCTGTCGTCGGCCGCACGCGTCTGTCGCAGACCTCGGAAGCGGCGCCATACATTTTCATACACTGACTATTGTCGCATCAGCCGCGCGCGTCAGTCGCACGCGATCGATCGCGCGCGGCTGCGATCGGCCGCGATGCTCGGAAGTCTACCTTTAGAACCATTCCCAGTCCAATTCCATCCCAATATTCCCACAGGAACGGGTACCACGCGGGTAAAGCCGCGAGGATCCGCTAGTTAAATATAAATTCGAATTTTTTTTTGTAAGTTTAGAAAAAATATAGGAAAAAAGATGACGGCACAATAATCACAAGCGCCGCCACTTGAAGCTACTTGAATAAGAAGAAAAGAAACGAAACGACGAAAGCGAAGACAACCGGGGCGTCGGCGTTCCTAAAAAATGTATGAAAACTACTGGAAAGAGGTCGGCGGCGGCGGCGGCGTCTTTCAGTGGCCCGTGTGCGGTTATTATACAAATCATTCTTCCTCGAGAAACGAGCCATCAAAATATTTTTTTTTTTTGTAAAACCATTACATAAAGAAGTTCTGAAACAGCTAACTTTCTTCCTACCTACGTAGAATAGAAAATGAATTTATAAACTGTTCTCTAGTAACACGAAAACATTTAAAAACTTTCTTTTAAAGTTTATATCACGCAATATTGAGCTATAGAATTATTTTATTCAATTAGGAGCCCGAGAGTAAGTACCGAATTACAATGTTAATGTAATTAATTTTGGCCACAAAATAAAAGTCAGACTAACAACGCTACCGCACCATCGCTATCGGTCACCAAAATCCTACAGCGGAAAACCTCTTCAGGGATTCAGTGGATTTTTATCCGTGTTTTATTCCACACAACACATCTATATATATAAAAATGAATCCCTATTTCCCTTGGTCACGACATCACGCGTGAACGGCTGAACCGATGTGGCTAATTTTGGTCTTGAAATGTTCGTGGCAGTCCAAGGAAGGTTTTAAGGAGGGGTAAGTAGGGGTAGAGTAGAAGTTGGGTAGGGGTATTGTAGAGTAGGGGTATGGTAGGGGTAGGGTAGGGGTAGGAGTAGGGTAGGGTAGGGGTAGGGTAGAGGTAGGGTGGGGGTAGGGAAGGGGTAGGGTAGAGGTAGGGTGGGGGTAGGTAAGGGTGGGGGTAGGGTAGAGGTAGGGTAGGGTAGGGGTAGGGGTATGGTAGGGTAGGTGTAGGGTAGGGGTAGGGGTAGAGTACGGGTAGGGTAGGGTAGAGTAGGGGGTAGGGCCACGGGAACGAAGTCGCGCTGGGTCAGCTAGTTAATTATATAAAGTCTTCAATTTGACCGTAGCATAGTACTTAGGTCAATCTTCAACACAAAAGAACCATCAGAAAATAATATATAACGTAATCAAGTTATACTACTTAACAGTTTTTAAATTTATATACCTTGTAGTATTATTGAGGACACTTTAAGCCCTACATAGTCGAAAATATGTGCATATTTTTCTAATTTGGTCGGCGGCGCGCGTCACCTTACCCTTAATTATCTTTTTCATGTTACCAGTTACCTTACGAACTGATCCAGCAATTTTGCTGTTACTTGAACTCCACACCAATTAGTAAGGGGATCAACTTTTAGGACGATTTACTGAAGCACGAAAAACTAATGGAAAAACATATTTGGACACCCTTATACCGAAAACTGCTCACAATCACAAACCCAACTCACTTTCTGCGCTATCGAGATCTTTATTTGCACCGTTAACACCTACAACAACTGATGAAAATATCAACGTATAAAAAGAGACCTTGAAAATAAAGCGCACTTGCACCGAGGAGGAAGAAAAACGTTCAAAACATAGTAGCACAGTGAAAACAGACAACGTCAGAACTGTTACTCTCTTTTAAGCACCTACAGTTTTTGGTTGCTAATTAATAAAGACTGTGAATGTATGTTGGCTTAGCCTACTGATGGTTTTATACTAGTAGTGGTAGGTATTTATTTCATACATGATCATTGACGGTTTGGACGCGCCCCGCGGAACATGTCGTGCGTGACGAAAATAACGTTAAGAAAATAAACAAATTATTCAATCAATTCATTTCTAATGTTAAGTGCTTTTACCATTGACATATACTAAAACTGTGATAATGGCGGACAGTTTCAATATGAAGGAATTCAGTTCGACGTAAGTACATACTTAATTTAGTGAGAACTAGTTTTTTTTATTTGTGAAAAAAGTGATGAATTGATTGGCAATAATTGTGTGGGATGGGATTACGTTTTGTGATACTGCCAAGAATATAGTGACTAAGTATATCTTTTTTTCATTCAAAGATTTGAGTTTGTTGAACTCAGCCAATTAATTTTCAATCGGCTTACTTTCTAATTTAATTGATACCATTTCGAAGTTTGAAAAAGTTCTAAAATAATCTTTTTAATTATTCTAAGAACTAAAACTGGTAAAACTGTAATAAATAATTCAATCGTTTTTCATAGGTACTAACTTATGAACATTACTTATAACATTTTTGACAGGATATCATCAAAGTATACTTAACTTTATTATCAAAGATGAACAGAGTACAAACACACTAGGGAAAACATTTAGCTCAACCCTATCTGAAAAAAACACCTATAAATAAACTTGAAGCAGTCTCCAGTGGTATAAAAATGCCGAGTGTCACGCTTGGGAGTCAATGCCAAATTTTGGCATAGTTCATATGAATTGGGTCAAGTGGAGCTAAAAAGTAGTCGTTAGGAATACGGCGACAACCGTTTTATGTTAGATTTTTCTTAGAATACTTACGTCTGTTCTTCCATTACGATACTTGCAGACGACTGATGTCAAAGTTACGCTCTACGTCGCGGAGAAGAATTACCGATGCGTATCTCCATAGGTACCTACAGCCAGGGACAAATTCGGTTAACCACCTTTTACTTATTTTTTCGTGGCTGACGTCTCACGGTTTACCTTCAGTCCCTATCCCTAATTGTTTGTACATTGTACTATCCTAGTTTAATACATAACTAAATAGTAAATGACGTGAATGGCGAAGCACAAGCCACACGAAAAGAAGTAAGAAGTGAAAAATGGAAAATGAAGTATTAAGAAAAATCGACCCGTCTCACAACTAGCTCCGATGGGACGATTTTTCCTAAATACTTAATTTTCCATTTTTCAATAATAAAAATTGCATTGTGAATGCAAAAAGTAAAAATTTAAGTAAGAAGTGGTTCACCGAATTTATCCCTGTTTGTACTTAGGTACTGATTGTGTTGCCTTTATCCATCGCTAGGGGCCACGCAAAATGATATTTATATTAATTTAATTTTCTAATATTTAGTATGGTTTTAATTTTTAATTGTGTGGGTTTGTGATTATTCTTGTTATGTGTGTATGTGTGTGTGTATGTTGTTTGGTGAAAATAAATGATTTATTTATCTATGTATCATATTATATACCTATAATTTTTATTTTTATAATTATTATTTATATACTTAGGTGCGTATATAGGTAGTATATACCTTTATATTATGAATCGCACACTACGCTACCAGTGTCCGATATGTCACTTATGTAATACAAATGATTAGTCTTCGCGCGTAGGATACCAGTCTTCTGCAAGTTTCTTAATGTAAGACTGGACTGAGGCTATAACATTTTCCCCTCTTCTAAATAATATGGGTGAAATGGTTCCTTTCAAGGTGACTGATCACCCGTCCGGCTTCGCTGGCGTCCCCCCTTCTAAAGCTTGAACAAAATGCAGTTTTGTAATTCGACATAAATACTAACACAAGCACTTATTGAAATAAAACCCCTATAAAATATTTATACCCGATAAGTTTTTGCTTCGGCTTTTCAATATCGATAAAATATCACCTCTTACTAAAACCTCTATGTTTACATACTTCGAAAAAGATATAAAGTTAAAATAACCATTCACACTCTATTGTTGTTTAACTGTAAATCTTTAAGAAATTTAGAAAATGTATCAATATTTTATCAAAAATCTAGATCTAAAATCAGAACACGAGATCAAAGTCATTACGAAACTGAAGTCACGGGCAGCTGTAGTCATAATAAAATTAGTACAGTTAGCTACAGAACGATAGCCGCGCAATGACTTATATCTACTTTTCTTTTCTCTAATCTATCTACTTTTCTCTAAATCACGAATAATTATTTAAATTTTTACTTTTTTGCATTCACAATGCTATTTTTATGGTTTAAAAATGGAAAATGAAGTAGGTATTTAGAAAAAATGGAGCTGGTTGTGAGACGGGTCGATATTTTCTAAATACTTCATTTTCCATTTTTTTAATAATTATAAAAATCTTTCTTCAAGTTGTCTCTCACAAGCGCTTTTGAATCGTCAGTTTTGCTCGACCATCCTTTTAAGACTCTTCACCGCCTCTGTGGTCTAATGATATACACCACATATTTAGATTACCACACACTATTACCAAATATTTAGACTGTAGGGTAAGGTTGCAATCATTGGACCAGCGCTTTGTTTGGACCACTTAGGTTTTTCGAAAACGGGCAGTTGTAAAAATCGTCTGTTATGACGAAACGCCTTCTATTCGACCCCACAACCTGCCCCTCAACCGCCAGTGTCGCCACGGGCTTCATTGAGGAAGGATGTACGTCGGTGTGTTTCACGAGCTCCCGATGTAAAATTGTTGGTGCGCCATTCTTTACCATGTAAGTAAAGATCCTTAAGGATTTTCTCTTGAAGGTTATGGTACTTGCATGGCATATTTATCTGTGCTGCTAACTTATTAATGATAAACAGCAAAATATTTACACCTTTTTTTAATTTAAGTTTTATTGCGATCGCAGTGAGTTGCCATCAATGGTCCAATGCAAGTTTTCACCATTGGATCGGTCCAATCAAAGCAACTTCTAAAATTTAAATTTAAATTATTATTTTTTTGTTTAAGAATGGCAAAGCGAGGCCAGTATTATAGCTGGAATGAAGAAAGCATTAAATTAGCAAGGATGGCTTTGAGTAAGCAAGAAGTTGGCCTAAACGAAGCTAGTAGAATATGATTATGGCGTACCAAAAGCAACTCTAAAGCGAAGATTTGACAAAAAAAAAATCAAAAGCGAAAGGGGAGAAGCAGGTTCAGAAGAGGATCTCACACTATACCTAACTAATTACTGATTACTTTGTTATTTTGCGTTATGTGTTGATTTTGTGTCATTTGTTTGGTAAAGAAAAAGCAAAGTTTCACATATTTCTAGTTTGTTAAGTGGTTGATTGTGGTGGTGTAGTTGTAAAAAAATATATTATATGTTAAAAGTTATTATAGTTGATTACTATGTGAATAGACTGTGAAAACAAATAAAGGCTGTGATAAGACATGGTTTATTTATTTTTCATTCTTGGATGCAATGAATGGACCAGTCGGTAAAATTTACGAAGTCCAATTATAGCAACTAGATGGTTCAATCAAGGAGGCAGTAGTCCAAACAAGGCAACCATCCAAAAAATGTTTTTTTGTATTTTATACATTTATTCTGAAAGCAAAAAATCTGTAATGACAGCAGTGAGTTCTTGGTAATAAGGCCTTAGATACTAATTTATCACATCACCCTAATCTGTCATAGTTTTGATGATGTGTCAGTTCAAAGTTAAGTGGTCCAATAGTGGCAACCTTACCCTACTATTACGCTGACCATAACGACAGTTTTCGTGCTTAGGCTACAGTGCGATTGGTCTCAACGTATAAAAAAACCTTTCAAACCCGTAGTTCACCTAGGTGTTCCACTGTTAACTTCTTGTACCGTGGTTCACCTAGCTAGAGCTAGGTGTTCCACGGTTAACTTCTTGTATCCCTGGTTCACCTAGGTGTTCCACTGTTAACTTTTTGTACCTCTGGTTCACCTAGGTGTTCTACGATTGTTGAAACCTATTTTGTTAATACGGGATGGTATTAACAAAATAGGTTTCAATTAAGTAATGGATGTACCAACTAAGATGGCGGCCAACTCATTTGTTATTAGGCCGATTTCGATGAAACTCGGTTTTTGGTACTGTTTTGACAAAAAAACAGCAACGCAATGTTAAAAATATTCAAAAATCAAAGATGACTGGAATGAAATGAAATGGATCCAAGATGGATGGAATTGAAATCGATCCAAGTTGGATGGAATTATCGAAATCGACCAGCAAAAAAAAGGTGGCTGCCATCTTGGATTTTTTAATATTTTTAACATTGCATTGCTGTTTTCTTGTCAAAATAGTACCGAAAACCGAATTTTACAACAAAAGAGTTGGCCGCCATCATGTGAAATTATCTTATCTTTAAGTTTTATGTTTGAATTTATGAAAATAAATTATTTTTATTATAAAAAAATCTTTGATTGTTTAACTTGATAACGTTAAAGCTGGCACTATGAGGAAAAAAATATTTTACTTAATCGGCCATTACTTATTGAAAGAGGATGGTATTAACAAAATAGGTTCCAACAATCGTGGAACACCTAGGTGAACTAGAGGTGCAAAAAGATAACCGTGGAACACCTAGGTGCACCAGGGGTACAAGAAGTTAACCGTGGAACACCTAGCTCTAGCTAGGTGAACCACGGGTACAAAAAGTTAACAGTACACAGCTACTAATGCTATTATATAAACTGCTAGAGACTAGACGTGTTAATGAACTTAACATTTTACACATATGACTAAACATTTTAAAAAACAAATAATATTACCTTTTATGCTATCGCTACTCTCTATTTATAAAGCCCTACTTACAGATGCAACAAAACTATTGCGAGAAGACGAGACGTTTATAAATACGTCTATACCTACACCGCAATGTAATATTGCGCCAAAATTGTATACTTAAGTATTCATCTATCTTTATTCTAAAAATCTTTATGCCTAGGTACTTTAAGATACACAAATCGGCACAACTCCTTTTTTCCTCCGGGTTTGAGAAATCTAAGATTTCTCGTCACTACGGGATTTTATTAGCGTGATGTCATTTCATTATTATATGAGTTTGCGTTTAAAATGATAATCTTTTTTCTTTTATATAAAAAACCATTAAGAAAAACAAGTTTTCACATTTGATATCATCGTAAATAAACATGCAGCTTGAATTCAAAAACAATTAACCTGATAGCATTAATTAGTGCTATTAAGCAAATGTTGTTCAATAGCTCAGATTTACTTAATGTTTAATCAACGCACCGTATTTAGTCCGGCACGGCACGGTACGATATTTTTGGCAAACAGAAATCATTACACAGCGATCAGTTAAATATGTATACCTATAAAGAAACTTATTATTATTAACTTATTAACTTATAACGTTGGGTCCGAAACTCTACATGGTTATAGAAATAAAACAAGATAGACTTTACGGACGCAATTGCAATGCAAATTATTGCAAATTATTGTAGATTTATTTATCAGTCATCATCGGCATATTTCCCACTCCTTATTAGTAATCAACAAGTTCAACAAATGCCAAAAAAGCTTCGAAATAATTAAGTTTATTACAAAGCCTTCTCGCGATTAAAAAGAAAACCGCTATAAATTTTTGTTTAATCAAATGAGAATCTTAGGAGAGCAATTGGCACGGTTCTTTGCACTTAAGTTTATGAAAAATATAACTTAATTCCTCAATCATTTCATCATCAACGAAAGAAAGCTATGAATATTAATTAAACTTATGCCGACTTACTCGTATATGCGATCTGTTTTCGTATTTGGAATAACCTGGATACGATAGCACCTATAGAATAAGTACAACTCCATCCACTTGTTATAATCAATATAAGTAAATAGAAATAGAAATTCTTACGGGAATTCTTAGGTTACATAAAAAGTTTAAAAAAAAACCGCCTTCAAAAAGAATCGTCTAATAAAAATTAACAAACACTAAAAAACGAAAAAAATAATTAGAATTTTTAATTCATCATTCATCATTCATCATAATAAAAGGTATCTTTTCTCCAAAAATGGTGTATCTACCTTGAGCCCTATACAAATTCTCATATGAACTTGAACAACCTGTAGCACCCTGTATAACGGGAATTTTCTGAAATCCTTTCTTAGTGGTCATCTACATCATGGAAGGTATCTTCTCTCTAAAAATGGTGTCTCTACCTTCAGCCGTTAGGGCTCTACGCCTATGGCAACAATGAATGAATCAATCAGTCAATCAATTTAGAGTTTTATATGTATAGATTATAACTCCTAACTGTTGAAGAGTTTTACCTCTCATCGTCAGCTCACCCTAATAACCTGAAAGAATATAACTATCGGGCCATACGTACGATCAATACTTAAAAAAATATTCTCCAGCTCCTAACCGTTAAGGAGTTGTAGCTTCCATCACCAGCTCATTACTATGGGATGATGACTACCAGATGCAAATACTTGACTAACTTCAAAAATAAATGGAACGCATAAGACTTGCCTATATTTGAGAATTTCTCTCGATATTCCTGAGATTTCATCTCCTGGGGCCCGATTCTCACGCATTCGAACTTTTTCAGTGTGGTAATTCGTATACGAACATTTTGTTTGTGGTTTCTATTGAAAATTTAGAACGTTTCAAACAAACTAAACTGTTCCACATGTCAACAAATTCATTTTGACAGCTAAGTTCGTATACGAACATCGATTGGTCTGTACCACTCGTTGCGTTCGACTGGTTTTCGATCGAACTTTTTCGATTGTGAAATTCTGCCAATACACAAAATGTGTTATCTTCGTAAAATATTTGAATTTCGAGCTATAAATGTGAACTTTTCTCGATTGCCTGAGAATCGGCCCCCTGATCCTGACTTGGTGAAAATAAGATCACGTCAGAAGTATAAACTGTCGAAAAAAAAACATATTTTGAAAATGATCCCCACTTTGATGAAAATAAAAAATCGTCTAAATACGCAAACTAAAGTCTAAATACGCATTATTCAGGATAACTCCAGAACTTCTCGTCAGTTCTTGATGAAATTTGAATGGGACCACACGAGAACCGTCACCTTTCAAAGAAAAAAAGAATTATCCAAATCGGTTCATTAACCAAAAAGTTCTGAGTACACACACACACACATAAAAAAAAACATATAGTCGAATTGAGAACATCCTCCGTTTTTTGAAGTCGGTTAAAAAGCAGCTCTTATTGCTAACCACAGAGAATTTCTTGATTCTACCTTTTCAGGCGTATACACAGTAACAAAATAGCAAGGGATCATAATATCTACTTAGGTATAATCTGAATACTCTTGTATAATATTTGAACTTATATATTTTTTTAACCCTACTCAAAGTCTCAGGTTTATGAAGTTTATTTTGTTACAGAGCGAAGATTTCTAACGTTTCTTTTAACGATAAGACTGGGTCGAAGCTATAAGTTCTTTGTGCTCCGTTCTTGAAGGCCATAAAAACATGTAACTCAAGTTAAATAAGTAGTTTACACGGAGATTAGACGAAAACATTTTTGTTCTTGCTATGACGCTATGACGTAATCTATCCTTTTTGTTTCGAAATGACGGAAAGTGGTCAAATGGCCTAGAAACCCAAGGCTTAAGGCAAATTAGAAAATAAGGTATAAGAGTTATTCTTAATATTTTATATAATACGTTATGCTTTTGAAAAGTCTATTCTGATTTTCGACATTCTGACATGAAATTGAAATTTTGAGGTCGTTTACTTATAACTAAGCAGGTAAACGTAACCGCTAAATTGTATGCTTTATAAAAATTGTATTTCCGTATCTCAACCTAGTTTGGTAGTAAGGTATCCCATTTGTCATTTTCTTGGTCTTAACTCGGTCAAAGTAAGCGTTGAATTTCTTCGCCATCGTTTGCTAAATTCGTTCTTTATAGGGAAAAATGATTGCCGTCGTTTTTCCTCTTCAATTTTACACCACAAATATAAAGTTTAGTGGGTGACGTAGTATGTGGATGGACCCAAATATTCATTCAGTTTGAGCATAAAAGAACAAGACAACTTGTATCAATAACGAGACAATATTAATTACCCGCGCCTTTATTTAATGAGCCCTTACCTTGTGTTAAACTACTCCGTTTCTAAAACCGCAAGAGATATCAAGTTCTAATGTAATTATATTCCTTACAATTGAAGTAGATTAGTGACATTACATGTATTATAGTATTTGCATTAGGATAAATGAATATGACTGTCATTTAAAAGTGTTTTATACGCTCAAGGTTTACTAAAAAGACGTTTCAAAGATAACAGAAATACTGAGTTAAAGTTTAAGCCTTAATTTTCATTCAATTATTTGGTAAGTATCTTTTAATGTTGATGAAGGAGGTGATTGATCTTTTTCCGTGAAATGAAACATAAATCTGATTAATACTTAAAGTAACTTTATTTCCATCTCGGTATTTAATTTTGATTTATCATTCAAATAACGCACTGCGCGTTACAAAAAAGAAAAAATAATGAATGTGTTCTTTGTGAATCAATTGAGTGACTTCTTTAATATAGAAGCTTATAAAATCTTGGAACGTTTTAATGGCCAATAACAGCATCGACATGAGCAGTTTAAACTAGTTGACCCAAAAAATATAAATAAGGTACAATCGACAGTACATCAATCTTAGCATTCGCGCAACGCAAACATCGCTCCTTTCGTAAATGTACAGATTTCCGACGAGAAATTTTGTCGACTCTCATCTGGCTCGACGTGATTTTGTGCCGTTCACATATTAGGAGTAAAATATTAGCAGCGTGGATCCCGTCCCCGAGCGTGGTACCTAATAACGGGATATCTAGTGTATCTAGTACTTCCTACAAACATTACCTAGCCATAATATTATAGTTAAAATAAGGGAGACAAAACCACGAGCTGTCACGGATGAGTGCGTGCATGCTAGGGTGGCAGGGGTACTACTAGAGACTATTGTTTTAACGACCGATATGGCGCAGGCGTAAACTACCCACCTTCTGCGCCAGAGGTCTCGGGTTCGATTCCCGAACAAGACAAATATTTGTGTGCATGAACATGTCTATTTGTCTTGGTGTGGGTGTTTTCTATGTATATTAAGTATGTATTTACAAACAAAAAGTATTTAAGTATATATTTATCCGTTATCAAGTTCACGTAGACTCAGTTTTTTAAGAAATTAACTACGGGCTTAGATAATTGGTGTGATTGTAAGAGAATATTTATTTTTAGGCCTATGCCCAGCAGTGGGCGTCTTACGGTTGAAATGATTTTTTTTTTTTTTACTGTGATAACCTTCTACTGCATGTTACTACAATATTAAAGTTAAATTGTGAAAAAATGACACTCACTATAGGCATTAGGTACCTATTATAGCTCAACATTCAATTAATATCTGGAAGAAAAATAAGAGTGTTTCTTATATATAGGTATATTTAATATTACAGTAACAGCTGATGGTAATAGAGCTAGAGCTAGCTAAGCTAGAGCTCTTTCAAATCGACTAAACTGCAAAAGTATAATACGGTCATTCTCAGCAGGCCTGGTTTTTGAGCGTCCATACAAATATAAATAAATACCTAGTTTGTTATATTTACGAGCTGGTTTTTTTTTGGGACTACGTCTAGCAATTGCCTTTTATGAATTGGTATTATATACACATAATTTGGTAAAATAACACTCAAAACATTTTTTTCTAAATTGTTCTCCTAAGCTCCGTTCGCTGTCCGGAACCCAGAATCAAGCTTTCTAGCTTCAACAGTCGCGAAGTTAGCTACGATTGGTACATTTCAGTCGATACAATTGGGAAGTTAATAAATACATTTTATTATTAACAAAAAATAATCCGTTTAAATAGTTTCTTAGATAGAACGAAAAATATGTTTGTCCTTTCATTATAAGTATACATAATTTCCGTCACCAGTCAAAAAGTAGCGAATATCTTACAGGCAGGGTAAGTAATTCCCATCCCTACCGCAAAGTCGTCTTTCTTCAGTTTATTTTACATTGTATAGTATTAATTTTCTGTTTGAGTCATATAACAATAAGATATATAATTTTTATTGAGCTATTTTCAAATTTTCGTCGCGCCCAAAACTTTGTTAGTTCATAAATCCATAACCAGACACTACATTGCAGTGCCAAATACATAATTTTCTACAGTTTAACGTCTTTTCTAAATTGAATTGCCGGTTTAGAGAATTAATTGAAAAACAAAAAACGTGATTGAAATTCTACAAAGAAGCCTTGTCGTGAGAATGACCGAATACCTATTGATTGCCAAGTGATACATACAAAAATTCAGTTTTTCTTGTTTTATTTACAGTGCCGTCATAATGAACAATGGAATATATCCATCAACGGTATCGATAAACACAATTAATACAAAATGTAAAAAAGATGATGTTGAGAAGGACTATGACCCTTTTGAGAACAGAGAACTGGAACATCCTAATTCGTAAGTATGATTGTATAACCATATCATATAAATATTGTGACACGTTTGTAATAACGAGAAAGGTAAAACTTTGTTTTTAGATTTTTGGCTTGGCCATCCGTAAAAGTTTATCTAACCTATATTTTTCAATTACACAGGCATTTTATAATTGCTTTTTAACTTTAATTTCGGATTTCTTTTATTTTTCCCGTCGTTTTGCCTTTTTTTTTTATTGGGCAGCGATCACGGGAAAACTGGCAAATTGTACTAAAATAAAATATAAAAAACTGTAAGTAGGGCAGAAGCCCCGGTTTTGGCCACTGTACCGGTTTTGGCCACTTTTTGCTCTAAAAGTTTTCTAAACAACTTTTCGCTAATTTTGCTAAAGGCAATTAAAAAAAGGTGTTTTAAGGTACTTAATAATAACAACCGTTAGAATTCCATAAGTCATACGATTTTTGTTTCAATAAATCCCATTTTCTGTTTTAAAAAATGTTTTGTATGAAAATTTTAAGAAATTTGTTTTGGATGAAATATTTTACAAACCTTGGTTTTTTACAATTAAATTGTTATTTTACAATTGATTGGTTTCTAGAGCATTAGAATAAATTGATTTAACTTGGGTTTGGTTTTGATTTTTCGCTATACTTACAAAAGTTTAACTATCAATAAGTAGCCAAAACTGGTACATTTGGCACCACTCACACATTTTGTGCTATATCCAAAAAACTTTTTTACTTCTTTAAATTTGAAAAATGTACCCTTAAAGGTAGATAAATTATCTATAATTTAAAATATAATTTGTCTCCTAAATACCTAAGACCATTTAGTACTTAGTGCTTAAAATACAAAAAGTCCTTAAAGTGGCCACAAAGGGTACCTCTGCCCTACTAATCAAAAAATATGGTGGGCTATTTAAAGGTCTGTACTTAACTATCTATCAAACAAACATAATGTAACTTAAAAATAAACTATAAGTTAGCACTTAAAATACTGAAATCTAATTCCAACAACAGTTTGATCTCCTCGATTTTTTTATGCTTACTTACTTTATTATTTACAAATAAGTAGTTAATACATTAAACAAAATTAAAGTGATGTTTATAACCTTAATTTATGTTTCAGGGATGTCCGATCGTTCGCAAACCTCCTGAAATCCTCCCTCGGATCCGGGATCCTCGCCATGCCAGCCGCCTTCAAAAACGCAGGAACCATTGTCGGCATATTCGGTACAATCATATTGGGCTACATTTGTACGCATTGCGTATACCTACTGGTACTAAAACAATTTCCGCTTGTAGCTTAGATTACTAGTAACAAGAAATAAGTATGTTACTTTTTTACTTTCTATATACACTGGTAGGAACCTACATTTTTACCTATTACAAAATTATAACAGTCTAATGACTACAAAAAACGGACACTACAGTTCAATCACACAAGCGAATCTGTTAGTCCTACTTACGAAAAGAAAGTTCATACACCGATAAAATAAATGAAAGAAAATACACATACACCTAACAATAATACCCACTTTTAAGTGCGTTGAATGTTTGACTAGAATTTAGATTTTGCAAAAACAAAAGAACACATTGTTGATCTTTAAGCGTTGTTCATTTGTTAATATCGCTAACGATTGTAATCTTTCAGGTTAAGACTTCTCAAGAGGTTTCTAAGGTGTCTCGAGTACCATCATTAGGATATGCTGAGACTGTGGAAGCAGTGTTCGCAACCGGACCACAGTCATTGAGGAAAATCTCAAAGGCTTCAAGGTGATTTCCTTAATTCATATTGTGATTAATAACGACTGAACTCGGCCATGTGGTAAACATAAACATTGGGCAAAAACTATGACGTTTTTGTTCAATGTTTATGTTTACCACATGAGATATTTATTATTAATATTTTGGCACTGTTACAAAATAGAAGTATTAACTACTTATTTAATTTAACAACTGCAGATAGAGCACAAAACTTAAATCAAAGAAGTACCCTAATTAAATGCATAATAATAATAATAGGTACTGATAAAATTAGCATTTATATAGATTTAGTTCGATATGGATTTACTTTAAAATGTCATCTAGAACTGAAGTTTGTCGTATTGCATTGCAAATAATTATGTTTACGAGGAAATGGATGCATCGTTGCATTTCGCACGACAGTTATACAATTCTATTTAAGAGTTTTGGCACCAACAAATCTGACCATTAGGTATATGTTATATGTTTATTCAGAGCCTTCATAAAAATATGATGGTCCTAATCATAAAGGTACGTAGGTTTCTGTAAGCTATGTACCCAAACCACTAAAGAACAAGTAAGTAAGTATCCAATAAATGCCTATATTCACTACCTTTATGTATTCACTTTAGTGAAATTATGTTACTATGACTTCATTTTTTAGGTAATTAATACTCTGATAATATTTAATCATGTGCAGCACTTATAACATAAGTAAAGACAAAAACACAATTATAACGCAATTCCAGTAGGTAGTTGCTATTGAACCAAAACCCAAAACGCTGAATGCGGGCAGCGCAAGACCGATCGTTGTGGAGATCCTTGGGGAGGCCTATGCCCAGCAGTGGGCGTAGTTCGGCTAACATGATGATGATGAACCAAAACGTGTACTAAAGTCGATATAACTCACTAGCTTTCCGCCCGCGGGTTCACCCGCGTGGACTACACGACCGACGTTATCCCTCAGGAATGTGATATTTTTGCAGTGTCACTCTACAGCTCCCAAACTATCCACATAAAAATTACACGTGGATCTGTTGCTCCATTTTGACGTAAAAGACGAACAAACGAACAATCACACTTTCTCATTTATAATATTAGTATCTATGGATTATCTAAACTGTTAGGACTGAATCTGAACGTGTAGGTAGATAATAACTAGTAGCTTTGGTGTCAGAAAATACCTTTACGATAATAGCCGCACTAAACATTACAGAATGCAAGTATGCTAAAAGCACGGGAGAAGAATACATGGTACTACAAATTCCTCCTTACGCAACTTTACATCGACAGTAGAATCAAATCTCGTAAAACGTGACCGTCTGTTCTTGAAATTGATATTTAATTAATCACAATCGATCAGACAACAACCGTTCGAAATCATCTTCGAATTGTCACGTGCTGAGATCATGATACGTATTTCACAGGCCACATATAATATATTTCATGAGTGTGCTTTCTATTTTAAGCTCTTCCTATATAGACTGCAAAATGTTTCTTGCTGCATCGCTTACGAGATAAGCATGACCATGCCAAGAGACGAGATTTTTATAATTATCCATAACGTCTTAAATTATCTCAACAGTCATAAAGAGGCGACTGTTCTGGGGTGATTACCATTACCATTTAAAACAAATGGATATGGATGTGCGAATATTGACAAAAGATAATTTTTTCGGTTCCACTTGTGGTTGAATGAAGTCTACCTATTAGGTATATACTTATAGTCTATATAGTATTTCAATCTCTGCTTATTCTCTAGGTAAGTACAATGAAAAACCAACTTACTTTGAAAAGGTAAAATAAAATTCCTAATGACCTGAAATAAAAAAAACAGGACATTATATTAACGATACCGCAACTTTTAGAATAAACATTAATGAAACAATTTTATTTTGTAGGCTCAAGGAAAACAAAAATAAAGTTAGAATTCCTGATATTATCCTGACAGATATCCTAATCAGGAATAGAGTTAGATTAAAGTATTAGAAAGAAGAGCTATAAGTCTTTAAATGAATCCAGCAATTCCAACATCAAAAGTATATAACTACCTAAACATAAGTTCTTACAAAAAAAATACAGTAAAGGATTTTCCAATTTTTGTATGATGATATATCACTCACAGTCAATTTAGACTGTGATATAAATAAATTGAGACGAAACGCAGGCGAAGAAAAAAGATTATTGAAATGAAACACGTACATTATTTCTTCTGTCAAAAGGTAATAACAACTTTTTATTTTTCAGGATATTTATAGACTGGACGATGGCTTTCACCATTCTTGGCGCGTGTGCGGTGTATGTCATCCTATTGGTCGACTCGGTGGATCAGGTAATTTGGACCATTGTCAACTCAGGCATATGTAATCGGAGTTAATGACTCCATTACACGTGGAGGTGTCTAGGTGTATGAGCATGCTCATAATTAAGCTCGGAGTTATTCTCTGTCTGTCACGCGACACGATATTGTTGAAAGCCGTCCCTGAGCTTGAGGACTACAATTTTCTTAAATATGTATAACCTAAATCAAATAGTCGTTTGTATTTCAACCTCGTACTTACTTCTTTTATTTTTTTATTTGCAATAACGGGGTAGCTGATGATAAGGCTGAAGGTGGAAGCGCAGTACTCTCGAATCCTCCGATTACTGAGGAACTGGCTATTTTATCTCCAACTGCCGGAGCACAACAATGCTGAAAACCTCGTCGTTGTGGCGTCAGATTTAGATAAGATGGTAGTAGCTATTAGCTAGGCGGACTTTGAACAAGCCCTACCACCAACCAAACCGAATACTACGTACGCAAACTGTGAATCGAACCCGGGACCTCGGGTCTGATTCCGGTGGTGTGTACCACAAGACAACAGAGGCGGTTGAACTTTTGCGTAATATGAGCTTTTCAAGCGGAATCGTGAGAGTATAGGTAGGTTGTACCTACTCCTAAAAAATATTCGTTTCTCTTACTCTTGATCATGAAAAAACACCAGTACCTACTTCACTTACTTACTTTAGATTTGGGGAGAATGCAACACGGGTTACACGGGCATCCACACAATGCACGCAATGCGTCTATTTCAGTATTCTTCAGTAGCTAACTTAGTATTTTTAAAGGTTAAGGTTAGATTAGTTTGGTGATCAAATTAATTACAACCCGTTTTTTTTTAAGCCCCGACTGTAAAAAGAGGGGTGTTATACTTAATTTGACGTGTCGATGTATCTGTCTGTCTGTGGTATCGTAGCTCCTGAACGAATTGACCGATTTTGATGCGGTTTGTTTTGTTGTGATCGAGCTGGTTCTTAGCTGTAATTTGTGAAGATCTATTTAGACGTTTCAAGGTCATCAGCTCTTTTAATAATCTTAAGTAGGGATTAGACACACATAATGGGCAGTTAAGTACTTGCAAACTTTTGTGTGTAAATTAAAAAAGATGAAATAAAAATAAAATTTAAGAAACCCCCGACTTAAAAAAACTCACAGTTTAAAAATAAAATTTCGCTCTCAGTCGGGGGACCACAAAAAAGAGAAGTAGGTACTAAAAGTGTATAATTATATGTTGGGGGCCCCCCGACCGAGAGAGAACTTTCATTTTTAACTATATTGAGTTTTCTTTTTAAGTAATGTAGTAATAGCAATTTAAGTTTTTCTAAACTTATTTCAGATAATTGACCACTTCTATGCCGACAACGGCATCACCAAAACCATGTACTGCTCGATGCTCCTACTGCCTATCCTGGGGTTCACTCAGATCAAGAACTTGAAGTACCTAGCGCCGTTCTCCGGTATCGCCAATCTTCTCCTGGTGCTGACGTTTGTGATCTGCCTCTACTACATTTGTATTGACTTTCCGGAGTTAACAAGCCGGCCGATGTCGGTGGATATTGGGAATCTACCCTTGTTTATAGGGTAAGTTGAATGAAGTTATTATTATTTACTTTTGCTCTTAAGCAGTCTACAGTCTACACACCAAGCCCGCCGACCCGCCTACACAGCCACACCATATGCTTGGTCCAGTCACAAACTAATAAAAAAGTTAAACACATCTTAGATTTCTGCGCGAACTGTCCATATAAATAAAACACTTTCACGGATTTTTTCACGCAATTTATTTAACAACTTAGTTAAATTTTAGTTGTTTTTTGAGATTTTTTGGTTTATCCTATTTTTTGCTTTGGTGCGTTTTCTGTGATGTTTGCGAGGTACTCGTAATTTGTTACTTCGCAGTACTTGCTCGACGTGCCGAAGCTCGCCACTCAGGTGTTCATCATCGTTCATTACATTGGGCAAACAAAGAGAAGCATAGGGACGCGCGTTAAAGAACATGTAACTGACATCAAACATAGGCGCGATAATAAGTCTGCAGTGTGTGAACATTCATTTGAGGGAACCAACCATTATATAAGGTTTGACAAACCGCAGATCCTCGCTAGAGAACCAAGATACTTTCCCAGATTGATACGCGAGGCTATTGAAATTAGCAAATACCCAAATTTCAATAGAGAAGATGGTTGGAAGATACCACCAGCTTGGGACCCTATAATCCATCAAGTAAAGTCACAACCTAAACCACACACTGCAAGAACTAAAGATACGATTAGTTCTTTTTGCAAATAATTTTAATAAACGGAGATCGTCCCCCTTCGTGTAGTTTTCTTGCGAGTTCTTTCTCCGAAGGGCTCCAACTTTTGTGAACTGGTGGTCGAGTCAGTAACTTTTTGCTTTGCTATAAATAATTATTATCCAAATACTTAAACAAATCAAAATATTAAATTAATAAATCATTTTGTTATAATTAAATATAATGTTAAAATAATTAATACCTAACCGTATCCTGTTTCCGAACGAAAAACAAAGACAATTAGAGTGGGTATATTCTTTTATTAAAATCAAAAAATAGTGGGTAGTTTTCCGTGACCACGGCCCCTAGAAAGGTGCCGAAACGTCGGATAAACCAAAAAATCTCAAAAAACAACTAAAATTTAACTAAGTTGTTAAATAAATTGCGTGAAAAAATCCGTGAAAGTGTTTTATTTATATAATAAAAAAGTTGCTGATTTCGTGCAGCCGACAAAGTTGAAGGAGATGTAAAGTTGACAAGCCACGTCGGCTGGCGGGATCGGACACTTGCGCGAATCCATTTGCGCGAAAGACTTTTGCGCGATAGACATTTGCGCGAAAAGCCATTTGCGAGCGAAAGACACTTGCGCGAATGGACATTTGCGCGAATGGACACTTGCTCGAAAGACATAGGTATGTGCGAATGGACACTTGCGCGAATGGGCACTTGCGCGAATGGTAATTCTCTTCAATTACGTGATTTGCAAACTCGCGTCCACTGTCTGGTTGAAGAATTGACGGAGCGCCAAAAATACAAAAAATATCCAAAAGCTTATTCGAGCGACTTCGACGCCTCGTTTAGATGTTAGCACGCGTAGCTGTACAAACTTTGTCAAATGGTCTAGGCAGACTATTATAGGTCGCGCCAAACTTCTAGTCCGCTTTGAAGTTGCTTCGCGCAGATTGTACAGTAAGGTATAAATATTTATGTCCGCTTATTTTTATTCTGATTTAAAAAAAACTAAAAGGTGCTAAAAGGTTAAAATTGATAATCATTTTAATCAATAAAAAACAGTAGCTGATACCTATATTTTGCTACTGCGACGCGAATCGTGTGAAGTTCAGAGCGGACTAGAAGTTTGGCGCGATCTGTACTAATTTGAAGGAACGCGACGTGGGCAGGCCCCACGTGCTCGAACATGACGCAAGACCAGACCTAACATTACCCATCCAGGTGAGTATGGGTAAATTCCGAATTAAAATTTATTTCAGTTATTATTCGAACTTTACCCAAAACTTTTGGGTAATACTAAGTAAACCCTGGTAAACCTAGGTTTACTTCATCTTTTAGCATTAGCCGTAACATTATTAGCCCAAAAAAGGAGTTGTATTGTGTTTAGGGTTAATATGTAGGCAAGAATGTAAGTTTTTTATTCCACCATAACTTTTAAATGCCATAACGGATGGTATTATACCATCCGTTATGGCATTTAAAAGTTAGAATCGTTATATCACTCTGAGTAACACTGGCTATAAGTATAATGTTTTTTTAATATTCAATATGGCGGACGTGTGGCGCCATTAAAAATAAATGTTTTTTTTCTTTAACTATAGCAGTATAAGTATCAAATGAAAGGCCTCAAGGAGTACATTTCAAAATAATATATATAATTTGTATACATAAAAAACTCAAAAGGAAAAACCAAAAATTAACAATTAAAAATTAAAAAACACGACTGCCAAAATCGAAATAAAAACACAATTATAGTCGGGTGGCCTTTTAAATTTAAGTAGGTTAAGGTAATAATAACAACCGTTAGACTTCCATAAGTCATACGTTTTTTTTCAATTAATTCAATTCTCTGTTTTAAAAAATGTTTTGTATGAAACTTTTAAGAAATTTGTTTTGGATGAAATACTTTATAAAACTTCGTTTTTTTACAATTAAATTGTTGTTTTGCAATTGATTGGTTTCTAACTAGCACATTAGAATATATTTATTTAACCTGGGTGTGGTTTTGATTTTTCGCTATAGTTACAAAAGTTTAACTATCAATAAGTGGCCAAAACCGGTACATTTGGCATCTCTCATACATTTTGTGTTATATACAAAAATTTATTTCACTTTTTTAAATTTGAAAAATCTACCTTTAAAGTTAGATAAATTATCTTTAATTTAAGATATAATTTGTGTCTTAAATACCTAAGACCATTTAGTACTTAGTGCTTAAAAGTAAAAAAATCCTTAAAGTGGCCACAAACGGTACCTCTGCCCTACTTACTTATTCCACAGCAAGATCTTGCTAAAAAGCAAAAAGTAAAAAATTTTTCTTCAATTTTAGTCGTGTTTTTTTAATTTAAAGTTTCCCAAAAAAATTTAATTCTAAACATTTTAATATTATTATTTTTAATTAAATTGGTTCAAATGCAAAGATGACATCTTTTACTATAATTATTAGTCTTAATTCTTGCGATCTAACAAATTCAAACTTGACAGTAACATGTTGTTAACTTTTTAAATCAATTACTTCCATCTACTTGGGAGATGAGTGTTTTTTTTTCTACTATGGAATTACTTAGTGTTTTATTTTTCAATTTTACAGTAGTATTGTGATCGTCCTACTATATTAATAATAGGTCTTTACCTATGAAATTGCCGTTTTGTATGAAGATTTCTGTAATTATTTTTTTTCCATACTAACGTTTTTGTTATTATTTAACGACTAATATTATGTAAATTTACAAAATTTTACACACGCATTTATGGACATTTTAACTACTAAATGACACATTCGTTAAGAGAAAAAAATTTTTTTTTCACTAAGTTACAACTAATAAAGTACGAAATTCTGGAAACAAAAATAGTCGTAGCTTTCGGAATAAGTTTTTTCTATGTAAATAATCAAATATCGTGGTTATTAAATTATCAAAAGTTGCTCGATACGGTCTTAATGTAACGCAATATTAAAGAAATTATATATTTCTAATATTATAAAAGTTGTTAAGTTATATGTACAAAAGAAAAAAACGACAATTTCATATGTAAAGACCTATTATTATAAATGTGAAAGTTTATATGTTTGGATGTTTGTTACTCAATCACGCTAGAAATTTCTGAACGGATTTGGCTGAAATTTGGGACACAGATACTTTGTAGCCTGGAGAGGAACATCGGCTACTTTTTATCCCGGAAAATTATTACATTCCCGCGAGATAACGTCGTGAATTCCACGCGGCTGAAGCCGCGGGCGGAAAGCTAGTACTAAATATTTTCCTTGTGTTTCTTTCAGAACAGTTATCTTCGCAATGGAAGGTATTGGAGTAGTACTGCCAGTAGAAAATACGATGGCGAAGCCGCAGCACTTTTTGGGCTGCCCGGGGGTTCTCAACATTACCATGACAGTTGTCGTCCTCCTGTACATGATAATGGGATTCCTTGGGTACATCAAGTATGGGAATCTGGCACAAGGCAGCATCACCCTTAATTTGCCAACCGGTAAAGAGGAAATGTAAGTTTCAATTTCTTATACTTAAATCAGACAAATCAGTAATAAGACTGCAGATCAAATCGTTATAAGAAAGAATGATAGCTAAACAACATTACTGTAAAGAGGCAACTATCAAATACTTATCAGTGCAAGACTATAAACTCTTTTCAAACTCGTATCAAATTAATACAAAATATCTGAATACGTAAGCACTACATTTCTTCTATCTTTAGTCAAAAACGAGCCACCAACCTTGAATTGTCTTCTTCTTAAATTAAAAGACTTCATTATCTTCCACAGCCCTGCATTGATCGCCAAAATCTTCATAATGTTGGCCATATTGTTCACCTATAACCTACAGTTCTACGTGCCCATGGAGATCGTATGGCGCAACACCCAGGAGTATGTCAGCAAGCAGTACCACGGCGTGGCTCAACGCGTCATGAGAGCTGTTTTTGCTTGTCTCACAGGTTCAGGCTTTTTGCGTATTTTATGATACAATATAGGTATTTCTTCAAGACCAAGCCTTTATATTTTTCTCAAGACATGAGTAGTTCCGTGTACCAATAAATTTCGAAGGCTGATGAGTTTCTAGCGCCCGGTTTTTATGTCAGTTAATTAAAAGATGTACAGTAGGCCTATTCGCACCACGAGAAATTTTGTCGACTCTTTTCTGACTGTCAATTTGATTTTACAGTATAAGCGAGACAGGAACACGCGCTGTCGCTGTTGAGAGTAGGCTAAATTATTTCTTGATGTGTAGGTATACCTAATCGTCAATCGATCAATTTCGTTTGGCACTGAGATCTGAAAAATTACGTGTGTGCTCTAATCTAACATTCATTTTGTTGACCACGGGGGCTACGTACCTACTCGCATGATCGTTAGGTTTAAAACTGTTTATATTTACAGTGGTTGCAGCGGCGACTCTACCTCGACTGGAAGAAGTGATTGGCCTGGAAGGTGCCTTCTTCTACTCCTTCCTCGGTCTCATCACACCATCCATCTTGGATCTTATCTTCTCCTGGGAAAGAGGGCTCGGCAAATACAAATGGATACTCATCAAGGACACCATTTTAATAATATTCGGTACATTCGTTCTAGTTACCGGAGTGACGCAAAGTATCAGAGAAATAATAAAGAAAAATTCTGGTGGCGCATGATTGTGATAGGTAGTGTACAGAATCTGAAATGTAAATACAGTATTACTTATATTTTATTACTATAAACACAAAACTAAAAAAATAAAGCTTTTATAAAACAAGAATGTATTTTTTAATCTTCTTGATAGTGTGGCGTCACATTTATTTACCTAACTATTGGTGAACTTAATTAACTGCTTTGGGATTTTTTGTTCACCGGTAAATAAGCTATTTACAGTATTTTACCGTAACTATCCTATTTAAGTACATTTTTATACACGACGTTTTTAGTTTTTCCTATTCATAATTAAACTCATAACAAAAAAACTTCTACCTTATGTAAAAGAATCAAAATATTAACCTCTTGGTTTGAAAGGTATTTTTATGAAAACAAATTAACTAAACACCTACAACTATTTAAATTTTTGAAAAATATGTTAGAGTGTGTGTCAGATAACTCTGCGCGTGACTGGCGCGTTTTTGGCGCTAGTTACAGTGCATTTTTTTGTTCTAATGTTATAGAAAAGATTAGTATTCGATTTTTACCGCGCGCAGACTTATCTGACGAGCACTCTACTTCCGATTTGCACTTCCGGTCTGAATTTTTTTTTTCTTCTGGATCACATATTATATTGTATTTTTACAGTACGTAGAATTTATTTCTCTTTTGAACATCGAAAACCGCATACAAAACATATAAAAATTGGAATACTTACAAAACTTTAATATTCGCATACGTCTGCTCTCGCGTGTCTGCTCGTTCGGGTAGTCTAGATCATAGAATAATATTACTCACAAGGAGATAGACAGTGTCTATCTAGACCAGGATTTTCCGGGACGTCCCGCTTCTGGGTAAATTTTGAGCCGTCCCGCCGTGACCCCTTGCGGGACACCTTTTGTCCCGGAAATCAGTGATTATATGACATTAGTATCTATCTCGTACCAGTCCCCTCGGGTTGGGCAGTACCTATTTGTCGTCGAAGAAAATAAAAAATCAACCTCTGAAAAAGTATTGGGCCCTTATGAACAATGGCACAACGCACCTGGCTTTCTACATGTCTTTCAGATGGTGGTAGCTTCGATACCACCTTCAAATGCATCAGCAGAGAGAGTGTTTTCTCTCTACTTATGTCTCTGTGGAAATGGATGGACAGACAGCAGAAATAAGCTGTCTGACGACCACGTCAAGGCTGAACTACAAGTTAAAATTAATTTTGACCAAAAATGCAGTGATTTTCATTACTTTATAAAAAAATAAATAAAATAAAAATAAAATGCATTTATTTCAGACTTTGTGACATGTCCATATAGTTGTTAGTTTATGTTGCAAAATAAAAATTTGTTAAAATGCGCAAAATCGCAAAGTTTAAAAAAAATATTTAAACTTAATAATTTACAATGTTGGTCATACAATTTTGTTTTGATTTGAATAGTTAATTAGGTAAATGATTTAAAAAATGTATACTTTTTTTTCTAACAATTTTGTAAGTGGTGTGTTGTGTGTCCCGCGTAATATACCCAAGTCCCGGATGTCGCGCAGGGTAATCCCGGAAATGGATTTTTTGGAGTTGGCAAGCCTAATAGACACACTTATGGCGGCACTTTACGCTCGCCTAGTGGACGCGAGTGGGGGCGAGCGCGAGAGTGAGGAGACGACGCTCGTGTCGATCTCGTGTCGACTCGTGCGCCCTCGCCTCACCTCGTCGCCCCGCTCGCTATTTTGTCGGCATTTTGGTGTAGATCAAAGCGGCGAGTGGCGAGCGCGAGCGCGAGTGCGCCCTCTTCACGCTCGTGCCGTGCACGCTCAGTGTGCCGAGTTAATCTGTTCTTCAAGAAGGGTGATAAGACTCTCTTGAAAAACTACCGACCCATCTCGCTTCTGAGCCATATCTACAAGTTGTTTTCGAGAGTCATTACGAATCGTCTCGCTCGCAGGTTCGACGACTTCCAACCTCCCGAACAAGCCGGGTTCCGAAAAGGTTATAGTACCATAGACCACATTCATACGCTGCGGCAAGTCATACAGAAGACCGAAGAGTATAACTTGCCACTATGCTTGGCGTTCGTGGACTATGAGAAAGCCTTTGATTCGATCGAGATCTGGGCAGTGCTGCAGTCTCTCCAGAGGTGCCAAATAGACTACAGGTACATCGAGGTGCTGAGGTACTTATACCAAAACGCCACCATGTCGGTCCGATTACAGAACCAGAGCTCTAATCCTATCCAACTACAGCGAGGTGTGAGACAGGGAGACGTCATTTCTCCGAAACTGTTCACAGCTGCGTTGGAGGATATTTTTAAGCTACTGGACTGGAAAGGATTCGGCATTAACATCAATGGCGAGTACCTAACACACCTGCGGTTTGCCGATGATGTAGTTCTCATGGCTGAGACTTTGGAAGACCTGAACACAATGCTCGAAGATCTCAGCAATGCTTCCCAAAGAGTGGGTCTGAAGATGAACATGGATAAGACGAAAATCATGTCCAATGCCCATGTTGCATCCGCTCCAGTTAATGTTGGGAACATTACACTCGAAGTTGTTGACCACTATGTCTATCTAGGACAGACAATCCAATTAGGTAAGTCCAACTTCGAGAAAGAGATCTCTCGTCGAATCCAGCTCGGATGGGCAGCGTTTGGGAAGCTCCGGCATATATTTGCGTCCAAAATTCCTCAATGTCTCAAGACTAAGGTCTTTGACCAGTGTGTGTTGCCAGTTATGACTTATGGAAGCGAGACGTGGTCTTTTACTATGGGTCTCATAAGAAGGCTCAAGGTTACCCAGCGAGCAATGGAGAGAGCGATGCTTGGTGTTTCCCTGCTCGATCGAATCAGAAATGATGAGATCCGCAGGAGAACTAAAACGACCGACATCGCTCGAAGGATTGCTCAGTTGAAGTGGCAGTGGGCGGGACACATAGCGCGGAGAACCGATGGCCGTTGGGGCGGAAAGGTTCTCGAATGGCGACCGCGAACCGGACGACGTTCCGTGGGCAGGCCCCCTACAAGGTGGACCGACGATCTGGTCAAGGTCGCGGGAAGCCGCTGGATGCGGGCAGCGCAGGACCGATCGTTGTGGAGATCCTTGGGGGAGGCCTATGCCCAGCAGTGGGCGTCGTACGGCATCATCATCATCATCATCATCATTTGATGATGATGATGATGTAATCGAAATACACATTAATTACACTGTTCTATTTTTGTGTATAGTATATATGTATACATAATATTGGACTACATTTGAAGCCCATATTTTGTCCTTATATGGGCATAATGTGGGCTTCAAATGTCAAATGAAGCTCATGTCCATATCCATATGTTTTTGCCGGTAGCCTCCCATCTTTATAAATTAGGTAAGTACGTACGTAATTATAATTAGCTAACGCGCACAAAGCTGTTGCAGCAGCGATTTCCATCACGTCCAAGTTTCTGCGGCAATGAGTGAGCTAACCAAGCGTGAAGAGGGGTACCACTCGCCTCGGCATCACTCGCCGAGCGCCTCGTCCGAGCGTAAACTTTCGCGCTCGCCACCGCACTCGCGTCCACTCGGCGAGCGTGAAGTAGAACATATTCCGCCACCTACGCCGCGCTGCACCGCTGCTTATTGGGCATGAAGCGCGGTGCTTGGCAAGTTTTTTACTTGTGTTAATTTCTCTGTATTTCTTCTATATTTTTAATTTTTTGGCCGTAACCTTAACTATTTATAACATAAAAAAAGTAAAAGATAAGGATTTATCCAGATATATTTAATACAGATTTTCATTCAAATATGCCTACAGATCGATATAAATAGCTTTTTATACAAATTGTAACCTTATACAGATTTTTTCTAGTTTAAGTAAATTTTGTATGAACTTTGTAAGAAGACCTACAGATTTTTATTTTTGCGAGTGACCCGCAAAGCGGTTCAAGAGCGTCCCGAGGCGAGGCGAAGATAACGTTACGATTCCGATTAGTGTGCTTTGCAGTAGGGGGTTTCATACAAAGAATACTGAACCGCTCGAGTTGATACGTTTACGAACCGTTTACGAGTTGATATGTCTGCTGTGACCATAATAGGGTTGACCAGTTGTATTCCTTCAATGGGCGATTTTCTGAAAGCTCAGTCACTAGATGGCGCTGTCCCATCTATGCAGTTAGAAGGAACGGAACGTTATAAATTTTACTTTGACGCGACTTTTTTACGTAAAACGGAACGTCAGACAGATGTTATTTATTTACCTAAATCTTTAAATTTACCTATTTCGTTTCTGTTCCTCACAGTAGTACTTATTTAATATATTATTAGTTTCCTTGGGGTTTTTAAAAAGTAATTAATTTAAATATGTTTCATACCAAAATATACCATAGACATGTACATACTTATTCAACGCCATCTAGTGGAGCAATTCGAAGCTTTTTTTTTTAAATGGCCTCAGAAAATCGCTCATTCAAGTTATCTAGGTAAGTAGCTAAAGATGGAAAGAAGCTGGATTCCGTAGCGGATAGGATATTTACAACAATTTTATCATAATCACCATGTAGTTTCTTAAGCTACGATTATTTACACTAAACGCCTTCAAAAATGATCTTCAAACATAAATTAACAAACACTAAAAAACAAAAAAAATAATAAGAATTTTAATTAAAAGAACGATGATGCGTGACTTTTTCTAATTTATCTTGGTAAGTACTATGCGATTATTTTAAGAATAGGATAGGACGGGTTGTTGACAAACTTCACTCTGAAAAGGTACAGTTCGCAAGAAAGTGCAAAACAAAATGAAAATAGTTTTTTTTTATTTTGGCAGATGGTGGTTTCGGTATTGCCACTTTCAAAACGAAGTTATTTATTTTTAAATCAAATTACTTCTCTTTTTCTTCGTACACAATTTTACTACTCATGCCCTTCGTTATGCCGGCGCTGGACCACGCCATACATAGCACAAACATTTGAACAAATGTTTGGACACATGTGTAGCACGGGTATGTGAGTATTTGTTCAAAGCTTTGATAAAATAGGTACTAGAACATATTTCTACAGTACTTTGCAATGCCAGAAGGAAAAGGCGGTTAAATCTTCAATGTCTTTGTAGCAGTAGCAGCTGCAGTGCAGTAGCAGCTCAGACCAGCTGGACGATGATTCTCAAATGAGTGAAATAGAAGAAGTGGAATAGCATTAGCAGACATAATGTGTTTTGATTTACAATTGGCGGATTCACGAAAGGCGCCCCTCCCCGAGTGGCTTGATTGAATCGTTCCCCGTAATACCAATGAGGGATTTTCTGACAGATGATTAAAAAAGAAAAAAGTTAGTTCCAAAAAACTCAACAGATGGCGTTCATCAGACATGGGTTTGCTTTTTTTAAATTTGCTGGCAAGGGCCCTGTTTAACCATTTTTACAAGTCTACAATTATGTAAGAAAGCTAGTGAAGTACTTGTATTTTTACTCTAGTAGAACATCAGAATCACAAGTTACTTTTACAAAAATACTTTTACACCCTAGGGTGCAATGCAGAGTTTTGAACCCGCTGCTCAGTTTAAAGGCCTGGTCAGACGAGGGACTGTCCGCCGAGTACTTTTTTGTCCATCGATATAGATCTCTTATAAATTGTATCGAATAACGCACACAAGGAACTAAAAGTACCGCGGACAAAAAGTCCCCGAAAGTACGGCGGACACCGAGAGACTGGACTGGACAAAAGTTCGCGGTAGTCCCCGAAAAAAATAGAACAAACGTAAATAGGCGTAACAACGGCATTGAGCGCCCGATAGTGAAGTACGTCTTCGGGCAACAAATGACCGCACACTATATGCGTTGAGTCCGCGACAAGTACCCGGAGGAAATATTTTGGACGTACAGGGACTTTTTGTCCCACGGGGACAACAGTCCTTCGTCTGATTAGGCCTTAAATATACATCACTTTTCGATTATGAGAAATGAAAAATATTTATCAGCCAATGCATTTATATGTCATTAGGTATTCCAATGACACTCTTTTTTGTTACCGTAAAAAACACTTGTAATTTACTTCGTGAAACAGAATTTACAAGTCCATGTTACATTTCGAAGCTTGTGAACTTGTAAACTTGTATCTTTCGAGAAGTAGGCCCATCTCTGTGTGGTAATAAACAATAGAGGTGAGTGGATTCATGTCTGGTCAGCGACATCTATCGAGCTAATAAATAAACATTTTTTTTTTAATTTGCTGGTAAAAAATCTCTCATACCCGGCGCACCCTGGTAACAGCTAGATTCTGCCGAATCTAACTTCAATCAACGTATAGGGATAAATGTGATAGTAAAAAACCACGAACCGATGTTTTTTACTATCACATTTTCCCCTATACTTACAAAATTGCATTGTGAATGCATAAAAATAATTTAAAATCTCAATTCAATCAACCTGCAGAATCTATCTGGCCAATCCTTTTACCATGATAGACCAATACAATTTTTCACTAGAACCCCAATTTACCAATTTTATTGTAAAGTTGATTATTAGCCTTTGTCCTCAGAGCAATACGAGGGCATTAACCCGGCCCCTGGGGGGATAGAGTCCACCTCTCTGTACCTCACTGGGGTAATTCCTGTCCGGCGCGTCCACGTCGCGGGGGTGGGCACCACACACCTCAGTAGGTCGGGGTGTGCGGTGGCGGAGTTCGGCAGGGACCCAGTTCTGCGGGGTATAGCGCGGAGCCCGTGCCCAGGGTTACGGGTGAAGACCACAACGGCTGTGAAGGCGGAGATGGCATCCATCGGTACGGCAGAGCAGGCGGAAGTGGCAAAACTAACATTGAGCCAACCACGCATATTGTGGTAAAAGGGTCTTGTTGGAGTTACCTTACCAGGCACGGTAATGTAATAGAGCAGGTGGCGGAGGAGATCGAAGTGGTCCAACGGTAGCGCTCATAACCCTAAGATGGGCCAGTGCCTTGGCGTCAGGTGGCAACCGGCCGTAAAAACAAAGCCAATCATCATAACTCCAAATCATGAAAAGTACAAATAAGAAAAGGGCAAATAATGCTAGGGCGTCCCCCTCAAGCGACGATAACAGTGATGGAAATGCAACAAATACTAGGGCGTACCCCCAAAGCGACGCAAATGTCATCAGAGCACCCGGGATATCACCCATGATGCGCATAGCGAGCTGGAACGTGGGCTCGATGACAGGATGCAGCTCAGAACTCAGCGAAGTATTACATCAGTTACTTAGACCCGTATTCTAGAACGATACTCAAGTGGAGATCTCTTCTCAAGCTTAGTTAGAAAGGGATGCGAAAACATGAACCGAATACATTCATCCCTTGCTTACTATACTTGAGAAGAGATCTCCACTTGAGTGAGTGTCGTTCTTTAATACGGACTTCTCCACGAACGCAGCGTTCGTGAAAAAAGCGCTCGGAACGCTTCACAATAATGCAGCAGCAACCTACTTGACACGGTTTGTTGTGCCATGGAATGCCCCCAATGTCACAGGTTTTTCAGAGAAGCCGGTGGCAAAAAAGGACAAAGCAGACAATACCTAAAATAAATAATTTAAATGTTACAATGTTCGAGAAAATAAGAATCTTGTAAGACTCTTGTTTTAATTTTTGAATGGATAGAACTCACTCACTCTTGCCTGAACGGATTAATCTATAGATTTCGTTGCTGCTGCAATATCAGCCCCCGGATTCACAAACCGTTGGAAACGCTCCCGACAGCGGAATGTATGCATTGTCTCTGTCACTCACTATAGAATAGGCAAAGACAAAGCACAGAATTCAAATCAGATTCTGTTTCCGGTGGTTCGTGAATCAGGGGGCATCAGAGGTCTAAAGGGCCCCGAAACCAAAACCAAAACCTCCGAATAAAATCCATTTTGTCGTAAACTTCCAATGGATTGCTTTGTTCTCGTATTAGTTTACGCCACGCTTTTTTCTTTCTATTGCGGAAAGCTTTCGTCCTCCAAAAACCACAGAATTGCTTGTTCATTCATTTAATAACGAACAAAATTATCAGTGGTATTCCACTTATCAAAGATCTTTAATCGTCCTCGTCCAATTTCTTTGATCAAATATTTGAGATAAGTGGAATACCACCCTTAGCAGGCTTTTTATAGCTGCTTGAGACCAACTTTTTAAAAACTGCTAATTATGACAGTTTGGCAGGCCTGCTGGCATGCTAAAGTGAGCTCATGGTACGTTTAGCAACGCTGTTTGACTGGTGAACGACTAGGACTAACAGCGTTGCTATTGTTATGGTTCATGGTACCGATAAGCAGGGCAGTTTTTTTAAGGCTTAAAAATAACTGCTAGAGCTTGTGGTAAGCCCCCAGCAAGCTTACGCACTGTCGTTTTACGTCGTGCGTGCATCGTGCTCGGATGGACAGCTCGGATGGATAATGCGTAGAGGGCTTTACCGAGAAGACCGACTCGACATACTTGACGCCAAATACTCCTAGAAGCATTGGAATGTAACACACCTACATTCTAATGAAAACATAAAAACTATATTAACATACATAATACGTATTATCTTATCTGTAATAATACTCAAAAATTGGCAGTATGGCTTAACGTCTTCGCCTGTCCAAAAGGACGAACTTTTTTACTACTACTACTACTGTCAAACAAGACAAGATAATGGCGGCAATATTTAAAAGTTTACTTTCGATGTGTTATGTGTTTGTTTTCCAAATCAAAAAGTTTTGAGAAAGCGATTTTACTTCAATACATTCACCATCGAATGAAAACTACTTTTTTGTTGTTGAATATATTAAGTAACCTTTCCATCGTAAAGAATAATAACACAAATCTGCCAGCCAACAGGTACACATCTGAATATTTAGTACATGGTTTCCTTGTCTTGTCTATTTTAGGACGGATTGTCATCTCTAAAAACAGTGAAACGAATGTTTTGTAACAAATATTTAGCTGGCACAGAAAATAACTCTCGTTTTGTCAGTCAGTCTCAGTTCAGTTCATCGACTATTGCTTTGCTTTTGTCTACTCTGCTGATCTGCTCTGCATAGCATTGAAGTGAAAGGAGAATAAATTAGTCCTCTGGAATATGAAGCTACAAAAGTGTAGTGTATATTAATAAAGTGATATTTTACAAAATAAATCGAATGCTGAAAAAAACATGCCGCTTACACTCAATTCTAAAATAGTAAGTAATTAATTGTAACATAACCTAACTTTATTTCAAGGTACTTTTTGATTTTACTGATTGTGTATTATCTTCCGATACACCATCTAACTGATAATGTGTAAGTACGTTTGATTGTCTGTTTTATTATGGCCTAAGCTTTTGTCCAAGCAAGATGACCCAAAGCGAAACTGCTAGTAGTGCTAGTGCGGTTAGTATTTACTATACATGGATCATCGAACTTGTGTCGTCACAATCATGCATGTTCCGCCTCCTAGTTTGTAATTCTTGTTTTGTGGTCATTCGGCTTTATGTTGTGTAATGATGAAAATGTGCGCTTTGTCACTGTGACGTGACGTGATAATAATCACTTGATGAAAGTTCAAGGCAATAAGTAGTTCCTATCGTATTGTATCTGAGTGGAGTGTAAGTCGATTTAATAGCGTAATTTATCAAGGAGTGTAATAGCTGAACAAATAATAAAATAATATTCCTAGCTTTATAAGACAGCACAAACATGAGTAATCTAAAGTTTGTTGTAACAGAATTCCTGGAGAAGCAACAAGTATGTATACATAAAGCTACCTAGATTGTATATTGTTTGATGTACCTACTTAATATAACCTTGCTTTTAAGATTATCTATCATCTTCCATAACGTAGGTAAATGACATTCAACTCAATGTCATTGCAAATTATTCAAACCTTTTTATAAAACTTCAGGCTCAGTCATTTGTTTCTTAACTAAAATATATTTATGATGACAGCAATCATTAGAAGACTCATTAAATTTTAAAATAATGATGTAAGTGTGTTGAATTTTAATAAATTACTAATCCATAAGATTGTAAGTAACTAGTTACTTATTAGAATATTGTGTTATCATTGTGTTTGCACCTAAGTATAGGTCCAAATGTTGGCATAAAAGAACAATTTTTTTTTATAACTTAATTCCATTTACTTCCTAGTTATTACCGGTGGTAGTCGGAGCGGCATCGATAATCATCCTAGTCACAGTCACTGCAAACTGCTTATGGGGCAGAAAAAAGAAGCCTCAAGTAAAAAAAGCCTTAGTTGATGCCAATGTAAAATATCCATTGCCCCTCATTGAGAGAGAAGAGATCAGCCATGACACAAGAAGATTCCGCTTTGGCTTACCGTCTGAAGAACATGTGTTAGGTAAGATTTTTTATAAAAATATTGAATTAAACAGTAAGTATTTCATTTGATAACAACTAATGTCAATGTCTAATAAGTAAGTTTCAAGAATTAAGAAAATATGACTACACAACAAAAATACTAATAGTTCCATTAGAGACTAAAACAAATAAGGATTATTGTGATGCTATGATATTGTAACTAAACAGAGCTTGGCATATACTGATTGTGCTTACTTACATGTTTCTGCCCTTATAGTGTAGGCAATGAACAGATTCTTTGTATGGAGACCCACACATTAATTCCTCAGTCTATGAAAGTTTGCTGGGTTATAAAATAGCATGAGCCATAAACTTTTAAATGATTATCCAAAAAAACTCACAAGGAAGTTAGGTATTTATACCTAAATATACAAATCTGTTTATATATTGAACCAAGTAATTTCTCAGTCTAAATTTATTAAACCAAATGAGTTATTTATACTAGTACATGTGATACTTGATAAAAATCCAAAACTTTTTCCAAACATGAGTGCACTTTTCAAAATGGTATAATTTCGTAAAAAAGTTCGACAGAGACATTTTTCAGTCCAAGTCAACGCAATTAATTTATTAAAATTTGGTGTTTCTGCTGGGATATTTTTTTGGATATTTCATATTATTGTTTTTATACGTTACATGAATATGTCCGGTGAAGAAAGTTTAGATGGTGCATTTTTCCTAAAAAGATATCAATGAAATAAGACTTTTATTAAAAAATACCTAACCCTCTATTATTATATTTTTTTGGAAATTTATACCATACTTTTAATTTATTGATACTTTATCATGCTGTAAAGTTTATCCTGTCTGAGGAATTACTTTGGGGGCCAACTAGCTTCATTGCCTACACTATTAAGAGGATCAAATAAAATTGTATTTTTGGCAGATTCAAATATCATATCAATATTATTAAAAATTAAATATTACAAAAAATCAACCCGTCTCTCAACTAACTCTTGGGACTCGAATCCAACCTATAAATATTCATAAAAATTTAAATAAATTTTAATGTAAACCCTATATAAATTTACAATATGCAAAATATTTTGCCATCAATAGCTAATTGAAAATAACTTTACTAAATTGTACTGTCTTCTTTCTAGGAATGTCCAATAGACTTTATTCATACTAAATACATAACTAATTAGGGTTAATGAATGACATATTGTAGGTAAATTAAATACTGTCACATTAAATATCACAGACTGTAATGTATTTGTTCTACTTATTAGTCTATGAATCACTCAGTCGCAAGTTTTCCACAGGTCTACCGATTGGTCAGCACATACATTTGTCTGCAAAAATTGATGATGATCTGGTCATACGAGCATACACCCCTGTGTCAAGTGATGAAGAAAAGGGATATGTTGACTTGGTAATTAAGGTATGAAAATAATTAAAGATACATACTGACAATATCATATAATTTTTAGACCATTTTTAATAGAAAACAAATTTCATTACTACTCCAATTTTGCAGGCTTAGAAAAATCTATTGAAGTTAAAATAAGGAAGAAGTATTTTCTGCAATATATTTTTTGTTGATAATAATGATAATTATAGAAACATTGCTTTTTCAAATTTTTTTTTACCTACTTTTTCATTCACAATCCAATTTTCATTATTGAAAACAAAATATTAGAAAAAAACAATTCATCCATCAAACTAGGTACTTATGTATTAACTTAGCTTAGAAGATGGGTAGATTTTTTCTAATATTTCATTTTGAAAAACTGGGGCTTGTTTATATTAATTTATTTTATTAAATGCTTAAAAATATTTACTTTAACATTTTAAATGTTAGTTGCACCAAAATAAAATAGCACTCAAATAAATATAGTTAATAGTTCCTTTCCTTCACTTTCAGGTATATTTCAAAAATGTACATCCCAAATTCCCAGAGGGAGGAAAGCTATCTCAATATATGGATAACATGAAACTTGGTGACACTATCGATGTTCGGGGTCCTTCTGGAAGACTGCAGTATACGGGAAAAGGAACATTCCTAATCAAGAAGCTGAGAAAAGACCCTCCCGTTAAAGTTGTCGTCAAGAAGCTGAATATGATTGCAGGTAAATAACTTTCATCCATTACTATCAAATAACGGCTTCAAGATTTAATTATGATAATTAGCGATACAAAGAAATGTTACTTATAATAAAACTAGCTGACCCGGCGCGACTTCGTTCCCGTGGCCCTACCCCACCACTACTCTACCCATGAAGCTCGACTTAATACTCTGAGGTAGCTGGAGTTCTCACCCTGAATAAAAAAGTGTACCCAGCAAATTTGACATTTATGTATGTAGTGGCTGTCAGTTGTCTCATATGACCATACGTATTTTTTTAAAGTGTAGGTGAGACGGAAGACAGCCACTGTGTAATTTTTGGTGACAAAAAAGTGCTAGTACTGCACTCTCCAGTTACCTCAGTATTAAGTCGAGCTTCATGACTCTACCCCTACCCTACCCCTACCCTGCCCTACCCTACCCCTACCTCTACCCTACCCCTACCTCTACCCTACCCCTACCTCCACCCTACCCCTACCTTACCCTCCTTCCCCTTATTTTCTCACCCTTAAAACCTTCCTTGGACTTCCACGAACATTTCAAGACCAAAATTAGTCAAAATCGGTCTAGCCGTTTACGCGTGATGGCGTGACCAAGAGAAATAGGGATTCATTTTTAACCGACTTCTAAATCAAAAAGGAGGAGGTTCTCTATTCGTCTGTATGTATGTTTTTTTTTTTTTTTTGTGTATGTCCACCGATTACTCGAAGACGGCTGAACCGATTGAAATGGTTCAAACGTAATTACATCAGGTTGGTTTCCAAGTTGGTCCCATTTTTTGAAATTTTGAAATCGGTTCAGTAGTTTTCAGGAAATCTTGAAAATACTGTCGTTTTCGTTACCACTTTAAGTGAATTCAATACGTATCTTTAGGCATAACTCCTTTGTTTATAAACCGATTTAGATGATTCTTGTTTTGTTAAAAAGGGGATACCTCAAGGTATCCCCTTTTTAACAAAACAAGAAAGACGACAAAGAAGACTTCAAAGTACTTACGTTATTTATTTGGTGAGGAATTATTTCTTACTTTTTTGATGTGATTTTTTTGAAGGCGGTTTTATTTTTTTATAAAAATAATTTTTTTATATGTCGCAGGGATTTTGTCAAAGTCGTGATATTATAATTCCACTAGTGAAATTATAATTTCGCGTGATATTATAATTCCACTAGTTAAATTATGAATAGACAATGAAACAATCCATAAGTTCTATTGATACAAAAAAATAACCACGAAATTTAAGGCGATCGCCTTAAATTTCTAACCTATCACGTGTTCTATATGGCTCGCAGCCGTGTGCATACTGTCTCGTAATGTCTATTCATAATATCACGCGAAATTATAATTTCACTAGTGGAATTATAATATCACGACTTTGACAAAATCCCGGCGACATATATAGATAGATAGAGTTTAATTTATGCGGATTGAATAAAAGTGCGTTTAAGGCCCCAGTTCACCAACAGTTGGTTACGTTAACCGTTGGTTAGTAAAGTTGGTTGGTTAACGCACGTGATTGGTTTTCGTATGGATTAACCATCGGTTAGAGGTAAGACTCGTATCTGTAAACATCTGTTGATCTGGTAAAATGGAAAGCCGCTGGATACGGAAAGCGCATGACCGATCGTTTTTGGAGATCCTTCAGGTAGGTAGGTAATCGATCGAAATTCAATAATTTGCTGTAGATGCAAAGTAACAGATAAACTAATATGACTGTGATAAGAAAACACGCCAAATCATGATTTCTTGTCACGTATTTTTTTTCTAATCTATTGATTGTCGTTTAACGCGTGATTATAAAGTTAGTTATAAACTTTTGTCTCTTTACATTGAGTTACAACTTATAATCTCTTTACAATGTCGACAGAAAGTCACCAGTGTTTACTTAATTATTATGTAGGTAAGTACCTATTACGGTGTAGTTACGACTAAACCAGAGAAACTGCAGTGCAGATCACTTTGAGTAGCAAGCTACATCGACTACGTGTAGTAACTGCAGTGAGTTGATACACAGAATAATATTTGTAGGTTGATATACCTAATTAACTGCAATAGAGTTGTACCTACCTACGTTCGACTTCGTACAGTGTCGTGATATCAACTTCACTTCGGCTGCAGACGTGTAGTGCAAAGAGTACTATTAATCCAATCCTACTAGTCCTACTAATATTATAAATGTTTAGAAGTTTGGATGTTTAAATGTTTGTTACTCAATCAGGCCAAAACGGCTGAACGGGTTTGGCTGAAATTTGGAACTAGATATTTCGTAGCCTGGAGAGAACCATATGCTACTTTTTATCCCAGAAAATATCACATTCCCGCGGGATAGTCCACGCGGGCGAAGCCGTGGGCGGAAAGCTAGTGTATAATATGTTATTCTAGTGTCGTGTCGACGCACGCTGTCCATCCCGACTGCAGTTAAGGCGATACTCGGAAAAATTATGCTGAAGCGAGATAGCAATGACAAAACGACGCGCGCGGGAGCGAGACAGGTTTTGTAGATTAGGCAAAAAAAACACAAAATCACTTCGTATTAAAAAACTACAGCGATTTAAAAAAAATGCTTCTATACGATCCTAAATATAATTGGTGTCCACCAATTAAACTAATTTCCAATAGTGTAAGTAACCCCATTTAAGAATAATTTTGAATTTTCGTATTTTTAGAGGTCTTTTCGAAAAGAAAAAGTGTCGAGGCAAAATCATAAAATCGCGTTTTTGAAACTATACGATTCCAGATAAAGGTATGAAGAAATATATATCTTATTACCAGATTTGTGACAACTGTAACCGTCCTATAGTTTTAAATCAAAAAGTCCATACTTTTTCCGAGTAGCGGTTTAAGGCGCCTTAAGGCGCTACTATAAGAAATAAGAAATATTTATTGTCACAATTTTTTACATGTTAGTGATGAAGTCCCTGACCCCTATATTAGGTTTATCACCTGAGTGACAGAGGCCAGTGCCCTCTTCGTTACAAAGGTACTTCAAATAATAAATTAAATCAACAATAAAAGCATACAAAATTCTACTTTGGAACTTACAGTAACAAACAACCAATTACCAGAAAGAAATGTGTGTGTGTTTGAGTGTGTGTGCGCGCGTATGTGTGTGTATGTGCGTGTAATTAATTTATAATAAAGACTCAGTTTGCTCATAGGTAAGGGTCAGCAACCAATTTCTTATTTTAACTTTGGCTTCCCTAAGTGTTAATGGGTAAAAATCTACTTTTTTATTAACTTTGTTGTATAGATACTTAGAGAAGAATGCATGCTGCCGTTTAGCAAAAACTATAGGACGGTTAGAGTTGTTATAAATCTGGTAATAAGATATATATTTTTTCATTCCTTTATCTAGAATCGTATAGTTTAATTTAATATCGACTACACACACATCCGACCACGTGAAGTTGATTTCACGCACGACTGAACTGAACGAAGTCTGTCGCACAACTGTATGCAGTCAACCAACATACATTTATAGAGACTGCGCGTGGGTAGTTGCCGCGGGCCGTGTTATATACCAGGATATTACACTAAATACATACTTATTTTTTTGTATGTAGGTATCTATAGTAGATTCTCTTCTACTGGAGTCGGACAAATCTACACGGATAGCAGATTTTCCATAAAATATTCTAAGTTTACGCAACTTAACAATGGATGTCGTAAATGTTTTTCCTTTTTTAAAACCGAAAAAACAAAATGTTTTTAAATATTCATTGACGTAATTTAAAATTACTGCTTTTGAATTTGTCATAGATAGAAATTAGACCTTGGAGAAGGTGGAAGGATAAAGCAGGCTTCTTTTTAACTTTTTATTAGGCTTTGAATTTGAACCCTTAGGATTAGGAGTGTGTGTGGTATAACCGAATTTCACGCGGTAAAATTAGCGGGCTAATAACAGACTGGCAGATCTATATTGTATGTGAAAAATATTGGTCTTATAAAAATAAAAATGCGTGCGTTGTTCGATGAGTTGTATTCGAGCGAGAGCAACATGACATTCGATTCATGATCAAACAGTAGGCAAATGAAAAACGAGGCATTCTGTTTGTGCACAAATACTACAGGAAAAATACCACCTTTTGGCGGCAAAATATGTACGTCAATAATTTAAACCACAGTGTAATACTTTATTAAAGTAGGCACTAGAAATGAAGATCAGCAGAGTCCCACCAAAATTTAGGGGTCCTGCCCACTCCCAGCGGTATGGGCATAGGAAGATTAGGAAGGTGGTATGGAAAATTTAAAAAATGCAAATTTTACAAACAAGGCGAGTGGGGTGTCATTTTCTATGTAGGTACCTAACTATTATTTGGCGCTGAATCGAATAAGACCATGCGTACACATACCTAAGTACTTAAAAGATAAATATTTTGTGAGATATGACGGGTTTTTGTTAGAACAAATGAAAAAAGTTCTTACGTTTCATTTCGATAGGTACTTTAATCATTTACCCAAATGGACCCCCCCCCCTGACGAAAATTCCTGGGTACGTGCTTGTAGTAGTACCTACTAGTAGACTACCAGTAGGATTGGCCGCGGGCGGCCTTAATATTCGGTTTTTGTAAAACTGTGAGTGGTTGAACTATATAGGTACTCATTAATAACAACAAAAACTCGTTTAATAACGATGCTTTGGAGTCAAAGTTGTTAAATCAAGGCCAACCTAATATTGTGGCCGTAATTACGAATAATATAGATAGGTACTACGTTCACCGGCTTAAAATCTCAGCTATGAAGATTTCAAAAATAAACCAATATTCTTAATTTTTATTTGTGTCTAAAACGTTAATATAAATGAACACTACCTATACTAACTCAGCAAAAGCAAACACAACAAATTATATTTTATTTTAATGAAAGATTTTTTTTTTCACGATATGACCTAAGTCAACTCAAAATAAAAAAAAATTGCTTGTATAGTTATAGATAGGTACTACGTTCACCGGCTTAAAATCTCAGCTATGAAGATTTCAAAAAATAAACCAATATTCTTAATTTTTATTTGTGTCTAAAACGTTAATATAAATGAACACTACCTATACTAACTCTGCAAAAGCAAACACAACAAATTATATTTTATTTTAATGAAAGAATTTTTTTTTCACTATATATACGACCTAAGTCAACTCTAAATAAAAAAAAATTGCTTGTATTGTTTAGACACCATCACTTTAAGTATATTTTATTTTTATCCGTTGTTTTCAAATGATTTGAATTTCCAAACGCGTCTTTGAGCAAACGACGCGTGTCATGTCACACTTCTGAAAATAGACATAGGCAATCTTAAGAATTTACTACCAACACCTGTACTAAATACATGTAGTCTCGTTATTTACAATATTAATTGTTCTGTCGTCTGCCCCAGGTGGTACTGGCATAACGCCAATGCTCCAACTGGTCCGTCACATCTGTCGCGACGCTAGCGACCCCACTGAGCTCAGACTGCTGTACGCCAACCAGACGGAGGAAGATATCCTTTTGAGGAACGAACTTGAGCAGTCCCAGAGTGAACATCCCAACCAATTCAAGCTGTGGTACACCATCGACAGGCCTGGAGAAGGTATGTTTCTATGCTAAGAAATTTAACTTAAAATGAGTACAGTGCGACCTACTAAGGTTGATACTACTAGATGAATACTATGAGTAAAATATTTTTGGGTTTTTTTTATTTTAAGTCTCTCCGCTGCCCCTGATAGGAAGTAAGTAGTAGTGACAATGTATAGGTGTTTTCATAAAAAGTCTTACAATATTTCAATTAGATCATAATCAATTTAAAAGGTTAAAATATTGATTATAAGTTAATCACATTTATCATAATCATTCGATCAATCATATAGCGGTGTTAGATAACTGTGAGAATAGTTGTCTGAAGGTAGGTACCTCTAGATATAGGTATACCTATACTTTATGAAAGACATACAAGACCTTCGTATTACTAAAAATAATAAGTAATTACTTACGTGTGATCGACAACACACGAAAGTTAAACTAGAAATTCGAAAAACCTTTATGAGGTACACCGATATGCAACGTGTTCATGAAATTTCTTTGAAACAAACCGGAATTTAGTTTATAGGAAAAATTGTGATGGAAAAGAAACCAACCAGATATAGCGCCATGTGTGCTTTCAGGCGGGAGATACTTACTAGTGTTTTTTTTTCATCACATTTATTCCTATGATTACAGAATCGCAATTTGAATCGTAATTTAGTTTGGTCAGATTCAAGACAAGAATCGATTGCACTATTAAAAACAATGCGTTTAATTTCATCTATGAATGTCGTGCCCCCAGCCAGATACACGAACCGTATGAAATGCTCCAGCTATGGAATTGCGTAAAGTCAATCGTATTCATTTGACAGTTCATATTGTATCATATTAAATGTCATTCCATACAAATTGCAGCCGATTGAATACGATATGAACTGTTAAATTAATACGATTACCTTACGCAATTGCCCCCCTCACCGTCAGCGGAATGTAGAATAGAGGAATGTAGAATAGACAAAGACGGAGCACAGAATTCGAATCCGATTCCGTTCCCGACGGTTTGTGAATCAGGGCTGGTCAGATGAATAAATTAGTCATTTCATGATATTGTTCGTCTGTTTAAATTAACAATGAATGTAAGTATCATATTTAACGATATTTTCAACAATGTTTGGGCATATTATAAAATTCAATTATTTCAAGAATTTAATTCTAGGCCATTAATGTAAGATTTATGTATATCTATCTCTGTGACAAATTTCATCCACATCTGTTCAGCCGTTTCGCTGTGATTGAGTAACACACACATACACATCATTTTTGCATTTTACTATAATAATAATATTATAGATGCGAAAGTTTGGATGTTTGTTACTCAATCATGGCGTAATGGCGGAATGAATCTGCATGAAATATGGCACCGAGATAGCTTAAGGTCTAGAACAGCATATAGGCTGCTTTTAAGCCCAGGAAAATAATTCATTCTCAAGGGAAAACATCGTGTAGTTCATGCGGGCAAAGCCGCAAGCGGAAAGATAGTTTATAATATTATGTGAATCGTGAATTTGTTTCATTTCCTAATAGGTTTAACGTGTTTCAAGTAAGATTGTGCTCTTATTTTCTGTTGCAAACACTTAGAAATATTAACTTAAATCACAAATGTTATAAATTCATCAACGCACGTCAATGCGGTGATATAATTCTAAAATTCTTTAGAGATAAGATTATAATTGTACTCGGCTTCGTATCATTGATTAAATAAAATAATGATTCGTAATGATACTGTTATCTGTCTATTACAAGTCTGTGTTATTATAAGTATCAACCATATCGTGACTTGTATTTAGGTATTATTAGTTTTCTCTCATCGTTGTATATTCAATTCTTCTGGTCGTGTGTTTGTCACCTAACTCCTCCTACACGGCTGGACCGATTTGGTTGAAATAAATTTTATATGTAGGTATATTTCAACGTTTTCCTAGATGATTTGAAAACACAATTCAACCCTGTAGGTGGCGCTGCTGTCGGTATAGGCGGTACGAAAGTGAAGTTCGCCGGGTCAGCTAGTTTTATATAAGTTTTTCACCTACTACTTAGGTCAAGGCGAACGTACTCAGGTCGGAAATACACTTGATAAACATCTACATAGCTATGATTAAAACTTCTTACGTGAAACGTCTTTTCAAAATGCAAATTCTTTAATGCATTAGGAAGAGGGTTAGTCTTAAGTCTTAGGCCTTAAGTTACATAGCACAGTATCAATAGACTAGGAAAAGTAAACCGTATAGGAATATGTCATTTTCGCTAGAAATGTTGATACAACTATAACCATTCCCAAATTTGCCGAAGTTCGCTAAACGAAATTTGACATATTATATATACGTATGACACACGCACCCAGTCTGCGCGCACCCATAGCACTTGTAATGCCGGCTGTACACGTTGGCCCAACCATTGGCCAATACGTGGTACATTGACACTTGAAAGAACCTTTTTAAACTATTAATCGTTCAAAAGTGTCAATGAACGATGTATTGGCCAATGATTGGGCCAATGTGTACAGCGGGCTTTAGGTTTGGATCCATTCTAACGTGTTCGCAAGATTAAAATTCCTACGAATGTGCGTTAAAAGTGAGCGTAAAAATCTTTCATACGAAACTTCTTTTTTCTCTTTACAGGTTGGACCTACAGCACCGGTTTCATCAACGAAGACATGATCCGTGATCACCTGTTCTCACCCGGGGAAGATGTCATCACCCTCATGTGTGGACCGCCGCCTATGATCAACTTCGCATGTATCCCCGCTCTGGACAAACTGGGCTTCCAAGAGTACATGCGTTTCGCCTACTAGCACAAAAGTTCCTCTTTTATTGTAATACCGAAAAAACACCTTAGAAACAAATAAAACACAGGTTGAGTGGTTCTGCCCCCTTATTCACAAACCATCGAAATCGTTCCTGACAGCGGAATCGATTCGCGAATTTTAATCCGATTCCTGTTGCAGCCCTAGCACGAAAATTGTCGTTATGGTAACCGTTATCGTTATCACTACATAGTATAAAACAAAGTCGCTTTCTCTGTCCCTATGTCCCTTTGTATGCTTAAATCTTTGAAACTACGCAACGGATTTTGATGCGTTTTTTTTTAATAGATAGAGTGATTCAAGAGGAAGGTTTATATGTACTTTTTATCCCGATATTCCCACGGGAACGGGAACCACGCGGGTGAAACCGCGGGCGGCCGCTAGTCTTGTATAAAAATCAGAGCAGCGCCTCTATCGGTCGTATAAGGAAAATTTCAATACATCTTTGACAGCTTTTGAAGGACGGTATAATTTACTATTATTCGATTACGATAACGATATTTCTTTCATGCTAGGGGTACTTTTCCATGTACATAGTGTTAGTTTGTCAATGTGCAAACGTTACTATCGCGATTGCGTTAAGTACCTATCTATTCTATTCTGAATCTTATTTCGTCACCATTACCTCTCTGTAAAAATTAAACACAAACGTTGAGGTACGAGTTCGACCTGCCCCGATCGAGGAATCTTATGACGCATTAGTCAGGTGTACGTGCAGTTGGCGTTCACGCGACGTGCAGAACCGCTTTTGATAACGCGCGGCGTTGACAGTGCGACAACGTTTTTTTCTGTTCCGGTGATAATCTTTGTAACTAAAACAGTTTTCATACGACAGTCTATTTTGACAGCTAATTTCGTATTGCAAGTGGCTCCTCTGTCACGGATGTCACCGGAACAGACATGATTGTGGGACTATAGGTTTGCGTGACGTGTGCGTCGTTATGTCATTACGGCAATACGAAGTCAAACGTCATGACGCAAACGTGGTCAAGACACGCTGCATAGAATTACCGCGATATCGGGGCAGGACGGATGTGAATCAGGGGCTGACTGACGTACACTTTATATAATGGTATAAGGGCCTAAACTGAGTAAAGCGGGCGCCGCGCCCGCGACTGGCACACGTCGCGTGTCTCCGTCCATGGACACGCGCGCGGGCTCCGTGGAACCGCATCACATAGCGCTATTGACTGAAAAGGCCCGTGCGTGCTACGCTGGCGGACCCCGTCGCGGGCACCCGCGCGGGTGATCGTCGCGGAAAAACTGGCCGGAAGGCGCGGGCGTGGGGCCCGCCTCCCCGCGACGGTTGCCCGCGCGGGTGCTCGCGACGGGGCCCGCGACGGAGCACTTTTGTATGGAACCGCGCGGGCGTCCGCGTGACGCAGTTTAGGCCCAAAGGTTCATTTTGATATCAAATTGTAATTTATTAAAATTTGTATTTAAAGTAATCACGCATTTATCCAATGGTGTTTAAATTTAACAAGTCGCTTAGGTGCTAAATGTAAGACAACGTGAGAAGCTGTTAATCGGGTTTGTTTGAGTCATATCGGTGAATGTAGTTATAGTTAAGTAGCCGCAGTAAGAATTAGTTTATGTATTGTTTGTTGTTGAATGATATTGTGTATTTTGAAACTTTTTAAATAATACATAAGATATTAATTAACTATTTTGTTTCATTAAAATCACGCTAAAATAAAGGTTTTAAAGTTGTGTTACATGGTGAAAAAATAGTTATTTAAATAGTCCCTGGCTAATCATCAATTCATCACCCATTATAGTACCTAATTTTATTATTTTTTGGAATCAACTTCATCGCTATTTCATAATGTTCTATGAAACGTATTTATTTGTCGATAATTTATTAGATTGTTTTATTCATTTGAGTAAAACAATCATTTATAAGAAAACAAATAATTTACTTAATGTGTCATTAATGAAATGGGGTGAATTTCCTTAGCGTAGTCTTGAAAGTTATCAGCATTATTGTATTTTTAATCTTTATATACCCACGGTATTTGATCAACAATAACACTTAGGCCTGTTGATCGAAGTATACGATGTACGCAACATGGATTCTCCAAATAGTTTTGTCACAAAAGGATATACTTTGAAAACATTCTCTTGGTTTCATTACGTTCATTGGGCTGCTGGTACGAATAGAATCAACGTTTATCAAAATATAATAACACCACCAACAATTTTCCAAAAAGTTTACACAATTTTGTTGGCTATTGTTGTCGTCATAATTTACGTTAAAACTTACGAGTTTTACGAAATTTTCTACCAAAACCGAGATGTAAATATATATAGGTTTTCACTGTTCTTACTGTCGTTAAATTTTTTCACCTTTCTTTGCTATATAATACATGTGAGATTTTTTAATAACGCCGCAATGGTTAAATTTTGTATGAAATTGCAAGAAATTGATCATCATATGAAATTAGAGCGTCACAGAATTCAATATTTTCTAGTTATTTTAAATAAGCTGTCGGTTGGTTTGTTGTGTACTGTCTATATGGTGACGTCATTAGGGTTCTTAATATTTCAAAGCACAGAAATCAATTTTCTTGCACAGCCATTAGCGATGATTGAAATGATATTCATACTAGGAATAACAAATTGTTCTAATTTGATGGCTCATTTCGCTGTACGAATGCGTTTTCTTGGAGCTATAGTCTCTAATTACATTGACCCGGTAACCAAAAGATCGCCAATTAAGAAAGACCTTTTTAAGAAATTCTATTTAAAACGACTGGCAGCCCTAAACTATGACTTTACAAGTTTTGATACCGACGTGTGCTTGCAACACATATTCGACGGATATTCAGAATTTCAAAAACTTTACAGATTCCAGGTAAGTAATAAGTATGTATGTGTCTTCATTCAATATACCTACACGGTAATTTTTTTATCACCTCGGATAATTTTAGGGATTATACTACTCATGAAAACAAACAACTTTTATTACGAGACCAAAACTGGAATCGCGAAAAAAACAGCTGTTCCAAAAATGGAAAATGAAGTACTTATTTAGAAAAAATCGACCCGTCTCACAACCAGCTCCGATGGGACTCGAACCCACGATCTTTCGCTATCCGGGCGACTGCTCTAACCACTGAGCTACGGAGTCGTTACGAGAAGCGTCGAATTTATCAAATACTTCTTACGCGATGTATAGCCAGTTTTAATTTCATCAATGTGAAGATATTACGGGTTTTTCACCAACTCGACACGAGAGACTGGGCACACGTGTGTCCAGTTTCAACATATGAGCAAATTATTTCGTAAAATAAACAGATATTTTTTACTTTTGTTATTGGTTTATGAGTAGAGCTTTGTTAAAACTTCAAAACTCTGAACCTGGTATTTGCAATATTTTTTATATTATGTGTGGCCATCTCCTCCAAAATATTGGGAGAGATGGCCATGTGCATTCAGTTTACGATTCCATAATGGCAGCCTACCTACCGAAGATATCCCGGACGTCAGCCTGTACGAGATTAGAATGGCTCTCAAGCAGCTCAAAAACAACAAGGCGGCGGGTGATGACGGAATCACAACAGAACTTCTAAGAGCGGGCGGTAAGCCGATACTTAAGGTCCTCCAGAAGCTCTTCAACTCTGTCATCCTCGAGGGCAAAACGCCAAAGGCATGGGGCAGAAGCGATGTGATGCTGTTTTTCAAGAAGGGTGATAAAACTCTCTTGAAGAATTATAGACCCATCTCGCTTCTGAGCCCTATCTATAAGTTGTTTTCCAGAGTCATTACGAATCGTCTCGCTCGCAGGTTCGACGACTTCCAACCTCCCGAACAAGCCGGGTTCCGGAAAGGCTACAGTACCATAGACCACATTCATACGCTGCGGCAAGTTATACAGAAGACCGAAGAGTATAACTTGCCACTTTGCTTGGCGTTCGTGGACTATGAGAAAGCCTTTGATTCGATCGAGACCTGGGCCGTGGTGCAGTCTCTCCAGAGGTGCCAAATAGACTACAGGTATATCGAGGTGCTGAGGTACCTATACCAAAACGCCACCATGTCGGTCCGATTACAGAACCAGAGCTCTAATCCTATCCAACTACAGCGAGGTGTGAGACAGGGAGATGTCATCTCTCCCAAACTGTTCACAGCTGCGTTGGAGGATATTTTTAAGCTGCTGGACTGGAAAGGATGTGGCATCGACATCAATGGCGAGTACCTAACACATCTACGGTTTGCCGATGATGTAGTTCTGATGGCTGAGACCTTGGAAGACCTGAACACAATGCTCGAAGATCTCGGTAATGCTTCGCAAAGAGTGGGTCTTAAGATGAACATGGACAAGACGAAAATCATGTCCAATGCCCATGTTGCACACGCTCCAGTTAATGTTGGGAACATTACACTCGAAGTTGTTGACCACTATGTTTACCTAGGACAGACGGTCCAGTTAGGTAAGTCCAACTTTGAGAAAGAGATCTCTCGTCGAATCCAGCTCGGATGGGCAGCGTTTGGGAAGCTCCGACATATATTCGCGTCCGAAATACCTCAATGTCTCAAGACGAAAGTCTTTGACCAGTGTGTGCTGCCAGTAATGACCTATGGAAGTGAGACGTGGTCTTTTACTATGGGTCTCATAAGAAGGCTCAAAGTCACCCAGCGAGCAATGGAGAGAGCGATGCTTGGTATTTCCCTGCTCGATCGAATCAGAAATGATGAAATCCGCAGGAGAACTAAAACAACCGACATCGCTCGAAGGATTGCATCATTGAAGTGGCAGTGGGCGGGACAAATAGCGCGGAGAACCGATGGCCGTTGGGGCGGAAAGGTTCTTGAATGGCGACCGCGTGCCGGACGACGTTCCGTGGGCAGGCCCCCTACAAGGTGGACCGACGATCTGGTCAAGGTCGCGGGAAGCCGCTGGATGCGGGCAGCGCAGGACCGATCGTTGTGGAGATCCTTGGGGGAGGCCTATGCCCAGCAGTGGGCGTCGTTCGGCTGACATGATGATGATGATGGCAGCCTTATCAGAAAATGCAATATCAGGGTTCGAAGCTACGGAAGCTTATCCCTTTAATCCATCAGAAGTACCAGACTATGTTTTAGTCAAGAATCTGCAGTTCGCCTTCAAGGTACCTACACCCAATAACCAACCAGAAAATATAAAAAAATCTTAATAAAATAAAAATACGGATTATTGGCTTGAGACAAAAACTAAGCAAAAATGATCAACAATTAAACCGTAAACCCAATACATAACGTACCAAGAGAAGAATCAAGTACTGGCTCTCTCTTCTTTATTCCTATGGTCGTCTCACCCGGGCACTAGGGGAGAGATGGCCAATCGTGATTTTACAAAGAAACCGATTTTAAGGTTGATCCCATTGAAAAATGTTTATTTGTTAATTATTCTGAAGTTTAATTATTAAAGTGTTATACTTAATAAGAAAAAATAAACATAGAAATGTTTATATTTTATTTATGGCAGAACCTAGAAATAATTATGGCCAACTATCCCCCGGACATACCCTAAATGATTTAAATTGAATTCACAGGTACTTTTATTCAGCGGTAAATTATTTCTTGGACTCTTCTCATATTCCGAAATCATTATTATTGGAGTCCAACATAATGTGAGTATCAATGCATGCAAAGCCGCATTTCTATAATGTTTATTTTTTCCAGTCACATAGCTAATATACTAAAACTGCGCGAACACGGGCATCTAAATTGCGCACTTCCTGTCAATACCGAAAAAAAACTCAATGGGGCCAGCCACGTCATTGGGCAAAAGAATCAGCTGTTCCATGCAGTCATTTTAGTCGAGTCGATGTTGTACTTTTAATGGAACCGCAAATTTTTTCCGCGATTTCGTGGTTGGCCCCATAGCAAAAACTGATCGTATTTATTGACCATCATCCCCTAAATGTTTGTACACTCGGGGACAAATTCGGTGAACCACCCCTTACTTCTTTTCGTGTGGTTGGTGCATTGCTATTCACGCGCAGACCCTTTTATTATTTGGTTATGTATTAAACTAGGGAAGTACAATGCATAAGCAATTAGGGATACGGACTGCAAGTGAACGGGAGTTGCCAGCCACACGAAAAGAAGTAAGAGGTGGTTCACTGAATTTGTCCCCGAATGTACCTACGAATTCAAAAATTGTTGTGTTAATATATTAATTTTTTTATTTATGTTTGAAATGTGTATATCCATGCCTAATGCTGCAATTTCTTTCATTTTTAGGACGTCTTGCTGACTGAAGTATTAAATATCTGCTTATTCCTGGTATTCAATGTTTTCTCAGTTTTGATGCTGTATGTTCGTTCTGAAATATTCTACAGAGTTGCTGTAGACATAAAACGAATGTGCAATTCGATCCTTTTCTTGCACACTGAAGGTATGAACAAGTTTTTTAGTTTTGCTAATTTTACTTTTTTGCATTTACAATGCAATTTTTATTTCACAATTACAATGTAAATGAAAACCCTATTAGAAAAATCCACCAGCCTTACTAGTTACTAGCTCCCATGGGTCTCAAACCCACGAGCTTTCACTGTCCGGGCGAATGCTCTAAGCACTAAGCTACGGATTCGTTCGATTCCCATCTGAGCTAGATGTGAGACGTCTCGAATTTTTCTTATATCTTTTATTTAAACTCGCATAACTTGGGTTCGAAATATACCAGATTAACAAAATTGTCGGGATATGATATCCATAGTAAACCAGTCTTCAATTCTATAGCTCTTTATTGATATTTAGAAAACCCCGATTTTGCCACTGACTCACTGATGATCACCTGATAACATCCCATTTTTGAAGTCGGTTATAAAATTAAACCGACATATAAAAGGTGTCTGTCAACTAAAAAGGAAAAAAATAAAATCTTTAAAGTATTCCAGCCAGCAGGCGCATGATGAAAAAGGCACCTACCAAAAAGATAGGTACTTTAAAGATAATAATAATTTTTTTCCTTTCAGTCGACGGGTACTTTTCGAAATCAGATTATGTTTTTAAATAACCTTTTTTTAGAACTAAGTATGTAAAACAAAAAATTATAAGTGGTTTAATCCGACCCTACCGAGCGCGCGAGGGGTAGTGTGCTTGTGCTGCTGAGGCAGCATGGTCGCCCTAGCGGCTTCTAGCATTGAACATCTTACGACTGATGATGGTTTTGATGAACGAATCTAAAGTAGAAACTGACTAATAATAATGCTGTCAATCGATCAACATTTTATCAAATCCCGTCAATTTCGTTGCATGATCAACAAAGACTACAAATACTACTTAGAACTAATTTTGTAGCTAGTCTTTTTAAATTTGTAGCAAATTTTCCAGCTAAGTATATAAAATTAATATAACGGACCCTTCGATCAACAATACGCACTCTTAATAAAAAAACGACCTAAAAGAGCAAGCTCTACAACCCTGGTAACAAAAAACACTCTTATTCCTTCATTATTAAGGTAGAAAATTATTCGGGTCTTTATCCATCTGCCCCCGCGCGCGCCCCTTGCTCAGCCAAATACCGACCGATTCAGAGTCAAGTCGACTAACGTGTTAGATGGTTCTGCGCATCAACGACCGATTTTGAGATACGTCGTTGTCTTACTAAAAACGAAGGTGAGTTTTTTAACATGTTTTAAACAATATTGACCTATTTTGGTTACCATTAGGTCATTGATTTACCAAAAAATAAAGAAGAGTGGTCGACTTATTTAGTATTGAGTCGATATCTTTTTGAATATTGTAATAGTTTGTGTGACCAATTTTGAGATGCGTCTTTGTAATATTTAACATCTTAAAAAATTATTTTGATATTCTTTATTAAGTCTTTGTATTACTTGACTTCATATTTTTTAAATGACGCTTTAAGAATTGAGTCTGTATTCTACTAAAATTAAATGTGTATAGGGCATAATAAGTTAAAATTCGTCGTTATATTATTAAAGTCTTGTAAAATTAGAGGGCCTTTCTTAACAATCGTTTATTTTGTTGTTGTAGAGTTTGCTCTGTAATGGAAAACAACGCATTAAGCAGTTATTTAACAATATAAACATAAATTTAAATGGAAGTAATAAGCCATTGGTAAGTATTTTCTTTTATTGTAAGTCCTAATTTTACGTAGGCATAAGCGCTTACGTAGCGTGGTACTTGCCTGGTAAGAAAATAGCCACGTAATCGATAACATAAGTGCGCTTGTGTTACATTGTAAACCAATGGCTGCCTTTGTTTATAAATATATATTCTAATCCAATCCGGTAACTTACTTTACCACCGGGAGGGCGACCGACAGTCCATTGGTGGTGTCGGGTTCATCATCCACAAGTCCCTTGTGAACAACGTGATCACTATCGGAAGTGTGTAGAGCAGGGCAGCGTACCTGATACTCAGATTATCGAAACGATATTCGCTGAATATTATCCAGGTCTACGCTCCGATCTCGAAACACGACGATGTTGAAGTGGATGCTATGTATGAGGAGATCTCTAAAGCCATGCATAGCTATAAAACCCGCTACACAGTTGTGATGGGGGATTTCAATGCAAAGTTGGGGCAACGTTGCGGTGATGAGCTGAGAGTGAGGCAATTTGGAGTTGGGCAACGGAACGATAGAGGCCAGATGCTGGCAGACTTCATGGAGAGGGAGAACCTCTATATGATGAACTCCTTCTTTAGGAAGCCCGTAAGCCGCAAATGGACCTGGATCAGTCCGGACGGTAAAGTCAAAAACGAGATCGATTTTATCATGTCGACGAAGAAGCACAATATTCAATGATGTCAGTGTGATCAACGCTGTTAAGACAGGAAGCGATCACCGTATGGTGAGAGGCACATTGAATATCGATGTCAAGCTCGAAAGATCGCGACTGATAAATACTAATCATTGTACCTGCCCGGAAATTACTAGCATATCTCATACAAAATACCTCGGCATTGTAATCGATCATAACCTAAACTTTAATATACACATCGAATCCCTATCCGCCCGGGTCAGAAAACTAACTTATTTATTTAGGAAACTACGCTATGTTGCCTCCACTGCCATTATAAGGATGACATACTTCGCGTTATGCCAATCAATCATCACTTACTGCATTACTGCATGGGGAGGTTCTTCAAAAACGAACATGTTGCAAATAGAAAGGGCCCAAAGGGCAGTGTTAAAGGTAAGTACATTCAAACCTTTCACGTTCCCCACCTACGAACTTTACACGTCCTGGAAAGTCCTAACTGTCCGGCAGTTATTTATAATGCATACTCTTCTTTATATACATGCTCGCACACCTTACATCGTCACCAATATGAGAAGGAGACATCGCGTTTGTTCCGTTCCGAAACCTAATTTCACTTTTACAAAAAGATTTATAATTTTCCTGGGTCCATATCTATATAATAAAATCAATAAAATTATCAACCATTACCAATATCCATATCAATTATGTAAAAAAATTATAGTCGAATGGCTCATTTATAAGACATACGACGAAACCGAATGTCTTTTAGAAGTAATACCATAATTTCTTAACAACTATAAAAAAACATAAATCAACAATTTCATCCCCTCACACACACTCACTCACACACACACACACACACACACACACACACACACACACGCACGCACGCACACACACACGCATATTCATTATCTTGCACGCCTTAGTTATAGTTTATTGTCTTAGACTGAGTTGCACTGGTCAACTTTATCCGAATTATGGCAAACAAAAAACTGTAAAATTTTTCAAATCTTTCATATCATTTTTAAAGCCATCGTTAAGGTCGAAGTTGAATAGTGCAATTCACCCTCATTATCCTTAGAATAATGTATCATGATACCTAATGACTTACCTTTGTAGTAGCCATCAAACAATAACCCATGTAGACTGCCCGTTGTAACGTGATTCAAATGCACCGGTATACCTTGGGGCTTGGGGCCGAATCCCTAATCGCAGGTTATTTCAAATAACCTATTAGGGTCAGCTTCGAACAATATAGTTATCTTTGTCCACTGTTAGTCATACCTACTCCTTAATCTAAATAAGACCTACTACTTTTAAGATCTGTATAGAATTAGAAACTTTGTAATTATCTAGCATGAAACTGAAATAAATTTTTATTTTATTTATTTATTATTATTTAAAATCCACGCTCCGACCAATACCAGCCCAAATTCAAAACCCCGAGTGCTTTTAGCTCGAGCTTCAAAACCGCTTCGAAGCCCTTGAGAATAGCATAGACGTGGACGATCTATACAACATGGTGGTGGATACTGTCCGCACGGTAGGGTCTAAGTACTATTAAACCCGCTACCCCAAATTAAAGAAACTCTCCAGTCAGACTCTCCTCCTCATGGATCAGAGACACGACATGAAGCTGCAGAACTCAGTGGATGCCCATCGTTATCGGCAGCTCAATAGACAGATATCTAAGTCTTTGACGCGCGACCTTCGCCAATTTAATACCGAGTGTATTAAAGAAGCCATTGAGCGAAACAAAGGCTCCAAAGTATTTGCGAGAGATCTGTCTATCGGGCAAAGTCAATTGACGAGGCAGAAAACTGAGGAAGGTAGCATCGTTTCGTCAACACCTGAAATCCTGAGGGAGATTGAGAGTTTCTATGGACAGCTATATTCCACGCAAACACCTGTTGAAAGCAAGGCTAAAGACCCTAGAGCCAAGCTTACCCGACACTATACAGAAGATATCCCGGACGTCAGCCTGTACGAGATTAGAATTGCTCTCAAGCAGCTTAAAAACAACAAGGCGGCGGGCGATGACGGAATCACAACAGAGCTTCGGAGAGCGGGCGGTAAGCCGATACTTAAAGTACTCCAGAAGCTTTTCAATTCAGTCATCCTTGAGGGCAAAACGCCAAAGCTATAGGGCAGCAGCGATGTGATGCTGTTTTTCAAGGGTGATAAAACTCTCTTGAAGAACTATAGACCCATCTCGCTTCTGAGTTTTGAGCCATTATCTATAAGTTGTTTTCGAGAGTCATTACGAATCGTCTCGCTCGCAGGTTCGACGACTTCCAACATCCCGAACAAGCCGGGTTCCGGAAAGGCTACAGTACCATAGACCACATTCATACGCTGCGGCAAGTTATACAGAAGACCGAAGAGTATAACTTGCCACTTTGCTTGGCGTTCGTGGACTATGAGAAAGCCTTTGATTCGATTGAGACTTGGGCGGTGCTGCAGTCTCTCCAGAGGTGCCAAATAGACTACAGGTACATCGAGGTGCTGAGGTATTTATACCAAAACGCCACCATGTCGGTTCGATTACAGAACCAGAGCTCTAATCCTATCCAACTACAGCGAGGTGTGAGACAGGAAGATGTCATCTCTCCCAATTCCCAAACTGTTCAGAGCTGCGTTGGAGGATATTTTTAAGCTCCTGGACTGGAAAGGATGCGGCATCAACATCAATGGCGAGTACCTAACACACCTACGGTTTGCCGATCATGTAGTTCTTATGGCTGAGACCTTGGAAGACCTGAACACAATGCTCGAAGATCTCGGTAATGCTTCGCAAAGAGTGGGTCTTAAGATGAACATGGACAAGACGTAAATCATGTTCAATGCCCATGTTGCACCCGCTCCAGTTAATGTTGGGAACATTACACTCGAAGTCTTTGACCAGTGTTTGTTGCCAGTAATGACCTATGGAAGTGAGACGTGGTCTTTTACTATGGGTCTCTGGTGGGCAACGGGGGTCTTCGGGCTTTCAATGAATTATTTATTATACGTGAAATATGACTTTTATTCGGAAATTACAATAAAATATATGGGAGTATAGCGAGAGTGGTAGCGGTTAAGAGCGGTGTGGATCGGGATTCTTTCAACGGCTCCTTTCAGCGTATTCTACACTGTCGCACGTCGCTCGGTAGATGGCGCTACTTGTATGGAGCTCTATAAGAAGGCTCAAAGTCACCCAGCGAGCAATGGAGAGAGCGATGCTTTGTTATTCCCTGCTCGATCGAATCAGAAATGATGAGATCCGCAGCAGAACTAAAACAACCGACATCGCTCGAAGGATTGCATCATTGAAGTGGCAGTGGGCGGGACACATAGCGCGGAGAACCGATGGCCGTTGGGGAGGAAAGGTTCTCGAATGGCGACCGCGTACCGGACGACGTTCCGTGGGCAGGCCCCCTACAAGGTGGACCGACGAACTGGTCAAGGACGCCGCTGGATGCGGGCAGCGCAGGACCGATCGTTGTGGAGATCCTTGGGGGAGGCCTATGCTCAGCAGTGGGCGTCAATACAGATCTTAGCATGAATAAACATGGCATTGTTTGTTACTATACTTTTTATTTCTCTTCGTCACTTAAAACAAAGATTAACATAGTTTTTCTTTACAATTGATTTTAATTTCTAATGTGCCATAAGCTTTCAGCAAGACTATTAAGTATTTCATAGGTTCAACACTTGCTATAAAAAGGTATATTAATTATTTTTCAGCAATATTTTTAAACTGATTTATCAAAATTAAAGTAAAATTTCATTTTATTACCTAAATAAGTTACTTCATTGTCCTAATCGAAAATTACAATATTTTTAATAAGCCACCAAAATAGATAATATTTAAACTGAAAACTGACTTTATTCATTTTATGTCTTAAAAGTTTTTGATTTCGCAATAAAACAGTGGCTTATTTCAAAATGGGCTCGTAATAGTCATCTACCACATCATAATGTAAAGACACTTTTTCAGATAGGACAATAATGGTTCAACACTTTTTTGTAAAATAACGACCTAACTCTAAAGCATATAATAATTGATAGTATTTTACTGAAAATAAAAATAAATAATTATTATTTTTATGATAAAATGAAAGTAAATATCTTTAAGATAATATAACTAGCTTTACTTTTGTGATACACCTAATAGATAAAAATCTATGGAGATTTATAAAACAAACACAATTTCTCAAATTACTTTTTCGTCGATTCCCGAAAGTTTGCAATTTCGTGATCGGTCGTTGTTTTATTACGAGTGCGTTACTAGATGAAGGCTCACGAACTAATCGAAAACTGTCTTTTTTTTAAATGGAGAAAAAAGGTTACGAATGTTACGATCTTACATTATAAATGACAGGAAGCGCTCTAAGTTTGAAATACCTTAGTATTATTGACACTGTCAAAATAATATACTTATAATTATACTCTCAAGTGGGCGTATAACGCTCGGCCATGTCTGTCACTCCAACTATGTATCTAGAACTAGGTATTATTGTTGATCGAAGAACGGACCGGTGTCTTTCTTTTGATTTCTGCTGATCTTTGAGGAAGAAGCTTAGTACTATTGATCTTAGCAAAAACCTTGCTTCTATATTTTTTTCTTCAAGGTCCTATGAGAGAAAAGGCTAAGAGGATCATTAAAATTGTAGAGCGGCATTCAGCAAGATTCTCAGTCTACGACATGTGGCATTTAGACGCCAGTTCTTTGCCCAACCTGTTCAACGCTGCCACCATCATTTTTGTGACTCAACTACAGATTGCAATTCTTTAAATAACAATCAGTAAGGTTTGTACATGTACAATCAAGGTATTAATTCCCTAGCCATTTTGTTCAAATGTTGTTAGACGTTCGCAATGCATTAGGGTCGATTTTTTTCCGTAATAGTATTGAAATGTAAACTAGCTCTTATGGTAACAGTTTGCAGTAGGTACGATATTGAACTTAATGGGTTGTAAATTAAATTCCTTGACTGTACATAAGCAGTAACTTTTTTATTATAGTGAAGGCAAATACACCCTTTACATAAGCAGTATCTAGTAAGTTGTACATTACATAAGAATACTTAAGACTATAAGTAGGTAGGGCAGAGGTACCCTTTGTGGCCACTTTAAGGATTTTTGTTTTTAAGCACTAAGTACTAAATGGTATTTAAGACACAAATTATATCTTAAATTATAGATAATTTATCTACCTTTAAAGGTACTTACATCTTTCGAATTTATGAAAGTAAAATAGTTTTTTTTTATATTACACACAATGTGTGAGAGGGGCCAAATGTACCGGTTTTGGCCACTTACTGATAGTTAAACTTTTGTAAGTATTGCGAAAAATCAAAACCAAACCCAGGTAACATCAATATATTCTAATGCGCTAGAAACCAGTCAATTGCAAAACAACAATTTAATTGTAGAAAACCAAGGTTTATAAAGTATTTCATCCAAAACAAATTTCTTAAAATTTTCATACAAAAAATTTTTTCAAACAGAAAATGGAATTTATTGAAAAAAAATCTTATGACATAAGGAATTCTAACGGTTGTTATTATTACCTTAAAATGCCTTTATCAAAAATGGCTAAAAGTTGTTTAGAAAACTTTTAGAGCAAAAAGTGGCCAAAACCGGTACAGTGGCCAAAACCGGTACGCCTGCCCTACTTTTTATTTCTATAGCCCGTAGTAAGCAAACACATCGTAGATATACAGGCGTACCGGTTTTGGCCACTTTAAGGATTTTCTCACTTTTAACCGCTTAGTAGCTAGGTACTTAATGATCTTAAGTATTTTAGAGAAAATTTATAATGTAGAGTTATAGATAATTTATCGACCTTTAAGGGTACAATCTACAAAGTCAAAAAAAATCAATAGTTTTTTTTATTTAGAACAAATTCTGTGGAGGGGGCCAAATACACCGTTTGCATTGGTTTTGGCCACTTCATAAAATTACTATATTTATAAGTTGGGTTTATGCTTAATTAATGTCTTATGAGAGTCCTGGACTAAAACACTACATGAAATAGTATTTCAATCACAGCTAGCTCCTTACTACAATTTTATAAGTATACCTTTATCACTTGATTCAAAGAAAATTAGCGGATTGAGGCTATCGGATATAGCGGATATAGCCTCAATCCGCTAATTTTCTAGTACGTTAGCTAACAAAAGTGAGTTGTGAGTCTTTTAAAATAAATGAACTTTATGATAGGTTGGAAACTTTCTACTAATGCCAAAATGGCCAAAGGTGGCACAATGCTAAAATTTCTAGCCCCACTTTTGGCCACTTATTGTTTCCCAACATTTTGTAAGAACAGTGAAAAAACAACACTTAATCCATCTAGAAGAAACATATTCCAATATGATATAAAATATTAAATAACCATAAAATTACTTTATGGTAGAAAAAAAAATGATTTTATAAAACCTTTACCTTTAACATTTTGATTAAGAATTTTACAAAATGTTAACTTTGAAACATAACACGTGTTTATTTCTAAAATATCGTACTACATAAAAAAAGCTAAGTGCTTTAATTATTAACTAAAAGTCCAATCTTTTATTCGCCATTAATAAATATAAGCAATAATTATTTAATTCCTATTTATATAACTTTAAAGTGAAAAGTGACCAAAACCGGTACAGTGGCCAAAACCGGTACGCCTGCCCTATATATTAAGTAGATATGTATTTACAAACAAAAAGTATTTAAGTATATTATTATATTTATCCGTTATCAAGTTTTCCATGACACAGTTTCTCAAATAGGAAATCTAGGATATCTAGGAAAATATTGACGATTCATAAGTACATATTTATTATGTCTAAGTGAATAAAGAATATTTTTTTCTTATCTTATCTTATCAATGAAATTAACATGGGCTAAGATAGTTGGTGTGATTGTAAAAAAGTTATTTATTATTTATTTATTTATGTTATAAATCGTTAAACGGGTAAATACAAACCCCGTGAAAATAGTCTGGTGCATAATATAAATAATACATTAGATAAGTCGGACAAAGAAATCCATAAGTACTAATATTATGACAATATGACAGTTTTGGTACAACGTCCTTGATGTAGTTTTGGGTTTTAACGTCTCTAGAAGAATAACGAACCGACTGTCATTTGTTTTTGGATATTGTATAAAGGTGCTGATAAACTAGAGAATTCACTTGTCCATACTAATATTATAAATGTGAAAGTGTGTTTGTTTGTTTGTTTGTTTGTCCGTCTTTCACGTCAAAACGGAGCAACGGATCAACTCGATTTTTGGTATGGGGATAGTTTGGGAGCTGGAGAGTAACATAGGCTACTTTTTATTATGGAAAATTATAAAATAAAAATTATTATCTTGTATAGAAAATCGATAAACTGTCGTACTATACAAAACTGTCATTCTTCCATAGCCGCTTCCAAACAGGTATGTCAAAGAGTATTGTAATCACTGACGTTTCGTTTTATCTGCTTTGGATTACCTACTGTATAAAAAACAGTGTATTAAACTTCTTCGCGATTATTTATTTTCATCTGTCTATCTATAATAGATGTTGGTGATACGAAGTTTACCGGGTCCACTATAATTAATATGGCAAAACAACGTTTGCCGGGTAGTTGAAAATATATTCAACTAGCTGACCCGGCAAACGTTGTTTTGCCATATAATAGTGGACCCGGTCACCAACATCTTGTGTGTGTGTTTATATACCAAAAGTTGCCTACACCAGACAACAGATAGCGCTAGTTACACACTACCAATAAAGGGGCCCAAGCTTGGTCTCTATTTCCTACATATTAAAAATTACTCTATGAAGTAGAGTGAGTGTGAGATAACTCTGCGCGCATGCGCGACTGGGGCATTTTTGGCGCTAGTTACAGTACATTTTTTTTATTCTAAGCTTATGGAAAAGATTAGTACTTATTCGATTTTAACTTAACCGCGCAGACGTCAGTGATTAGATTACATACTCTTTGGAAACGGCAATGGAAGAAATGTCAATTTTTTATCGAATTATCTATGAAAAATCGTTAAACGATTTTTCATAGATAATTAAAATTTTTACTCAATTTTCCGGAATAATAAGTACCTAGCCTATGTTACTCTCCAGCTCCCAAACTATCCCCATACCAAATATCACGTCGATCCGTTGCTCTGTTTTGACGTGAAAGAAGGACAAACAAACAAACAAATAAACAAACATACTTTCACATTTATAATATTAGTGAAACGGCAATGGAAGAAATGACAGTTTTGTATGGAAGGTACGACAGTTAAACGATTTTTCATAGAAAATTACAATTTTTACTCAATTTTCCGGAATAATAAGTAGCCTATGTTACTCTCCAGCTCCCAAACTATCCCCATACCAAATATCACGTCGATCCGTTGCTCCGTTTTGACGTGAATGAAGGACAAACAAATAAACAAACACACTTTCACATTTATAATATTAGTATGGATAATGTATTATCAAAGTATGCTGCCTATTACCACAAAGTAACTAGGTACGCGGGCGGTATGACGTAGTAACTTTTTAACCGACTTCTAAATCAAAAAGGAGGAGGTTCTCTATTCGTCTGTATGTATGTGTTTTTTTTTTTTTTTTTATGTATGTCCACCGATTACTCGAAGACGGCTGAACCGATTGAAATGGTTCAAACGTTATTACATCAGGTTGGTTTCCAAGTTGGTCCCATTTTTTAAAATTTTGAAATCGGTTCAGTAGTTTTCAGGAAATCTTGAAAATACTGTCGTTTTCGTTACCACTTTATGTGAATTTAATACGTATCTTTAGGCATAACTCCTTTGTTTATAAACCGATTTAGATGATTCTTGTTTTGTTAAAAAGGGGATACCTCAAGGTATTTTAACCGACTTCGAAAAAGGAGGTTTTGAGTTTGATCACATACCTATTTACCAGAAAACACGCAAATTGCCTGCACGATGCACTAAAAAGAGTGAAATAAAAATTATTTTTATAAAAAAATAAAACCGCCTTCTAAAAAACCACATCAAAAAAGTAAGAAATAATTCCTCACCAAATAAATAACGTAAGTACTTTGAAGTCGGGCGTGAAACATGTACAATTTTTTGTTGTTTTTGCTAAAACCCGCCCGACTTCAAAGTACTTACGTTATTTATTTGGTGAGGAATTATTTCTTACTTTTTTTATGTGGTTTTTTATAAGGCGGTTTTATTTTTCTAGTAATCTGTGTCCCATCTCGCTGACATTTTTAATTTGTGTATTGAGCAAAGAGTTTTTCTTATGAAATTTAGTAAAGTTATTCCTCTATTCAAATCAGGACATAAAGAAGACCCAAGTTATTATATAGACCAATATCAATATTACCCACCTTCAATAAAATATTTGAGAAAATAATACTTGAGCAGATAACTACTCAAGTATTTAAATTTCAATAATCCTTCACATAGTAAACTTTTACAAGGGGTCGATCTACACTACAACTGATGCTGGGGTTGCGCTTTTAAGGTGTAAGGAATTTCTTAATTTAATGTCGTATCTCAGTTGCAGGACCCAGTCCAGTATTCATGATGTATATCAGATAGGCGTACCTCAAGGATCAATTTTGGGAACGTTCCTTGTTTTAGTTTAAGTACATAAATGATTTACAATTCTTTTGTGAGGTTGTCTTGTTTGCGGATGATACCTCCCTTATTTTTATTGTTGATAGAAATAAAATTCAGTTTAACGATGTAAACGAAGCACTCTCGCAAATTCTTACTTGGTTAAACAACCTAAAACTTTATGCAAAGAAAACAAAATGTGTCCAATTTGCATTGCCTAATGTACCTACAGGTTCTACCTATTCGAATTAAAATTAATAATGAAAAATTGGCTTTAGTATATTCAACGGTTTTCTTGAGTGTAAATCTTGATGGAAAACTTCAATGGACCGCACATATCGCGGCACTTGCTGCTAAACTTAGCTCGGCTGCATATGCTATTAGGAAAGTTAGACAGTTAAGTGTCAAAACCGCTACGATTGTGTACTTCAGTTATTTCCATAGTATAATGTCTTCTAGTACCTATTCTTTTATGGTGGAAAGCAGCTGTTAAACAGACTATATTTATTTACAAACACGAGCAATAAGGACGATTTATAATCTAGGCTCCAACATATTATCTCTTAGGGATAAATTCAAAGAAATCTGTATATTAAAAGCTGCATCCCAATTTATATATTTCTCGTTTATTTCATTTTAATGAGTATATCAAACATAGTGATTTGCGCCATTAATTATTATAAATACCAGAAATAAATTTAAACTTACAATGACTCGGTACATAGAGAAGGTTCATGGATCTTTCTTGGGTCAACTCAAGGTATACACTTGTACAATAAAATTCCAGATAGTATTTTAGATTTACCTTTTGAAAAGTTTAAAACTTATATAAAAAATTTACTTCTCAAAACGGGATACTAAGTATTATGTAAAAGATTACCTAGATAAAACAGCTTGGTCTTATTTATTTTCTCTTTTATTTGTGTGTGTTTCTTAGTATTTTAGTATTTGTCTCTCAGATTTGACTTTTACCGCAGGTAGTTCAGTTATTTCCATATGTCAAGATTTCTGCGATAAAATATGGTAGTGCGAAGCGATGGCTAACTCATGCGTCATGCTCGTGAACGAGTGCTGCTAGTGGGGTGGGTCTGCTCATGTCTACTAGTGGTAAAGGTGTTGGGATAAGGTTTATAATGAGCAATAAAGAGACTTGTTTATTGTAATAAACAAATAAGGTACCTATAAGATGGAACTGTAACAAAGTAACAATAAATGAATATAGAAGTCCTAGGTATTAAAATTATGTAAAAATAATAGGTATGATATGTATAGGAAAAATGTAATCATAAAAAAAATACTGTTACATTAACTGTTTATAATTTAATTTAAATAGTCACCATCTACAAATTTTTAATTTATAGCTACTTACTGATAATCTGATAATAAATTTCGCACGCAAGCTCTGTAGAAGTAGCATATATATTTACTGTACTCTGTAGCACAGTGTAGCATATATATTTACTGTGTCTGTAGGTACAGCACGATGGTTTTGGTAGGACTGGATCAATACAAAGGTACTTTGTGCACTGGATCAAAACGCTGAACAGGGCACGTGGAACAAAGAATTTGAATTTTGAAAGAACAGGTACAGAGTACTATTGATGGCTAGTAAGTTAACTACCTATGGAGTTTCCAGCCATCATGGAGGTTCTAACCGTCGTCCATGAGACTGGAACGAAACGGCATCGTTACAGTATTATCTAGTTTTTGTAGGCGAGCTGGCGTGTCACATAGTGATTTTGGTATTCGTATCTTACATACAAATCTAAAATACAATACAATAACAGCACTTTTTCTGTTTATTGTTTTACTTCTTATTTATTCAAAAAATATTTTTATTTGTTACTACCTACTTACTAATAGATTTGAATATACAGCGCAGCTTACAGTTTTATTTTTAGTTATCCTATAATGTGAAAAAGATTAAGATTAGTATGTCCATTAAACTATTTGATTCCTTGTTTAGTTAAAAATTGTTATACTGTTTTAGGTAATAAGCCAAATTGTACTTAATTTAAGTATTCTGTATTGTGATGGAAAGTGACGTTACTACTATGTAAAGGTTTATAAGTGTTGTTAAAACAATCTAAATGGAATAAACGAAATTAAAATGTTTTTAATTTTTATTATGACAACGCCTCAGGTAACATAACGTTCCATACCATGAAGCTCGACCTAATACTCTTGAGGTAACTGGAGTTCTCGAATAAAAAAGTGTACCCAGCAAATTTGACATTTTATGTATGTAGTGGCTGTCAGTTGTCTCATATGACCATACGTATTTTTTTAAAGTGTAGGTGAGACGGAAGACAGCCACTGTGTAATTTTTGGTGACAAAAAAGTGTTAGTACTGCACTCTCCAGTTACCTCAGTATTAAGTCGAGCTTCATGTTCCATACTCACCACACAACTTGGCAGGTGTCAAAATCTTGAACGTGCTAGAACTAAAATTATGACATGGGAATAAGGCTTATTTTTCCGACCGACCACGACGGTCAGCGCCCTTCTTCATCTGCCAGCCAAGTTTTATGGCGTGGACTCTACTTCTATGTCATGCTAGCACTTGAGACAAAGACAATGCAGAAGATCCATATGCTAGCTTTGTATGCTTTTGAAAATCTTGCCATCTGATAACAAATGCCAAGTGTCTCAAAAATGTAACCAGTCAAAAAGCACTCAAATTGCATCATCGATCATTCAAATACCACGATTAACTTTACAACTGGTCATTAAATACACCTAAGTTTTATATACTCCAATACGTCATAAATTAAAACGTGATTAATTATCCTCAACTTTTCTTCAAAATGTTCAAACAAATCTGCCGAAAATTACTACACCGACTAATTGGGTTTAAAATTATTTTAAACCCAAAATGGTTACATGCGGTTGTGAATAGTTGCCTCTATAAGATTACCTCATTTGATAAGACTTGTGTTGAAAAATTAGGTAAGGCTCTTCGCACAATTTGCTGCTTTTTCAGTATTTCAGAATTTTGATATAATAGTCCAGTCTTAGACTATCCTGTATGATAATATCATCTTAGTTATAAAGTATTTTTTCAACTAGATACTGTCTATTGGGAAGGGTGGAATAATTTACATCATGTTTATTTCATTATGTTAGACCTTATTTAAATGAACTGTTTTTCCAGAGCTTTGAAATAGTACGCAGAAATCCTTATTTTTACCTAAAAGTAGTAATCGCTACTCAACGAAAAATCGTTATAATTTATGTCTTTACCTACTTTTGGCACCTTTCTGACCTACTTCTGTTTTCTTAGTTTATATTATTTAAATGTTGATATCAGTCTACTACTCCAAACAATGTCGTCCACTAATGAGACATTAAACTAAGGTCACACACACACCAACAGTTCGCCTGCAGTCGTCGATCGAACAGGCCGCCTGCCGTTCAAGTCCTCCATTGCCCACCGATTATTTGCCCGCTGGCAATAGCCGATCACCGGCTTTTGGGCCATAGGTACCACAGATCACCTGTATGTAGCAGCCATACAAAAGCAGTTGATATTCATAGGAAAAATGTGATAGTAAAAAACCACGAGCCCTATAAGTATTTTTCAGGCGGGATTCGAACCCGCGCCTCCGGGAATCCGGCCCGATGCTCTGACCAACTAAGCTACCGAAAGGCTTACACGACTCGTCGAATTTTGCTATCACTTGTTACGCTGTAGGCCAGCGTTGCTTCATCAATGTGAGGAACCCTCGCATCCGAAAGAAACATTTTTACAAATGTTTAACAATCGATTAAGATGAAACAGCCATATTGAGATTTTATATTATTTTTATGCATTTACAATGCAATTCTTGTAAGTATAGGAAAAATGTGATAGTAAAAAACCACGAGCCCTATAAGAAGCTTTCAGGCGGGATTCGAACCCGCGCCTCCGGGAATCCGGCCCGATGCTCTGACCAACTAAGCTACCGAAAGGGTTACACGACTCGTCGAATTTTGCTATCACTTGTTACGCTGTAGGCTTTCTTTCGACGAGATCTTCGGCCGGATTCCCGGAGGCGCGGGTTCGAATCCCGCCTGAAAGCTACTTATAGGGCTCGTGGTTTTTTACTATCACATTTTTCCTATACTTACAAGAATTGCATTGTAAATGCATAAAAATAATATAAAATCTCAGTTGATATTCGTCAGTTTTAAACCGCAAGTACGCCGCCCGGCAATCGACTCGATGTTTTATTAGCACCGCACCGTGATGACAGATTGGTGGGATTTTGCGTTGAAAACATGCTAAAGTGCTAAATTACATACTCTTAAAAGCCTACCGAACCGGACCCTTAATGAGCTACGTTTGTACTTACATTCGTAGCAATTTCTCGTAGCACTCGCGTAGCATATTTTATCAACGTCTATTGGCATCATTTGGTACCTAGATAAATTAATATATAAAATTGCCAATACACCATGTACTTACACAATTGTATTGGTAGTGTTAATGTTAATTGTATTGTTAAAATACTAGGATTTTCTTATTATAAATGTATAATTTCGCTATATTAACCTAAACTTTTGTTTGTTATCTTGTTATTTAAAAGTGGGCGCTTCTGCTCTCAACTATCACTATTAAATTTACGCTTTCCGTGGCAGCCTTTAAGTGAGGCAGCACCTTTTTAGGATAAGTTATGAATGCAATGTTAGCAAGTAAGGTGTATGTACTCGTTGGTTGCCCAAATAAATAAATAAATAAATAATATTTATTAATCTAAGGTCTCAACAGTTTCCATAATTCAGTCAGCAGTTCCAATATTTGACCTTTATTTTACATTTACTTCATCGTTTTCCTGCCCTTATGCCATGTATTTGGGGTCGGTGCAGGACGTCCTTCTTATTATTGAACAACCACCACCACCTTCATTTATATTTATTGATCTATACACCTCTATTTTTTGAAAACTACATATTTCAGTGGATGAGTGTGTCCATCATTTGACTATGGGACCAAACCAACAATGAAATTGCGAAAAAATCAGCTTTCCTTTAAAAATGAGCGGTAGTTTAAAGTCGAATCGTAATCGAATCTAATTTTTGTCGATTATACACGTTTAATGTTACTTCTGAGACTTAGTCCCTATTATTTCTCGTTAATGTTCATCGTAAAACGGTACCTCGAAAACTATTAAATAAACTGTTGGCCCGAGGGAAATTTGTAAACTAAAAACCATTAAATCCGATTGAAAACTTGTCTTTCGCGTAATTTAGCTAGCTGTAGATACACGTATGTCGTCGACATCATGAAAGACATTTCTAGAAAAGTGGATGTGTTATCAGCCGATATACTGGATGAAGATTTTGTCAAAATATTTAAACCGATTCATATCATACAAACAGTACTGGGCTTTCAACGAGTTAATATCGAACATGGGTTTGCGACCAACACCTCAACAGTTTATAAGCTTTACAGCTGTTTTCTATGGACCATAAATGTAACCTGTCTTACGTATACTTCATTATTCTGTGATCCGATATTCCATGCCAGCGGCTCTTCATACCTACAGTGGGGTTTGGTCATCGACGGGTGTCTGAACGCAATCATTGCCTGGCGAAACAATTTCTCTAAGTCTAACTTGAATAGTCAAGTTTACGTCAAACTACAGAAAATAGATCAAGAACTAAACACACACAGCCGAAAACGCCTCAATGATAAACTTTCTAAGCTATCCTCAATTCTCATATCAAGCCTTTTTATTACGTTCGTCATTTGGACGATTTACAACGCTTCTATGCTTCAGAATGGCACATGTTACACTGCATACATCGCTTTCTTTAGCCTAGCGTCAAATTGTGCGGAGATGACTCTTGTGTTCTTGATTCTCATTTTTATTATATCACGGATAGAATACATAAATCGTTACCTAAAGAGTATAATGACACAAACTGAATCTGGAGTGGTTCAAATTTATATGCGTGATTTGAGTGTCGCACAAAGTGGAAGATTAAATTTAATTGTACGAGGAATCCACTGCTTACTTGACGCATTGGTGGATACCATAAGTCTATTTCGTTTCTCAGTAAGTACTTATATAACTATAGTACGTAAAATCAATATTCATATACTTATTGAATTAAATAAATATCGAAATTACTTCTTCTTAAAAGTTTTTTTTTACAGATCTTCGTTTTTATAACACAGCAGTGGTGTTGGATCTTGTCTTTTATTCAAGGATTAATACTGGCAGTGAGACATGAGGTAATCAATTTCTCTAAAGCTTATCTAAAATTTTGAAAGATTTTATAATAGGTAAGCATCGTTCGCTATACTACATCGTTGAAATATTTGAGAATGGACTCATTATGATAAAAGTTTCTTTCAGATGTCCAGCTTACAGTATTTAATGAGCTTTTGTTTGCCAATATCGATATGGCAGAGTTTCACCATAGTGATGCTTTCATACACCTCCGGCTTCTTAACCGCAAAACTGAAATCAACAAAGAAAATTTGTCTAACTTTAAAAGCTTCGATAAGTGACGGTAAGTTTCTTCATTATATCTAAATAAAGACCATTATTTTTAATTATTAATACAACCCTTTCAGGGTATGATGGTACCTACCTACTCATTAATACAAGCAACTTTTCCTACTATGAGATGAGGTCAGTGTAACGGTTCAGAATCGCACCTGAACTATCTCGAATATTTCTTAAAGAGTTAAAAGTCGAAATGTATTAATGTTACTTACCTCAATAACTTTTAATAGTATAAATAGATCCTGGTGTGGGAATAAATCACAAAGTCAAATTGGGTTGTGTCAACTGGGTTGTATTGAACAAAATTAGCCATTTACCATGTTGTTGCGCTGGGAATTTGCTTCATACTTTGTCAACACAGTGCATATGGGAGGGAGATTCTGTCTATAAGGCTTGGGGCTTGTTTAGTGGTTTCAGATTGCTTGAGGTAAACACTGAAAAAGAAACGGGTTAATGGTAGCGGAGCAGTTGTGGTCATTTGCATTTAATTTGGAAGTTTTATGATTAATCTGAGGAAGTTAGATACAGTAAATTTGTTTGAATTAGCGAGAAAATATAGTTAATAAATACCTGAGATTCAGGGATTGAAACAATGATGTTTCACAACAGTTGGACTCTGTGACAAATTATTTCATATAAGAAGATGCACTTTGTTGAGGGTTTTGTCAATCGAATTTGCTTCACGGGAGTGTGGACAATACTTGTATTTCGATATTGGTTCACGAAATAATCGACACGAACTGTTATTAGTTAGTAAAATTATAAATCTTGTTGTAAACAAATGTCATGTCAAAATGGAATAATCCTGTCCAAGTGCAGCGACAACTAGCGGCAGAGTTGAGAACTAAGACAAGTCAAATGACATCACATAAACATAGCGAGAAGTTTTTACTCACAGAATGTTAAATTAACATTATGTAAAACTTAAATAAAAATATGGGTTAAATAATCAAAAGTACAGAATATTGGTTTCTATCTTAGATAAGGTTCAAAGTTTCAAATATGGTGAATGTATTTGGCTAGAGATGATTCGTTCGGAAATTATGTTCGAACAATTACCATTTTGATAATAGTTTTCGTTCGTAAATAAAAAAAGGAATCATACAAAATAATGTGTTTATATTATGTGAGAAGGTAGTATTTTGAATAGTTTAGTAAATTTTATAACTTAATATTAGAAGTTTTGTAACTATCAAAGGTTTCTGAACGAAGGCCAGGCGGGGCGTTCGGGATGTTTGAAATGGGTTGGCGTTAAACGCTAGAGGGCGCTATGACGATAGAGTAGGAATGTGGGACGCCGCTTTTTGGCGCGTTTTTGAGGAGGTCTATATAAGCAAAAACGACGCGACGCCCGCTCTTATTTCTCCGGGATGGACTTCGAGGCAACACGTATGGAAGACGAAACACTTTTTGAAGAAGTTTCCATTTTAAATCAAGCGAGAAGTAGTCTTCAAGCAAGTGTACAGTGAGTCCTTGCACCGTAGGGCGTTTATTGGGTTCGCGATCTTTTAAACGTTTTAATTTTGGAATTCTGACTGGTAAATTGGATCCGAAATTAAAAGGTCTAGTTTGTTTACAGAAAGCATTTCAATTAAAGTAAATTATTCCCAAGTAAAATCCTAGAAAATGGGCTTAATTTGAGTCGGAGAGGGTTGGAAGCATAGAGTTTGTTTCTTCAGGAGTACATTTTTATGTCTCCGGGCTCCAGGCAAGGCTCACGGGAGGTCGTTAGGTAAAGAAAGTCTGGCATTGTGGAGTGTCAGATGAGTGTTCATTGGATAACGCTTAGTAATTTCCACATGGTTTGATCAGGCGGGCTGTTTTCATTGACAGTTTTTCAGTTAACACGTCTGATGGCGCGGAGCGTATGCCCCAGATTTGGAGGCAGTTGCGGCCTGATTGAACCATACCTACCTGTAGGGTGTCTATTTGTTCCCTTCCCAAGCAGATGGACCACGGCATGAGCGATAGGATTTTAGGGGGCCCACTCACCCAAACTTGACAGAATTGGGGCGTCAGAACTGGCGATACAGGCGCCAGGTTTGTGTTTGTTAGGAAAGTCGCATTTAGTCGGAAATTAGGCAGGTAAGTACCTACTTAGAATCACGAGCTAGGTAACTCGAAGACCTTTGTTCTGGCAGAAAGGGGGAGGTCTGCTGGGGCAAGGCTACGAGGGGAGTCTGGTATACAGAGTAGGTAGAAAGAGTAGGTTCGCTGTAGGTCTATAAGTAGCATTATGTGTTATCACCAATATATCTACGATCAAATTCGAATTTTGTTGACATCCCTAGCCATAGATTCTTGTGATAGACGAACAAACCCGGGCAATTTGACAGAATGATTATAGATAGTGGGGAAAAGTCCGATTGACAGTTTCCAGAAAAATGGCTGTCTTTATCTAACAAAAATAATGTTACATCTTAAGAAGAGAGATTAGGTCAATGATTAGTGCGTTGTAGCAATGTAGTCTACAAGTTATATGATATTCAGTGAGGTATGTAAGAAATTAATAGATTTGAAAAGGAAAAGGTGACCAATGGATACCTAGTGCTTTCAGTATTTGGGAAATGATTTGTGAGGTAACAATACTAGTGGAACAGTCCAAAGAGCTTGATTAGAGTAATCTTTATAGGTTCACGCATTGCTAAGATATGAAGGGTGAAATAATCTATCAAACATAAGTGGAGAATCTAAATTTACCTATATATTTGGCTTGACAAAAGGTAATATATTCCTATGATGCAAAAGGCACCTATAATAATCTATAAATTGAGCTGGATGCGGAAGAGTTCTCTGGATCAGACTACTGCTAAATTAATGTATGAAGATGATTTTGTTCGGTGGCGAGAGAAGATGTTTAAACTCGAAGGAACTCGGTGTAACGTTGACCAGTGTCTTATGGAAGCTGATGTGGATTCAAGGTTTTCCAGATACTAACCTATTGAGTTGGAACATGATTCTATTTTAGCCATAAATTATGTAAAGCTATCGGGGTGAGGCGAAAGCTTCTGTCCAATTTGGTTGGATTCTTAAGTTATTTCCAAGACCAGTCCAATGGTGAGATTAAGGATATATTACCATGAGCGAGATTCTTTAGAGACAAATTTTAACCAACAAGTTGCAAAAGTTCAATAAGATCCGAGTCAGACACATAGACATAACTAGGGAATTTAGTTCTACGGGGAAACTTGGTCATAGAAAAGGTTAGGAGAGTCTATATTTATATGTACTTACTATGAATTAGAATTGAGTTCTTTCCCCTCAGGAGTCAGACTTGCTAGTTCTCTTAATTTAAGCACTCAACCTGTTGGATTTATCCCAATAAGGATTATTCAACAAAAGGAAAAGGATATATTAATTAACGTTAACTTTAACTGCTGCTGCCATGAAGGAGAAAGATCTCTTCATGTAGACTAACAAGTCGCTTTGAAGCATTTAGCTTGGTCCTCTTTTATTTATATATACAGAAAGAATTGACGAACATGACAGCTTGACTTTATATGTTGAAGTTTGTTTCTTATATAAAAATTAAATAAAGCAGCGCCGGGAGAGGAATGTCCCAGTCAGGCGACGAGTTCCATCGTTATGGGCGGGGCGGTGCCCATGACTTTACCGGTTAAATAATATTGCTGGAGCATTTGTATTAGGCCAAGATGGTGATTAAGATCAATAGACTCTCTTCACCCTAATGATTATACCAATTTCCATCTCTGACTTTGCAAGCAAAACCATATGCTGAAGCTAATAGGTACTATTATAGATGTAGTGTTTCCATCTTCTAATAGATATAACAAATTTTCATCTCTAACTTTGCAAGCAAGGCCATATGCCTAAGCTAGTAGGTACGGTTATAGATCTGATATAGTGACTCAGTCTTCCAATAGATATAACAAATTTTCATTTCTAATTTGCAAGCAAAACCATATGCTTAAGCTAATAGGTATTATTATAGTAATTGTGTCTCCATCTTCATATAGGAATATCAAATTACATTTCAAACCACACATGCCAATTTCACCTTAGACCTTGCAAGCAAATCCGGATGCTGTTACTAGTTTCAGTTCCATTGTAACCTAAATTATTAAATTCCACCAGTTTTAATAGACAGTTAACCTTGGGTCAGTAACCAGAAAATTAGCATGGTGGACTCAGCAAAATAACTCACCAGGTTTTCAAAGTATATTAGACCTAGGAATCGGTTAGGACCTAACTGTTAAATGTCCAAGCAATGTAGGGGTAAACTAATGTTAGATTTATACAAGAGTATTAACTTATTTTGAGTGTCTTTGTCGCTATAAATGAGGTTAGAAAATTAGAAGCAACGGCCATGTAATATGAACAGCTGTTAAGTTGATGTAGGCATATAGGCAGTTCAAAGTATGAGTTAGTTAGTAGTAAGGTTAGTCTCTGTCGCTTCATTTAAAAGATCATGGGTCTACGCTTTACAACCAGGGTTCTCCATTACGACATCACAGGCCACTTCAGAGTTGATTCAGAGCATCCATAGTAGTTATCTATATATTAATCGGACAACAGTTAGGTATTACAGCGTTCAAGCTAGCTAGGTATTTTAGTAACTAATAGAATCCTTGACAGAGGTTCAGTATTAGCTTAGAGTAAATACTAGAATGGTTTGTTAGTATATTTAGGTCATCTATTAAGATTAGGGTTAAGCGATTAGGAAGAATAGGTAGGTGTTACAATTTAGTAGTGCCGTTACCAGGATTAAAAATTAACACATATTATAGCAAATCTTGTATAGGAATAAGAAAATAAGACAATACTTACAAACTTTTTTAATGAGTTTAGCATATAAATTACATTGGAGCTCTGAGTATTTCTGAAGGTAAGTGGCTAGTTTACATTGAGTTGGAATAGCCACAATTTGTTGTTTAGTGCAGAAGGAAAACTGAAGCGACGGGGTTAATATTAATTATTTAATTAAACTTCTGTTAAGCGTCCCCGGGCAGGATGTTTCTTAATAAGGGTCTTTTGAGAACTGTTCATAGGTCTTGATTAGGTTTAGTTAAGTATAGCAACTTGTTTTCTGAAATGGAAGAAATAATTCATTATTGTAATATGCTAGCAAATTCAAAAATAAGAAAATGTTTATCTTTTCAGAGATTTCATAGGTAGTAATGTTGAATTTTAGTTAGATGAAATGCTAAGTTGGATTGCATTCTGTTAGAGAATAAATAATTAATCACATAATTAAACAAGTACTTACTATTAATTGTCTTTTTATTAAAAAGAACAATAGTTATAATTCTTGAGTAACATCATATTGTGGTTTCATAGATTACCAATATTATCTCTGTTGAAATTCGTCAATAATTAGGTAATTTAATTGTCGAAAGCCGGGCAGGTGAATTCACAAACTTGTATAGCACAATTGTATAGTTGAAAGACTTTTGAGTAGAGGTTATATGGAGCTAATCAAAGAGCATGTATGGGGAACACATGGAGAATGACATTTGTCATTGACAAGGTTGTTTCTCTCCTTAGTGTTAGCTCTGGGTAGGCGAACGGAAAAATTATGGGAAACTGTATGGACCTTGTTAAGTACAAACTTTGTATGGGCTTGCATATTTGTATACAAATAAATTATAGAGACACGTTATATGACAATGTAGTACGGTTTTGATGTTTAGTAAAGACCGGGAGCTACCGCGTTACTTTATGGGTATGAACTTCATACGGTTTTTGGAACTTTGAGTCAATTTTATAAAGAAAATAGTCGCTATCGGTTCCTTGTTTTGTGACGTCGGATATAACGATGACTGGCTGGCGGCGTTCGGCAGAGCAAAGCAGCGGGAATCTATCAGAATAGGGAATTCAAATGACAGTTGAAGCCCATACCCATATCCAGATTTCTTAGCCGGTAGCCCTCTATTCACAAAATTAGATTTTGAGGTTGTTTCTTGGAAAGGTCGATATTTAAGAACATGAGTGACAGGATAGATTTTCTAGCTTCCGAAAGCTTCGTTAGATGGCGTTGAACGAAGTGTGTAGCGGCTAGTATATTTTGGTATGAATCATATTTAAATTAAAAACCCAAAGGAAACTAATAATAAATTAAATAAGTACTACTGTGAGGAACAGAAACGAAATAGTTAAATTTTAAAGATTAAGGTAAATAAATAACTTCTGTCTGACGTTCCGTTTTACAAAAAAAAAAAGGGGTCAAAGTAAAATTTCATGTTTCGTACCTTCTAACTGCATAGATAGGTGGGACAGCGCCATCTAGTGATCGAGCTTTTAGGAAATCGCCCATTAGCACGGCATCACAAGAAAGTTAGGGCAGTAGTTACATTTTTACTCAACGGAGGTCGCCACGGGTATTTTCGAACGAGTGGAATTTGGTTAGTAACTTTAATGATAATAATAAATAAGGCAGAATGTTATTGATGAATGAGTTCTAGCAAACACTTGTTTTGTTTTAAAAGGGGCAAATTCTTTTAGCTAACAGGGTAATTACGCTACTGCGTGATAGATGTCGCTACCGGTAGGTTACGAAAAATTGTGGTTCTTATTAATGTTAATTAAAATGGGTTATGTTATGTGTCAGAATCAGGTAAATTAATAGACTATGTGATGTGCGGTCCGAGATTGTAGTTTAAAGGCGTGTTTAAAAATGTTTGGGATAGATAATGACATACATTAGGTGAATTAGCGGGTCTGCCTTCCTTGTAAATAATAGTACACACCGGGGCGTAATACTTAACGGCGTTGATAACGGCATGCGCGTCCTGGCGCGTTTATGGTATCAAATTAGTGCGCTAAAACCCGAACGCATCTACGTATTATATCAAACGGCGCGCTAATTGGTGGCATTATATGCAGGTGAAACCCGTGCATCAGTGTGAGACCATAGTTTGGCACAGATCAGATATTAGTTATTGGTGTCAAAGTGACAGATGACAGGTTTGTTGAAGTTGGGAGGGGGGCGATCACGTTGTTCTGTGGTGCGCTATTTTTATTGTTGTTAGGATATAAATCCAGACATGGCTTAAAGAACTCGCATCCAAGCCAAAAACATTGGGAAAAAAAAAAAAAAAAAAAAAAAAAAAAAAAAAAAAATTGTTGTTAGGAATGTTTTTGTTTTCATCAAAAAAAATTATGAATTATTAAAGGTTGAGTGTCATCTAAGTTTGTGAAATTGTTGAAAATGCTGAAACTGTCTGAAGGATAGATCTGTGGTTGTGTTTATCATTATTGTGAAAATATAACCTAAAAAAAAAAGGACATTAAATAGTTATGCAAATAGGTTTTAGTGTAAATCATTGTAAGAGTTATGAATTTGAAGTAAGAAAATAGTATTTTAGTTAATTTATAGTTTGTACAAGGTATTTCAAAGGGGTAAATAATTAAAGAGTTTGGCTTGGTTGAAAAATGTGTCTTGATGAGAGTGATTTCTCATGGAAATAAGTGGATAATGAAAACTGAAGAAGTGTTATGAGGTCTGGCTTTTCATGGTGTACATAAGAGAGGGAAGACCCTTTCTGACTTATAGATTGGATAACAACCACTTTGGTAAGTTAATCAGAGATTTAGTTTTAATTAAATTGTTGAAAATTTTTAGAATTAGACACAATTAGTACCTACTTGTTTGTGGACAGTTTAGACTCAAAGAGGGTAATTTTGTTTGAAGGGAACGGTATTTGCAATGCTAAATAAGTCAACGGATAACTTAGTAGGGGACGGTTTGATTTTTCAAACGCTCGGTTAACCTAAAAGTTGAAAATAGTTCAGAATTAAAGAGAAATCTTGTCTCGATGAATGATAGAACTATTAGTTTGTATTTTGGGGTCGGTGATAAAGGTTTAAAGAAAAAAAATAGATATGTCAGTGGGTAATAATTAGATTCCTAACTTAGTGGAAGAAAATTATATTGCTACAAACTAAAACAATGTTAGCTAGTTGTTAAATGTAGTTATGGATATATTTAAAAGGTAAGGTTTAGTGGTTTTTGTATTAGGTTAGTAAAATGAGGTAACATTACTTCTTACTCCTTAAAACTTAAAAATAGCTATTTGGGTAAAATAATGGGTTCTTTTACTAATAGTTAGGTATTGGAATTCATGAAATATGAACCAAAAGGAATTTGTTAGGGAAGATTTTGGATTGGCTAGATTAGAAACATTAGATTCAATGGTTTCTAATTTGAACAGCAAGTAGAGAGAATTTCATCTAAAATGGTTCAGTGAGTTTGGAAAAACCATAATAGGATAATTTCATAATTATTAAACAATCTAATATATGAACAAGAAGGGAAAAATTACTTGGTTTAGGTAAGTAATCAAAATTTTCATCCGGGAACATAAAAGAAACTTAGATGTTGGTTATAAGACTTGCAGAAATTTTATTATAATTACAGTGGTTTTGATTTCAAGTAGGAGTTGTTGTTTGGATGGATAAGTAGTGTAGACTAGGGTGGGGTGGTGTGTTAGTCCGGAACATTATAGATAAATAGGTACTTAACAAGAATAAAATAGGGTTAAATAATTCTTTACCTTTCGTTGAAAGTTGAGTTAGAAAATTCAACGACGGTTTAAGAAGGAATACAACAATGTTATAAAATAAATCAAGTAATTATTCTTATGTCAATGAGAATTATAGGAGATTGCTTGCCTAACTAATATTGCTTCTCTTAGGTATCCAGTTAAGTTTTATAGGTTGCAATGTCTAAAAGTAGGTAGTAAATATTACATATTAGCTTAAATAGGTAAATAATGTAAGAACCAAGTGTGTCTGACAGTTTGGGGTCGCTGGCGTGATGTAGTGAACAACTGTTGACTATTTATAACTAGTTATGGGTAGCATTAGTGTTACAGGTATGCTGGGAATATTCATAGACTAGTTGTATATTCTCTATAGAGAAAAAAAAAAAGGATGGATTTAATTGAAATATAGTATGCCAGCAGTGGTCCTCGTTCACTTGACATGATGATGTTGAATAGGGAGTGGTGAATGGAGAAGGAAAAGAACTTTCATACAGGCGACGTGATTGGTTTGTTGTTCTTTTTATCAATCTTGGTTCTATATTAGTAATTAAATATACATTCTTAGTTGAACCATTGGTTAATCTTAATAAATTACTTTGTGATAGGACTATAGGTACGTTATGTTTGAAAAGAAATAACATATGGTCGAGGTTTGGGTGTTATTAGGGATTATTATTATTATTATTCTTATTTATTCGGACAAGCAGTGAGACAACTGATAGATGCTGGTAGAAAAAGTAAGGAAATTGTCGCTATGCTAAGAGTACCATTGTGTGGACACTGGGGAATATTTTATTAGAATGTTAGTCATACATAAAATTATTAAATTAAAAATTTACTAGTTGCATTGAGAGAACATCATTCTCGACTATCATCCATAGGGTAGAGATTGGTACTTGCAATTATAGGGAGAAAAAAATATATGATGGCTCCAGTTTAGGCAAACAATGAGACATTTGAATTGATGTAACGAATTAAATGTTATAATCTTTTTTGTAATTTATAAGTGTATGATTTTTAATACAAAATGATTATAGCTAGAGGATTGTTACGGGTTCCGCTAGTGTCGTGTTGGGACTGTTCCAGTGGGGTTTGGGAGGTAATTTATGTCACTTAATGGTCAAGGAGAGTTTTGTTGGTTCGGTCTAGCTGGGGGGTTGCGGACATGGTTATCGTAGACGAACGAACTAGTGGGCAAACAACTTTGTCTTTTTATAATATCAGTATAGATAGTGCAGCTAAATTTTATAGTATGTTGGATTGGGGGTCGTGGAAAAGTGTAACTACAGTTACAGGTTAATCAATTAGTAGGGTTTAGAATTAATGTAATTAAAGTTACTAGGAATTCTATTTAGGTTAGTATTAAGACCTTAGAATTAAATTAGCTATAGAAAATGATATTAAGTGGGACGTCCATATGATAGGTTAACGACCACTGGGGTCGAATGGTTTGGAAGTCACTATATGTAGAGGTCTCGGGTTCGATTCCTGCCCAGGTGATTGTCGTAGACAAACTGTTCAGTGTTGCTTTGGGGCTTGGAAGTGTGACGATACCCGTCGATGTTTGGTATTTATGATATAGGTACCTACTTATTTTGTAACATAGAAGGATATGAGCGGGATAAGTGAAATAAACGTTATTAATTAATATCATTATTAGTAACCAAAGTTAGAGATGGATAATGGGGTTTATAATGGGGAAAATTATTTACTAATTTTGAAATATGGTGTATTTTCCAATTAGATAAATAAGTTAAGAATATGTTTTACAGGATAAAGGCAGGTTATAGTTATAGGAATCTTAAAGGAACCAATATAGGTTGTACTATAGTGTAAAGGTTGGTTGCGAATTTGAAGTAGAAGGGATTTAATTGTTAAACAAATACACTTTTTAGTGGAAGTCAATTCTCATCATATAATAATAATTATCATCAGTCATAAGGTCAGGTACTACTTAAAAGGGGGGGGTCGAAAGGTTAAAGTTGAATTCCATGAATAAACTTTGACCCTAAATTAAATTAGACGTTAACACCAAACGTGAATTGGAGTTAAAACCAAAAATAGGATAAGCCAAAACCAAATATGTCATTTGAGGGAATAAGGATTTTTATAGTTTTTTATAGACATAGTTAAGGAAGACACTTGGTAGAACTTTTGAAAAAAAACTTAATATTAGGTACTTATCCGGATTAAAATGTCAAAGTTATGTTAATAATGTGAATTTTACAATTAATATTTAAAAGAGTTATATAGGGATGTTAGTTGGTTAATAATGTAATCTTTATGTACCTAACATGAATTGAGCTCTGACACGTAATGGACTTAATAGATGGTAGCAAGAAGGTGATAAGTGTTGATAGGTTAGCCAAATTCGCTGATAGTATTCGGATAGAGAGTAGTGGGAATAGACTTTTAGTAGTTTGGCTAGGTTAGGGAAATTGTTAGATGGAAAAAAAAAGGGTAAGCGTTGATAGGTTGGTCGGTACTGCGGTATATACCTATATTAATATATATTGGGGGTATTTATATATTTACTTAGGTCGGTTTTATAGTTCGATGCAACAGTGATGGTAGTGATGTGTTTCAAGGTTGAAATTGTTATTACGAAAGGGGTTTTACGTTCTTAATTATGGTAAATGTTAGGATTGGGTTGTTAAATTTTGTTACAGAGTTTTAATTCAATTGGTGTAATATTGTCATGTTTTAGGTGGATAATTGAAATTTGCTAACGGGTAGGAAATGTTGGTCGAACATGTACAATTTTGGCTTTGGGTCATTATTAGCAAAGGAAAGGGATAGTATTCGGTCATGGTAGATAGTCTAATCATGTGTTGGAGTCAATTCATGCATTGTTAATGAACTGATTAACTATAAAAAAAAAAATATAATAATTTCGAACGAATCTGAGCGAAAAGTTTTGTTAATAAATTAAACAAAAGAGGAGTTCTTATATTTATAGGGAGGGGAAAGGAAAATAGAAGAGGTGACAGTATTATGAGGATCGGTAGTATTAATTTTACAAATTAATGTTAATAGCTTTTAGGGCAATATACTAAAAGTAATCAGGTGAAACGTTGGTTATGTTCATGGTGGCGCGGATGTGAGTTTGAGGAAGGACGGAATTGTTAAAAAGTGACGAAGAGTGGAATCTGTATATATATAAAAAAAATATATGTAAGTGTATATATATATATATATCTATTTTATATATGAAAAAAAAAAGATTCAAAATATGAGGCCATGAGTGTAAACAAATTGGGAAGCCTGATTACAACCATTATTATTAACCCAAAAGATAAGATCCGCACACAACAGCACGTGATAGGGATAGGCGTAGAGCACGTGTTAACAGACTTGAATTTTGTACAGTGGGACTTTGGTGTTAGGATAAATAAAAAAAAAAAAATATATATATACAAACAGTGTTTATGTTTGTATCTTGTCCCGGTGTAAACGCCTGTACAAAATTTACACTTCCCGTGGGTCAGGACGGGCCATGTTTAACTCGACAACTATACATTCTCCAAAGTGATATCGGAGGCTATTCCAGAGTTTTGAGTAAGCTTTTTGACAAAAAGGTCTTTGTATATGCTTCATTTAGAAGGGGGCGTACAGAGATATGCAGGGGCACTTTGGGGGTATAAAATGCTGCGCTAGAACGCCATGTAATCGTAAGGTTGGATTACAGTTTATACACCAAGGCGAGTTTATTCTAAACTACGGATTCACAACCCGTACCTTTCACCATGCTTTGTACGTCTCTGGTGTTGGATATACATACGATGAATTTGGATAAAGCAATAAAAAACACTTAAAGCTCGCTTGATAACTTTTGATATTATTTTGGTCTAAATACACTCTACAGTCTTAATTACATAATCACTAGGGCTCACTAAAAATTGATTCGATAGGGGTCGGAGGCCGCAATGTCCTTTGGTAGGACAAAGAGCATTGTGTTTTTCTTGGTCCAAATTGATTCAATTCTTTGATTTTGGGAAAATAATAAGAGAAAGGGATATATATATATATAAAAAAAAAAAAAAAAAAAAATATATATATATTGATATAAAAATAATAATAATATATATATATAGATATTAAAAAAAAAAAAAAACATGTCTATATATATATATAAATATATGTGTAAAAAGAAATATTAGAGATTTGGATAGAAAGAAAAATTCTACTCCGGATCCAATACTTGGTACTGTCACCTTTGAAGAATTTTGGGGTCGGCTGTAACGGTTCAGAATCGCACCTGAACTATCTCGAATATTTCTTAAAGAGTTAAAAGTCGAAATGTATTAATGTTACTTACCTCAATAACTTTTAATAGTATAAATAGATCCTGGTGTGGGAATAAATCACAAAGTCAAATTGGGTTGTGTCAACTGGGTTGTATTGAACAAAATTAGCCATTTACCATGTTGTTGCGCTGGGAATTTGCTTCATACTTTGTCAACACAGTGCATATGGGAGGGAGATTCTGTCTATAAGGCTTGGGGCTTGTTTAGTGGTTTCAGATTGCTTGAGGTAAACACTGAAAAAGAAACGGGTTAATGGTAGCGGAGCAGTTGTGGTCATTTGCATTTAATTTGGAAGTTTTATGATTAATCTGAGGAAGTTAGATACAGTAAATTTGTTTGAATTAGCGAGAAAATATAGTTAATAAATACCTGAGATTCAGGGATTGAAACAATGATGTTTCACAACAGTTGGACTCTGTGACAAATTATTTCATATAAGAAGATGCACTTTGTTGAGGGTTTTGTCAATCGAATTTGCTTCACGGGAGTGTGGACAATACTTGTATTTCGATATTGGTTCACGAAATAATCGACACGAACTGTTATTAGTTAGTAAAATTATAAATCTTGTTGTAAACAAATGTCATGTCAAAATGGAATAATCCTGTCCAAGTGCAGCGACAACTAGCGGCAGAGTTGAGAACTAAGACAAGTCAAATGACATCACATAAACATAGCGAGAAGTTTTTACTCACAGAATGTTAAATTAACATTATGTAAAACTTAAATAAAAATATGGGTTAAATAATCAAAAGTACAGAATATTGGTTTCTATCTTAGATAAGGTTCAAAGTTTCAAATATGGTGAATGTATTTGGCTAGAGATGATTCGTTCGGAAATTATGTTCGAACAATTACCATTTTGATAATAGTTTTCGTTCGTAAATAAAAAAAGGAATCATACAAAATAATGTGTTTATATTATGTGAGAAGGTAGTATTTTGAATAGTTTAGTAAATTTTATAACTTAATATTAGAAGTTTTGTAACTATCAAAGGTTTCTGAACGAAGGCCAGGCGGGGCGTTCGGGATGTTTGAAATGGGTTGGCGTTAAACGCTAGAGGGCGCTATGACGATAGAGTAGGAATGTGGGACGCCGCTTTTTGGCGCGTTTTTGAGGAGGTCTATATAAGCAAAAACGACGCGACGCCCGCTCTTATTTCTCCGGGATGGACTTCGAGGCAACACGTATGGAAGACGAAACACTTTTTGAAGAAGTTTCCATTTTAAATCAAGCGAGAAGTAGTCTTCAAGCAAGTGTACAGTGAGTCCTTGCACCGTAGGGCGTTTATTGGGTTCGCGATCTTTTAAACGTTTTAATTTTGGAATTCTGACTGGTAAATTGGATCCGAAATTAAAAGGTCTAGTTTGTTTACAGAAAGCATTTCAATTAAAGTAAATTATTCCCAAGTAAAATCCTAGAAAATGGGCTTAATTTGAGTCGGAGAGGGTTGGAAGCATAGAGTTTGTTTCTTCAGGAGTACATTTTTATGTCTCCGGGCTCCAGGCAAGGCTCACGGGAGGTCGTTAGGTAAAGAAAGTCTGGCATTGTGGAGTGTCAGATGAGTGTTCATTGGATAACGCTTAGTAATTTCCACATGGTTTGATCAGGCGGGCTGTTTTCATTGACAGTTTTTCAGTTAACACGTCTGATGGCGCGGAGCGTATGCCCCAGATTTGGAGGCAGTTGCGGCCTGATTGAACCATACCTACCTGTAGGGTGTCTATTTGTTCCCTTCCCAAGCAGATGGACCACGGCATGAGCGATAGGATTTTAGGGGGCCCACTCACCCAAACTTGACAGAATTGGGGCGTCAGAACTGGCGATACAGGCGCCAGGTTTGTGTTTGTTAGGAAAGTCGCATTTAGTCGGAAATTAGGCAGGTAAGTACCTACTTAGAATCACGAGCTAGGTAACTCGAAGACCTTTGTTCTGGCAGAAAGGGGGAGGTCTGCTGGGGCAAGGCTACGAGGGGAGTCTGGTATACAGAGTAGGTAGAAAGAGTAGGTTCGCTGTAGGTCTATAAGTAGCATTATGTGTTATCACCAATATATCTACGATCAAATTCGAATTTTGTTGACATCCCTAGCCATAGATTCTTGTGATAGACGAACAAACCCGGGCAATTTGACAGAATGATTATAGATAGTGGGGAAAAGTCCGATTGACAGTTTCCAGAAAAATGGCTGTCTTTATCTAACAAAAATAATGTTACATCTTAAGAAGAGAGATTAGGTCAATGATTAGTGCGTTGTAGCAATGTAGTCTACAAGTTATATGATATTCAGTGAGGTATGTAAGAAATTAATAGATTTGAAAAGGAAAAGGTGACCAATGGATACCTAGTGCTTTCAGTATTTGGGAAATGATTTGTGAGGTAACAATACTAGTGGAACAGTCCAAAGAGCTTGATTAGAGTAATCTTTATAGGTTCACGCATTGCTAAGATATGAAGGGTGAAATAATCTATCAAACATAAGTGGAGAATCTAAATTTACCTATATATTTGGCTTGACAAAAGGTAATATATTCCTATGATGCAAAAGGCACCTATAATAATCTATAAATTGAGCTGGATGCGGAAGAGTTCTCTGGATCAGACTACTGCTAAATTAATGTATGAAGATGATTTTGTTCGGTGGCGAGAGAAGATGTTTAAACTCGAAGGAACTCGGTGTAACGTTGACCAGTGTCTTATGGAAGCTGATGTGGATTCAAGGTTTTCCAGATACTAACCTATTGAGTTGGAACATGATTCTATTTTAGCCATAAATTATGTAAAGCTATCGGGGTGAGGCGAAAGCTTCTGTCCAATTTGGTTGGATTCTTAAGTTATTTCCAAGACCAGTCCAATGGTGAGATTAAGGATATATTACCATGAGCGAGATTCTTTAGAGACAAATTTTAACCAACAAGTTGCAAAAGTTCAATAAGATCCGAGTCAGACACATAGACATAACTAGGGAATTTAGTTCTACGGGGAAACTTGGTCATAGAAAAGGTTAGGAGAGTCTATATTTATATGTACTTACTATGAATTAGAATTGAGTTCTTTCCCCTCAGGAGTCAGACTTGCTAGTTCTCTTAATTTAAGCACTCAACCTGTTGGATTTATCCCAATAAGGATTATTCAACAAAAGGAAAAGGATATATTAATTAACGTTAACTTTAACTGCTGCTGCCATGAAGGAGAAAGATCTCTTCATGTAGACTAACAAGTCGCTTTGAAGCATTTAGCTTGGTCCTCTTTTATTTATATATACAGAAAGAATTGACGAACATGACAGCTTGACTTTATATGTTGAAGTTTGTTTCTTATATAAAAATTAAATAAAGCAGCGCCGGGAGAGGAATGTCCCAGTCAGGCGACGAGTTCCATCGTTATGGGCGGGGCGGTGCCCATGACTTTACCGGTTAAATAATATTGCTGGAGCATTTGTATTAGGCCAAGATGGTGATTAAGATCAATAGACTCTCTTCACCCTAATGATTATACCAATTTCCATCTCTGACTTTGCAAGCAAAACCATATGCTGAAGCTAATAGGTACTATTATAGATGTAGTGTTTCCATCTTCTAATAGATATAACAAATTTTCATCTCTAACTTTGCAAGCAAGGCCATATGCCTAAGCTAGTAGGTACGGTTATAGATCTGATATAGTGACTCAGTCTTCCAATAGATATAACAAATTTTCATTTCTAATTTGCAAGCAAAACCATATGCTTAAGCTAATAGGTATTATTATAGTAATTGTGTCTCCATCTTCATATAGGAATATCAAATTACATTTCAAACCACACATGCCAATTTCACCTTAGACCTTGCAAGCAAATCCGGATGCTGTTACTAGTTTCAGTTCCATTGTAACCTAAATTATTAAATTCCACCAGTTTTAATAGACAGTTAACCTTGGGTCAGTAACCAGAAAATTAGCATGGTGGACTCAGCAAAATAACTCACCAGGTTTTCAAAGTATATTAGACCTAGGAATCGGTTAGGACCTAACTGTTAAATGTCCAAGCAATGTAGGGGTAAACTAATGTTAGATTTATACAAGAGTATTAACTTATTTTGAGTGTCTTTGTCGCTATAAATGAGGTTAGAAAATTAGAAGCAACGGCCATGTAATATGAACAGCTGTTAAGTTGATGTAGGCATATAGGCAGTTCAAAGTATGAGTTAGTTAGTAGTAAGGTTAGTCTCTGTCGCTTCATTTAAAAGATCATGGGTCTACGCTTTACAACCAGGGTTCTCCATTACGACATCACAGGCCACTTCAGAGTTGATTCAGAGCATCCATAGTAGTTATCTATATATTAATCGGACAACAGTTAGGTATTACAGCGTTCAAGCTAGCTAGGTATTTTAGTAACTAATAGAATCCTTGACAGAGGTTCAGTATTAGCTTAGAGTAAATACTAGAATGGTTTGTTAGTATATTTAGGTCATCTATTAAGATTAGGGTTAAGCGATTAGGAAGAATAGGTAGGTGTTACATCAGCCACAGGATCGGAATAAAATCAGTTGACCATAGAAAAGTACAAAACCGACTCAATCAAAATGTATGGAACAGCTGATCTTTTTCACGATTTTGTGGCTGGCGCCATTTAAAGTTAATAAAATAAATAAATAAATATTTTCTTACAATCACACCAATTATCTAAGCCCGTAGTTAATTTCTTCAGAAACTGTGTCTACGTGAACTTGATAACGGATAAATATATACTTAAATACTTTTTGTTTGTAAATACATACTTATTGTACATAGAAAACACCCAGACCAAGACAAATAGACATGTTCATGCACACAAATATTTGTCTTGTTCGGAAATCGAACCCGAGACCTCTGGCGCAGAAGGCGGGTAGTTTACCCCTGCGCCAAATCAGTCGTCGTCAGTTTAGTTGAACTTTTAGAGAAAGGTTTCACTCTTTTTAAACTATTTATTAATAAAAAAAATAAGGGTGTATAAAATGCTGAAGCAACTCTTGAGGGCCACCGAAGAGGACTAATGATAATGACACGCGTAACGTGAATACCCCTTGACCTAAACTAAGGAAAGTGTTTAGTTATTAGCGTGACAGTCCTTCATCATCATGGAAAATATCATCAAGAGGGCCTCGAAATTGCTGTTCTTTGTTATAGGAAATAGCAAACCCTAATCCTAAAACCAAACTGCTTCTACATAGGTATATAACAGTCTCATCCGAAGCACTCTTGAATACGTTTGAGTAGTCTGGCGACCTCACTAGTAATCATTCCCTTCGTATAGAAAGACAAAAACGCTTCGTTAGATACCTGGGCCTTTTTGATTGCCAAGGCTAGGAAACTTAGTTCTTCCCTTTTTTGGTATATTGTCTCTGTTTGAAAGACGAGAGATGTAACTAAAATTATTAAAAACATCTTAGATTCTCCGCAGCTGCTAGCACTCGTGAAATTCCAAGCACCAGCCAGAATTCCACGCAAACCAAATACACCACTTTGGCCCCCGCTGAGTAGAACAGTCCTTGGTTCTGGCTCTCAAATTTTGATTATTTATTTCAGGTTCTTAACAAATTCAGTGACAGTTGTGATATACACCACGATTCCCCCAACTTAATTCGAAAAAAACTATTGGGTATTGGGCAGACATTCAAAACAGTCAGTGGAAAACAAAATCCTGGTTTACAAAACCATTCTCAAACCTGTTTGGATCTATGGCATCCAGCTCTGGGGTAGTGCTACACGGAGCGAAAATCTGACAAAAAGACATTAATTTTTACTAAAATATTTATAAACCCGAGGACAACAAATGGCTTATAATAATTGTAAATCGATTTTTGTAAATGCAGTTAGTAAATATTACATGTTACATTTTAGTAATTTCAAAAGTGGTTTAGTATAAACGAATTGATGACGTCATAAACAAATACTAAACTGTTTTGTAATTCTAAGAGTTCAGTAGTAATATCGGGAATGATGACGTCATTGACATTACTAACTGTTTTGTAATTTTAAGAGCTCTATAGTAATATCGGGTATGATGACGACATTGACATATACTAACTGTTTTGTAATTTTAAGAGTTTAATAGTAATATCGGAAATGATGACGTCATAGACAAATACTAACTGTTTTGTAATTTTTAAGAGTTCAATAGTAATATCGTGAGTGATGACGTCATAGATAAATACTGATTTTTAGTTTATTGCGTTTTAGTAATTTATGTAGTTTAGCAATTTTATGTAAAGACCCATACAAGCTGTTGTATTAACAAAGGCATCAAAAATATTTTTATACCTCTTTCGAAACCTCTGTTACAACAGCTTGTATTGGTCTTTACATAAAATTGCTAAACTACATAAATTACTAAAACGAAATAAACTAAAAATCAGTATTTACCTATTTATAGATACATCTATAGATTCACGTCTTAAATTATGGTATAAGTAGGGTGCGTAGGGTGTTTACTGTATTCTTACAATGAAATACTCATTTAATTTTCCTATCTTATTTATTAAAAAATAACCATATTAATAGTTTTGCTACGTTACATAATTAATTACACAAAAAGCGATCGTGCAAATTAAAAGAGATGACGCTACAGTTTTTTGCATCAGTAACAGATCATCTGAGTGAAATTATTCTTCTTTCTAAATCTAGTTTGGGATGAAGAAGGATGATGGGGTTATTCAATTTGTCGTTTTCAGGCTTTCGTTTAGTATTGAATTGCCGTCATGTGTGCATTTCAGTGCTTGAAGAACCTAAAACATAAAAATTTTCTATAGTACAATAAGCTACACAACACAAAGAACACCTAGAGCTACTAAATAAAAATAAATACTAATACCCACATAATCTGACTGATACGGACTGGCTCGAATCGGAATTGGAGTAGTGCGCTGCGACCACCAGGCAGAAGCTGGCTGGATGAAGTTTGTGACCTCTGATTTGACTGTGGTACTATAACTCTTTATTATAGTGGGTTCTGTGGTTCCTGTATTAGAAGCAATGCCAATGATGGGTCTTCCTCAAACAGATTACTGACTGATAGGGTAGGCGTCTGAAAGTAAAATATAAGTTTTCATTAACAAATTTTTACACCTCCAAGGGAGTAGACTAGTATTTGATATTTATAACCGACAGACAGACAAACGGATAACGAATTGATATACTTAAGGGTTCCTTTTGATGTACGGAACCCAAAAAAATACCAAGGTAAAAAAAATATTTTTGACAAATTTCTGACGGTCCACTGTACTACCTACACTGTACCAAAGATAAACTGTAATTTTCCGATCTTATTATTATCATTATTTGAATTATTTCAATGATCAAATACAACATACTACAATACAACCAACAATGTTTGTGAAAACTCTTCATTTTATTATTAATGTAGCGCCCACGCGTTACAGTACCTACCTATGTTTTTGTTAGATTTGATAATTGGAATAATAGTAGTAAGACCATGCAGATCATTCAAGCAAGGTACAGAAGGAATAAAGGGTCCACTCTTACAGTAACCAGGGTTATTAAGTTCCAAAGTAAATGACTTGTAAATAAGCTTACCACAGAATGCACCAACGTATTCAATGAGACCCCAATTTCCTAAAAGGTTTCTGGTGAGAGGTTTTTTCACTGATGATTAACGATGTTGATTTTTGAAACACTAAAACTGGGCCATCACTTGACACAAGCGACAACTTCATCGTTTCGGCACATCCATAAAAAGCGATGAATTTTCCTTGATTTTAATAAGACCGCAACGTGTTACTTTCAAATCGCGTGCTCGTGCAAACTAGAAAAGAAACGAAATGGCGGACAGCCGGACAAGTACCGCCCAGGTGGGCGTGGAATTACTAAAATTGAACTTGGAATTTCAAAAAAAAATAGTTTTATTGTTTTAAGAAATACGTTAGTAATTTCAAGAAAATCGTATGTAAATTTAAAAATGTTGTTATTAAATATCACAAAAGTTTTGTAATGTTGCATTGTACTAAACACATTTCTTGAAACTACAAATGACCTTTTTAAAATACACTAAATCAGTTTGCGAAAATTACAAAACTTTAGCTATATTTACCATAATTTGCAATAACCATGAAAATATGTTATATATTACATTTACTAAAACTGACTTTTAGGAATTACAATTACAAATACTAAAGTTTTGCTAAAAAGTAATAATGGTTGTTAAAACAGCAAAACTTTTGTAAGTAATATCAAAACTTAGTTTTTTCGTCTAATACAAAACAGTTTCTTAATTTTTGGTGGTCTTTTTTTTCTCCGTGTAGTCACTCAAAAATTGAGATCCTTCAACGCCTCCAAAATTCAATCCTGAAGACTGTTATGGAGGCCCCCTGGTTCATCAGCAATGCTGAAGTTCACCAGTTTGCGAATATTCCAACAATAAGAGAGGTTCGTTGTGGAGATCCTTGGGGGAGGCCTATGATCAGCAGTGGGCGTCGTTTGGCTGACATGATGATGATTATGATGAAGAGAGGATATCACTGAGGCATGCTGCAAATATAAATCACGTGTAAAGTCCATCCTAACGAGCTCATCCAGAAGCTAATCTCCATCAACCGTCCCAAACGATAAAAAGGAGCCGCATCATAGAGCTTGACGAAATTAAATCTCCAAGCCTCATTTAGGAACCTCATTATTGAATGAGGTCTTCTGACTTTAATATTTTTTCCCCTCACCTGCTTATAGCAATATTGCTGTTTGCAGATACATAGTTAAATAATAATAATAATAAAAAACCTATAAGTAAGTAACGGAAAATAAATGTTAAGCAACATTCGGTAGGGCCGGTCAAAGCATGGGTGATCATAATTTATCTCGAACCCCTTCCTGCTTTGGAAGCACGTCATGCCGTTGATTCCAGCTGCACCTGCAGTCGACAGAACCCATCAACCCACACTAGGCCCGCGCAGTGGATTTGTTAAGAAGAAGAAGAGGAGTTTCGCACGAGTGTGATCTCGAAGATCAGTGTTTCGCACAAACGTTAATCGCACATCCGTTTGTCGAACTCAAGTAGTGCACTCGTTTTCGATATAAAAAAAAGTATCAACTCTGGGGCACTGACCTTCTTTATGGATGGATAAGGGTTATGGGTCATGACCCACCACCCAGGCCCGATGCGGATTGGTAGGTATTGACTGCAAATGCAGCCGGAACCAACGGCTAAACGTGCCTTCCGAAGCACGGAGGTCGAGATGGAAAGTTTTTAGTCACCCACCGTGACCGACCGTTGCTTAACTTCAACGATCGCCGGCCAAGCGCACCAACAACTGCGCCACGGGCTCCTTAACTCTTAACTAAACTAAACTAAAACTAAACTAAACTCTTCTTATCCTAAAATAAATAAATAAATCCGTTGTCATGTATTCAGTAAAACGCTTTTAATTTTTTTGAGAATGTCATTTTTATTTTATCGTAGTCACTACGTAGCGTAGCTACTACGCCGTAGTGAAGTACTACAATTACCAAATTGTGTAATTTCAGCTATAAAACCAAATCAAATCTTTGTTGAGATCAGGAGTTCATTATTATTCAAACTAACTAGTTACTAACACCCTAACAAATGAATGTTTTAAATATTTTTAGAAAAAGAATTATAAAGTTAATGGGTCGTTAAAAATACAGTAGGTATATTATGATGAAATGAATGTTTTTAATATTTTTAGGAAAAGAATTATAAAAGTTAATGGGTCGTTAAAAAATACAGTAGGTAGGTATATGGAGTAATTACTTAATTCTTTTGAATTAATGTTTATGAAGTTTTTGTACGATGAAATATTCATTAGTTCATTTCTTTTAACTGACGATTAATAGCCAATTAAAAGTAATAAAATAATTAGTACCTATCAAACTACTTTTTTTAAAACGTAACATATAATGTGTTTTACTATGATTATGGTGAACGCCAGCATTTCTAATTTTAGTACCTAGCTGTCAAGTTGGTATTCAAATACAAATACAAAACAGAAAATCCACTATATCATACAGACATAATATGTCGGTATGAAATGATATTACGAGTAAAACAGTCGAATTACGAGAATTTCTTTTTAAATAAATCGTGCTTTCTTTCAGGTGTAATAAGAAGAAATGCTAAGGATTTACTGAAACTTTTAATTGAAGAAAAGTGTGTGGTCTCAATTTATGACATAATTCAATTGAATTATCGTACGCTCCTTGTCCTATTGGCTTTTCTTGCGACATATACAATAGTTTTGTTACAGTTCGCGACCATATAGTTTTGATTAAAACACCCGATCACTATGGCCGATCATGACCCTCGGATGAGATTTCTAAAAGGGGGCTTAATGCATTCTTTGTCTTGCTATCACATTGCCCAGTATTACGTGGGCTCCAGTAGAATTATTACCCAAAATGGCACCCTAGCACGGCCTTCAGTCTATCATAAAGCGTACAGCATTTTCCAGGGTTTACTTGTTTTAATTGGTTACATCGGTATTGATAGAACTTATCTACGCAGATACCGAGAAAATGACCTCCACATGTATATATGTACTATTTTCTTAATAATAGTGCATTATTGGGCGTATATATGTAATTTGATTCATGCGAGATTTATGAACACAGAGGAAAACATCAAATTTTATTTGAAATTAGAGTATATTGACCGTGTCATGGAAACAGATAAAGTAGACTTTCTGTACGATGTTGTTCGCAAAGTGAGTAAGGTTAAGGTAACGTTAATTTTTTCAACATTAGGGTTATTGAGTTTTATATCATGCCTTGATGGTTCTTTTGGAGTGGTTTTGACGGGAATCATAACGACTTTTAGTGAAGTAGTGTTTGTATCGGAACTATCCTACTGCACTACCCTAGTGTTATTCTTTTCCCTTCGACTGCGTTTTATCAACGGTATTATTGCAAACCACCTAAAAAGCGACATATACAAGAAAGGACGTATTCGTCAATTAGCAGCAAAAACTCATGATTTTAACACAAGTGACACCGATGTATATTTAAGAGGATTGATCGACGGATTTTCTGATTTCCAACGCTTCTGTAGATTTCAGGTAAATTTCAGGTTAAAGCATTGTTTTATGAAGCTTTTATTGCGTAACAAACGCTACTCAAAACTAATACCTACATTAAACAAATCACTTAACTTTTTGAGAATAACAATGTTTTTTTATTTCTGTTATTGAAAAAACCTTTTACATTGTCCGTGTAGCATTCACTTACATGTTTAGCAGTTACGCTATGCGATACATTATTATAATACTCACCCATGATAATGTAATTATACTTACCATTATTTCCTTTCAGATGTTCGTATTTTGCGTCAAATGCATATTGGGCATTTTCTTGTATTTTCAGGCGGGGCTTATTGGAGTTCGAATAAAGGTACCTACCTACAATACACACTTAAAATCAGTTTAAACTCATATCATTACAGGCCGGCCACATAAAAAGTGCTTAGAAATTTTTTGCTTCGCTAAACTTTTTCATTTTATTAATTAATTCCATTTATTTTCACTTCGTTTTCAGATGCTTGGATATTTAGAATTCTCTACTGTTGGTGCCTTCGTGATTTACAGTAGTACGGTGATATTTATAATATCTGTATGCTGTGAGATATTTTTCAATGATGCCATGGAGACGAAGCAACTCTGTACATCAGTACTGTCTAATCACCTGGATGGTAAGTGTATCTAGTATTAACTAATGCTACTAATATTATAAAATTAATGTGAAAGTGTGTTTGTCTGTTCATCCATCTTGCACGTCAAAGGGGAGCAACGGATCGACGTGATTTTTGGTATGGGGATAGTTTGGGAGCTGGAGAGTGTCATAGGCTAAACTTTATATCCCGGAAAAATATCACATTGCTATAGTGTAGGATACCGTCATGTAGTCCACGCAGGTGAAGTCGCGGGAGGAATGCTAGTTATTTTATAAGTGGTTAAATTACTTTTTGTATCCTTAGCAAACACTCGAACGCTGCTCAACTTAAAGAGCATCTTAAGCATCCGGGCGTCTCTCTTTCATATCTTTGACGTTGAATGTCGATGACGAAACAGGGGCCTAACTGCAAGCTGACAAACAATGTTTAAGGACTTAATGTTAATTACAGGGCAGAGTTATACACTGCGTATAGCGCCAACTCGCTTACAATATTACTTTAACACTAGCGGCCGCCCGCGGTTTCACCCACGTGGTTCCCGTTCCCGTGGGAATATCGGTATAGAGAGTATTTTATAAAGTAAACCCCGAATAGGAATAGTGTAGTTAACCACATTTTTAATAGGTTTTAATCAATCTCCATTTAGTGATCGCAGCAAAATGAATGCCGTTTCGTGCTGCCAGCTGTGTTCTTAACCAATATGTTTCTTTGAACAGGCCCTCTAAGGGACAAGGCGGCTCGCATGCTGAAGACCCTGGACAGCTGCCCGCTGCGCCTGTCCATCTACGACATGTGGGAAATGGACGCGCAACTCATACTCACTATGTTCTTCGCCATCACTATGATGATGGTCACGCAACTACAGTTTGCAATCCTTTAAGTCCGTTCTTTAATGCACACAACCTTTCGTACTAATAGAGCATATTCTCTAAGGTCTATCTCTAATTAAAGGTTAACATGTCCAGTTTCCGGCCACCTTATTCGTCTGCTGACGTATTTCCCCAATAACCAAGCTCTGACAAACGCGGTAGAGATAGGGATGTTATATTTTAAGTTGTCAATATATTCAACAATATATTGAAATTTTATTTGATTTATTTTTAATAAAACCTTTTTTATAGTAAAGGGAATGAGGATACTTACCTAAGAGCTTCTTATGTTATGTAGCCTAGGATGTAGATTTGTACTTAATTAATTTATAGTTGAAAAAGTTTTAAAGCAAAACTATTTTAGCTAAATTGAATATCTATAGATATAAGATAGATGATAAGGTTAATGTGTTAATGTTACTTAAGCTCCGTAAAATTAGAAAATATAAAATTTATAACATGTGTTTTTAATTCTTCCTAAATAGTATCCTTTTTTTGTTTACAGTAATGTTCTCTGTAAGCCTAGCATGACCACCCAAAACTCGATATGTATCGCATGATAAAGCGATTTATTGACATTCAAACGTCAAAACCCATAGTCTTTTGACAGTTAAACCGGATAACTTATCATATCATATCGCGTTTTGGTTGGTCATGCTAGGGGGGCTGGTGTGGCAATGTGTTAACTTTGGCCTAGAGTTTTTCACCGTAGGTATAAGCGGAAGAACCTATTTTTAACCGACTCCAAAAAAAGGAGGAGGTTTTCAATTCGACTGTATGTTTTTTTTATGTTTTTAATCTCAAATTTCATGAATCCTGAATAATTAGTATGCGTATATAGACGACTTCTTATTTTCATCAAAGTGGGGATCATTTTCAATATTATTATTTTTTCGAAAGTTTATACTTCAGACGTGATCTTATTTTCACCAAGTCAGGATCAGGAGATGAAATCCCAGGAAAATCGAGAGAAATTCTCAAATATAGGCAAGCCTTATGCGTTCCATTTATTTTTGAAGTTAGTCAAGTATTTGCATCTGGTAGTCATCATCTCATAGTGATGAGCTGGTATTGGAAGCTACAACTCCTTAACGGTTAGGAGATGGAGAATAATTCTTTAAGTCTTGATCGTAGGTATGGACCGATAGTTATAATCTTTCAGGTTATTAGGGTGAGATGATGATGAGAGGTGATAAACTTCTCAAAGGAGTTATATGATGTTTTATAAATAGCATATGCACGAATGGACCTTCAGTAGTATTCTTTCAAGTTATTTAGGTAGCTAAAAATGGAAAGCTGAACTCCGTAACGGTTAGGATATTTTATCATATTCAACATGTAGTTTCCAAAAATCGAAAAATAAAACGTTTTTAAAAAAATATCAACCGCCTTCAAAAGAATCTTCAAACAAAAATTAACAAACACAAAAAACTAAAAAATAATTGGAATTTTTTGTCGGTGCCAAGCCAAAAAGAATAAGAACGAATTATACTGAGTGAAATAACAAAAATATAAAAAAAACTGGACGTGACGGACCAAGCGTTATATGTAGGACGTATTTACCTCAAATACCTATTAGACTTGGCACCGACTTCAAACAGTTCAGTAAGTACCAAGGTAAGTTAGAAAAAGTCACGCATTTTCGTCCTTTGAATTAAAAATTCTAATTATTCTTTTCGTTTTTTAGTGTTTGTTAATTTTTGTTTAAAAATTCTTTATGAAGGCTGTTGATTTTTTTTTTAAATATTTTTAAACTCAGTGGATCCGTAAGTGGAAGTTAGTCAATGTGTAAACGAGATAGTAACGTTTGAATTTTGGCAGAAAGATCGTAATGGTAGAGAAATAAGGTCCCTTTTACTTTGCGACTTTTTGCATCGTTACAAGTCGCTGAGCCGGTTATTCCCGGTTATTTCCCCCAAGTTGTCCCCGCCGGTGACGTACCTACCTAAAATCAAAATCAAAATCAAAATCAAAATCAAAAATCATTTATTCATTTAAGGCTGATACAGCACTTGTGAACGTCAATGAAGCTACGCTATCGGTTCGCAAAACCTACGGCGGGAGGCCTTGTAACGAGAAGAACCGGCAAGAAACTCGCCAAGGGCTATTTTTTTCTCCCTGTCATATTTCATACAGAGTCGTCAAATTGAAAAGTGACTTTGACATAATATAATATGTAAAGTCACTTTCCATCACAAATTAATCTTAAGTTTAAAAACAAAATAAAAAACCCGGTAATCATAGCAGTAAATAATTTTCAATAACTAAGAAATAGACATACAAAAGGTAGTTTCTTTAAAATACACACCAACCAAAAACGTAGCAAATAAAATAATAAATATAAATGCCGAACAAGGGTAATAAAACTTTGAATAGTTTAAGAACATAAGAGTCAATAATAAACAGTGCCATACAAGCCACGGTAAAATAAAACTAATAACAATAAAACATTAAAAATCTGCATATTTTGAGACAAGAAGCCAGGAGCAGACCCATCCCACTGGTGGTATCCCACCTAAGACTAAGTAAGGTAATAATATATGAAACCAAAACAGAAAAAGAAAAGTATGTAGAAAAAATGTGATAGTAAAAAACCACGTGCCCTATAAGTAGCCTTCTAGCGGGATACCGCCTGGATCCCGCTTGAAGGCTACTATAATAGGGCTCGTGGTTTTTTACTATCATATTTTTTCTAAACTTACAAAATTGCATTGTGAATCCATAAAAATAATTTCAAATCTCAAAGTATTTAGAGTTATTTCCGAGAAGGGAAAGAGTTATAATTAGTTATTTAAAATTAAGTATTTAGAAAAAACGACCCCGTAGCTCTGTGGTTAGACCAGTTGCCCGGATAGAGGCAGGTTGTGGGTTCGAGTCCCATCAGAGCTGGTTGTGAGACGGGTAGATTTTTTCTAAATACTTCATTTTCAATTTTTCAAGAGTTATAATATTTATTGGTATAAAATGAAACAATCATTTTAGAATAGAATTCTTAACGCGAATGATAAAGTGACGTTTGCATATTGACAAACTTCCATAAGAGGGTACATAGCCTTCCTATAGGACCAGAGGGTTCCCCTTGGGCCTTCCCTTTCATTTAAAAATCATAAGTAGCACAGATGCCAATAGGTATCTATACATATAATAAAACAGAAACGGAAAAAAAGTCTGTACATGAAAGATTAAAAAAAAATAATTACTGCTATGTGATGTGTACAGGATATAGACCCCAAAACGATAGATATTAAAATTTTTGTCTGTTTGTCTGTTTGTCTGTTTGTATGTTCGCTTTTCACGCAAAAACTACTGGACGGATATTTACCAAATTTTGTGAAGTAATAGCTTATAACCCGGGTCAACATATAGGGTACCTTTTATTTAATAAAAACCCCTTATTCCTACGGGAAAATACAAAGACTGATTCTTACTAAAATAGATGGCGCCACATGATTATGAAAATACGTTATATTTAATCGCTGTCTCAATTAATAATGAATCATGTTATTTTTTTTTACCTGCTTCAAAACATAATATAAATTGAAACCCATCCAGGCCCATATAAAATCATAAAAATAATTTCATGTTATTTACGTCATTATATCTACTAAGCAATAGATGGCGCAGGTAGTCAGTAAGATATACCTCTCACAAAAGTACATTCGAATGATTATTTTAATTAGGGTGAAAGCCCCCTCTGTTGCCACTTTAAGATGTTTTTCACTTCTTTCGCATCATAACTACTAAGCAATAGATGGCGCAGGAAGTCAGTAAGATTACGATATACCTTTCACAAATGTACATTCAAATGATTATATTAAGTAGGATGAAAGCCCCCGCTGTTGCCACTTTAAGATGTTTTTCACTTCTTTCGCCTATGGTCTTAAGTAGGTATCTATAAAATACAAAATTTATATCTAAAATTGTCAGGAATGTATCTTATACTTTTCTTTACATTTTTTAATTCTTACACTACAAAAAAACTACTTAAAAAAAATTTACAGACTTCAAAAAGTATTTGTCAACTGAAAAGGAAAAATATAATATCTATAATTTAGGTACCTTTTTGAGGTCGGTGCCAGTCAGTTTATTTTTTTTAATTACTTTTTATTTCTTAAGTTTTAGTGTACAATAACAATAAGTTTTAGTGAATTGTACTATAACATACCCACGGAAACTACTAAACTGATTTTGATGAATCTTAGACTGTTCCCAAAGTTAGAATACACCTAATTTAAATCAAATAGAATCATCTCGATATGCCTTAAGATTTCGAGAAATTCGTGGACAAACATAGTAAAAAACATATAACTAAGTATTCATATACTTACGAAATTTAGTTTTATTTTAGTAAATTAAAAACCTATTTTTTTAACTTAAAATGTGCGAAGGGTGCCGATTGATGTGTTTTTGTTAATCAAAATTTAAAAGAAACATCGAGAAATCAATACTTAACTAACTTAGGTAAAATAAAAGAAACATCAAATTCGATGTAAACTGAATTATTACTATTGTTATTATGACTTAAAAGTCATAGATAAAAAGTATATTATCAAGCAAAAGTTATTAACGAAATGTTTTAAGCTAAGTAAGCACTCGGGGCAGTGGCCAAAACTGAAGTTTTCACCCTATTGATGTGATATTTCTATTTCGCATTTCCACTCGACGCTAGATGTCTCTGCAGTAAGTATAGTGGTGCCACAAATATATCTGACCCGGTGACAGTGGTCGTGGAGGAGCCACTAGCAATACAAAATTAACTGTCAAAATGGACTGCCGGCAGTCAACAGTATATTTAGTACCAAAAACTAACCACTGTGTGAAATAAGTTTGTCGCAATGTAGACAAAGTGTCACCAATGTAATTTTGAAAAATTTGCTCATAAACGCTAAGTGGCCAGTACGTAGATACCGGTTTGACCGACACCTACCTACCATTTTTTATGTCATTTAATCGGCTCTGGCTATTAGGCCTTCAGCCGTAGGTACCATCCAATAAAATAAAGGAAAGTTAAAAATAGTTTTCTATCTAACTTATTTATTCATTTACTAGAAAAGCTTACATAAATGATGTTAAATTAAATAATTAAATGGTATATCATTACATTTTATAGAAAGTTAATTACAAGCTCTCACAAATAGGAAATGTCTCCATATCAAAATACTAGCCTTCCGCCCGCGACTTCGCAAGCTCGGACTAAACGACGACTTTATCCCGCGGGAATGTGATATTTTTCAGGGATAAAAAGTAGTCTAAGGCAGCCATACACAGTCCATCCAGATCGCGATCACTGATCGTGATCTTGATCGCGATCGAGATTTACTATGTAGATATTTTGCGATCAAGATCGCGAGCCGTCAATTGACTGTCTAATGGCTGCCTAAGTATGTCACTTTTCAGCTGCCAAACTATTCCCATTCCAAAAGTCACGTCGATCCGTTGCATCAATTTTGACGTGAAAGACGGATAAACAAACAAACCCTCTTTCACATTTATAATTAGTATGGATACACACAATCTCTTTTTCATTTTATAGTAAAAATATGATTGGCCTGATATTATGCATTACTAAGTAAGAACATAAATTTTAGCTTGAAACCTCCCACGCATACTTGAGAAAAAGTTTCTTGATAGGTAGACGGACAGATAGATCTATGAATGAGGGCTCAACTATGTTCATGCAGCTTTTGATAACATCATACCATGTTCATACCCTAGCCTGCATATTCGATATTCTTTAGACCCTTTTAGTAGAGAATAGGATTTCAAGAAGAGCGTTATGAAATCTGGGCAACAAACACACATAAACTAAACTAACACAAAAGTCACTACACCGCGCGTACGAAGTCGCGGGCAACAGCTAGTCTTAAATAAAGACGACCTCCATATTCGAGTGATTAACATACCTACCTGTTTTCATGGTTCGACTATCTCTGACTCTGAGGACCAGGGTTCAATTCCCTATGAGATAAATATAGAAATCAAACTTATCTATTATTTCTATCTATTATTTATTATTTGACGACCGATTTGGCGCAGGGGTAGGCTACCCACCTTCTGCGCCAGAGGTCTCGGGTTCGATTCCCGAACAAGACAAATATTTGTGTGCATGAACATGTCTATTTGTCTTAATCTGGGTGTTTACTATGTATATTAAGTATGTATTTACAAACAAAAAGTATTTAAGTACATATTTATCCGTTATCAAGTTTTCCATGATACAGTTTCTTAATGAAATTAAAATGGGCTTAGGTAATTGGTGTGATTGTAAGAAGTTATTTATTTATTTATTTTATGTATTTCTCAATTCTGGGTATTTGTGGTAATTAATACTCGTTATTGTTTCCAACTGCCATACCCCAGAGGGGCTCAAGCTACTAATTTTGGGATTTAAGAAATGTAATGAAATGAAAGAAAGAATTAAAAATGAAGTACTTATTAGAAAAAATCGACCTGTCTCACTACTATCTCCGATAAGACTCGAACGAATGTTCGGGCGAATGTTCTAACCCTACGGAGTCGTTAGGAGAAACGTCGAATTTATCCAATACATACCTTACGCGCTATTTAGCCAGGCAGCGTTTATTTCATCGATATTACTACCCTCACACACGAATGAAATACCTTTCTAGATATTTGACAAGCGATAAAGATAAAATAATTGATTTTTCAAATTATTTAAACTTTTTTGCATTCACAATGCAATTTTTATTGAAAATAATTGAAAATGAAGTAAAAAAAATAAAAAAAAATATTAAAAAATCATTCAATCATTTTCAATAATAAAATTTGATTGGGAATGTAGGTGTTATTGTTGATCGAAGAGTGAATGCAAAAAAGTAAAATTATATTGAATAATTATTGAACTTTTTATAAGGCGGCTAAAATTATTATTACATACGGTACGTAAACTACCATCAATATATCATCATCGATATGAAACCCATTACTTTTTATCCGCTTCATAACTTCTAAAATAAATGAGAATTATTATTACCATAATCGACTTTTAAATTGTTGGAAGCACCACCGGCCGACAACTATAGGTATAGATCATTAATTTAATTTGATGCATAATGTTGCGTACAGACCGGCCGGCCCAACGAACGCCAACGAACGACATCAGGCGCTGCCCGCTGCACGTTCCTGGCCTTCGGAGACCAATCTAAAGGTAAATAAAGGATCACTGGGAGCAATTCCAGTTCACATTCGGGTTTTCAGATCATCTGATTGAGACAGAGGGGAAAACAGAACCCCTTGGCTGGCGTTCGTTGGCCTTCGTTGGTCCGGTGTGTACACAGCATTAGCCAAATTAAATATAAGAGCACTTACTTTTTGTTACTTTGACCAGAGAATCGATTGTTTGCAGTCAAAGTTGACGTGGGTATCGTTTTCCGACATTACAATGAAAAAAGCTGAATATCTTTCGGAAGACATCTTAGAGGAAAATTTTGTCAAACAATTTAAACCTTATTTTTATGTACAAAGATTTTGTGCATCTTGCCGAGTTGATGCAAGGGATCGTTTTCTGAGTGCACCCAATAAAGGCCAAAAATTGTATACTATATTATCAGCTATAATAATTATTAGTTCAGAGTGCATAGTATACTTTATCAGATGTCACAAGTACGCCAAATCATACCGATCTTTGCATCTTGTGTGTAGTCTATTGCTGGCCACGCACGTAAAATCATACATAGGCAATATTTTTCACGTGCGATTCCTCAACGCGACAGAAAACCCTAAATTTTATCTTCTATTGCAAAGAATCGACCGTTCTCTAAAACTGGACCGGGATTTAGAACTGAGTACGTTACAGTACAGAATCAATAATTTGACTATAATAACTCTCATCGGAATATGCATTTCAATTGTATCTTATGTAATTACATTTGGAGATAGTACAGAAATTTATTTTTCACTCGCAACTCTAGTGGTTTGCGAAGCTCCTTTTATTTTAGATTTGGCTCATTGCAGTCATTTAATGCTTCATTTTACATCACGTGTCAATATCATAAACAGTATTATGTGGAATTACTTACGTGGAAATCCAGGGCGATCACGAAAAAGAAGACTCTTCATTACAAAATCATTCCTAAGAAGTATAGCTGCGAGACTACACAATTTTGAAACCAGCAATACTGACAACTATTTAAGAGATATTTTCAGCTGTTTTAGAATATATCAGAACCTATACAGATATCAGGTAACTTTACTCTTGAACAAAACTCTGGATTGTTTAAACCCTGTATACTTACATGTTTAAATTAATTTTGTTTCAGGTTTTGCTATTATGCAGTAAGGTTTGCATATATTCGCTGGGAACATTTGAATTCATACTGCTGTCGATACAGTACAATGTAAGTAGGTACTAATAAATACACAACTGTAATAGTTAGTAAATACTAGCTTTCCGCCCGCGGCTTCGCCCACGTGGACTACACGACGTTATCCCGCGGGAATGTGATATTTTTCCGGGATAAAGAGTAGCTTATGTTCCTCTCCAGGCTACAAAATATCTGTGTCCCAAATTTCAGCCAAATCTGCTCAGCCTATTGTTATGTAAGTTATTGTTCTAACTTTTCATAACACTTAAATACAGTGAGCTGATAAGTGCTTCTTTTTTTTCAGGTTCCAGTAAAATTAGAAGTCTTATCTCTAGCAACCGTAGTTTTTACACATTTAGCCACAGTTTTTTTTTTCTCGGTAAGGAGCGAAGGCTTCTTTCGAACTATCAAAGAAACAAAACGGCTTTCCATAACAATTATGTCGATACATCTACAAGGTATGTTTTGTTTTGATGTTTATATATGTATACCATGTTTATATATTGTACAAAATAGAACAAGTTTTTTAATGATATAGGTATTCTTTAATAACGTAGCGAACGTTTAGATCTATTGGGATCGCCGCAGAAATTGCGAACCGATAGCGTAGCTTCATTGACGTTCACAAGTATGAATAAATAATTTTAATTTTGATGTTGATTCATCTGCAAACAGCCTTTCAGAAGTAAGCTATTGATATAGAGGAGTTGTTTTTCAAGAATAGCCCCTTGTGGGATGCCATCGGTGGTTGCATTGTAATACTTGAGACCCAGAGTTATGAGACATGAAGGGAATTATCTAAATAGTGGAGATAGCAAATTTTACTAAAATGAAATATTCCTTTATTTAAGGCAAGCAATAAAAAACTGCATTCAAAGATTTTTTTAAATATTCTTCCCATATCCATACTCAGAAATCGCACCGGCTAAAAATTAAATACAACACAATTAGAAAAATGGAAAATGAAGTATTTAGAAAAAATCGACCCGTCTCACAACAAATCATCATCAGTCTCAAATTGCATTGTGAATGCAAAAAACTAAAAATTAAAATAACAACACAATTAATTAATAATATAACTCATAACATAAGGATTTAAATATCTCGAAGAAACATCATAAACTAAATGAGAGGAAATCTATGAAATACCTACATGTCATGTCGATGTGTGTGTACTTTCCTATGGAAAATGTGTGTTTTTTTTTTACAAAATCCGTAAATGCAGTTTTGACTCTTGAAAAAAATAAAGGAATGTCTATTTTCAAAGAAATTTTCTATATCCATTACTTAGAGAACTTAGGTAAGTACTTTCCATTCGTGTCCCATATCTTTGGAATACTCGGTAGGTATATTCACTTAAAGGAATCATAAAAAGTGTATATTACATGAATTGGAATGTATAATAGCCTTCGGTTTCCACCACTGTATACCTAAATCTAAGCCTCTTTTATTTATAGGAAAAATGTGATAGTAAAAAACCACGAGCCCTATAAGTAGCTTTCAGGCGGGATTCGAACCCGCGCCTCCGGGAATCCGGCCCGATGCTCTGACCAACTAAGCTACCGAAAGGCTTACACGACCCGTCAAATTTTGCTATCTATTGTGATACAAAATTGCATTGTGAATGCATAAAAATAAAATAAATCTCTTTTATTTATGCAAGTAGCAGGGTGCCTACCATCTACTCTTATTGCGGTTTTGTTTAGGAACCTAAACTGATCTGCTTCGCTTATTCACAGCGGTGACACTTCGTGTACGTGTGAGTTCGAAAGCCGGGGACATTGGGCCGAAGCTAGGGTTGATACCTAAATGGAATTAATTAAGGCACAAGTGCCAAATAAGAGATTATACATAGCAAATAATGGAAACTGGAGTAAGGAGATTTACGTTCAATTTTCAATCAACTTTTTTTAAATATCTTTACAAATGTGGAATAATTATACTTCCGACAAAATAAAATATGAACGACTGTTCATTACGTAATTATAACGTAAGATAGCAAAACTCGTAACCTTTTTCTCCGTTTAAAAAAAAGTCAGTCGGTGCCACATAAAGTTTTGATTTAGTTCGTGAGCCATCATCTAGTAGGTACCTACTATTGTTGATCGAAGTTATATTTTGTTTGCGATAAATTAACTAAACTAACGACAATATACGAATGACTATATTATATGCTAGACTATATTAAATACGTCTATGAGAATAATTATATGCTAGGAAACATCTTGACTCATTCACTAAGAATAGTGATATTCATAATTTTAACACAAGAAATAAAAATAAGCTTGTCGTTCCAAGATTTAGACTTGAAAAGTAGAGGCTCATTTTTGGGGAAGGGCATAGCATTCTTTAATAAAGTTCCACAAGAAGTAATCGAGTTGCCTTCGAATAAATTTAAAAAACATGTTAAAAAGACGCTCTTAAGCAAAGGCTATTACAAAGTAGAAGATTATTTAATTGATCGCAACGCATGGTTGTCATAATTATAGTAACACTAACAATGTATAAAAGGAAAATATTATACATAAGTATGAGAAAACTTTCCTTCAGCAATAGTTTCCTGTATAAATTTTATTATTGTGCCATTTTGTCTAGCAACGACATTATTATTTTGTAAATGCGTTGCTTCTGTTAAAGCTGATGAGTTTTTTCGCCTGTTTTTCTTGTCAGTTAAAAGATGTCCATAAATCTATATGAATAACTAAATTTGGCTTTTGACTTTGACCAAAATACGTAAAATGAGCTACTAACAGTGGGATACAGTTAATCCAAGTGACCGAATAAAATACCAGATCGTCCGAAAAAAATACTAAGTTAGCGACAGAAACACTGAGTGAGTGAATCAATAATCGCCCATATAAAAATTTTTCCTCTCAATAATATTGTCAACAACTTTCGCATTTTTTGGCATCCTAGTAGTTCCCATTTGAATGTATGAAGATTGCGCCAGCCCTAGACCAAGGCATTCACCGACTGCACAGCGGTGACACTCCGTGTCCGTGAGAGTTCGAGCGCCGGTGACGTTTAGCCGACGCTAGGGTTGATACCGAAAAATATAGACTTATGGCAAAGAAGGTTACGTGTAGGATGTTATATAATTTGTGTAAGAATATTTAGGTAATGAAAGACACGTTCAATCTTCAATCAACTTTTATAGATATTTTTATTAAATATCTTTACAAATGGGAAATAATAAAATTTCCGACAAAATAAAATATGAACGACATTGAATAAAATACTCAAATAAGAAACCGAGCAGCGTTATATTTTGTTTGCGAAAAATTAACTAAGCTAGCGACAATTTACGAATGACTAATTTCGAGTCGAAAATACTTTAGTAGTACATGTTCAGGAATACGTAGGTATATCTCGGTAAACAAGTATCATTTTGGTGAAACCGCAGGTTTTGTCTGTACAGTTATGGATAAGGTTGTGATGACGAATAACTACCGAAAGTATATCCTAAGGGATGGCACAGTGGATATATTTTGCCTAGTGTGCCATCGTCCGGGTCCGTCCTTAGACATATAATGTCCGGTTGTTCTCGTCTCGCAAACGGCGAGTATTTGCATAGACATAACCAAGGATAATACACCAACAACTTGCTTAGAAACACAATCTTGCGGCATCCGAGGTGCCGTACTACAAGTATGCACCAGAACAGGTTCTTGAAAATAGCCATGCTACATTGTATTGGGATCGATCTATCATAACAGACAGGCAGGACTATTGTAGCATTAGCTACAATACAACAATATCAGGCTTATTAAAAGCCTGATATTGTATTGATAGATCGACATGACGTAAAATAAGCTACTAACAGTGGGACACAGTTAATGTGTCCGAATAAAATACTAAATCGTCCAAAGAAAATACTAAGTTAGCGACAAAAATACTGAGTACTTAAGTGAATCAATAATCGCCCAAATAAAAATTAGTCCTCTCAATAACTATTTATTATCGGCTGAATTTTAACAACTTTCGCATTTTTTGGCTTCCTAGTAGGTCCTATTTGAATGTATGAAGATTGCGCCAGCCCTCGGCCAAGGCATTCACCCGACTGCCCGTTCCCCGCCCCGCGCGCCTCTCACGGCCCCCGCTCACATCCAGACACCCACACATAGCCGCAAGCGATTTTACGTGCACACATGCTTAAGTGTCGTTTCTTTTCGCGTAAGTGTATATATTCTTTGCCGACTGCCCGTTCCCCGCCCCGCGCGCTTCTCACGGCCCCCGCTCACATCCAGACACCCACACATAGCCGCAAGCGATTTTACGTGCACACATGCTTAAGTGTCGTTTCTTTACGCGTAAGTGTATATATTCTTTGGCTTATTCGTATACCACGACAGCTTAAGGGCAGGCGGTAAGTGAAACGCGTAACACAGCTTTCGGGGTTTTAAACTTGTAACATAGAATTATCGACAGAAATTACTTTAAAAAATATAATAGTGTACAGGAAAAGTTACTTTACAATAACACCGTGGAAAATTTTAAATATTTAACTCACGTTAATGGCAAAAAAATCGCAAACTTCACTAAAAACAGCGAAATCAACGTTTTCTGTTTTAAAGATATTGTTAAAGAATAAAAATATTTTTAATAATATTTAATGTTAAATCAAATGGCAATGAAACATAGAATTGATTCACCGCACGATATTTTGCCGTTTTTTATTTTATATTGGGAACAATCTGGCTTCAAACATTGTCAATATTAAAGCGCGAATTGCTCATACATTTTCGTATGGAACGCGGAGATAAATAAAATATTGTATAAATACAAGCCACACCGGGGGTAAAATTCAGTAAGCCCGCTGATTTCATGGTGAGAGCACGTCGCTTTTTCCCAGCTCCTGAGCTACGAAAATTACGAAATCAGACTATCTGTACGCAAACTCTTTGAGCAGTGGTAAAGAAAAGGTAGGTAAAGTCAAATTTTCAAAAATCCGGCGATACCTACCAATATCGGAAGATAATTAGTTTTCCACTCAAGAATTTATTTGGTACGTCATCACAACAGATATCTGGTCAAATGCTGGAGCCAGGAAGTGGCTGATGGAACTACTCACCAATTTAATGTAACCACTTCGAGTTTGGGCTTGTTTGAATCGTCTTGATAGAAACTCTAGTGCCAAACAGTTTCGAAGGTCATGCTGGAGTCAGGAGGTGGTTGATGGAACTCTTCAACGACTCAACGTAACCACTTCGAGTTTGGGCTCTTTTGAATCGTCTTGATGAAAACTCTTGTGCCAAGTAATTTCCAAGGTCAAATTCTGGAGCCAGTAAGTGGCTGATGGAACTTTTCATAAATTCAACGTAACCACTTTGAGTTTGGGCTCGTTTGAATTGTCTTGATAAGAACTCTTGAGCCAAGTTGTTTCCAAGGTCTATTGCTGGAGCCAGGAAGTGGCTGATGGAACTCTTCAATGATTCAACGTAACCAGTTTGAATTGTCTTGATGTGAACTCTTGACAAGAAAATAGCAACGCAATATTAAAAATATCAAAAAATCCAAGATGGCGGCCAACTTTTTTGTTTATGGGCCGATTTTGATCAAACGCGGTTTATGGTACTATTTTGATAAGAAAACAGCAACGCAATATTAAAAATATTAAAAAATCCAAGATGGCGGCCAACTTTTTTGTTTATGGGCCGATTTTGATGAAACGCGGTTTACGGTACTATTTTGATAAGAAAACAGCAACGCAATATTAAAAATATTAAAAAATCCAAGATGGCGGCCAACTTTTTTGTTTATGGGCCGATTTTGATGAAACTCGGGTTTCGGTACTATTTTGTCAAGAAAACAGCAACGCAATATTAAAAATATTAAAAAATCCAAAATGGCGGCCAACTTTTTTGTTTGTGGGCCGATTTCGATGAAACTCGGGTTTTGGTACTATTTCGTCAAGAAAACAGCAACGCAATATTAAAAATATTAAAAATCCAAGATGGCGGCCAACTTTTTTGTTTATGGGCCGATTTTGATCAAACGCGGTTTATGGTACTATTTTGATAAGAAAACAGCAACGCAATATTAAAAATATTAAAAAATCCATGATGGCGGCCAACTTTTTTGATTATGGGCCGATTTTGATAAAACGCGGTTTACGGTACTATTTGATAAAAAAACAGCAACGCAATATTAAAAATATTAAAAAACCAAGATGGCGGCCAACTTTTTTGATTATGGGCCGATTTTGATGAAACGCGGTTTACGGTACTATTTTGATATGAAAACAGCAACGCAATATTAAAAATATTAAAAAATCCAAGATGGCGGCCAACTTTTTTGTTTATGGGCCGATTTTGATGAAACGCGGTTTACGGTACTATTTTGATAAGAAAACAGCAACTCAATATTAAAAATATTAAAAAATTCAAGATGGCGGCCCACTTTTTTGTTTATGGGCCGATTTTGATGAAACGCGGTTTACGGTACTATTTTGATAAGAAAACAGCAAAGAAATGTTAAACATATTAAAAATCCAAGATGGCGGCCGACTTTTTTGTTTGTGGGCCGATTTTGATAAAACTCGGTTTTTTCAATACTTAAGACTCAATACTCAATCATTTTATTGCATACCACAATGTAAATTAAGATGTGACGATTTTGTACTATTTTGACAAGAAAACCGTTCTTAACACAATGTAAAAAAATACAAATGGTCAAGATGGTGGCCGTTTTTTGTTTTTGTTTCTCTCTTTTCGCTTATTAAAATGTAACAGGTTTTATTTGAAAGCTTGAGACAAAGTCAAGTATCATCGTCATCATCATGTCAAGTAAAAATTTAATTAATTATTAATTTGCTTTAACACAAGCACAGTAAATTACGACGTAACATCCTTCGTAATTTACTGTGTTTTTGACAGCTGTAAACCCTATTTAAAAAAATAAAAAAAGTAAATACAATAATAATTGATATTAAGTTACAGACTTTGAAAATAATGATTGTGACATGGGATGATTTTGATATATAGACGAAGGCGCTTTAAAGGTAAAGAAATATGAATCGGCTTATTTCCAATCTGAATATTTTTCTTTACCAAAACTTCAACCCATTCAAACGTCAGGAGTAGGTCAAATTTACCTTGCAAAATTTCATGGCAGACAGACAGACAGATACAATTATAGCTGCAACTAAATAAAACATGTAATATGTTTTATTTTGATACTTCTAAAATGCTAACCATAATTATTTATTTTATTTTATTTCGCAATACACCAAAATGTACCTGCCACATTTTAATTTTGTTACAACCCTTCCGTAATTACGGAAATACCTATACAGACGTCGGTATCAACTAACTTCAAGGGCGTTGGCCTACTATATAAAAAATGGTTATACTGTGGTAATTGTAACATTTATGTATATATGCGTTGCTGTTTTCTTGTCAAAATAAAACCAGAAACTGAGTTTCATTGAAATCGGCCCGCAAACAAAAAAGTTGGCCGCCATCTTGGATTTTTTAATATTTTTAATATTGCGTTGCTGTTTTCTTGACAAAATAGTACCAAAACCCGAGTTTCATCAAAATCGGCCCAAAAACAAAAAAGTGGGCCGCCATCTTGGATTTTTTAATATTTTTAATATTGCGTTGCTGTTTTCTTATCAAAATAGTACCGTAAACCGCGTTTCATCAAAATCGGCCCAAAAACAAAAAAGTGGGCCGCCATCTTGGATTTTTTAATATTTTTAATATTGCGTTGCTGTTTTCTTATCAAAACAGTACCAAAAACCGTGTTTCATCAAAATCGGCAAACATTAAAAAAAGTTGCCCGCCATCTTGGAATTTTTAATATTGCGTTGCTGTTTTCTTGACAAAACAGTACTAAAACCCGAGTTTCATCTAAATTCGCCTACAAACAAAAGAGTTGGCCGCCATCTTGAATTTTGGAATATTTTTAACATTGCGTTCCTGTTTTCTTGTCAAAATAGTACCACAAACCGAGTTTTATCTAAATCAACCTACAAACAAAAGAGTTGGCCGCCTTCTTGGATTTTTTATTTTTGACATTGTGTTGTTGTTTTCTTATCAAAATTGTACCAAAAACCAAGTTTCATCGAAGTCGGCCCGCAAACAAAAAAGTTGGCCGCCATCTTGGATTTTTTAATATTTTTAATATTGCGTTGCTGTTTTCTTGACAAAATAGTACCAAAACCCGAGTTTCATCAAAATCGGCCCAAAAACAAAAAAGTGGGCCGCCATCTTGGGTTTTTTAATATTTTTAATATTGCGTTGCTGTTTTCTTATCAAAATAGTACCGTAAACCGCGTTTCATCAAAATCGGCCCAAAAACAAAAAAGTGGGCCGCCATCTTGGATTTTTTAATATTTTTAATATTGCGTTGCTGTTTTCTTATCAAAACAGTACCAAAAACCGTGTTTCATCAAAATCGGCAAACATTAAAAAAAGTTGCCCGCCATCTTGGAATTTTTAATATTGCGTTGCTGTTTTCTTGACAAAATAGTACCAAAACCCGAGTTTCATCAAAATCGGCCCAAAAACAAAAAAGTGGGCCGCCATCTTGGATTTTTTAATATTTTTAATATTGCGTTGCTGTTTTCTTATCAAAATAGTACCGTAAACCGCGTTTCATCAAAATCGGCCCAAAAACAAAAAAGTGGGCCGCCAACTTGGATTTTTTAATATTTTTAATATTGCGTTGCTGTTTTCTTATCAAAACAGTACCAAAAACCGTGTTTCATCCAAATCGGCAAACATTAAAAAAAGTTGCCCGCCATCTTGGAATTTTTAATATTGCGTTGCTGTTTTCTTGACAAAACAGTACTAAAACCCGAGTTTCATCTAAATTGGCCTACAAACAAAAGAGTTGGCCGCCATCTTGAATTTTGGAATATTTTTAACATTGCGTTCCTGTTTTCTCGTCAAAATAGTACCACAAACCGAGTTTTATCTAAATCAACCTACAAACAAAAGAGTTGGCCGCCTTCTTGGATTTTTTTATATTTTTAACATTGCGTTCCTGTTTTCTTGTCAAAATAGTACCTACCACAAACCGAGTTTCATCTAAATCGGCCTACAAACAAAAAAGTAAGCCGCCATCTTGGATGTTTTAATATTTTGAACATTGCGTTGCTGTTTTCTTGTCAAGAGCTCTCATGAAGACAATTCAAACGAGCCCAAAAATGAACTGGTTACGTTAAATCGTTGAAGAGTTCCATCAGCCACTTCCTGGCTCCAGCAATAGCGCTTGGAAACTACTTGGCAAAAGAGTTCTCATCAAGGCAATTCAAACGAGCCCAAACTCAAAGTGGTTACGTTGATTTGTTCAGGAGTTCCATCAAACACTTCCTGACTCGAGCATCAGATCTTGGAAACTACTTGGCACAAGAGTTCTTATCAAGACAATTCAAACGAGCCTAAACGCGAAGTGTTTATGTTGAATTGGTGAAGAGTTCCATCAACCACTTCCTGACTCCAGCATCAGACCTTCGAAACAACTTGGCACAAGAGTTCTCATCAAGACTATTCAAACAAGCCCAAACTCGAAATGTTTACGTTGAATTGATAAAGAGTTCCATCAGCCACTTACTGGCTTCCGAATTTGACCTTGGAAACTGCTTGGCACAAGATTTCTCATCAAGACGATTCAAATAAGCCAAAACTCGAAGTGTTTACGTTGGATCGTTGAAGAGTTTCATCAACCACCTCCTGACTCCAGCATCAGACTTTCGAAACTACTTAGCAGAAGAGTTCTCATCAAGACTATTCAAAGAAGCCCAAACTAGAAGTGTTTACGTTGAATTGATGAAGAGTTTGTAGCCGCAGGCTACAACGAATAACGAACACGAAACATTTATTTATTTCATGACGAAATATGTCGTAGCGAAACCGCCGCTCGAATAACGCAACAAGCGGATTTCACGTAACCACGGCTCTGAAAAGAGCTCTTATGTGAAACACATCTTCGTTCTTCACAAACACCGCAGCGAGTCAAGTTCGTCACCGTCACCGGAGCCCCGAGATGTCGTCGCGCACCGTGCCTCTTCGCAGCGTCCGTCGCCCCGCGCCTCCTCGCCGTAATGTGCAGAGCGCGGCCGATCCCCGCGGTTTTGTCAGCGCGCGCCTCGTCCCGCGCGCGCGCCCCCGCATCGCGTGACCTCTGACCTCTCGCTCTCACGCGCGCCTCCCACTCCGCGCGCCGCGTGAACTCTGACCTCTCGCTCCCATTGTCGTGCCTCTCGCTCCGCGTGCGAGAGAGCGCGACAACTTGTATCTCTTTTTATGTGTAAATTTGTAAAATAACTAGTAACTATTTCAATACCCATGTTTGTAAATATAATTAAGCCTTTTTTGTAAATAAATCCACTTCTCATCACTCTCTGCGCGGGACGGACGTCTCGCGCCCGCCCTCTCCGCTCTCCTCGCACTCTCCGTATTGTGAGTATTCCAGTACACAGCGACCTTTCGCTTGTACTCGTCGCAAACATCGCTGCTTTGCGTTTGTATCAAAACGTAAAGTGGTTATTTTTGCTCGCGATTTGAGTTGGTGGAAACTTAACAGTGCCAACTAAGCCAACTTGAGCGCTCCCGGTTCGCTCTCTAGGCCTCCCAGGCCTAGGAAAACCGCAGTCCCGGACCCATTGCACTTGGGCCTAGTCCCAAGGGAAAGGGAGCGATCCTACTAATATTATAAATGTGAAAGTTTGGATGTTTGGATGTTTGGATGTTTAGATGTTTGGATGTTTGTTACTCAATCACGCCAAAACGGCTGAACGGATTTGGCTGAAATTTGGGACATAGATACTTTATAGTCTGGAGAGGAACATAGGCTACTTTTTATCCCGAAAAAATATCACACTCCCGCGGGATAACGTCTTGTAGTTCAAGCGGGCGAAGCCGCGAGCGGAAAGCTAGTTTGTAAATAAATCCACTTCTCATCACTCTCTGCGCGGGACGGACGTCTCGCGCCCGCCCTCTCCGCTCTCCTCGCACTCTCCGTATTGTGAGTATTCCAGTACACAGCGACCTTTCGCTTGTACTCGTCGCAAACATCGCTGCTTTGCGTTTGTATCAAAACGTAAAGTGGTTATTTTTGCTCGCGATTTGAGTTGGTGGAAACTTAACAGTGCCAACTAAGCCAACTTGAGCGCTCCCGGTTCGCTCTCTAGGCCTCCCAGGCCTAGGAAAACCGCAGTCCCGGACCCATTGCACTTGGGCCTAGTCCCAAGGGAAAGGGAGCGAGTGGCTATCCATTAGGGATACCTGCTCACACGGCAGTCCCCCCTCCCCCCTGCCCCTGGCGGGGGGTGTCTCTTTTGCTCTTCTAGCATTGTTATTATCTGTCTCTTTTAAATTTCATTTTCGCCGCTATGGACGCGGCAATGATAGCGTTTGTTAAACGCATCATGGCGATCCCAGGTATCATGGATACCATAATTCCAATCGTCGAGTCGGCTGAAAAGCGACTCGATTCGAATCCAACCACTTCCAATGAGATGGAGTTCACTCCCACCTCATTGAAGAGGGCCTCGTCTGAGAGGTCCCTTCCTTCGTCAGACATTTCTCAGGACCTCCCGACTGTTACCGTAAACAGTCTCCCCCGCAAGGGGAAAAAAGGGAAAAAAAGCCAAGAATCGGCCCTCGCCGACTCCGGAGCTCCCGATAACCCCCTCCCCCACTCTACCCCCGGTTGCTCAAAGCAAACCCACCCTCACTTCGCTGGACAAGACCGCTACCGCGGTCACAGCGCCCACCACGGCCAATGTGCCACCAACCTCCGCGCAAAACGCGCCAACCCGCCCACACACGCGGGCCGATACCACTTCCGCCAAACCTAAGGCGCCTCCCCCGGTTTTCCTTCGGGCAAAGGACAAATGGACCGAAGTGTCCAAAATGTGCCTAGCCGCAAAAATTAATTACACCCGTGCGTCCAACACGGGTTCAGCCATCAAGATCGAGGTGTCCACCATCTCTGATTACCGTGAGCTAATCAAGTTGCTATCCACTTCTAAGATAGCCTACCACACTTTCGCGCTCTCGGAAGAGCGCAAGATCCGCGCGGTACTCCGAGGGGTACCCGTGGAGCTTCCCACCGATGAGATCAAAGCCGATCTCATCAGCCAAGGCTTCCCTGTCGAAGCCGTACATCCGATGTACGGCCATGGCAGGCGCCGCTTCCCTCTGGCGTTGGTCGCTATGACCAACACAGCCCAAGCCAAAGAGCTTTACAAGGCCAAAGAAATTATCATCTGCGGCCTTTCAAAAATCACCGTCGAGGCCCCGCGCAGTCGCGGGGTCCCAGCGCAATGCCACCGGTGCCAACTTTACGGGCACGCGGCGGCCAATTGCACGGCCCCACCAAGGTGCGTCAAATGCCTTGGCTCCCACTTCACCAGTGAGTGTGAACGCACTCGTGACACTCCTGGTCAGCCCGCGTGTGTCAACTGCGGCCTCACCGGCCACCCGGCCAACTGGAGAGGGTGCATACGCGCCCCCCGCCCAGATCCCAAGTCCCAGTCATATAAAAAAGGGCCAAACCGGCAACCTCCCAGGAGGCCGCAGGCGGGCCCTCCCCCCCCTCCCACAAACAACACCCAAAACTTCCCCGATCTTCCAAAATCGGGAGGTAGGACAGCTGCACAGGCCACAAAGTCGGCCTGGGGTGGCTCTAAGACCTACACCCCTACCCAGGTACCCGCCCCCACAAATTGGCGCTCTGAAGCGCTCCCCCCGATGCAATCACAATCACAGTCCTACTCTAAAGAGGAAGACCTTGATTACGTCCTCAATTCAATAAAAAATATTGACTTCGATGAGGTCTCAATCATTGCCCATAAGTTACGCAATGCCCGGACTAGCCGCGAGCGCGTAATAATAATGGCCCAACATAGTCAGTGTCTAAAAACACTTCAAAGTTTGAATTAAAACTTCCTCCCATTCAATAATTATTATTATTATTATTAATATTCCGCCAACCATCCCACGGCCAACCTGAGCCGCCTATTGGAGGCCCAGGAAGCCGTCTTAGCCCAGGACCCCTCTGGTCATACCCAGTCACTTTCACAGGACCCCTCAGGTCAGCCCCAGTCCTCTCAATCGGCGATTACCCCTTCTGGGAGTCAGTCGAATTAATTTCATTTCATTTCCGGCCACGCCCACTTTGGGCGTAAGCCGTATTAAATTCACACATGGCCGGTCAGCCCTTCAGGATGTCGGTCATTTTCAGTGCGCACTTCACTTAGGTGAGTGACGCCCTGCGCCACGCCCCTCCAGGGGCGTGGTCGCCTTCGATAAGCTGAAATACCCGTCCAGGTAACAGCAGATTTCAGGCAGTGTTTAGTCGGTAAGAGTCCGACATAACCATTACAGCCGGCTGTAATGGTATCCATGAGGATTCACTGCCTCCTTCCCTCGCTTCCCGGAAGGTTGCCGGATGAGCGATTGTTTCAATAGGAAACGGTCGGTCGTTCGACGCAAAAAAAAAAAAAAAAAAAAAAAAAAAAAAAAAAAAAAAAAGTAAATAAATATTCATTCTCTCGTCTACACTTCTACAAGCAACTTGGAGTTTTATTCTGCAGCAACAACCATAGGAGTCAGCCTACCACCACTGCCCCAAGCCTGCCAAAGTGGTGACCCCTGAAGAAGAACAAGCAACCTGCACAGAAGCTCAAGCAACCTGCCTGAAGAAAATTCTCAAGCCATGACGGACGAACCCAACACCAAGCCAACATCAAGCACGACTCCCGCACCAGAGATGGCCAGCATAGCGCTACAGATGCGCGTCCCACCGTTTTGGCGCGACAGACCCAGACTGTGGTTTATCACATTCGAAGCCGCAACCCACGATCTGAAGAAAGGCCAAGCACAGCTCGCTCAGCTAGTCATCGCGCAGCTCCAGAAACAAGACATCGAACAAATAAGCGACCTGCTGTACAACCCGCCCGCTGAAAATTATTACGACGCGCTGAAGAATCGACTTATATCGGTCTACGAAGAATCGGAAGGACGCCAGTTCCAGAAACTTCTCTCTGACATGGAGTTGGGAGATCAGCGCCCGTCACAGCTGTTACGCCGCATGCGCGATCTCGCCAGAGAAAAAGTCCCAGAATCCACGCTCCGACTGATGTGGATGAACCACCTGCCAGCACACGTCCGTTCTGTCCTCGTAGTAAGCGACACGATTAGCAAGACCGCCGCGCTCGACGAATTAGCGCTCCTCGCTGACAAAATGCTCGAACAAACCCAAGAAGTGAACGCCGTGTCTCTACAGCCAAGCCCGCCGCCGTCGTCACAGCAATCGCAACCGCAATCGCAAGACACACATTTTCTTATTGAAGAAATACGCAGATTATCATTAGAAATCGCCGAACTACGTTCCAGACCGCCGTATCGACACTCAAACTCGCCCTACGGCCGGCGACCGCAGCGTTCTCGCTCTAACGTTCGCCGTCTCACGCCTACGCACGTTCGCCGTCTCGCTCGCGCAACTACCACCAAGCCGAGCAACCGCCGCATACCTACTGCTTCTATCATCATCGTTTTGGTCGGAGGGCAAGAAAATGCGAAACACCGTGTACTTTTAGCGACGCACCACAACCATTCAAGAAAAACGAAGAACAATCGTTAAACTAGACCGAACGTTAGATGAGGCGGAATCCAACGTTCCCGGCAAGTCGTACCGTCTTTTCGTATCGGATAAGAAAACAAGACTGCAATTTTTGATCGACACCGGCGCTAACATATCAGTCATACCAAGAAAACGCGGACAACAAATGAAGCCCCTGCCGTTCAACCTGTACGCTGCCAACAACACCACAATTAACACCTACGGAGAAAAAACACTCGAACTAGACCTCGACCTACGACGACCATACAAATGGAAATTCATCATCGCCGACGTCAGCAAGCCCATCATTGGAGCCGATTTCCTCTGCCACCACGAACTCCTCGTCGACGTGAAGAACAGGAAACTGATTGATAACATCACCAAACTGTCAATTCCCACTCCCGGCTGTTACACCAACATACCCACCGTCCGCAGCATCGACCTAGAACAGAATTACCACAACATACTAAGCGAATTCCCCGGAATCACTCGTCTAACCTCCATGAAGCTGTCACCCAAACATCGAGTTGAGCACCACATTGAGACCAGCGGCCCACCACTCCACTGCCGCGCTCGACCCATACCACCACACCGATATGAAGCAGTAAAACAAGAATTTCAATCCATGATGGAACAAGGCCTATGCAGACCAAGCAAAAGCCCATGGTCCAGCCCACTTCATATCGTGCCGAAGAAGAATGGAGACCTCAGAGTCTGTGGTGACTACCGCCGACTCAACACCATAACCAAGCCAGACCGTTACCCAATCCCAAGAATAAAAGACTTCACGTACCAGCTCTCCGGGAAAACTATCTTCAGCACAATAGACCTGAACCGCGCGTACCAACAAATACCTAACAAAGAAGCCGACATCGAGAAGACAGCCATCATAACCCCGTTCGGGTTATACGAATTTCCTCGTATGTGCCCAGGACTCAAGAACGCAGGTCAAACGTTCCAACGTTTCATCCATGAAGTACTAAGAGGCCTAGATTTCGTCTATCCCTTCATTGATGACCTGATTTTAGCATCAGAGTCTGAAGAACAACATGAAGAACATTTACGCATCGTACTACAACGACTCGAAGACGCAGGCATCACTATCAACCCGTCAAAATGTGTTTTTGGCAAGAAAACCGTCAAATTCCTTGGTTACGAAGTTTCATCATCAGGCATCATTCCACCACAAGAAAAAGTCACAGCCATCACCGAATACCCAAGACCGAAAACAATTCAACAATTACGAACATTCCTCGGCATGATAAACTACTATCGAGAACATATACCGAACGCAGCATCAATTCAAGCACCGTTCCATCAGTACCTACATAACTCAAAAAAACGCGACAAGACTGAAATCCAATGGTCGGAAGAAGCAATACAAGCATTCGAAAACTCCAAACAATGCCTACAAAACGCAGCGCTACTCGCACACCCGCATAGCTCCGTCCCGCTCGCACTATTTACCGACGCATCGAACACATGTGCGGCCGCCGTCCTACAACAATACGTGAACAACGTTTGGCAACCACTCGGATACCTACTACTCGAAGAAATTCTCCGACGCACAACAAAAGTATAGTACCTACGATAGGGAATTACTTTCGATCTACATGTCTATGAAGCACTTCAGAAAAATGTTCGAAGGAAGACAACTGATAGTATTTACCGACCACAAGCCATTGACCTACGCGCTACAAAAAGTCACATCGGACAGCGAAACCCCACGTCGCACGCGTCAACTTTTATTCATCGCCGAGTTTACTACAGACATACGCCACATCAGCGGGAAAAACAACTTAGTCGCCGACGCTCTCAGCCGCATAGAAACTATATCGTGCCCGGAAATAATTACCTACACCGATATAGCCATCGCGCAAGAAAGAGACAGCACCATTCCACAACTAGTCACTCAGAAGTCGACCAACATCTCAATCAAGAAAATAATTATTCCCGACACCGATCTCGAAGTATACTGCGAAACATCTACGCCCTACGCACGACCGTACATACCTACAGAATTACGAAGACAAGTTTTCAACTTCATTCACAACGTTAGTCATCCCGGAACGCGAACCACGCGCAAGCTCGTCGCACGAAAATACTTTTGGCCTTCAATGAACACGGACATCGGCAAATGGACAAAAGCTTGTATTCCTTGCCAGAAAAGCAAAATACAACGCCACACAGTCTCGCCCATCTCATCGTTCCCGTCAGCTGACCGCTTTCAACACACACACGTTGACATCGTTGGTCCGCTCACCACTGCGGAAAACGGCCTACGCTACGTAGTAACCATGATCGATCGAGCGACCCGATGGCCCGAAGCAGTACCTACCGACGACATATCAGCTGATACAGTCGCAAAAGTCGTCTATCAACACTGGATAGCACGCTTCGGATGCCCCGCGACCCTAACAAGCGATCAAGGTCGTCAGTTCGAAAGTCAGCTGTTTACCAACCTTATGAAGCTAATGGGAATAGAGAAAACTCGAACAACGCCGTACCACCCGCAAGCAAACGGCATTGTCGAACGTTGGCACCGCTCACTGAAGAATGCTTTGCGCGCAAGACTCATCGCCGCCACAACAACATGGCCAGACGAACTGCCAACCGTGCTACTGGGACTCCGAGCAGCCTTACGCACAGACACCTCCGTCAGTGCAGCCGAACTTACCTACGGTTACCATCTGCGACTCCCAGGCGAATTTTTCAACGCAAGCACAAACATACCTACCTACGATTATACCTACGTTGAAAAACTACGCGAGTCCATTCAAGCACTCAAGCCGACCGAAGCAGCCGTCCACCACAGCAACAATAAACGCATGTTCGTGCACAAGGACTTAAGTACATGCACACATGCGTTTATCAGAACAGATGCAGTTAGAAAACCACTTCAGTCACCGTATGAAGGACCCTACCAAATCGTGGATCGCAACGAGAAAATGTTCAAGATCAAATTACCGCACAGAGAAACATGCATATCCATCGACCGGGTAAAGCCCGCATACATGTTACTAGAGCAAGATACCTTACCACCTCAGCCGTTACCTGTTCAACCGTTACCTTCACAACCTGTACCAACCTGCAGCAAGACGACTCAACCAGCAGATAAGCGAACCACATCTGGCCGAGCCGTCAAGCTACCTGTACGCTTCGCTTGAAGGGGAGCACTGTAGCCGCAGGCTACAACGAATAACGAACACGAAACATTTATTTATTTCATGACGAAATATGTCGTAGCGAAACCGCCGCTCGAATAACGCAACAAGCGGATTTCACGTAACCACGGCTCTGAAAAGAGCTCTTATGTGAAACACATCTTCGTTCTTCACAAACACCGCAGCGAGTCAAGTTCGTCACCGTCACCGGAGCCCCGAGATGTCGTCGCGCACCGTGCCTCTTCGCAGCGTCCGTCGCCCCGCGCCTCCTCGCCGTAATGTGCAGAGCGCGGCCGATCCCCGCGGTTTTGTCAGCGCGCGCCTCGTCCCGCGCGCGCGCCCCCGCATCGCGTGACCTCTGACCTCTCGCTCTCACGCGCGCCTCCCACTCCGCGCGCCGCGTGAACTCTGACCTCTCGCTCCCATTGTCGTGCCTCTCGCTCCGCGTGCGAGAGAGCGCGACAACTTGTATCTCTTTTTATGTGTAAATTTGTAAAATAACTAGTAACTATTTCAATACCCATGTTTGTAAATATAATTAAGCCTTTTTTGTAAATAAATATTCATTCTCTCGTCTACACTTCTACAAGCAACTTGGAGTTTTATTCTGCAGCAACAACCATAGGAGTCAGCCTACCACCACTGCCCCAAGCCTGCCAAAAGTTCTATCAGCCACTTACTGGCTCCAGAACTGGACCTTGGAAACTACTTGGCACCAAAGTTTTTATCAAGACCATTCAAATGAGCCCAAGCTCAAAGTGGTAACGTTGAATTGATGAAGAGTTCTATCAACCACTTCCTGATTCCAGCATCAGACCTTCGAAACATTTTGGCACAAAAGTTATCATCAAGACGATTCAAAAATCGAAATGGTACGTTGAATTGTTGAAAAGTTCCATCAACCACCTCCTGATGACTCCAGCATCAGACATAGGAAACTACTTGGCACAAGAGTTCTCATCAAGACTATTCAAATGAGCCCAAACTCCAACTGGTTACGTTGAAATGCTGACGAGTTCCTTCGACTGTCTGTAAGATGCTGCATCAGCCCCCAGATGGCAAACATGGCAAATCAAACGCATCAAATACGTAAAGTTACTTTCTGACAAAAAAAGTTATTATTTTTTTTAATTTTCTGAATTACATTTTTTCGTGCTAGGGCGGAGATGTTTGTGTGCGTGAAGGCACACATATACAGATTAGCTTCGTCAATACCTACGCGCTGGCTTACAGCCGGCCCTTAATATCAATGACAGCGATTCAGTACTCATTCAATGACATTTCACAGCCGCTGAGCTGTCATCAACTCTTATTTGACTTATAACTCGGCCAAGCTAACATGACATCTGCAGGTTATACCCGTCCCTTTCACTCTCCGGGCATGACAGAATCGAGTGAAAGAGACGGGTAGAAGAAAAAGGGAACAAATCGTTCGGTCATTCACATTTAGCAATTCATTTGCGATCCAGTTTTAAGAAGGTCATAGTACGAAAGAAAGCAATTCATTTTAGGAACCTATTCTGCATCATGCTATTTTTGAATCGCTGTCTTAAAGTTGATGGTAGGCACCCAGAACTCAATGTGTTGTCTGATTATTATCCCAGATCTCTTATTACGACCTATCGGACAGAAGTGCGGATGCGTACTACTTAATTGTAGACATCTGGGTTAAAAAAATCTTCTCTTAGGTCCTGTAGATGCATTTTATTGATTTAACATTATATATAGTAATACTAGAAATCATGTTTATAATTTTATCTTTTATCATATTTATTATTTTCAGGTCCGCTAAGAGAAAAAGCAAGGAAAATGTATAAATTAATAGAAGATACTCCGCCTCGGTTTTCAGTATATGACATGTGGAATATGGAGGCAAATGTGGTTCTCGTATTATTCAATATTGTAACAAACTTCATAGTTTCCTTGTTTCAATTGACATTTCTTTCTACTTAAAGCAAAGAATACTATAATATTACTAATTATAAGCAACTGTTATTTTTTGGTTGTTACAGATCACTTTTAATGCTAGACTGTCTTGATTTGTGACCAATAGTAGGTATATTTAAAAAAATAAAGTTATCTAACCTAATATGTTTTTTTATTTTCTTCCTTCGATCAAAACTGAGTTTCTTTCTTTGGAATATATTTAACTATGTCATCAAGTTTACAAAATCCGACATTATGCCAGAACTGCTAGATACAGTGCCACAACCTTTTCTGTTCCAGTGACAGCGGCACTACGTACGGTTTTCTTTTTTATTTGTAGCAATTTAACCGGCCCTGACTTCTAAGAACTTCAGCCGCTAGCAGCGCTATGGTTGGACATCAACTTGACAGCAAAATGACATTAAAAAAAACACGTTAGTTTCACATTTTGGCCACCGGAACAGAAAAGTTTGTGTCACTGTACTCTTTAGTAAAAGCACAAACTAAGTACGCGGCGGTCGCCGGAGCACAAACGATTTTTTTAATTTTTAATTTAAAAAAAGCTTGTATACTAAACTTTTTAATGGACGGAGACGCTCTAACCTATACTTACCTAGTAACTTTTCTATTCATTCATAAGCTGCACAATGAAAATTATAAAAAAGGAAAAAATCATGAAAACGCAGCATTTGGGAAAATCTACCATTGCAAACAATTATTATTAAAAAAACATTGTATAATATAATATATTATACTGTCGTCGAACAGTGAAAACCTCGTTTCCTCGTCGTTGAGTTGTAACAAATTCAGAGGTCGACTTTTTTTTTATTTTGCCACTCGCGTCGTAAAATATGGCAAATATCAAATACAGTAAGTAGTTTTTGTTGACCAATATCAATATGGCAGAGTTTCACCATAGGTGCTTTCATACACCTCCGGATTCTTGACCGCAAACCTGAATGAAATCAACAAAGATTAAAAGCTACGATAAGTAACCGTAAGCTTCATAAAAAGATATGTTAGGGTATATAATATTTTAACCTTAAATATACTTAGACCCTTATATTTTAAGTAAGTAATAATACAATCCTTTCAGGGCATGATGGTACCTACTCATTAATACGAACAACTTTTTCTACTATGATATGAGGCCAGCCACAAGATCGGAATGAAATATATGATATGATCATATAAAAGTACATACAAAACCGACTCAACCAAAATGTATGGAACAGCTAATCTTTCTCACGACTTTGTGGCTGGCGCCGTAGTTAAAGTTGAAATTATCTTCGATTATTGAGAAAAGTTTCACTTCTTTTAAACTTTTTTTTCATAAAAACCGGAAAATAAAACATTTTCCGGTTTATTGTATTCCTTATAATAAACCAGTCGACTAAAAATTATAAGATTGGGGTCGCAAAAATACTAGGTGAGCAGCGGAAAACGTAGGTTTAGTTAGGTTAGATTGGCGATTACTGCAGGTTTTATAATACTTGGACCTTACCCTGTGGACAGTATCCACCACCATGTTGTATAGACCGTCCACATTGATGGTGTTCTCAAGGGCTTCGAAGCAGTTTTGTATCTATAAATCATAACATTTATTTGACACAGACAGTGGACATGGACATAACTCATATAACAAAAATACACAAAAAACTTACTAGAAAATGTTCCACATGGCTGCATCAAAATATCTCGAGCTGAAAGCCCTCGGGGTTTTGAATTTGAGCCGGTATGTGGGTCGGCAGACCAGTATTTTTAGGAATATAAACCGGGCGACTAAAAATTTATAGGTTGGCGTCTCAAAAATACTAGGTGAACGACTTAGGCTGCATTCGACCAAACTTTTATTCCGAGAATATCGCTTACTGTCGGATACTAATGTCAAACTAGTATGGGGTTTTGTCAATTGCATACGGCAACACAGATTTGCTTCACGTGTAGGTGAAGTAGACGCACAGTGTACGTAACGATCACGCGTAGTTTTAATTAACGGCGATACCGACATTTGCTTGCGTTTAGTTTGCACGTCGCGTAAACGTCAACTGCACGTACACCATGCGTCATATAAGATTACGGCGATCGGGGCCCTGGTTGCGGCTAGGCAACCCAACTTTTTTTAACGTAACTTTTTACAATGAACCTAACCTATTTACCTAACAATGAGTATGTCATGGTGGTACTCGATCTGGTAGAGTTACCGACGGTCTCCTCATGTCTACAACGTGAATATCCCTTGACCGAAATAAATTCTCGATGGGGGGTCAGTAAGGGGGAATACCCACTAAACCCCTCACTACTGGCTCTCACCGCCGTCAGCCGTGACCGACCATTGCGAAAGATGCTATCGCCGGCCAAGAGCGCCAACCACTGCGCCACGGGCTCTTCTAACTGACAGTCCTTATCAAATAAATAAATAAATTCGTTGTCATGTATTTAGTAAAACGCTTGTCACTTTTTTTGAAAATGTAATTTTTTGTTGGTCGTCGTAGTCATTACGTAGCGTGCGTAGCGTAGCTACTTACTACGCCGTAGTTAAGTAGTTACTACAAAATACTAATTGTGTAGATAACACATGTATTTAAGCTAAAGTCAAATCAAATCTTTATTGAAATTGGGAGCTCATTATTATTCAAACTAACTAGTTACTAGATAATCGATTTAATACATGAAAATTTTTTTTGAAAAAGAATTGTTTCGTTAAAAATACAGTTTGTACCTAAATGATCCCCAAGTAAGTAATTACCTACCTACTTAATTCTTTTGAATTGATGCTTGTGAAGTTTTTGTACGATGAAATATTCATTAATTCATTTCTCTTAATTAACGATTAATAGCTAATTAAAAAAAATATACTATCAAACTACTTTTTTTAAGAAACATTTAAGTGTGTTTTATTATGATTATGGTGAACGCCAGCATTTCTAAACAATGTGTATGGACAGCGATGTAGGTACATCATTTTGGGCAGATAAGTCATTAAAATGTCACGGATTTAGTGTAAAGTAAATCAATATATTCTAGTCATGCAAATTCAATGGTCTAGATGTCTAATGCGTTGCGTACGTGGGATCAGTTTGTCTCTACCTTACGCGAACTTACATTCTTGGCCTTCACTTTGACTTAAAAATCATAGCACAAATGCCGATAAGCGATACCTACGTAAAATAAAGACGACCTCCATGGTCGATTGATTAACGTCCCATTTTGCCATGGTGCCGCTATCTCTGAGGTCCCGGGTTCGATTCTATGTGAGATAAATATAGAAAACAAAAGTAGGGCAGTAGCCCCGGTTTTGGCCACTGTACCGGTTTTGGCCACTTTTTGCTCTAAAAGTTTTCTAAACAACTTTTCGCCTTTTTTGCTAAAGGCAAATAAAATAAGGTATTTTAAGGTAATAATAACAACCGTTAGAATTCCATAAGTCATACGATTTTTTTTCAATAAATTCCATTTTCTGTTTTAAAAAATGTTTAGTATGAAAATTTTAAGAAATTTGTTTTGGATGAAGTTCTTTAAAAACCTTTGTTTTTTTTTACAATTAAATTGTTGTTTTGCAATTGATTGGTTTCTAGTGCATAAGAATATATTGATTTAACCAGGGTTTGGTATTGACTTTTCTCTTTACTTACAAAAGTTTAACTATCAATAAGTGGCCAAAACCGGTACATTAGGCCATCATCACACATTTTGTGTTATATAGAAAAAATATTTTACTTTTTAAAATTTTAAAAATGTAAGTAGGTACTTTTAAAGGTAGATAAATTATCTATAATTTAAGATATAATTTGGGTCTTAAATACCTAAGACCATTTAGTACTTAGTGCTTAAAAGTCAAAAAGTCCATAAAGTGGCCACAAAGGGTACCTCTGCCCTACCCAACTATATTTTCTCGCGTCTGGGTTTTTGTGGTACCTAATACTCTTTATTGTTTCCTCGGAGGGCTCAAGCTACTAATTTTGGGATTAAAGAAATCAACCTCCATAGGCAATTGATAAGATAAACGTCCTATTTTCATGGTGCCGCTATCTCTGAGGTCCCGGGAACGATTCTCTGAGATAAATATAGAAAACAAACTTATCTATATTTTCTCGCGTCTGGGTGTTTGTGGTAAAAATCGTTATTGTTTCCTCATAGGGCACAAGCTACTAACTTTGGGATTAAAGAAATGAAAATTGAGCACGAATGCATTAAAATTGGGTTGTAATTAATTGATCACCAAACTAACGTACCCTAACCCACAAAAATACTAACTTAGCATCTAAAATACTGAAATGGGCGCAAAGTGGTGGACTTTGCGTCCATTTCAGTATTTTAGATGCTTACTTATTATTTTATTGTGGCTCAATTAATTATTTCGCATTAAAATTGCGCGTTTGCCAAGTTTCGGTACCCGTGGGTGGGTACTACTTAAACTTAACCTACCATTTAATAATTAATGAAGTTTTTGAAGGCGAAAACTGAAGAAGACTGAAGGGTGAAAATAATTATTACATACGTTACGTAAACTATCGTCAATATCTTCGTTGATCGTTTTCATAGGAAGTAGGTATGAAACCCATTATTTCTTATTTTTATAATAACTTAGAAGTGAGTTAATATTACCTTAACCGATTTTTAATTGTAGGAAGCACCGCCGGCCGACAACTGTGTAAATAAATAATTTATTTAAGTATTAAATTCATGGTAGCAGTATAACCAATGGTTAATAATACCTAGGCATCTAAGTAATAACATTTTGATGCATTAGTCAAATTAATTAAAAGAGCACTTACTTTTTGTCAAGTAATTTGACCAGATAATCGATTGTCTTCAGTCAATAGTAAGAATTTATTTATTTCGTGTAGTTTCAATGTTTCAAACCCTAAACTGCGCTGCACGTGCGAGTAAAAAGACGAAAAAGTGCACAAGACAATCATCCGTTTTTTTCCCGGACGGTAAAATTCCGTGTAGTGCACAATCGCCCATTCTCTTCTGTCAGAAAACAAAAGAAAAAGAGCTGAAAAAGAAACGGTAATTTTCGCTTTTAAGAGGTCAAAACTGTATTTTTAAAGTACCTAACGAAATCTCGAATAACTCAAAAACCATTAAGTTTAGGCCACAACATAACATAAGTATAACACATAGTAACTATTTAGTTATCTGTGGTATAACTAAATCTTCTTCTACATACTAAATCTGTCTGTAGTTCATCCGAACCGTCCGCTATAGATAGATACTATTTTACGATCGTAAAATGGTCCCTGCGATTCAGGCCTAGAGTCTTGTGCAGAGACACAATTGACATAAAAACGTTTCATATAATAAACATTTACTATACTTTACACTTACATTGTATAATATTTAAAACACAGAATGGTTATATGTATAACATAAAATCATTTCATATAACGATCATTTAGTATAATCAACAAATAACTATTTCTGGCGCTTCGGTTCGTCAATCAGGGGGCTGTTTCCAACTGCCATACCTCAGCTAGGTACTAATTTTGACATTAAAGAAATGTAAAGTGAGCACGATTGCATTAGAATTGCGCGTTGACCAAGTTTCGGTACCCGTGGGTGTACTACCACCTAACCTACATATATTTAATAATTTATGAAGTTTTTGAAGGCGAAAACTAAAGAAGACTGAAGGGTGAAAATAAATTATGACATACGTTACGTAAACTATCGTCAATATCTTCGTTGATCGTTTTCATAGGAAGTAGGTATGAAACCCATTATTTTTTATTTTTATAATAACTTACAAGCGAGTTAATATTACCTTAACCGATTTTTAATTGTAGGAAGCACCGCTGGCTGACTACTGTGTAAATAATTAATTTATTAAATTCATGGTAGCAGTATAACCAATGGTTAATAATACCTAGGCACCTAAGTAATAACATTTTGATGCATTAGTCAAATTAATTAAAAGAGCAATTACTTTTTGTTAATTTGACCAGATAATCGATTGTCTTCAGTCAATAGTAAGAATTTATTTATTTCGTGTAGTTTCAATGTTTTAAACCCTAAACTGCGCTGCACGTGCGAGTAAAAAGACGAAAAAGTGCACAAGACAATCATCCGTTTTCTTTCGGACGGTAAAATTCCGTGTAGTGCACAATCGCCCATTCTCTTCTATCAGAAAACAAAAGAAAAAGAGCTGAAAAAGAAACGGTAATTATCGCTTTTAAGAGGTCAAAACTGTATTTTTAAAGTACCTAACGAAATCTCGAATAACTCAAAAACCATTAAGTTTAGGCCACAACATAACATAAGTATAACACATAGTAACTATTTAGTTATCTGTGGTATAACTAAATCTTCTTCTACATACTAAATCTGTTTGTAGTTCATCCGAACCGTCCGCTATAGGTACTGTTTTACGATCGTAAAATGGTCCCTGCGATTCAGGCCTAGAGTCTTGTGCAGAGACAAAATTGATATAAAAACGTTTCATATAATAAACATTTACTATACTTTACACTTACATCCTACTAATATTATAAATGTGAAAGTTTGGATGTTTGGATGTTTGGATGTTTGGATGTTTGGATGTTTGTTACTCAATCACGCCAAAACGGCTGAACGGATTTGGCTGAAATTTGGAACACAGATACTTTGTAGCCTGGAGAGGAACATAGGCTACTTTTTATCCCGGAAAAATGTCACATTCCTGCGGGATAACGTCGTGTAGTCCACGCGGGCGAAGCCGCGGGCGGAAAACTAGTTGTATAATATTTAAAACACATAATGGTTATATAACATAAAATCATTTCATATAACGTTCATTTAGTATAATCAACGAATTACTATTTCTGGCGCTTCGGTTCGTGAATCAGGGGGCTGTTTCCAACTGCCATACCTCAGCTACTAATTTTGGGATTAAAGAAATGTAAAGTGAGCACGATTGCATTAGAATTGCGCGTTGGCCAAGTTCCGGTACCCGTGGGTGTACCTACTACCACCTAACCTACATACCTATATTAATAATTAATGAAGTTTTTGAAGGCGAAAACTGAAGAAGACTGAAGGGTGAAAATAATTATTACATACGTTACGTAAACTATCGTCAATATCTTCGTTGATCGTTTTCATAGGAAGTAGGTATGAAACCCATTATTTCTTATTTTTATAATAACTTAGAAGTGAGTTAATATTACCTTAACCGATTTTTAATTGTAGGAAGCACCGCCGGCCGACAACTGTGTAAATAAATAATTTATTTAAGTATTAAATTCATGGTAGCAGTATAACCAATGGTTAATAATACCTAGGCACCTAAGTAATAACATTTTGATGCATTAGTCAAATTAATTAAAAGAGCACTTACTTTTTGTCAAGTAATTTGACCAGATAATCGATTGTCTTCAGTCAATAGTAAGAATTTATTTATTTCGTGTAGTTTCAATGTTTCAAACCCTAAACTGCGCTGCACGTGCGAGTAAAAAGACGAAAAAGTGCACAAGACAATCATCCGTTTTTTTCCCGGACGGTAAAATTCCGTGTAGTGCACAATCGCCCATTCTCTTCTGTCAGAAAACAAAAGAAAAAGAGCTGAAAAAGAAACGGTAATTTTCGCTTTTAAGAGGTCAAAACTGTATTTTTAAAGTACCTAACGAAATCTCGAATAACTCAAAAACCATTAAGTTTAGGCCACAACATAACATAAGTATAACACATAGTAACTATTTAGTTATCTGTGGTATAACTAAATCTTCTTCTACATACTAAATCTGTCTGTAGTTCATCCGAACCGTCCGCTATAAATAGATACTATTTTACGATCGTAAAATGGTCCCTGCGATTCAGGCCTAGAGTCTTGTACAGAGACACAATTGACATAAAAACGTTTCATATAATAAACATTTACTATAACACTTACATTGTATAATATTTAAAACACATAATGGTTATATAACATAAAATCATTTCATATAACGTTCATTTAGTATAATCAACGAATTACTATTTCTGGCGCTTCGGTTCGTGAATCAGGGGGCTGTTTCCAACTGCCATACCTCAGCTACTAATTTTGGGATTAAAGAAATGTAAAGTGAGCACGATTGCATTAGAATTGCGCGTTGGCCAAGTTCCGGTACCCGTGGGTGTACCTACTACCACCTAACCTACATACCTATATTAATAATTAATGAAGTTTTTGAAGGCGAAAACTAAAGAAGACTGAAGGGTGAAAATAAATTATGACATACGTTACGTAAACTATCGTCAATATCTTCGTTGATCGTTTTCATAGGAAGTATATGAAACCCATTATTTTTTATTTCTATAATAACTTAGAAGTGAATTAATATTACTTTAACCGATTTTTAATTGTAGGAGGCACCGCTGGGCGACTACTGTGTAAATAAATAATTAATTTATTAAATTCATGGTAGCAGTATAACCAATGGTTAATAATACCTAGGCACCTAAGTAATAACATTTTGATGCATTAGTCAAATTAATTAAAAGAGCACTTACTTTTTGTTAATTTGACCAGATAATCGATTGTCTTCAGTCAATAGTAAGAATTTATTTATTTCGTGAAGATTCAATGTTTCAAACCCTAAACTGCGCTGCACGTGCGAGTAAAAAAACGAAAAAGTGCACAAGACAATCATCCGTTTTCTTCCGGACGGTAAAATTCCTTGTAGTGCACAATCGCCCATTCTCTTCTATCAGAAAACAAAAGAAAAAGAGCTGAAAAAGAAACGGTAATTTTCGCTTTTAAGAGGTCAAAACTGTATTTTTAAAGTACCTAACGAAATCTCGAATAACTCAAAAACCATTAAGTTTAGGCCACAACATAACATAAGTATAACACATAGTAACTATTTAGTTATCTGTGGTATAACTAAATCTTCTTCTACATACTAAATCTGTTTGTAGTTCATCCGAACCGTCCGCTATAGGTACTGTTTTACGATCGTAAAATGGTCCCTGCGATTCAGGCCTAGAGTCTTGTGCAGAGACCGCTGTGAAACTGAATAATAATTAAGGTTCCTTAATGTTTACTTTAGACAATCCTGTTTTTGATAATTATGTAATGGAACATTTTGCATTTAAATTAATTATTTGTATGTGTTGCTTTAACGTCTTATCCAGAATATGTGCTTATTTCCAGTATAAATTAGTCATTCATGAATTACTCCTTAATTACTTCACTTTGTTAATAAATAATGACTGAGCGTTTGATGCATTAGGCTAAATTAATGAGAGAAAACTTCTTTTGTTACTTTGATCAGAGAGTCGAGTGTCTGAAGCCGGAAGTGAACCTACATGGCTGTCATCTTCCAAAAAAATGAAAGTTGAATATCTTTCTGAAGACATCTTAGATGAAAATTTCATTAAACAATTCAAACCATATTTTAGTATCCAAAAACTTTTAGGATCTTGTCGAGTTGATGCCAGGGATCGTTTTCTGAGTTCACCAACTAAATTCCAAAAATTATATACAATAATATTAGGCATAATAATTCTTAGTTTTGAGTGTAGAGTATACTTTATAAGGTGCCACAAGTACGCCAACGCCAATTCATACCGGTTCATGTACTATGTATGTATTCTATTGCTGACCGCGCACTTACATTCATACATCGGCAATATTATTCATGTGCGGTTCCTCAACGCGTCAGAAAACCCCAAATTTTATCTTTTATTGCAAAGCATCGACCGTTCTCTAAAGCTGGATCGGGATTTAGAACTTAGTTCGTTACAGTACAGAATCCATACGTTGACAATATTTACTCTCATCGGAATAGGCGCTACACTTGTATGTTATATAATTACATTAGGAGATAGTGCTGAAATGTTTATTAATCTCACAACTCTTTTGGTTTGCGAAGCTCCTTTTATTTTCGACTTGGCTCATTGCAGTCACATAATGACACATTTCACATCACGTGTCAATATCATAAACAGTATTATGTGGAATCACTTACGTGGAAATCCTGAGAGATCACGAAAAGGAAGACTCTTCATTACAAAATCATTTCTGAGAAGTATAGCTGCAAGACAACATAATTTTGAAACCAGCGATACCGACAAATATTTAAGAGATATATTTTGCTGTTTTAAATTATATCAGAACTTATACAGATATCAGGTAAGTATAAGAATTATAAGACTACCTACTTCTTATCTTCTTGAGATTTTTACTGTTCAAAACCTGGATATATGTTTAGGTATAATATGAAGTCTGTTTCAGATTTTGCTAGTATGCAGCACGTTTTTCATATATTCGCTGGGAGCATTTGAGTTCATACTGTTGTCGATACAATACAATGTAAGTAGGACTCATATGTAGTTAACGTAGTACCTAAGTTTCACTCAAAAGTACCTAAGTTTCACTCAAAAGTAGGTACCTACTACTGCTACTGGTGTGCTACTAGTGACAATATAGCGTGTCTGCCAAACTGGTGGAAAAGCTAAACTGACGATACCTATTTCAAATTGATATCATTGATAATTTATGATAGTATGAATTTTGATGCATCGGACGGTCTGCTAGAGTCTAGCAGCTAGACTGTAAGGCTATAGTTGAGAATAGCAGGGCGGCAGTTTTTCCCTTGAGCACGCAATTTTGCGTTCTTTTTAGATAGCGCCATTAGCGCCGTGTTGCGGACGTCATCGTCTGCGCAAACACACTTATCTTTTCCGCTCGGATGAACTAGTACGTTACTGAAAATATTGAAGAGCTCTGATACTGTAGATATTTTTTGATTCTGATTGATTCGATTTGAACAGTTTACTATAAAAAAATATACGGACTTACAGTACAGTGCGCTTGTACTGTACCTATTCTCTTCCTATAGTACCTAGTGTACGTATCTGCCTTGATTGTTTGGTAATTTAATTTAACTGAACAATCAAGAAAGTTACTAAGCAATATTTATAGCTCTATAATATTTGCAGGTTCCTTTATTTTTTCTTTAATGAAATTTACTAATAGTATTGTCTGTAGTGATGAATTTGCTGCATCTACCTATAACTAAATCTCAGATAACTATAGCTAACTTAAGTGTACTTTAATAGAAAGGTTTCCTATTTATTGTAAGCTCATTAGTGAATCTTATTTTTCAGATTCAAATAAAATTAGAAGTTTTATATCTGGAGGCCGTGGTTATTATTCATTCAAGCATAGTTTTATTATTATCCTTACGGAGCGAACACTTCTTTCGAGCGATCAAAGAAACTAAACAGCTTTCTATAACAATTATGTCGATTCATTTACAAGGTCTGTTACTTATTCAATCTACCATGATTTTATGTATATTCTGGAAAAGGGTATTTATAATGTTTTGTTTATGATTATAATCTATTCATCTGCAAACAGCTTCTACTTTGAGAAATTTGTTACTTATGTAGAAGAGTTGTGGTTCAAGAATAGACCCTTGTGGGATGCCGCCGGTTATGGCATTGTAATTCTTTTTATGTTCACTTCAAGTCATCATAATAAGGTTTACATTACTTTCATTGCAATATTTATATATTTATAGCGTTCTCCTCCCGATACTCCCAACCCTAAAATTATCTTTTTGTTTTATATCGATTAAGAGAGCTTAATGCCGTCTAATCCCTAACCCAGTTCCCTTTTTTAATCGTGTAATTAGGTTAAAAAATACCTTTTCTATGGGCCTGTACATTTTATTGATCATTATGTTGGTGCTTTCGTCTTGTGACTTGCCATCTCGTTGTGGTGCGGCGCGCCAGATCTAGCGAATGTGCCGCGAATGTGTCGCAAACTCGCAAATGCTCCGCTCGACTCGAGAGCCGCTTGCAAACTGCGCGCCCGCTGGTCGCAGCACGCTTGTAAAGTGCGTGAATACGGGGCTGCGCGTAAACATGAAATACACGAAAAACATGAAATGCGCAGCTCGCGAGCGGCACATTTGCCAGTAGCCCGATTCTCGTAATAAAAACCGTGACGATATCGTAGCGATTTAGTCGTTCAAACCATTTTCGTATTCACAACTGTCGATAGAACTTGAGCGGCAGCGATTCTATCGAAGTGTCGTCGAAGTGTATTCTGGTACATTAATCGTCCTTCAATCGTTTCAAAACGATAACTCGAAGGTATTCTACTATTTAGATGACCTTTGTTTCGATCGGATTTCAACGAATAAACGTCAAAATAAGCGATCCAAGTGTCGTTGGACAAAAGTTCAATTAGCTGGACCTTTTGTATGTGAAAAATAAGCTTGGGGCTAGCATATTTGTTATTATTTATTTTTTATTTTATTTAATAAACTTTTGTACATAATACATAGGTAATGTAATATACAAGGCGGACTTAATACTAAAAGTATTCTCTGCCAGTCAACCGTTGGGAAACAGAAAACAATTAAAGCGGTACCTACAAATTATTTATTATTTATTATTTATTATTTATTATTTATTATTTATTATTTATGATTTATTATTTATTATTTATTATTTATTATTTTTTATTTATTATTTATTATTTATTATTTATTATTTATTATTTATTATTTATTATTTATTATTTATTATTTATTATTTATTATTTATTATTTATTATTTATTATTTATTATTTATTATTTATTATTTATTATTTATTATTTATTATTTATTATTTATTATTTATTATTTATTATTAATTTTTATTATTTATTATTTATTATTTATTATTTATTATTTATTATTTATTATTTATTATTTATTATTTATTATTTATTATTTATTATTTATTATTTATTATTTATTATTTATTATTTATTATTTATTATTTATTATTTATTATTTATTATTTATTATTTATTATTTATTATTTATTATTTATTATTTATTATTTATTATTTATTATTTATTATTTATTATTTATTATTTATTATTTATTATTTATTATTTTGCAACAGAGACTGAAAGGGGATCTTAAAAAATCGAAGTGGGCTACTAGGGCATAAATGGGGTATCATAAATGAAAGAGCGCTGCTTGCACATCCTGAAACATGTTTTTTTTTCCTAAACCACATAGTTTTCGACTTTTGATAAAAAATATACAAAAAATACCTCTCGATTGAAAAGTCGCTGAGTTTCGATCCTATTGAGTTGAAGTCCTATCGAAACTCGTCCAAGCAACACGAGAATACCGATTTTGGATAGGACTTCGATCGAACGACTTCTGAACTACAACGATATTTAGATTGTTTGTATTTACGAGAATCGGGCTACTGATCCTGGCATCATCCTGACCGTAATGGTACACGGTTAGTTACTAATACTAACTGGCAATAAACATTTTCAGGTCCGCTAAGAGAAAAAGCAAGGAAAATGTATAAATTAATAGAAGATACTCAGCCTCGGTTTTCAGTATATGACATGTGGAATATGGAGGCAAATGTGGTTCTCGTATTATTCAATATTGTTACAAATTTCATTGTTTCCTTGTTTCAATTAACTTCTATCTAGTTAAAACAACTGCATTGTTTTTTTAGTTTTAATTGATAAAAATTGTTTTTTTACCTATATTTTAAGAGAAAATACAACTATATAGTTCAAATGTCTTTATTTATTTTCTTCTTATTAGTAATCGAAATTAAGTTAATCTTCTTGTGAAATATAATTTAAAAAGTCATCAAGAATACACACTCTGATTTTATGATAATACGTAGGTACTTAAAATGATTTTTAAAAATGTAAATTATATAAAATATTAAAGCTAGTCATATAAAACTTCATAATGGACGGAGACACTCTATTCAACTTATAACTAATTTTCTATTTTGATAGAAGCTATTTACTTAAAGCATGTATCATAATTAGAGATCGGATAATCGGATACATATTTACCTAAAGTTAATTTGGCTAAGAAATTATGGAAGCGGCTTCTTAAAACATTTTTTTTAATATAAATCCCTGGATTCCAGAAAATTCGCGAATGCAAAATTAATTAGTAACATCATGTGGAAACGACGTCTTTAGCATGAGGTATTTATTTCAACATTTTGATACAAAAGTGCACTCCATAACAGCTAACACCTCAAATTTAGGTAAATATGCATCCGATTATCCGATCACTGATCATAATGAATAATGGAGAGAATTGTATGGAACCTCCTCATGGCCAACAGCAATACTTGTAGTGTCGTTGGAAAGGTCTTTTCAAATCAAACATTATTTACTATTACGACTTCCACCAATTCGCTGTACTTTTCGAGTTATTTTGAATCTTATTTTCATAATCAGTCATGTTCATACCGCGATTACTCCGAAAGTACAGCAAATTGGTGAATGTCGTTCAAATAAATAATGTTCCTTTTGAAAAGACTATTTCAACGACACCATAATTATCGCTGTTGGACATAACGACCAAAATGCCCATAGTTTTTTTAATTCAGCATAATCAGTCATGTTCATACCGCGATAATTTCGAAAGTACAGCAGATTCTTAAAAGTCGTCATAGTAAATAATGTTCCTTCTGAAAAGACCTTTCCAACGACCCTACGATTGTTGCTATTAAACATGAGGTCCATCGTTTCTATTTCAACATAATTAGTCATGCATGTTCATGCCGCGATAACTCTGAAAGTACAGCGAATTGGTAAATGTCGTCACAGTAGATAATGTTTCATTTGAGAAGATCTTTCCAACGACACTACAATTATTGCTTTTGGACTTGAGGGCCAAAACGCCCATCGTCCTTTGTACAAATCTAAAATATTGTGTACTACTTGTTTACATCTTTAAACACCGTATTTTGTACATAATACATTGGAATTGTTTTTAAATAGCTGTTAATGGTCAAAAAACTATCCAAAAAATGCTTTATCTTATATCACTATAAAAACTACTAAAATCATATAAATCTTTAGTAAAAATTGTTTTATTAGGACCACGCAAATCCTATGGGGAGTGTCCCCAGTCCCCACCCACTAATAGACTTCAATGGCACTAACTAAGTCTTGCCTCGCTGATCACTATTTGGTATAGCGCATCCACCACAGGATTGGAGATTTCACACAAATTGAATTAGAAAACAGATATTACTATGGAGTTAATTTTGTACACTTTGGTATTTTTAAATGCTAAATAGCTATAGAGTTATAATAATGTGTAAAAAATCAATTGGAACCCGAATTATCATAGAAAAATATACCTTTATATAAAAAAATCTTGCGTTTTACTATCAAACTAGGTAACGCTTTTATTACACCCTTGTATAATAATACAATGAATATTTACAACAAATACCAAAGTGTGCCAAATTATCTCCATAGGTACTAGATACGACTTTTCTAGTTCGATTTGTGTGAATCTTGAATTCTGCGATAAATGTCGCCATACTAAATATCATTAGCGTGTCAAGACATAAACTGAGATACATTTGAATTCTGTAGGTGGATGGGGACGCTAATTTGTGTGTTACTTTGACTGTGGACGGAGGACTTATTTACTAGACATTGTAAAGGCACTTATATTATTGCAATCACTCTACGTGTGGGGTTTCTTCTGTACTGAGCAGTGCTATGATTAACAATCTAGATTGGTATAAATGAGATTCATGACAAGATTTCACTAAAATAGGATGTCAGAACAATTCAGTTTTTGTGAATAAGAATAGCAAGGTCGAAGAAATTAGTAACGCCATTGAAGTTGATGTCATTGATGCACTGTTACATCTATGGTCCAGGAAACAGAAACACCATAATGTCTCGTCATACCAATCTCTGTGAACAATGAAATACATTTTGAGGTTACCATTTAACTCCTTTTACCCTTACAACTGCCATTGGTTGCTTCTCGGTCTTTAGACCAAGTAAGCTAACTAAATGAAAAGCAAAGTAACTTATAAATAAAATTGTGTTTGAAATCTTTACATAGAAAAGATCTCGGAAGGTTGTTTTCATATATCCAAATATAAAATATAATAATATTTCCAAATGGCTTATAGGTCTAATAAACTTTCTTGTCTTTTTCTCTTAGATGAAGAAACTACTTATATTAAAATTTGTGATTTAATAAAAAAATCTGCTTTCCTATGCCAATTACTTTTCTTCTTTTAAACTTAAATGCTTTATCTGTGGAAAGAAACTGTGACAACAAAATTGTATAAGTATTATTATAATAATTTATCAAGCAATTTGTTTTATTATCATAATTAGTTAAGAAATATAAATTTTGAAGATCTGATCATGCTAACTACCGAGTTGATGGATTTAAATATGATAACCCAGGACAATTTTTTATTTATTTACAAATAGTCACTTCCCGCCGTTTTACCCGTGTGGTTCCCATTTTCGTGGAAATAGCAGGGTAAAGTATAGCCTATTATTATTATTATAAAGCCTAACTAAGCCTATGTTACTCTGGAATAATGTAGCTTTCTACTGGTTAAAGAGTATTTAAAATAGGTAAAGTAGTTTTTGAGTTCATCCATTACAAACAAAAAAATAAATCTTTCTCTTTATAATATGAATAAGTATAGATTGCACTTAAATTTAAAATAGTAGAGATGCAATAATACCGATATGATTATGATGAATAATTATAATTTTTTTTTGATCATTCGTTATCGTAAACATTATGATATGCAATGTATGTATATGTCACCAAAAATTAACAAGAACCGCAAATTTATAAATTTCCTATTTTATTATTTTCCGATGACATACATTGTATGCTTTTCTACATTTTGTACAGTTTCGAGTGAACACATTGTGTTTTCTCAATAAGAATTGGCCTTTAATAACTACGGCTCAAATTAAATGATTACAAAATTGTTAAAGTAAATGAAACAAATTAAGTAAGTAATTTTACTTTTTTACAAAATGGACCATTAAAAAAAAGTAATGTTGTTATAAAATTAAATTAATTTATTAATCAAAATTGTCATTAATTTTTTGTTTTACTTTGTCTTATTTTTCATATAAATAAACATACATTCAAACAAAGCTTCAAATAAATTCAACAAAATGCAATCAAAAATAAATTGTAATGCATTTGTATCATAATCTGTTATCATATTGAGCCATTACAATGTATTCGTTATTAGTATTGGTATCGTAATAACCGTATAGTTGCATCCCTATAAAATAGTTGAATGAATCAAATATATTTAAATTTTTAATTTTTTGCATTCACAATGCAATTTTTATTATTGAAAATGGAAAATGAAGTATTTTAGAAAAAATCAACCCGCCTCACAACTATTTCATCAGAGCTAGTTGTGAGACGGGTTGATTTTTCTAAAATAAGTACTTCATTTTCCATTTTTCAATCAAATAAGTAGGTAGTTATAAAAAAGAAATAATTGTTTTACCTTTTAAGATCTAACTCTTTTATAGTATTATTCACATAATTAGCGAGATTCACATCTTTGGCAGCAGGCCTGCATCCCTCGTATGTGTCCGCAGGAATGTCAGTTCTAAATGCTTTGAAATTGCTTAAACAATCTCTTGTAATGACTCTTTGTGCTGAAATTAATGAACACAGTAAAGTTTAATAAATTATAAAATGTTAGTGCAATAAATAGAAACAGCTGTTCTTAAATATTTAGACTGCTTACATATTTAGAATTTTATAACAGTTACAGGATGAAACAGTTGATTCTAAAGCAATTTTATTTGATGACATTATGTGATTAAGGTTTTGAATAATTTTATTCATGCAATATGATGGAATAGGTTACATAACCAGACAAATATTTTATTTCATAAAATTAAACACATCTTACCTCCTTTTGTTTCAATAAGTTTGATACAAACATCATCCCGATCAGGGCAGGGGTTTCCAAGATAGCCAACGCCGCGCCAATTAAACGGCTCAGTGCAACCAGGAGTGGCTGCTGTACATTGATAGCACCATATTGATAAACCTGAAAATAAAAATAAAAACAAGATATTATTGACTGCCCAATATAACTTCAGAAGAATAGTGTCTCAACATATTTTGGCAAAAACCGGTAGAACCCAGCTATACAGAACATGGATATGGATAGAATACATAAAAGAATTCAAATATTCAGTGATTTTATGATACCATTGAATCAAGATGAATATACAGGTAATCAATTGCCAATATATAACATTTACAATGGGTGATTTAGTGTAATACAGCTGCACAAAATAATCAAGTTATGTGGCCACACCCGATTCAGACGATCACAACAGTACAAAACGATAGTGAGTAAATACTTACTTTCACGAATTATGGAAATTAATAGTACTATACATATCTTCAGCCTCATGTTTTGAAAAATTGTCTATAGAATGAATTATTGAATTTTTCTTTAGACAAACAGTATTGTCGCTTTGCGAAGAATACAAACAAAACAAAACTGTAAACCACCCAGAAACCAACCAAACTTTGCCAAACTGCCAAGCCAAAGCCAAGCCAAACAAACAAAATGTCAATGTCACGTCACGACACGTCAATGTCAGCTGCCAACAAGAAGCTTGTAACCAAACTGGAAACTGCAGCCTGAATAAAAAAGTGAAGCTAGCAAAGGAGAAATAACAAAAACTTCGGAATTCCGAAAGGGCAATGGGCAAAGGAGAATGCCCATGGACGGTACTTATTTGTGTCATGCATCAAGATAAAAACATACTACAATTAATTTCTTAATATTTGACAATTTTTCATGGTCCAGCCAGAATTAGCACAGCCTTAATACCACAGATTACTAATATGTAGCTTAATACTAACAGTCGGCCGACTCATGTTATTGCGCGGAGCAACGATGGGGGGTACGCGGGGAAGTGAGCGGCAGAGTCGGCGAGCGCAATCTCCTCTAGTTTGCGCTCGTGTGGGGGGTGTACGTTTTAAGCAGCGTACGTAACGTAATTTAAAAAATAATAATGGTGTACAGGATTTGTTCCGTTTTTAATTGTAAATTCACGTCAAAGTTGGATATGACAAAAACTAACGAGTTTTACCTTACGATAAAAACAACATCAAAATTTAATAAAATTGAATTATTTCCTACTATGAACTCTAAACCGCTGGATGCGGGCAGAGCAGGACCGATCCTTGTGGAGATCCTTGGGGGAGGCCTATGCCCAGCAGTGGGCGTCGTTCGCCTGACATGATGATGATGATGATGAACTCTAAAGTCAGTGTATGACATTGTAACCGCCAAAATTCTCAAAAAAGTGTTTTTATAGTATCAGCTGATTTTGCACCTTATAACACTGACTTTTAAAGTGAACTTTAAGTTCACAGTTGAATATAATTCAATTTTATTACATTTTGAAGTTTTTTTAGTAAGTTACAAGTTACAACCCATTCAGTTTTTTGTCGTAACCTTCATCGGCTAATTATAATACGTAGTGTACCTGTCGTTTACAGCAATATAATAGGTTGCTTACGATAAAATACTAGGTTTTAGGTTATAGGGCAGGCGTACCGGTTTTGGCCACTTTAAGGATTTTTTCACTTTTAACCGCTTAGTGCTTAATGATCTTAAGTATTTTAGAGAAAATTTATAATGTAGAGTTATAGATAATTTATCGACTTTTAAGGGTACAATCTACAAAGTAAAGAAAAATCAATAGTTTTTTTTATTTAGAACAAGTTCTGCGGAGGGGGCCAAATACACCGTTTGCATTGGTTTTGGCCACTTTCATGAAATTACTATATTTATAAGTTGAGTTTATGCTTAATTGATGTCTTATTAGAGTTCTGGACTAAAACACTACATGAAATAGTATTTCAATCACAGCTAGCTCCTTACTACGATTTTACGGGGACCACTGTCCTGGTTGATGATGGATGAAAGTTGTATATATACAAACTTGATGGATTTATTTTGCTTGCGCGATGTAGTAACTCCATATATACTGGTAGGCGCGCGTAGAGGTGGTTGCGGTAGCGTTAGGTAGCGCCATCTGTCGGCATTTACCAGAGTCTTGTTGCCGTAAGTGTGCTGTGGTTGCCGTCTTGTGGTAGCCGCCTGTGTTGTGTGCGTCGTCGTCCAGATGTCGCTACACCTTTATCACTTGATTAAAAGAAAATTAGCGGATTGAGGCTAGTGTAGGCTAGTGCCTACACTAGCCTCAATCCGCTAATTTTCTAGTACGTTAGCTAACAAAAGTGAGTTGTGAGTCTTTTAAAATAAATTAACTTTATGATAGGTTGGAAACTTTCTACTAATGCCAAAGTGGCCAAAGGTGGCACAATGCTAAATTTCTAGCCCCACTTTTGGCCACTTATTGTTTCCCAACTTTTGTAAGAACAGTGAAAAAACAACACTTAATCCATCTAGAAGAAACATATTCCAACATGATATAAAATATTAAATAACCATAAAATAATTTTATTGTAGAAAAAAAATGATTTTACAAAACCTTTACCCTTAACATTTTGATTAAGAATTTTACAAAACGTTAACTTTGAAACATAACACGTGTTTATTTCTAAAATATCGTACAACATAAAAAAAGCTAAGTGCTCTAATTATTAACTAAAAGTCCAATCTTTTATTCGCCATTAATAAATATAAGCAATAAAAATAATTATTTAATTCCTATTTATATGACTTTAAAGTGAAAAGTGACCAAAACCGGTACAGTGGCCAAAACCGGTACGCCTGCCCTACACCGTGTTACAGAAAAATACCCCTAAACCCGAATATGGTTGATTTGATAGGGACCATCAAACTGAACAACTTTTACTACGGGACAAACTTTGAAATCGCGAAAAAAAATCAGCTGTTTCATGTTTGCTGTTTCTGTTTTATCTTTAACGGTGTTATTCTTGAAAAGGCTCTATTGACTATTTTTATTCTTTCGTTATTACAATTTAAAACTTTTATGTAATATATTTGAGTAGTTTATGTCATTGTTGCGACAACCCTGACCCTTGACAGAATTTCTGTGCATACGCAGTGGCGGCATGCGTTTATCAACAAAGGAGTTGGCTCACCTGGTAGGTGCTTTTTAACACTGTGGTATTAGTTTTGAACAGGGGTTTACATTTAAGTTTTATTTATTACTGAAAATGAAAATATGCAAGATATTTGAAAATAAATACCTATGCCGTGTTGCTAATATTTCAATATTAACATTAAAATTTGAAGTCCATAAAAAAACAGTCAAATACTTAATTCATAAAAGTATGCTAGTTATCATCAATTTTTGACGACCGACTTTCAAAACAAAAAAAATCTTTTCGAGGTTATGTTTACAAAAGTCCCATTATAAAATGTGCAAATAAAGAGGTATCTTGTATATTGCCAGTTCTAGCGCTTCGCCGGCCGCTATTGCAGTACGCTCGCTACGCTCGCTCACGCTAAAAGGTCCAAATTAACAAGCCCACTACTCTTGCCATTTTTTTTAAGTAGTCTTGTAAACTAGAATTACGATTTTCCAAAAACTACGCATTTCTACGAAATAAGCTAGTAGATTATAATTATTAAGGGTCTCATTGCCTATCAAATCAATCCACTTTAATCCACATAAACTTAACTATAATAATAAAGAAACCCCTAGTAAGGAAAATAGTCGGCTTGGTTTTACAGAGATTTTATGACTTTTTATAAAGAAATAAGCAGCTCCAGCTAGAATTGGCTAGTTTTTACAGGATGTTTTTGGTAAGATTTCACTCCTTTTTGCAGAAAGTACATTATACTTATACAGGTACACTGATTCCTTCACTGCAAATGTAACTTTGTAATCCTATATAGGTATTTAAATGGGATTACAAAATTATTTATGCAGTTGGTGTATCTCGAAAACTGGACCGAAATTACAAAATAATAAATAATAAATAACTTTTCACATTAACACCAATTATCTAAGCCCATTTTAATTTCATTAAGAAACTGTATCATGGAAAACTTGATAACGGATAAATATATTACTTGCATACTTTTTGTTTGTAAATACATACTTAATATACATAGTAAACACCCAGACCAAGACAAGTAGACATGTTCATGCACACAAATATTTAAAGAATTTAAATTTTTCTTTTTCATTCGGTTCGTTCGAAACCTTCTCCTTGGATAAAGCTGCTAGAAACACATTTCGCTGGCGCAGCGCAGCGCAGCGTCGACCCGGGTGTGCACACTTTACTAGTGTGGCGCAGCGCGCCCTGACGAAATTTTTGATCAGTGTCAATCGAGTCGTTGCCGAGCTAACATCTGCATTATGTTTTCTTCTAATTTTGAAAACAATTTCTGTTCTTACTTGAACATATTAAATCCAAAAAAAAATATGTTGATGATTACGATGATAAGATGATGATGAATGAATACGAGATGCAATTTATATCTATACTAATACTATAAATACACTTTGTTTGTTTGTAATAGATAAACTCAAAAAATACTGAACCGATTTTAGAAATATTTAGTGTAATTTATTTTCAAATCAGAATTATACATTATTTTTGTTATAAAATTAAAAATTATAGTGTACTAAAAACACTTTAATACTGTTTTAACAGTATAATTAACAACCCTACATGATAATGAATTGGTGACTCTTCTAAACAAAAAAAATATTTTTAAAATTGACCCATTATTGACGGAGAAATCGGAGAACATTTGTAAAAAGCAAAATGCAGAGCTCCGCTGCGCAGTCCGCTACCGAGCCATCTGACGATACAATGCTAGAAAGTGGTGGGGGGTCTGGCGCAATCGGAGCCGAGCGGATACGCTGCGCTGCGCTGCGCTGCGCCAGGGAAATGTGTTTCTAGCCATACTAAATGTATGAAACCGATCGCGCTGCGCTGCGCTGCGCCAGCGAAATGTGTTTCTAGCTTGAGTGTGCATTTACATAGAAAGCGTTTTATCGAACTCATTGTTGCCAATTCATAATTTCACTAATGCTTTAAGCGCCAATCTAGTTTTCACACAAAAAAGATCAATTTTACAAATTAATCTATTAAAGTGGTTATAACGATTATTTCGATAAAATTGAATGAAGCTAGAGAAATCCTGCACGCAACGGTTACAACACTAGTATTAAAAAAAATAAAGACTGAGAATGTAAAGCCCCTAGTACAGGTTGGCCGACCATGGTCGGCGACCATGACCAATACACCGTACATTGACACTTTTGAGCCCCCAGTACAGGTTGGCCGATCATGGTCGGCGACCATGACCAATACATCGTACATTGACGCTTTTGAAAGAACCTTTTTAAACTTGTTCGTGTTCAGAGCATCGGGCCGGATTCCCGGATGCGCGGGTTCGAATCCCGCCTAAAAGCTACTTATAGGGCTCGTGGTTTTTTTACTATCACATTTTTCCTATATTACAAAAATTGCATTGTGAATGCTTAAAAATAATTTAAAATCTAATTTGGATATTTTTATATAATATGAAATTTATTAAAATGGTTATAACGAATATTTCGATAAAATTGAATGAAGCTAGTGAAATCCTGCACGCAACAGTTACAACACTAGTATTTAAAAAAATAAAGACTGAGAATGTAAAGCCCCCAGTACAGGTTGGCCGACCATGGTCGGCGACCATGACCAATACATCGTACATTGACACTTTTGAACGAACAAGTTTAAAAAGGTTCTTTCAAAAGTGTCAATGTACGATGTATTGGTCATGGTCGCCGACCATGATCGGCCATCGTGTACTGGGGGCATAAAGCCCCCAGGTGGCCTACCACAAGCTCTTATAGCAGTTATTTTTAAGTTGAGAGAGTGAGACGCCGCTCTACACGCCGTATAGCGGCGTCTCGCTCTCTCAACTTAAAAATAACTGCTATAAGACCTTGTGGTAGGCCACCAGTACAGGTTGGCCGACCATGGTCGGCGACCATGACCAATACATCGTACATTGACACTTTTGATCGAACAAGTATAAAAAGGTTCTTTCAAAAGTGTCAATGTACGACTTATTGGTCAATGGTTGGGCCAACGTGTACAGGCCGCTATAAGTAATGTACCTACTCTATGAGTATGTCTGTGCTGTGAGCTGTAGATAAAATACTTGCACTTTTATATAAATTATGCAATTTAAGTGGATTCGATTCAAGTTTATATACCATAAAAGGTCAATTTATACTTTAAATAGGTAGGTACTATATAGTAAGTTTAACATTTTATTATAATAACTTTAGTCTTAATCCATGTAAGTTGCAAACCTACTATAATCAATTAATTACTCAGTTCCTTAATCAATAAATCGTGAGAATCGATCACAGACTCGTATTGGTTACATGCCTAATCACGTCACTTTAGCACAAAGATATTGCATGTGTCAAAACGGGCATCTTATTTTGTGACGACCAAAGATGTTAATACTACGTCTTTGGTGACGACTATAAAATGGTCACTCAGTTTGACGTCCTAAGGAATGACGTCACGCTCGGACTTTGAAATGTTAATTTTTGATTTGCATTACTTAAATAAATAATTTATGCATATTTTTTGATTTGCATTACTTAAATAAATAATTTATGCATATTTCAACTTTTTTGCTTGTGATATCTTCATGCAATCCTTAAATCTTAGACTACATTAATGAAATAATGCAAGTTCCCTATTTTAGTTTCAGCGTGCACACGGGCTACCACCGGCTAGAAAAATATGGATGTACCAAAATAAAATAAACAAATGATCGAAAATTTGTAATAATTGATATCAAATCCCCGCGCAGTTACGACAAGGTATTTCGCAAAATATTCTCAATAAAATTATCTTGATAAATCTCATTGATTCACTGGAACTCAATATTAGTTTATCAAAACTGCTCTTCTTGGGGTTCTTCTGGTGGGTTTGGATTAAGAGAAGCCAAAAGCATCACTATATCTTCTCTGTTCAAATCAATGCACATTGTTCCAACAACATCCTCAACGCCGATAGTGCCATCATTAGCAATGTCAACTTCTTTCATTAAATTATTTAGTTGCTTCTCGGGCATTTTATGGCCTTTGGTTGAAAGGAGGTCTCTCAACTGCTCTCTATCTAGAGTCCCAGTTTTGTCCGGATCCAGAACTTGAAGAGCAGATCTCAGCTCATCTTCTACAGGGAATTCTCTCTGGCGCATTGTCACCATTTTAAGAAACTGATCATAGTTGATATGTCCATCTGGATGCGGTGGTCTCACACAGTAATGTATCAGTTCTAGTAGCTGCTCTGGAGTGAATGTCATTAGAAGCAAAGCTTTTAACATATACACCAATTCTTTCTCGGTAATATAGCCATCGATGTCGGTATACACTGGAGTATAATTCTGATATAGTTCCCAAAGTTGTTCAACTTCAGCCAGTTGATCTGGTCTCAACTCGAAGGGTTCTTTGAGTGCTTCTTTGGAATCGGACAAATCGTAAGGAGCCGATGGGTCAGGAGGCGGTTCTTCGACATATCCCTCTTCTTCTTCAACTACTTCTTCTTTCACTTCTTCTTTTTTCTCTTCAGGTTCTACTTCTTCTCCAGCATGGAATTCACCTTCCATTTCTTCGCCCATTAGTTCTTCGCCTTCAGCTAAAACTTTTTCTTTCTCTTCACCTTCCGCATGTTCGCTTTCAACTCCTTCACCCTCTAAATGCTCTCCTTCTAAATGTTCTCCCTCTACATGTTCACGTTCTAAATATTCACCCTCAGTATGTTCACCTTCTACATGCTCACCTTCTACAGTACTACCATGTTCTCCTTCGACATGTTCTACAGGTGTGGTAGTTTCTTCTCCTTCAACCTTTTCTTGGCCATCATTTGCCTCTGTATTTTCTGTGGCGGTCTCAAAGTCTCCTGCTACTTCTTCCTCCATTTTTCTGAAATTTTCTTTTCACCGGAATTTTGTTCAAAAGTTAAACTTAGAATACTAAGCTATCTCTCTTCATACGAGACATTTATCGCGGCATTTACGTTTTTTAAAGCGGGACCGAAGTACTATGATAAGATTTCCAGTTATCCTGTCATACAAACTGAGGCTTTCTAATGATATATAATCTAAAATATCGATGAATTCATTCAATAACTCTTCACGAACATTATCTATAAAAGTGAACATGGATAAAAATAAATAAATAAAAATAAAGGTAATACCAGCGCCTCACATCACCGAAAATAGAAAATAAGAAAATATATGAGGTTATGTTGGGCTTGATTCTGTGACGGATCGGAAGAATCGCACCATAGTGATTACATGCATAGAGTAGATTACATGGCTCTTTAATTTTTGTATGAAACCTCCGTGTTCTTTTGACACATACACCCGTTTGCACTAAACTTAAAAATCGCCTAAGTCTTTTCCTAGCTAACTTAAGACATTCTTAACAAAAAATTGCTTTGCACTAACCTTAGGACATTCTTAAATGCACTTTTTCCTATTCTTAACTTACGGGCCCAATATCGAGCGCCTAAGGTTTAAGAAACACCTATATCAGTGATTATTGTCTGTGGCATTGTGAACAAAGAGTAGTGCGACAAGCTTTTCTGTTCGGGTGATTATCTTTGGAACTAAAACAGTTTTCATACGACAGTCCATTTTGACAGCTAATTTCGTATTGCAAGTGACTCCTGTGTCATGGCTGTCAACGGAACAGAAAAGCTTGTGGCTTTTGTATTCTTGTTTGCTAGATAGAGACAACACATGTGACATACGTCATTCATCATTTATTTTAAAAAAACATTAACTACAGATCGACAATCTTTTCTGTTCCCATGACAGCGGCGCTTATGTTTAGCAGCAAAACATGAAAGTATTAGCAAAATGACATTAAAAACAAAACTCGTTAGTTCTAGTTTTGGCCACCGGAACAGAAAAGGTTGCGCACTGTATTTATGTTTTTCCTGACAGTTGAGCTCAGCTGACTTTTTCTTTTCTCGGTGAATTACTCCTACCAAATAAAATAGACAACGCCTTAGCTTTTGTCTCCTTTTAACTTACGAAGGAATCAATGAGAAGTTTCAACCAAAAAAATATCCAGTGACCTACTTTACCTCGCCAGGTTTAAAATCCATAAACAATTAATTTTGAATTCATTCATTCATTCTTTTAGCAAGGTGATGACTAATTTACGACGTAGTCTGTCAGTGCAAACAAAAATTTTAGCTCGGCTGTTTTAGGCTGTTTCTAAGCTAAGATGTATCTTATCTATGACAAGCTCAACCCGAGTTTAGTGCAAACGGGCATTAGTGCCACATTCCTGCCTGTTCCGGTGACAGCCGTGAGCATGAAGCTCGACTTAATACTGAGGTAACTAACACCCGTTTGCACTAAACTTAAAAATCGCCTAAGTCTTTTCCTAGCTATCTTGAGACATTCTTAACAAAAAATTGCTTTGCACTAACCTGCTTTAAATGCACTTTTGGCTATTCTTAACTTACGGGCCCAATATCGAGCGCCTAAGGCTTAAGAAATACCTATATCAGTGATTATTGTCTGTGGCATTGTGAGCAAAGAGTAGTGCGACAAGCTTTTCTGTTCCGGTGATTATCTTTGGAACTAAAACAGTTTTCATACGACAGTACATTTTGACAGCTAATTTCGTATTGCAAGCAAAGATATTATAATATAACAAGATTGTGCACTATGAAAATAAAAGCAATGTCAATTCGATTCTATGCAGTTACAAAAAGGTTTATTTTCGTATGACATTACGATAAACGAAAAAACGAGCCGAGCGAGAGGCTCCTAAATAGGATTGCATCCCTGTCTACTGGGCTGCCACCATGAAATATTTTTGGTTGTAGTAGAACTTAATTCAAATTCATATTTCCTGTTCTCGAGAATTTTCAAAATATTAATTAATTAAAAGGAATGTTAAGCTGATAATAATAAAGTCTATATCATTTGTATTATTTAAAACCATGAAAAACTACTTGTTTAATGTAAGAGTCTGTGTTATGGTAGTTTTAATTATAATAAATTTGCAACACTTTGCGTCTGGACAATTTTAATAAAAATAAAAACATCATCAATATGGCGACGGCAAATTAATTTATATTTGTAATGTTAGTGTGTGGATCTTAATTATCATTTTAAAATTACGTTTAAATCAATAAAAATGGTTCTCACTTGATGTGTGAAAGGATGCAAAAGCGCATCATATAAACGTAGCGGTGTATCTTTTCATAGGTAAGTATTTAGCCAAAGTTTTATTCTTGCGTATAGTAGGATGTCCATTTCGTTTGTAATCTATAGACTGGAATTTACTTTCTTGCTTAACCCAAACATTAATTTTCATTGTTTCAGGTTTCCTAAAGATGAAGAAATTAAAAAAGGTTGGCTTAACGTCATACCTGAAAAAATTACACAATACTCAGCAGAAGAAGAAAAAGAAGAAGAACTTTATCAGAAAATAGGCATGAAACAAAACTTATTAAATGTATTATAAAATCTGTATTTTAATTTAAGGTTAAAAAAGTAGGTAGGTACGCAAAAAACGAATCTTTAAAATTAATTGGACACAAAGCCTCCATGCGTCAAAAGATCCGAAAGACAATTTTGTTTAGCAATGTATAGTCTAATTAATAAACAGATTTTCATTACTGTACGTGGACTTTTTATTTCATTTTAGCAAAATACGCCTATCAGAAATACAGACATACATTACATATAAGTACCTACATACAGGTCAAACTGACAACCTCCTTTTTTGAAGTCGGTTCAAAAGTAAGTATGCTTATAAAGCATATGTGTATGATCACGCACGATTGTGATGACCACATCTACTGTGTTCCACAGTTTATTGAAACGAAGGTCTCTCATGCAAAATTAAGTAAATTAAAACTAGTCCTACCTTATGGTAAGGGATACTGTCCGTAATCCAGGGGGGCTGAACGTTGTCTCGCCGGCGCGCGCGCGGGCAAAACGATCTCCACACAACCCCCGATGGGATACTCTTACAGCTAACACTCTTATACTACACAATGCCCTAATAGGCTGCTAAAACTTCCCGGCGCTTTTCAAAGCGAACACACACGGGTTACAAGTCCGTACCCCGACCGGAGCCCTAGTAGGTGCAAAACGAAATCTCGGTCCCCAATATGGGTAGGTAACTTGCGCGGCACGTCGCTACAGAAACACACGAACTTGTCTCACGGCTGCTTACGGCCAACTGCCTGCACGCGGCCCGAGCGCATTGCGTGTCGCCCGTGACCTTGACAATGACAACGCACCGCTCGCAGCGCGGCGCGAACATCCCCCCGTCCCGGACAGTAGCAAACTGTCCGCCAACTCAATCTAAGGGCAGGCGAGAGAGGGTAGCGATCGCTCGCTTCAAAACAGAGTCCCCCACCAGGACCTCGGCAAACCTGGGCACACCATCCGACCCCGGATGAAGCTGAACAATGCGTCCTAAACGCCAGCGGAGGGGCGGCAGGTTTGGATCCTTTACCAACACGAGGTCTCCTGTCTTGGGTGGGGTCGTCCTATCCGACCACTTAACGCGTTGCTGCAAAATGTGCAAATACTCCAGATGCCAACGGCGCCAAAAACTCTGCGTAAGCTGCTGGAGCAATTCAAATCGCGAGAGCCGTCCGGAGGCCACTTCGGAATAAGGATATTCCGGCAAGGCGTTAAGCGGTCTGCCAATCAAAAAATGGCCCGGCGTAAGGGCCTCTAAATCATTCGCGTCCGAAGACAACGGACATAACGGACGCGAGTTGAGGACCGCCTCAACCTTACAAAATACGGTCGCGAGTTCCTCAAACGTGAGGACCGTCTCCCCAATAACGCGACGAAGGTGAGTTTTAGCGGCCTTTACAGTTGCTTCAAAAATCCCTCCCCAGTGGGGGCAGGATGGCGGGGAGTACTGCCATCGTACCCCTCTGCGAGAGAGTGTGGATCCGATCTCAAAATTATTCCTATCCAAAAATTCACAAACTTCCTTTAAATACCTATCGGTGCCCTTGAAATTGGTTCCACAATCGGACCTGATTAACGACGGCATTCCGCGGCGAGACACAAAACGATTCAACGTGGCTACAAAGGCTTCTGTGGTGAGGGCACTAACCACCTCCAGGTGGACCGCTTTAGTGGCCAAACAAACAAATACACACAAGTAAGCCTTTTCCGTTCTAGCATTACGAAGCCGCGATGTCTTAACGGTAAATGGCCCCGCAAAATCCGTTCCAACTCCTGAGAAGGGCATCGATTCGTTCACCCGATCGGCAGGCAAATCACCCATCTGGGGCTGCATCGTATCGGCGCGCAAACGATAACACGGGAGACAACGAAAAATAACGGATCGGATTATTCTCCGCGCTGACAAAATCCAGAACTCTCGTTGGAGGAGCGCGGTCAAAGCATTACAACCGGCATGAGCATTTTTTACATGTCGGTCTGTAATTAACAGTCTAACTAACGGTCCATCTTTGGGGAGCAACAAAGGGTGGCGTGATCCGTACGGCAGGTTGGCATGTCTGAGCCTACCTCCGACACGCAGCAATCCGGTACTGTCCAAGAAGGGATTCAACCGCACCAAGGGTCCCTTCAACTTGGGCTTACTTGAGCGCAGGGCTTTCAGCTCCGGTTCAAACTCTCGCTGTTGCGTCACTCGCAACCAATGCAACAGAGCGTCTTGCCGCTCTTGTGGGGCGAGGACCGGAGACAACGATTTCTCCTGAGGCTGGCGACAATTTCGCACAAAGCGCCTCATCCAAGCAGTCACGCCGAGCAACTTATCAAGAGAACTGTAGCGGTCTAACAAAAACTCCATCTGCGGAGCCGCCACCGTCTCCACGGCGTGAACACGCATGCCTAGGTCTGGGACTCTGGCCACAGCCGGGGTGGCAGGCCATGAGCGCTCAGGCCGTAACAACCATGATGGACTCCACCATAGGTGGTGGTCCACTAACTCAGGCGCCTCGCAGCCGCGGGAGGCACAATCTGCGGGGTTCAATTCGCCCGGTACGTGGCGCCAAATCAACGGGGCCTTTGAAGTCTGAATTTGTGAGACCCGGTTGGCCACAAAAACCTCAAGGGTGTGGACTGAACTCTTCAGCCAACAAAGGACGACCTGGCTGTCAGACCACGCAAATATCGACTCCAAGTCGACACCGTTTCCCAAGGTGTCGGCAACATGATTGAGTAGCCGTACTAAGAGAGTGGCGCCGGACAACTCCAACTTCGGAATGGTTAGCCTAGTCCGAAGGGGGGCGACCTTACTCTTGGCCGTAACTAAGTGTACGGCGACAACGCCTGCTGCATCCACCGTTCGGATGTAAACGGCTGCCGCGTATCCGCTTTCGGACGCGTCACAAAAGCCGTGCAGGGAGGCTTTAAACTTTCCCGAAGGCAGCATTTGCCTCGGTATACAAACCCGATTGACGTCGGGTAGGGATGACACGAACCTCACCCACTCTCGTAGGAGGCTACCAGAGAGGGGCTCATCCCATGACAATTCCGCAGCCCAGAGCTCCTGTAGGAAGCACTTCATCGAAAACACTACAGGGCTGAGCCAACCGTTCGGATCAAAGGTACGGGCTACAGTAGACAGCACCGTGCGTTTAGTCCAGACCTTTGGGTCTGGCAGTTCCAATCTATATGTGAACAAATCCGGGACTGGTCGATACTGGACTCCCAAAACAGACAGCATGTCTGGAGTCTCCGGATTTTCAAAGAGGAGCGGCTCTTGCTGGTGGTCCTTAGGCAAATCTGCCAATAGGTCCGGTGAGTTAGACAGCCACTTCCGCAACTCATAGCCACCAGCCCTCAAGAGCGCAATCAGCTCATCACGTAAGACGAGAGCCTCATCTAAGCTCGAGGCCCCCGTGCAGATATCGTCGACAAATAAGGCCCCCCCCTCAATAAGAGCAGATGCCCGGGGATAGCGTAGCCGTTCGCGCTCTGCGAGCTCCAAAAGCGAACGGATCGCCACAAAGGGGCTCGACCGCAAACCATAAGTGTTGGTGTTCAGCTCGTAAGCCAACATCGGATCCTGGGGATCCTCACGCCAAAGGATGAGCTGGTATCGTCTATCCTCCGGGTGAATCACGGTCTGTCTGAACATCATGCGGATATCGGCCACAAAGACGACAGCGTGCCGGCGGAAGTTGGTCAAAACATCACAGACATCGTGATGCAACTTCGGCCCCGCATGCAGACACTGATTCAACGACACTCCGGTTGACGTGGGCGCTGAACCATCAAAGACCACGCGGATCTTCCCATTGGAAGTCTTCAAAACAGCGTGGTGTGGCAGGAAGTAATGTTCCACATTACGCCAGTCCAACTGCGAGATGGACATGTGCCCAAGGTCCAAATACTCCCGCATGAAGTCTATATACTTCTCCTTGAATGCGGGATCCCTGGCCATCCTACGCTCCATGGACAACAATCTCTTCTCGGCCATCGGTCGGGAGCTCCCTAAAGGGGGGCGAACCGCCAAGAAGGGCAAGCGGGTAATCAAGCGACCCGAGAGGAGGCGCCCAGTGTTGTTCTGGTAGAACAATTCGCACTCCTCCGCTAACGGATCCAACCGCTTGGCAGTGGGGGGTTCCTCCACCTCCCAAAACTTTTGGAGAACGTCGGACAAAGTAGAACCGACAATGGTCTGGCGGTCTACCGACGGGGTCTCTGGTGTCTGTGGTACCTTTCCCATCACCACATGACCCAGCGACGAGGACAAGGCGACAAGATCGGCTGTCTGCAAAACTCGCTTGCTTCCACACAGTACACGACCGAGGACATCCGCACCAATCAACAAGTGTATTGGGCCCGGTCGGTGGAAGGAAGGATCAGCCAAAGCCAGTCCAGACGTCAGCTCAATCGTGGATGGCGGCACTCGCACTTGCGGGAGTGGTCCAACCACCTTATCAAAGACTATCGCCGAAGCACCGATCTTCGGTCTTGGCGCGAAGTGGGGGGAGAAGGAGAACTCAACTCGACCAATCGGATCAGGGATCCGCGAGTCTCCCACCCCCCGTACCGCTTCGTGATGCGGCACAAGCAAAAGACCCAGCTGTCGGACAAGCCACCTGGACATTATGCACCCCTGGGCACCTGAGTCCAAAAGGGCACGCACCGTGACAACATTGCCCTTAGGTCCCCAAACATTCACGGAGGCTGTTGGCAACAGCACAAGCTCCGGAGGGGTGGTTGGGTCCGACAGGGGCGCCATTAAAAATTTTGGGGGGGTACTTGTCCCCCTCGCGCCTGAGTCGGCGCGCCAAATGTGGGACGCTCGTACCGGGCGAGCGGGTCCCAATCGGGTACATACTGGCCCCGACCAACAGCACTCCTAGGTGCAGGGTAATACCCGTGTGGGGCGTGCCTCGGTACATAGTACCCCAATCGAGGCCTCTCCATTAGGGGGGGGGAGTAGCAAATAGGGCCCGTGCCCATCGCCACCGTGGCGTACTCTTGTGGTACCCCCCTACCCCCGCCCGTGGCGGGGGCGTCTCTCCTATAGTTCCCCCTCTCCGGGGGGGACTGAACGGGGGGGCTGAGCCCCGCCGAATCTCTAGGGGACCGGTTCCGGGCTGCCGGGCCCCCGCCCGTGCGCGAGGAATTCGAACCCCGGTCGCTCCCGGCGTCCTTGCGGTCCAAACAAAGGAGGGGGTGATGCCTCCCTCCGCAAAGACGACAATCCTCGGTCTGGGGACACGCCGACTGCATGTGTCCCCCCAAACACCTATAGCACCATTGGCGCTGTTTCGCAACGGCCCTCCGTCCCTCTGGGCGGAGGCCTCTAAATTTGGCACATTCGTGCACCCCGTGCCTATCTCCCCTGCAATACCTGCACCGCTCACTCGGTGCGGGGGGAGGGGACTGCTGGAAGGCAGCATAGCGATTGGTCGGGCGACGGGGCTGTTCCCTCGCCGCCACCATACGACCAACACCTGGAACCGGGGCGGGCTCCAGGTGGTCCGTCACCCTACATTCGTCCTCCAAAAAACGAAGGAGGTCCGCGAAGGGCGGGAGATACGAGGCGCTGTCGCCTCCGTACCTCTGCTCGAAACGCCCCTTCATTTCAGCGGGCAATTTGGCGAGGACTATGTGCAGCAGTACAAAGGACCACTGATCCACCGGCAGGTCCAATCGCCTTAGGGAGTTGACCGCTGACAGTAGCGGGTTCAGCAACTCCCTCCGTAACAGGTGTACCCGCGTGATTCGCGGGAGGGCCAAAATCGTGGCCACGTGGGTGTCCGCCAGTAACCGGACATTCTGGTACCTGCTAACCAGAAGCTGGCGAGCCACCTGGTAGTTGTCGTCGCTGATGAGCAGGTGCTGGATCACCGCGCTGGCCTCTCCTCGCAGGGAGGAGCGCAAATAGGCCAACTTCTCACTAGGGGATAAGTCCCGTCGTGAATCCACTAGGCTGTCAAACAGGTTAATGAAGCCCATCCAGGCTGACAGATCCCCATTAAAAGTGGGAATCTCCAACGTAGGCAATCGGCCTAGCAACGCCGTCGGGGTAGGTTTGACCTCCCCGCTCAAAACCGGCTCCCCCTTCCGAACAGCCAGGGCCCTCTCAGCCGCCTCCGTGAACTGGTCAGCCAGCTCATAGGCCTGGGCTACATCCTGCTCCAGCTGTTCCGACACGGCCTCATCAGCTGGGGGGTTCTGCAAATAATACGCGCGACACTCCATGGCGTGGCGCTCCAGGTCTTGCAGCCGAGCTGCCAGCCCGCCATACCGAGCTAGCAACGCGCCTACCCGGTCGGCTCGGTCTATTAATGTGACCGCACAAGCAAGCCAACGCAAAACTCCTTGGATGCCAGCCCTGGATACGGCGGTCGGATTCGTAGGAGCCATTTATAATCCGATTTATAAACAAAGCAAACAAAGAAATATAAAAGTGGTAAACATCAACAAAAAAAACAATAGAAATAGGTCGCGTCACGATAATATAAAACACAAGTAATCTGTGCCGGCCGGCGCCTGGTCAATATTGGCCGCCCCGGGTTTGAGTGAACGTTGACAGCTATATGCGTGGTCAGAATTGGCCCCAACGGGGTTCAAGGGTTAAAATTCGGACGACATACACGGACCCTACTAGTTTCATAAATTATTAGCAACTTACCAATTTCAAGGGCTAACAATATAACGGTATAAACAAAACGTATAGGATTAACGGTATGGCATCCTCGCAAATCAACTACTAAACCGTTATCAACAAACGAAAACAAAACTATTTTTAATAATAATACTCGTAATTTAATACTACTAATAATTAAAACTAGTTCCACTTTTTTAACTAGGCAAGCGGACTCGGAACAAACACTAGTATGTGGTACTAATAAACAACACTTTCGAACGAAACTATTCGTCAAATAAATCCGGACACACAAAAAAAAATATACACATCTAGGCGAGTAAACTCGTATCAAATCACTAGTATGTGGTACTAATAAACACACTTTCGAACGAACTATTCGTCAAATAAATCCGGACACACAAAAAAAAATATACACATCTAGGCGAGTAAACTCGTATCAAAACACTAGTATGTGACAACAATTATATAAGTGTCTATCTATTATCGGATCCACCAAGTGAGAAACATTCGCTTCGAGAATTTACTAGAACAATTTCTTAGTACTTCAATCGTCTCGGCATACCCTCGAGATTTCAACAAAAAAAAATAATTTTTAGGTACTCTTTTTAGGTACGCTTTTTATTTTTACTATGAAATTTTATGTAGTTAATTTTAATATGAAAATTAATTATATCAACTAAGCTCTGCTACCAAAAATATGATCACGCACGATTGTGATGACCACATCTACTGTGTTCCACAGTTTATTGAAACGAAGGTCTCTCATGCAAAATTAAGTAAATTAAAACTAGTCCTACCTTATGGTAAGGGATACTGTCCGTAATCCAGGGGGGCTGAACGTTGTCTCGCCGGCGCGCGCGCGGGCAAAACGATCTCCACACAACCCCCGATGGGATACTCTTACAGCTAACACTCTTATACTACACAATGCCCTAATAGGCTGCTAAAACTTCCCGGCGCTTTTCAAAGCGAACACACACGGGTTACAAGTCCGTACCCCGACCGGAGCCCTAGTAGGTGCAAAACGAAATCTCGGTCCCCAATATGGGTAGGTAACTTGCGCGGCACGTCGCTACAGAAACACACGAACTTGTCTCACGGCTGCTTACGGCCAACTGCCTGCACGCGGCCCGAGCGCATTGCGTGTCGCCCGTGACCTTGACAATGACAACGCACCGCTCGCAGCGCGGCGCGAACAGTGTATGTGTCGATTGTCACATTATTGCCTCATAAGTGATGTAAAGTACCCTCTATGCTTTGCCTCGCGGAGTCCTCATCTTAACTAATATTATAAATAGAAAGTGAGTTCGGATGTTTAAATGTATGTTTGTTTTAGCTACAAGAGCTCCCTAGGAAGCGTGGTGTTCGAATCCTACGTGAGCCAAGTCTGGTTAACTATAAATTGTCCTCGAAAAAACCAAATCGTGTAGTCACTCACGTCTCTCTCATTAGAGAGGGATGCACACCATAATAGGGCTATCTCGCTCGGCTCGGCTGTAGCTCATGAGTGCGCAATCTTGTTATATTATAATATCTTTGATTGCAAGTGACTCCTGTGTCACGGTTGTCACCGGAACAGAAAAGCTTGTGGCTTTTGTATTCTTGTTTGCTAGATAGAGACACAACACATGTGACATACGTCATTCATCATTTATTTAAAAAAACATTACAGATCGACAATCTTTTCTGTTCCCATGACAGCGGCGCTTATGTTTAGCAGCAAAACATGAAAGTATTAGCAAAATGACATTAAAAACCAAACTCGTTAGTTCTAGTTTTGGCCACCGGAACAGAAAAGGTTGCGCACTGTATTTATGTTTTTCCTGACAGTTGAGCTCAGTTGACTTTTTCTTTTCTCGGTGAACTACTCCTACCAAATAAAATAGACAACGCCTTAGCTTTTGTCTCCTTTTAACTTACGAAGGAATCAATGAGAAGTTTCAACCAAAAAAATATCCAGTGACCTACTTTACCTCGCCAGGTTTAAAATCCATAAACAATTAATATTTGAATTCATTCATTCATTCTTTTATCAAGGTGATGACTAATTTACGACGTAGTCTGTCAGTGCAAACAAAAATTTTAGCTCGGCTGTTTTAGGCTGTTTCTAAGCTAAGATGTATCTTATCTATGACAAGCTCAACCCGAGTTTAGTGCAAACGGGCATAAGTATAAAGTATTAAGTCAAACTTCATGGCCGTGAGCGTGATGCAGGAGCCACTTGCAATACAAAATAAGCAGTCAAAATCCATGTCGAAATTTGTATGTTGTCAAAATCACAGTCAAAGAGTCAAAGTCACAGCCTATTGTAAATATTTTCTAGTTCCAAAGATTATTACCGGAACTTGTGCATGTCGCAAATAAAAATGATAAAACCCTGATACACAGAGCAAGAAATTAACAATGCAAATTCGCTGAAAGCTGCAGAGATACGTAGTAGTATTTTTTTTACCCTGTGGCTGCAGTACAGTTAGGGCTGCCAGATGGCCGGGAAATCCGGGAATGTCCCAGAATTTTGTATCTTGTACCACTTGTTGGTCGGTATCCACGTTACGTTGCATTATGTTTGCATTATGTTTGCGAACCTTTTACGCTCCGCGCTCTGCAACTGATTCAGTGGATACGTGATGCGCTCCTGCATGCAACACCTGCGCTCCTCGTGCGCTCTGCAGTTTTCAACAAACCTCTGAACGAACATGTCGTCATCATTCACAACGTAGGCGCACGGAGCGGGGAACGTACACACTTCCGTCTTGCTTTGCTCGCGTTACCTGTAGGTATATATATATTAGTCTATGCTCGCGTCCACGAACACACTGCGCTCCGCTTTGTGATCGCGCTAAAAACCGACAGAGCTCGGAAAAATACAGCGACAATTCGTGTACTGAGTAGGTATTCAGATGAGTCAAAACTCACTTAGTTTTCAACGTATAAATAGGGCTGGACTCCAAGCACGTACCCAGGATTTTTTGTCGGGGGGGGTCCGTTCGGGGGGGTGGGGGTCCGTTCGGGGTGGGGGGGGGGGGGTAGTTTAGATGTTTGTTGCTCAATCATGCCAAAACGGCTGAACGGATTTGGCTGAAATTTGGGACACAGACACTTTGTAGCCTGGAGTGGAACATAGGCTACTTTTTATCCCGGAAAAATATCACATTCCCGCTGGATTACGTCGTGTAGTCCACGCGGGTGAAGCCGCGGGCGGAAAGCTACTAACAAATAAATGTTCACATAATAATTGAATCGGTTGTTTCAGAAACCACACATGTGCCATGTTTTCAAATACTTATTTACTTTTACAAGGCAACAAAAATATTTGACCCTACTACAAGTTTTCTGTAACAATGACCCTCTTTTTTAGTAATCTGGGGGCACGGCAGTGCCCCCGCCAAGTCGAGCGCGAAGCAAACACTGCCGTACCATCCTTTACTGGAACCATTTCGCCGCATTTTCAGGCCCCTATTTGAGAACCTCTGAATAAGACCAGAATGCAGAAATTTTCGTCAACCAGCAAGCTATTATTACATACTTTTTACGTCCTTGCTGGACTCAACTGTCGATGCAGCAATATCGATAAATTTCAATTTCGAAAGAAGGACTTTAAAGGTAATAAACTGAAACATTTTACATAATTATTATATACCGATTATGTTTATTTATCGGTTAAACAATTATTACTTAACTAGTGGATCCTAGTGGTTTTACCCGCGTGGTAACCGTTCCCGTGGTAGTGTCGGGATAAAATATAGTCTATAGCCTTCCTCTCTAAATGGATTATCCTACACAAAAAGATTTTTTCAATTCGGTTCAGTAAATTAAAACGAATATCACTAAAAAAAAGCTTATTTCTCGGCACGTATGCGACCTCTATCGCAGCCATAAAGCTCCAGAAATATAGAGTAAAGTAAGACCTTTTGAAATACAATGTCAAAAACAAAACAAGTTTCTAAGCAATTATTTTTATTGAGTTTTTTCGAAATATGGGCCCAAAACGGAAACCACCGAATTCTCAGAAACTATTTGAGCGTTTGTGGCATATGTAGGTACTGTCGTGTTTAAAATGAAGAGCTTAATCTGATTCAACTATAGTAAGCAGAATGGTAATTTTGAGCTGTAATAAAATACTGTGTGATGGTACGGAATCCTCAGTGCGCGAGTCTGACTTGCTCTTGATCCGTTTTTTTTATTCTAATTACATGCTAAGTATTACCTAATATTAATAACGTATTACCTACTTATAGTTCATTTAAAACCATAATAACAATCATTTGAACATGTGAATAAATAACGACTCCTCGCGTTCCGTAATATTTTTTTGTCAAATTCCTTTTTTTTGTGAAAAAGTTCTTCCGGTACTTTCGGAGTGCACTGTGGTGCAACCCGTTGTTTTTTTAGGGTTCCGTAGCCAAATGGCAAAAAACGGAACCCTTATAGTTTCGTTATGTCTGTCTGTCTGTCCGTCCGTATGTCACAGCCACTTTATTCCAAAACTATTACGACTACAGACTTGAAACTTGGTAGGTACCATAGGTGGCCAAATTATTAGGGACAGTACTGAGATTTTTTATTTTTACAGTTCAGTTGAATTTCTGTAACAAATGATTGGTTATAGGTCTCTTATGTATTTTTTAAATGATTTTGTATTCTATTGAGATCATAAAAACTAAAAATAAATATACAAAACTGTTATAGTTTCTTTGTATAAGTATATATTATACTGATAGACGTAACTAAAGTAAGTTTCAATATGTATTTTGTAATAATGCCGCCTTTTGCTGCAATGTTCTTAATGCACGCTTTTGCATTTTCCTGTAGTGTGGAGTTGTTTTTTCATTCTCCGATGATAGTTTCTATCAACTGCCGCTTGGTGTAAATTAGTTCTTTCGCCATCACCAGTCTGGTGAGTTCCCACATAGAGAACTATAGGGTTTATTTCTGGCGATTTCCCAGGCCGTGGCAAAACAGAGAAATTTCTATTATCCAAGAATGCAGTCACACTTCTGGCTTTATGGCAAGATGTAGAGTCATGCATAAAGATGTAGTACTTAGTTATCAGGTAGCCATTAAAAAACCTACGGCAGTAGGTGAGTTTCTATGAGTTGCTTGTACTGGTCTTGGTTCATGGTCCTTTTAACAATGTTAAGGCGCCCCATGCCTTTGGCTGAGATGCCAGACTACACCATGACACTAACCGGGTGTTTAACCCTCTCCACTCTCCACTAGGCAATCTGTGTGGATTTTTTCCCAGGGCGTCGTCGTCTCACAAAAGAAATTTTGTCAACCAAAACTTGAAATGTTGACTCGTCGGAAAAACACTTCTGTAAAATTACAGAATTTATAGAAGAAAATCGTTAAAGACCTATTTAAACTACTCAAAAAAGTTTTAATTATTCGACTCCAACCTGCAACAGTTATATTTTGATGTTGTCTAGCCCAGTGCAGTATTTTCTTTTTCATAGGATCGGTTAGGACTTAGGCGTGGTTTTTTGGTAGGTCGCCCCGACCCATCAGATTCTGTTCGACCAACCGCCTCCGTATAGTCCTTTCCGAAATATTTACACCATCGTCGTTCATCATCATGGTCAAACGAGCAACGCTCTTTTTATGATTTTTGAGGCAGATGTCTCTGATTTTTCTATCAGTATGAAGAGTGAGCGATTTGCTTCTAGAGGTTTTCTGTTGTAAATTTTAGTTTGTATTATATTAACGGCAGACTTTGAAACCCTCAGCAATAGCTGCTATGTCTCTTTGGGAATGTGTAGAATGCTGTGACAACGTTTGTATCTCTCTACATTTTCTTCAAAAAAACTAGAAAATTAAAGTTATCGCGTCGAGAAGACATTAATACAATGTAAATGCATAGACAAAACAGCAAGAATGTTGTTTTATGAACAATTAGTTACCTTATATGGTTATTTAGGACAAGAAAGCCGGTCAAAACTTATAAAAAATATAACAAACAAAAACACTACAAAACCGCGTTTTTTTGAAAAAAATATCTATATGGGGAGAAATGTCACATTATCGACAGATGAATCGCATATCCTGTGTAGCCACTTGCCAAAAACAATAATAAAGATACCAGTAGCAATATCAAACAAAATAAACTTTAAAAAACAGCATAATTTACAGAAACTAATATTACAAACTATAAATTACATAAATATGAGCACTGTCCCTAATAATTTGGCCACCCACTGTAGATATATTCCGTGAACCGCTTTAGGATTTTTATAGAAAAATAAAAAAAATAAGGGGGACTCCCCAACATGGAACTAAAACTGAAAAAAAATTCAATAAACATATTAGTGTGAGGTGTCTTTAGATAGGTATTTAAAAATGATATTTAGGTTTCTTTTATAATTTTTTATCAAAGTCAATATTTTAAAAGATATTCCGGATACTTCCAAAGTGGTAAAATGTGTCCCCCCCCCCTCTAACTTTTAAAGTAAGAGAGTGAAAAAATCTAGAAAAAATATATGTTGTAGATCTTAATAAAAACTTTCAACGAAAATTAGTTTGAACAATATATAAAAAGCAGTTTTTGAGATATAACACATTTTCAAAAACCGCAAATGTAAGTTTGTCGTTCATACAAACACTATGGAAAGCAAAGTTAATTTTTGCTGACGAAAAATGATAGTGGTATTTTGGCTAGGTATAGGCAATGGTACCGTAACTGGGTACGGAACCCTTCATGGGCGAGTCCAACTCGCACTTGACCGATTTTTTAAACATCCGTCCGAGTTCACCAACAGTCTGTTTCGTTAAGCGTCGGTTAGTCGGTTTGTTAACTTAACATCAAGTAGGTACCAAGCAGTTATTCAAGTTTGAAAATGAAGAAAAAAATGTGATTTTTCGCTTTCCGGGCGACTGCTCTAACCACTGACGACTTAACGACTCCGTAGCTCAGTGGTTAGAGCAGTCGCCCGGAAAGCGAAAGGTCGTGGTTTCGACTCCCATCGGAGCTGGTTGGAGACGGGTCGATTTTTTCTAAATACTTCATTTCCCATTTTTCAGTGCAAAATTATTAAAATTATTCAACTATCTCCTTTTAATTTGAAAGATGTACCTTTAAAGGTAGATATAAATTCTTTATAATTAAGATAGGTAGGTATAACTTTTGTCGTAAATACCTAAGACTATTTATCACTTAGTGCTTCAAAGTGAAAAAATGCTTAAAGTTGCCACAAAGGGTCTTACCACAGGGTAAAAAAAAATACTACTAGTGGCCTTACCCTATGATTTTGATTACCTTTTATTTATTTATTCACAAAGGGGTAGCACTTAGCCTTCATCACACCTGATGATAAGTGGTGATAAGGCTGAAGGTGGAAGCGCACTACTCCCGGAATCCTCACTAACTGAGGAACCGGCTATCTTATCTCTAACTGCCGGAACACAATAATGCTGAAAACATCATTGTTATGGCGTCAGACTTAGATAAGATGGTGGTAGCTAGCCAGGCGGACTAAGAACAAGTCCTACCACCAACCAAACCGAATACAATATGTACTGTACTGGGAATCGAACCCGGGACCTCTGGGTCTAAAATTTAACGGCCGTAAATTTTGATTATTGACTTAGAAGTTTGATTTTTTTCTCGGCTCTAAGGTGTTTCAGACTTGAGTAGGTATTTGATTAGATATTCGTCCGAAAAAGGTTCTTGGGAGATGGACAGAAGGGCTCAATTATATTCATGCAGAATATCATAACAATATACCTACCTACCATGTTCATACATAATAATAAATATACATAATCTGGGCAATTTATAGCAACAGACATAATATGAACAGACACACATATACTATACTAAACTAACACAAAAGTCATTACACCGTGCGTACCAAGTCGCGGGCAACAGCTAGTAGTAAATAAAACGATACTTTTTAGATTTTGTAACAAATCCATAAGCAGAACAGTGGCATCAATTACTTACCTAAGTAGGTACTATCTTTTTGCCATGGGAAAAGGGTGAAAGGAAAGGAATGGGTGTTGTTTACCCGGTCGAGGCTCTAAGTTCCACGGCCAATGCTTTCATAAAGCGCATCACGTGCTTTTGAACTCGCGGGAGAAAGATTCTGGATAGTGAGCGGCCAGCGACGTGAATGCCGGCAGACGAAGTAACGCGCGCCATCGCTCCGCATGCGTACTGGCAGGTTTCGGTTTTGGCGGGAAAAAGTTCGACAGTTGCCATTTTGTTTCTTTTGAAATACTTAGCCGAGGATCTGTGTATTTAGTGCTTTACAAGGAACTAGTTTCTGAATAATTTTGATTTACTTTTACATGGCGTCGACAATGGTAAGTTGCAAAATATTAAAACTCATTTCGCAAGATTATTTAAATGAATATGTATTTTGAAACATTTGGCGAAGAAATGAAGAAAATTCTTAGCTATTTGAATATAATAATTACTTACTTATACTAAAATTAAATAAGTAATTACTTACCAAAGAATAGGTGTCAAACAATAACAAAAGCAACATGACAAATTACAGTCATGATTTCCGTATTTTAGTAAGCTTTGATTGTTAGTTTTGTAAGTTTGTTAGCCGCACCGCAGGTGCAAATGTAAATGCACTTGATATTGTTCTAACCCTTAAGCCGTTGCAATACTTGCTCTTTTCGTTGTTCACTCCTACTTACTCTACTGAGCAATGTGATAAACGTTATGTTGAGTTAGAGCTAGGTATACCTATAGAGATTCCACGTGATGCATTTAAATAGTATCATTGAGAAGACGTTCTGAATCAGAGTGAACGTGGCTTTGTTGCTGTTACCTCCATTTTGGCGCGACTAAGGCCCGAGCTCACCAACAGCCGGTAACGTTAACCGTTGGTTAACCGCTGGTTAACCCATAGGAACACCAATCATGTGCGTTAACCAACCATTAACCAACTATCAATGTACCTTAAGGTGCATGTTAGTCGTGAAACGATCATTTTTGAGGCCCTAAAACTCATAAATTAGCCTACTGATGAATCCAGAATTAATATATATTAAATATTGATATATAAACTTCAATCTGAGCATTTAAAAAAAACATAGTCTTTAAGATACTATAAAAAAAAAACATTGAAATGAAGCTGTTTTCAACTTGAAATACGCTACTGCTTCTAAACTACAAAGATTGCTAACTTGTTTAACTTAAAACTGAGCATATTTCGTTTTAAAATAATACATAGTTTTGACGAAACATGTTTAAGCTGTTTTGGTGCGAGTAGCGGGCGGGAAAATTAGGCCACTTTTCTATGCCCAAGGTCGTTGGCGATACCACAGGCCTTAAGCTAATATTACACGGTTAAACCAAATTGATTCAATTTGGTTGAAAGGCGCAGAAATACAGGCGCACATTGACATTGAATGATTCACTTTTACGTTTACATTGTTCAATTTGGTTGCTTCATCCAAATTAAAGGCAAAACTGAACCGTGTATTTCCGCTATAATGGCGGTATTACTCGGTTCACTTCTGACTTTCAATTTAAAACAAAACTATAAATTAAAATAAGTAACTTGTTAATAATAATCTTATTCTCGATAGCTCTAGTTATACTTAATACTTTTATCTTATACTAGCTGTTGCCCGCGACTTCGTACGCGCGGTGTAGTGACTTTTGTGTTAGTTTAGTTTATGTGTGTTTGTTGCTCAGATTTTATAACGCTCTTCTTGAAGTCCTATTCTCTACTAAAAGGGTCTAAAGAATATCGAATATGCAGGCTAGGGAATGAACATGGTATGTTGTTATCATATTATGCTGCATGAACATAGTTGAGCCCTCATTTAAAGATCTGTCCGTCTGTCAAGAAACTTTTTCTCAAGTATGCGTGGGAGGTATCGAGCTAAAATGTATGTCAAATTAAATACTGAAGTCTGCAATCCCTTAGAGGCGACAAAAAAAAACAAACTTCTCTTCTCTTCTTCATAACTCAAAAGGGCCACTTGGATCTCGATTTTCTTTTAAATCCCATTTAGCTACTTGTTGTTACCGATCCCGATTTAAATTTAAACCGCTATCTAGGTCGGTTTAGGCTGTCAAATCTCGATTTACAGTAAGTTGTGATAACTTATCTATATTTTCAAATGGTTTTTATACGCAAAAATGCATATATCACACATAACAGTGTATAATGATAACGATTATTTTGAACAGCCGTTCTTCGTTCTTCGACGTTGCTTGCTAGCGGGCAATATATCTATTCTACGCGAGGTTCATAAGACTGAACCACACCAAACGATCCATCTTGGATTGGCCAACCACGATCTAAGATTGGGGATCATGGATCGTGAATCTAATTTGTTCTCTTGGTGCTCTTGGATCGCACGAGGCACGTCCACTCCGACCACTACTATGGAGCTCCAGTGGTGAAGCGCAGTCTTGCCGCACGCGATTAGAGCGCGTATTATCGTTTTGCCCATATGCGCGCTTTCACGATTCAAACAGAAGTTCTTACTTAGTAATGCATAATATCAGGCCAATCATATTTTTACTATAAAATGTAAAAGAGATTGTGTGTATCCATACTAATATTATAAATGTGAAAGTGGGTTTGTTTGTTTGTCCGTCTTTCACGTCAAAATTGGTGCAACGGATCGACGTGACTTTTGGAATGGGAATATTTTGGCAGCTGAAAAGTGACATACTTAGGCAGCCATTAGACAGTCAATCTGGATCAATGATCAATGATCAATGATCGCGATGCAGATTGACTGTGTACGAAGGTGATTGACGGCTCGCGATCTTGATCGCCAAATTTCTACAAAGTAAATCTCGATCGCGATCAAGATCACGATCAGTGATCGCGATCTGGATGTAATGTCTGCCTTTGTCTACTTTTTATCCCTGAAAAATATCACATTCCCGTGGGATAACGTCGTCGTTTAGTCCGAGCGGGCGAAGTCGCGGGCGGAAGGCTAGTATTTTGATATGGAGACATTTCTTCTTTAAGTAACAGGTATAAAATGTAATGATATACCATTTAATTATTTAATTTTAATCAATCATCACTTATGTAAGCTTTCCTAGTAAATAAATGAATAAATAAGTTAGATAGAAAACTATTTTTAATATTCCTTTATTTTATTGGGTGGTACCTACGGCTGAAGGCCTAAGTAGCCAGAGCCGGTTAAATGACATAAAAAATGGTAGGTATAGTGCGCCAATCTTTTCTGTTCCGGTGATTAGCTTAGGAACTAAAACAGTTTTCATACGACAGTCCATTTTGACAGCTAATTTCGTATTGCAAGTGGCTCCTCTGTCACGACTGTCACCGGAACAGAAAAGCTTGTGGCAGTACGTACTGGCCACTTAGCGTTTGAGCAAAATTTTCAAAACTACATTGGTGACATTTTGTCTACATTGCGACAAACTTATTTCACACAGTGGTTATTTTTTGGTACTAAATATACTGTTGACTGCCGGCAGTCCATTTTGACAGTTAATTTTGTATTGCTAGTGGCTCCTCCAGGACCACTGTCACCGGTTCAGATATATTTGTGGCACTATACTTACTGTAGCGACATCTAGCGTCGAGTGGAAATGCGAAATATAAATTTTACATCAATAGGGTAAGAACTTTAGTTTTGGCCACTGCCCCGAGTGCTTACTTAGCTTTAAACATTTCGTTAACCTCTTGTGTGCCGGCGGACCTCCTGGAAGCCCCTAGTTTTGTACCAATGTGTGCCGGGCGACCTCCTGGAGGTCGCTCTATTACCTTATAGTTTAGAGTTGAATTTTGCTCATAAAATTGTTTCCTATCTCTTTTATACTTTGCCATAATATATGAGTGGAACAAAGACGCGATTATAACACCACAAAATGTGTCACAATGCACAAATAAATGAAAAGAGCGCCATTTTTTTGTGGGTGGTCCTACACCTTGTCAACGTGAATGGTCTTCAATTGGTTTTTTAAAACGAAAAATGGGAAGCGTTATTTGCCGCGAAATTTTGTTGTGTTTTGTGTGTTATAAATTTTTAATAAAATATAATACTCGTAATAAAGGCTTTTATTTATAATTATTACAAATTTAATTCAAAAAGCGGGGAAAAAGTCCCTTTTCCTGCTTTCACCTACTTTCACCATTTTAATTCAGCATTAAATTATACTTTATTATATATGGCCAGATAGGTTATTTAATAATGATTCCAGTGATATAAGTTTTGTTTATAGTCTCTAAACAAAATTTCATGGAAATCGTCATTTAATTGAGGCTGGAAGCAAAACCGGAAGTAATGCGGAAGTAGGCTGTCACTTACGCGTAATTGCCAAGATGGCCGCCGTCACTTTAATAACTTTTGCTTGATAATATACTTTTTATCTATGACTTTTAAGTCATAATAACAATAGTAATAATTCTATATGACATAGGAATATTATTCAATAAACGCTTTTCAGTTTACATCGAATTAGATGTTTCTTTTATTTTATCTAAGTTAGTTAAGTATAGATTTCTCGATGTATCTTTTAAAATTTGATTGACAAAAAACACATCAATCGGCACCCTTCGCACATTTTAAGTTTAAAAAATAGGTTTTTAATTGACTAAAATAAAACTAAATTTCGTAAGTATATGAATACTTAGTTATATGTTTTTACTATGTATGTCCACGAATTTCTCGAAATCTAAAGGCATATCGAGATAATTCTATTTGATTTAAATTAGGTGTATTCTAACTTTGGGAACAGTCTAAGATTCATCAAAATCGGTTTTGTAGTTTTCGTGGGTATGTTATTGTACAATATACACTAAAACTTAGGAAATAAATAGTAATTTAAAAAAATAAACTGACTGGCACCGACCTCAAAAAGGTACCTTTATTATAATATAAATTATATTTTTCCTTTTCAGTTGACAAATACTTTTTGGAGTCGGTTAAATTTTTTAAGTAGTTTTTTTGTATTGTAAATTTAAAAATTTAAAGAAAAGTATAAGATACATCCTTGACAATTTTAGATACCTACTTAAGACCATAGGCGAAAGAAGTGAAAAAAAATTAAAGTGGCAACAGCGGGGGCTTTCACCCTACTTAATATAGATAATCATTCGGATGTACTTTTGTGAAAGGTATATCGTAATCTTACTGACTTCCCGCGCCATCTATTGCTTAGTAGTTATGATGCAAAAGAAGTGAAAAACATCTTAAAGTGGCAACAGAGGGGGCTTTCACCCTAATTAATATAATCATTCGAATGTTCTTTTGTGAGAGGTATATCGTAATCTTACTGACTTCCTGCGCCATCTATTGCTTAGTAGATATTATGACGTAAATAACATGAAATTATTTTTATGATTTTATATGAGCCTGGATGGGTTTTAATTTATATTATGTTTTGAAGCAGGTAAAAAAAAATAACATGATTCATTATTAATTGAGACAGCGATTAAATATAACGTATTTTCATAATCATGTGGCGCCATCTATTTTAGTAAGAATTAGTTTTTGTATTTTCCCGTAGGAATAATTAAATTTCCCGCAATAAAAGGTACCCTATATGTTGACCCGGGTTATAAGCTATTACTACACAAAATTTGGTAAAAATCCGTCCAGTAGTTTTTGCGTGAAAAGCGAACATACAAACAGACAAACAGACAAACAGACAAACAGACAAAAATTTTAAATTCTATCGTTTTGGGGTCTATATCCTGTACACATCACATAGCAGTATTTTTTTTTTTTTTATATTTCATGTACAGACTTTTTGTCCGTTTCTGTTTTATTATATGTATAGATTTTTAGTGTTCATTACATTGTACCATAAGATATCCACATCTCAAAAACTACTGAACCGATTTTGATGAAACTTGGAAGAAAGAATAAACTCGATATGACTTTTAGTTTTTGAGATATTCGTTGACAAACATACCTACATTCACTTACGAAATAAAGCACACGTGCTTGGATGCCTAAATAAAACGCTTTTCCAAATATTATCCAATTCCAACTAAGTAATATGACATACTTACAGGTCAAACTGATTAGCTCCTTTTTTTGAAGTCGGTTAAAACAACTGAAATTACTGGTTATTTCGTCATCAATGCCCTTCACCAATGCAATATTGATGTCATCTCTACACAATCTTCTAATTGGACCTCAAACATTATCCAATGCTTAGATAAACTTCCCAACATCGTTTTACCATTATATTGTGGTTTAATTAAATACGCCACGCCACGTCTTACTGATTTTACCATTCAATTCGTGTTCAAAATTCTTTTCATCGTTTATAAATAGTTAAAGGTAAACTTTGTCGCGAATACAATAAGCTCTTTTCTTGCAAAGTTTTTTTTTTAAATATCATACAGCAGTACGTTTAGTTTCAATGCTCATTCTTTTGTATTAGTTTGTTTTGTCAATGAACCATTAGTTTTTTCAATTTAGTAGTTTATTAGTCAAAGTTCACGTTAGTAGGTGTACTTAGGTACTAGAAAAATATAATCTTAGTATTTCTACGATCACTAGTTTAATTTGCATCAGAGGTCCCGGCACAGAATAATATCGATTCCCGCCATTCCCGCACAAGACAAATATTTGTGTGCATGAACATGTCTATTTGTCTTGGTCTGGTTGTTTTCTATGTAGGTATATTACCTATATATATAGGCACGTATTTACCTACAAACAAAAAGTATATATAATTATATATTTATCCGTGATCAAGTTTCCATAAAGTGTGATTGTAAGATTTTTTTTAATGTATTTATGTAAGTATTTAATAATAATTGTAAAGTCCCATTTAAATTCCTTGCAGTGACTAAAATGGCGTCTGTCTATTAAAATAATCAAGGAGATGAGCTTTAAAAACAATTTATCAAAACGTCAAAAACGTATTTAACATTTATTTAAACCCACATCGGTTAAACAAGGACAGCAAAGAATTACTAATGTATTACTTTTATGCATTTTTAAATACTTACTACTGAAACTACCTATATATAAACTTAGTGAATTATACAGGGTGAAAATAGTAGATTGTATCATAAGGGAGCAAAATAATATGTTTATATGGCGAGGGCGATTTTTTGAATTGAATGTTGAGGGAATTTTACTGAAAGAAATCTTTTTTTTTTAAAGTAATGAAACTATTTTCTAAAATATTTTCTAAAATTTGCTTGATTCGCCCAGCAATCGAACTGGCTAAAATCAGAATTAATAATTTTAACAACCCACGACACAAAAAAAATCTCTGTCGGTCGGGGGACCCCCAAAATATGAAATACTCTTATAACATCCCTCTTTTTGTGGTCCCCCGACCAAAAGAGAAATTTATTTTATTTACTTTTGTAAGTTTATTTGTGTCGGGGTTGGTTATTAATTTTATTTTTATTTAATTATTTTTCAATTACACTTATGTTTTGTAAATAAATACTTACCAATTTATTATGCGTGTAAGACCCCTACTGCTGCTAACTAAAAGAGCTGATGACCTTGAAAGTTGAAACCTCTGAATTGATCCTCACAAATTGTAGGAACCATTCCGATCGCGTCAGTTTTGAATCAAAATTAACGGCATCAAAATCGATCTATTCGTTCAGGAGCTACGATGCCACAGACATATGTACGTATATACAGACACACAGACACACCCCTCTTTTTTGCAGTCGGAGGTTAAAAAACAACATCCTGTGTTTTTATCGCATCAATCGATGAGGTCAATAATAGGGATCAAACTCCATCAAACATGATAAAAGAGGTTAAATGAAAAGAAAACATTAAAAGATGATGGATTCGGTGTCGGGCCAAGTCGATGTTGTAGATACTTTTTATGGATATGCTATATTTATTTTAAAAATAACTATGTAAGTACAGCAGCAGCAATGAACGAATGTTTCTTTTCAACAAATTGAGCTAACAAAAGGAAAGGAATTAGATCCACCGGTGGAGTGATTGAAAAAAAATATCTTTGGATCCACTGGTGGATTCAAGAGGAGAAAAATTTACTTTGGCTCCACCGGTAGAACCTGGCGGTGGATCCAAGTGGACGGAGGGGAAGGAACTTGCAAAAGCAGAAAATGTAATGGATGGCGTCATTATTAGCTAGTTCCCTTGTTAATATGTCATATAAGAGTAGCAGACATTAGCATTCAATGAGAAATGTAAAAAGTGTGACCTTAGTTCTAACGAAAAGAAATGTTTTTAAACGATTTAACTTGACTGACCGTCGTCGCAAGTACCTACGCAATAAACTTCGCCAGGACTTAGATATATTCGATACAGGTAAATCTGTGAATACATAGAGTGGGGTGGGTGAAATACGGGCAGGTTGCAATTTGCAAGTTGCTAAATAATAATATCCAATAAGTATCATAATAAATGTGACAAACGTCCGATCATTGTTACGTGACCAAATTCAAGTGTGACTTCGAGTGAGGTCGAGATATTACAAAAATATTTATTATGTATTTAAGTAAATCCATAACTTGCAAATATTACGGTATGATTGCGAACTTTTAAAGCAAATCTGAAAAAAATTACACATCTAAAGAATGTAAACTCATAACCATCGAAACCAAATGTGGGTTGGAATGCGGTCTACAATACAATAACACACTCGTAAAAAGTATCGAGCGCCTCATGGGGAAGAAGTTACGAACATAAAATTACAATATAGTATCAGTCAAGTATTTTACTCAATAAGAAAGGTAAAACATAATTGCGCTAAGTTTTAAAAGTCAGTAGGAACAGTCAGTTCAGCCAGTCAGTCAGTGTACTACGAAACTGCGGCATCAACAAGAAAACTCTCAAAAATGCGAGGTAGTATAAAGGGCTACACGTCTACATTTTTCTATAGTTGGATTAAAGACACGGAAGTCTAGTTTATCTACAAACCTACACATATACCTAAGTACTTAGCCAATTTCACTTTCATAGCCCGCTGCACCGATTGGTATGCAAACTATGATCGTGATGCGTAAGTTGCGATTCGTGTCCTTCCTCAAATCGAATGCAATCATCAATACTCAATCGGGCAACATCCGGTAGTTCATTAATAAAAAGAATGTTATCAAATAATATCATCACCTTGAACTGTTTGTATTTGAAGTAGCACAGAAGTTATAAACGCTGCCAAACATCTGTAGCACGCATGCCGTGATGTTCATTGATGATGATGAATGTTTTCGATAGCAATAAAGTTTTAACCTTGTTTGTTCTATTATCTTTATGATGTAACGCAACCTTTTTAAATTGATGCTAATAATCTACATTCCCCCCTATTTTTAACAGTTCCAATACAGGCTCGACGCAACTGGCGTTATCGGGGATTTTTTAATTTTCAATTAGGCATATAATTTTTATGGACAATATCCGCGAACGTTTTGATTAATCAACTACGTTTTCTTTATTTTGATTGATCATAAACGCCTAGCTAGTCATTTATTTATTACCTCTATTAAAATGCCGACCTTAAATGTGGGAAATAAAACTCACTCAATTAACGCACAGACATCTAATTAATGAATAGTTAAGTACGATTTGAACACTGGTAATTACTGTCGATATGATATGGTACACTTTAGTTGATGAGTTTATTTGTCTGTTTGAATGCGAGTTTTATATGGGAACCTCCAGTAACATTTGAAAAAATGTTTTTGCATTATTTTCATCATATCTACAAATTGTTAACATCTTTATAGTTTATGAAATCAACATCGCAGGGGATCACAAGTTTTGTAGCATGAATCAAAAATAGTTTACACGATCAAGTAACAAGCACGATTCTTTAATTTATGAAGTTAACTTAAAATAAAGCTTTGTTATTGACTAGTCAATTTTCTGAAATTATTTAAATATCAAGCCAACACAAATATTAGATGTCCGTGACGAAAGTTCATCAATGAAAAGTGTACATATTAACGTTGTAAAATTCACATTTCAGATTAATGATAATATACATAGGTCATTGATTGATACATAATAAAACATTTAAGATAAGCATTATAACCTGTTATCGGAGCTTAAAAAGGTTATACTTTTCCTATTTCTAACGCTTCTTTCTTAAGATTCTCAGCTGGAATTTACTTTTAAATTAATGAATCATTAGAGAAGAAAGACGATCATTCAGAATGCATTCAAATTTATCAAGTTGCAAGTTAGCAAGACTTTTATAGTCGGACTTAAGCTCAGACAATAATATGGAACGGGACTAAGTATCGCCGCCAAGGTCGATTTCGCAATGAATCGAGCATCTACTAAAATACCTCCCATTGTGGCGGGCGGCTATTTGGAGCACAATCTATTACTTCTCCAGTTTGGGCTCGCTCACACCCGCACGTTGTGATGTGCAACGTGCACTGCGATTTTTGGGACCGATAAGTTTTGCCCTTCAGTATTAATATTGAGACACCTAAGTATACTATTTATTTTATTAAAGCGCATTGGTCAAGAGACACTTAATAACGCAACTGTTTATGTTTTTAATTCATTAGTACTTAGTTCATTAGTTATACGTTAATATTACTTATTATAACCATTTCTAAAACCAGTACATTGCGCAGTTACCGTAGACTGAGTAGCAGATTTTACGGGAGCGACAAATTTCGTGCATAGTTTGTTAATTTCATGTCAATCCTCGTGTAATCCTTTCAACCCACAATGTCAAATTCCCAAAAATGTCAAGCGGTTTCGAAATGATAAGTTCCCAGATTCCCAAAATGTCAAGTTCCCGAAATGTAAAAAATCAGAGATCAAAAGTGTAAATCCGCCACTTTCTAAACGTGTTTTTCCGTCTCGCGCGTCGCGATCAAAAAACGCCCTACCCCCTTGAGCGTCGAAGTATTTTGAGCTTTTTTGCGCTCCTCGCGCCTTGGTTTAGTTTTTGGGGTTCCGAACCAAACTAGTAATAAGTTTTTAGTACTTAAAAAAACTTTTTTGCTGACTGTACTTTAATATTGTATTGTCATCTGATCCAAACCTGTATACAAAATTTCAGCTCCATCGGATACTGGGAAGTGGGTCAAATTAAGCTTGCAAGATTTGTCTCCCACTAACATACTAACTAATTAACTAACTAACATGGCAAGTTAATAAAAAAACTTGTAAAAATAGGAACCCTTATGGTGCGACTAAGTCTGTCTGTCTGTCTGTCACAGACTGAAAGGGGGTCTTAAAAATTCAAAGTGAGATCACTAGGGCATATGGGGTATCATATGAAAGAGCGCTGCTTGCATATTTTCAAACATTTTTTTTTTCTTAGGCCACATAGTTTACGACTTATGAAAAATACCGTCCACCCTCCTCTTATCTCCGAAGTTTGCATAGAGAAAAATCTGTACGGATTACAGGAAAAATAAAACGATGTATCTATATAGTAACCTTTTTCAGAAATCGTCAACAAAAGTTACATTAGTTCCACAAATATTATTCTGTGCTATCGGTCAAGAACTGGCGTTGACCAAACCACAAAATAATATTTGTAACCAAACTGCAACATTCTACACCGCAAATGCTCTGGGCTCCGACGAATCTAGCCTCGCCGATGAAAACATTTTCACTTTATATTTATGATGGTACGGAACCCTCGGTGCGCGAATCCGACTAGCTCTTGACCGGTATTTTTTAAGAATATCTTGCTGCTATTAAAACATAGACATATTACATATTTTTTGAAACTAGATTAAATTTCCTACTTGCTGATATAACTAACTTAACAGTACCTAAAGAAAAATAAACGAAAGCAATCTATAATCAAACACATAAGATTTGTGTTTTTAGGGTTCCGAACCAAAATGGTAAAATCGGCTATTTGGAACACAATCTACCTAGTTACTTATTAAAAGGAGAGTTTGTATATTTATTTGAAAACTACGAGTTTTGGAACTAATAGACAGTTAAAGATAAAATCATCCAAGTGCGAGTTGGACTCGCCCTCTGAAGGGTTCCGTAGGTAGGTACCCACTTAACGTACCTATTGCCCGTACATAGCCAAAACTCCACTATCATTTTTCGTCAGCAAAATATAACTTTGTTTTTCATAGTGTTTGTATGAATGATAAAGTTACAATTGCGGTTTTTGAAAATGTGTTATATCCCAAAAAGTGCTTGCTGTATCTTGTTCTAACGAATTTTCGTTGAAAGTTTTTATTAAGATCTACAGCATATAATTTTCTAGATTGTTCACTCTTTTATTTCAAAGGTTACAGGGGGAGGGGGGGACACACACTCATTTTATCACCTTGAAAGGCACTATCTTTCAAAGGATAGGACTTTGAGAAAAAAAATTAATGACCTATCTATAGACATACCCACACGAATATGTTTGATTAAAAAAAAAACTGTTTCAGTTCCATGTATGTATGGGGAGCACCCCTTAATTTTTTTTTATTTTTGTGTTAAAATCTTAAAGCGGTTCACAGAATACAACTTCCTACCTATATTTAGGACTAGCTGTGCCCGCGACTTCGTCCGCGTGGAATAGTGACTTTCGGCAGCATTTTTAATTTTTAAGGCTAATAAGCTTAATAAGCTATTTTGTTTTTTTTATTTATTTATCCTACTTATCCTACTTCCTACTAATATTATAAATGTGAAAGTTTAGATGTTTGGATGTTTAGATGTTTGGATGTTTGTATGTTTGTTACTCAATCACGCCAAAACGGTTGAACGGATTTGGCTGAAATATGGGACACAGATACTTTGTAGCCTGGAGAGGAACATAGGCTACTTTTTATCCCGAAAAAACATCACATTCCTGCGGAATAAGGTCGTGTAGTCCACGCGGGCGAAGCTGCGGGCGGAAAGCTAGTAATATTATAAATGTGAAAGTTTAGATGTTTGTATGTTTGTTACTCAATCATGCCAAAACGGCTGAACGGATTTGGCTGAAATATGGGACACAGATACTTTGTAGCCTGGAGAGGAACATAGGCTACTTTTTATCCCGGAAAAATGTCACATTCCCGCGGGATAAGGTCGGGAAGTCCACGCGGGCGAAGCCGCGGGCGGAAAGCTAGTTTAATATATATTAGTACAGCGCTATGAATGCTATGATACATATTAGCACATTAAAAATTTACATAACATAGCCTTCCGACCGCGGTTTCGCCCGCATGTACTACACTACGTTATCCCGAGGTAAAGTGATATTTTTAGTCTATGTTACTTTCTAGCTCCTAAACTACCCGCACATACTAAAAAACACGTCAATTCGTTGCTCCGTTTTGATTTGAAAGACGGACATACAAACAAACATACTTTCACATTTATAATATTAGTATAGACTGTATGTGAAAAGAAAATACTTATAACGCTGAACAACTTCTCTTAAGATGCTATATTTGTATCTCTTATAGTTTAGCTGGGTTCCACATCAGGTGTGCCAGACCTTCGATATTTTTCCGTCAATAGAAAATGTTCATTACGTGAAACAACTTTTCTTAAGACGCCATGTTTGTATCTCATATAGTTTATCCTGGCTGCTAGGGTTCCACATCAGGTGAACCAGACCTTCAAACTTTGTACGTCAATAGAAAGTGCCCATCACGTTTAACAATTTTCCTTAAGACGATATTTTTATATCTCTCATAGTTTGGCTGGACTGCTATGGTTCCACATCAGATATTACGATCTTCAAAATAAATTATAGCCTATATGTTGGCGAGGGCCAATAGCTGTATAACAAAAAAAGTTTCATCAAAATCCGTTCAGTAGTTTTTGTGTGAAACGCGGACAACAGACAGACAGACAGACAAAAAATTCAAAAACTATATTCTTGGTATCTGTTTCGTTTAAGAAGACCCCTGGTGGTATTTTTTTCTATTTCTTTTCAATGTACAGAATTGGATCGTTTACAGTTTTATTATAAGTATAGATACGGACGGACAGACAGACAGACATGACTAATCTATGAGGGTTCCGTTTTTTGCCATTCGGCTACGGAACCCTAAAAAGTGCTAACCACCACCCTTTGTTTATCGAATTAAGTCGGTCGGAAACAGTCCAAAAGTAAAACCGCAAAAAATTTACGGTTTCAGATTTTATGATTGTAAACACTCGTCTACATAAAAAGCTTTGCACTTGAAATAATATTTATACGTTAACGAACATTGAGTACTTCTTATAAAAATAAACTTTCACATTGAAAGCGACATTATTTATTTGAACTACAAACACTACAATCAAATGATTCTATGCATACAATGAAATGAAAATTATAATGGGTGGTTGACAGTACCTTAAATAACATTCCATTCACGTTCGGAAAATTCCAATGCTCTCATAACAACATTAACGAAATAATCACGTACAAACATTGATCTCTTACCGTGTGGCAAGAGAATTATAATTCGTCTATCGTATGCAGTATGCACTCGGATTTATATGAACCTAGCCGAATAAAACATCCCCTAATATAACATAAGAAAATCTAATGTTTTATTGGGTAATTAGGGTTCCGAACCAAAATGGTAAAAAGAACCTCTTATGGTGCGACTCAGTCCGTCTGTCACAGCTGGATATCTCGAGAACTACTAATGATATCAACTTGAAATTCGGAACAGTTTTTTATGACGTTTGCCCTACTATTTTGCCAATAAGAGAGAAATAAAAATATTTATATTTTTGATTTTATATTATTTTTATGCATTCACAATGCAATTTTTGTAAGTATAGGAAAAATGTGATAGTGTGAAATCCCACCTGAAAGCTACTTATAGGGCTCGTGGTTTTTTACTATCACATTTTTCCTATATTTATATTTTTTGCAACAGGGACTGAAAGGGGGTCTTAAAAATTCGAAGTGGGGTTACTAAGGCATATTATATGAAAGAGCGCTGCTTGCACATTCTCAAACATTTTTTCTTTTTTCATAAGCTACATAGTTTTCGTCTTTTGATGAAAAATGTAAAAAAATACCGTTTTGTAACTTTTTCTCGTGTCTTGGGTTTATAAATGTGCTAACATAAAACCCGTCGTTGTTGCCCCTTCACCATAACACAAGTGCTTGGAAATGTAGCAACGTATATTATTTACGTGACGGTGTCCAATCCAATATTTGTTTATTATTATTATACGCATGAATAAAATGACGCGCAGCACAGTAGGTATGTCCAGTCCATGTAAAATAACAAGCAAACAAATTGTGATTTCACAGTTAATTAGCGCAATTATCTGACTTCTATTAAAGTTAATATTAATGCAGCCTTTACTATTGAATTGAACACTCCTTAAGTCATTCAATACAATAATAGCTGATCCGGCAAACGTTGTTTTGCTATATAAATTCAAGTGCCATAAAATCCAAAGCGGCTAAAACGTCAGTGATTGATTATACATACTCTTTGGAAGCGGCCATGGAAAAAAATGACAGTTTTGTATAGTAATACGACAGATAAATCTGTCTGTTTGTCGTCTGTATGTTTGTCCGCCCGTCCGTATATCACAGCCACTTTGCTCTAAAACTATTAAGACTATACACTTAAAACTTGGTACGTAGATGTAGGTATTCTATAAACCGCTTTACAATTTTGACAAAAAACAAAAATATAAGATTGAGCTCTTTATACATGGAACTGAATATTTTTTTTTCATCAAACCTATTCGCGTGTTTTGTCTATAGATAGGTCTTTAAAAATAATATAATGGTTTCTTTTTTCTCAGACCAGTCCTTATGTATGGCAGCAAAACGTGGGCTATTACTTAGAAGAACGTCCATACCATTCAACATGCTGTAATGAAGATGCTGAGATGGATGTGTGGCGTAACCAGGCTTGATAAAATTCGTAACAAGTACTTGCGAGGAAACCTTGGCGTGCATGACATAGCCGTCAAGATGCAGGAGAGTAGGTTAAGATGGTATGTGCACTTAAAGAGGAGACTATCTGACTACGTTGGCAGCCTTGCACTGCAGCTTTCACTCCCCGTTCGAAAAGCAAGAGGTAGACCCAAGACAACGTGGGAAGCTGTAGTGTCCAAAGATATGAGGAAGAATCAGGTTTCCGACTCTGATGTCGAAGATCGTGAGACGTGAGACCAGGGACCGTACTCTGAAACGCAAATCCGAAACTTCGGTTAGCTCCGCCCCTATCACTCGATTCCGTCATGACTCGAGAGTGAGCGGGACGGGGCTAACCGAAGTTTCGGATTTGCGTTTCAGAGTAGGCCCTCAGGAACGCTGGCCCCACCACCATGTGGGATATATAGCTAAGGAATAGAGAGAGATAGTCAATATTTTGAAAGATAGACACTTCCAAAGTGGTAAATGTGTGTCCCCTCCTCTAACTTTTAAAGTAACAAAGTGAAAATCTCAAATAAATATATGTTGTTAATCTCAATAAACACTTATAACGAAAATTGGTTCAAACGAGATGTAGTTAGTCAGTAGTTTTTAACATATAACACACGTTCAAAAATTGCAAATATAACTTTTGCCCGTTTGCACTAAACTCGGGTTGAGCTTGTCATAGATAAGATAGATCTTAGCTTAGAAACAGCCTAAAACAGCCGAGCTAAAATTTTTGTTTGCACTGACAGACTACGTCGTAAATTAGTCATCACCATGAAGTTCGACTTAATACTGAGGTAACTGGAGCGTGCAGTACGAACAATTTTTTGAATACCACAAATAACACAGTGGCTGTCTTCCGTCTCACCTACACTTTAAAAAAATACGTATGGTCATATGAGACAGCTGACAGCCACTACCTGCCACTACATACATAAATGTCAAATTTGGTGGCGACACTTTTTTATTCAGGGTGAGAGCTCCAGTTACCTCAGAGTATTAAGTCAAACTTCATGGTCATCACCAAGGAATTTATAAGTACTAGTCATCACCTTGCTAAAAGAATGAATGAATGAATTCAAATATTAATTATTTATGGATTTTAAACCTGGCGAGGTAAAGTAGGTCACTGGATATTTTTTTTGTTGAAACTTCTCATTGATTCCTTCGTAAGTTAAAAGGAGACAAAAGCTAAGGCGTTGTCTATTTTATTTGGTAGGAGTAATTCACCGAGAAAAGAAAAAGTCAACTGAGCTCAACTGTCAGGAAAAACATAAATACTGTGCGCAACCTTTTCTGTTCCGGTGGCCAAAACTAGAACTAACGAGTTTTGTTTTTAATGTCATTTTGCTAATACTTTCATGTTTTGCTGCTAAACATAAGCGCCGCTGTCATGGGAACAGAAAAGATTGTCGATCTGTAATGTTTTTTTAAATAAATGAGGAATGACGTATGTCACATGTGTTGTGTCTCTATCTAGCAAACAAGAATACAAAAGCCACAAGCTTTTCTGTTCCGGTGACAGCCGTGACACAGGAGTCACTTGCAATACGAAATTAGCTGTCAAAATGGACTGTCGTATGAAAACTGTTTTAGTTCCAAAGATAATCACCGGAACAGAAAAGCTTGTCGCACTACTCTTTGCTCACAATGCCACAGACAATAATCACTGATATAGGTATTTCTTAAGCCTTAGGCGCTCGATATTGGGCCCGTAAGTTAAGAATAGCCAAAAGTGCATTTAAGAATGTCCTAAGGTTAGTGCAAAGCAATTTTTTGTTATGAATGTCTTAAGTTAGCTAGGAAAAGACTTAGGCGATTTTTAAGTTTAGTGCAAACGGGTGTTTGTCTTTCATACAAACACTAATGAAAAACAAAGTTATTTCACAAATCGCAAATGTAACCTTGCAATTCATACAAACACTATGAGAAACAAAGTTAGATTTTGCTGGCGCATACGTAGTGGTATTTTGGCTAGGTATATGTAATCGGTACACTAAGTGGGTACGGAGCCCTTCATATGCGAGTTCGACTCGCGCTTGGCCGTTTTGTCCTATCTATACTTATAATAAAACTGTAAACGATCCAATTCTGTACATTGAAAAGAAATAGAAAAAAATACCACCAGGGGTCTTCTTAAACGAAACAGATACCAAGAATATAGTTTTTGAATTTTTTGTCTGTCTGTCTGTCTGTTGTCCGCGTATCACACAAAAACTACTGAACGGATTTTGATGAAACTTTTTTTGTTATACAGCTATTGGCCCTCGCCAACATATAGGCTATAATTTATTTTGAAGATCGTAGTATCTGATGTGGAACCATAGCAGTCCAGCCAAACTATGAGAGATATAAAAATACCGTCTTAAGGAAAATTGTCAAACGTGATGGGCACTTTCTATTGACGTACAAAGTTTGAAGGTCTGGTTCACCTGATGTGGAACCCTAGCAGCCAGGATAAACTATATGAGATACAAACATGGCGTCTTAAGAAAAGTTGTTTCACGTAATGAACATTTTCTATTGACGGAAAAATATCGAAGGTCTGGCACACCTGATGTGGAACCCTAGCAGCCCAGCTAAACTATAAGAGATACAATCTATCTATCTATTCTATCTATTCTATATCTATTATTATTACTTATAATAAAACTGTAAACGATCCAATTCTGTACATTGAAAAGAAATAGAAAAAAATACCACCAGGGGTCTTCTTAAACGAAACAGATACCAAAAATATAGTTTTTGAATTTTTTGTCTGTCTGTCTGTCTGTTGTCCGCGTATCACACAAAAACTACTGAACGGATTTTGATGAAACTTTTTTTGTTATACAGCTATTGGCCCTCGCCAACATATAGGCTATAATTTATTTTGAAGATCGTAGTATCTGATGTGGAACCATAGCAGTCCAGCCAAACTATGAGAGATATAAAAATACCGTCTTAAGGAAAATTGTCAAACGTGATGGGCACTTTCTATTGACGTACAAAGTTTGAAGGTCTGGTTCACCTGATGTGGAACCCTAGCAGCCAGGATAAACTATATGAGATACAAACATGGCGTCTTAAGAAAAGTTGTTTCACGTAATGAACATTTTCTATTGACGGAAAAATATCGAAGGTCTGGCACACCTGATGTGGAACCCTAGCAGCCCAGCTAAACTATAAGAGATACAATCTATCTATCTATTCTATCTATTCTATATCTATTATTATTACTTATAATAAAACTGTAAACGATCCAATTCTGTACATTGAAAAGAAATAGAAAAAAATACCACCAGGGGTCTTCTTAAACGAAACAGATACCAAAAATATAGTTTTTGAATTTTTTGTCTGTCTGTCTGTCTGTTGTCCGCGTTTCACACAAAAACTACTGAACGGATTTTGATGAAACTTTTTTTGTTATACAGCTATTGGCCCTCGCCAACATATAGGCTATAATTTATTTTGAAGATCGTAGTATCTGATGTGGAACCATAGCAGTCCAGCCAAACTATGAGAGATATAAAAATACCGTCTTAAGGAAAATTGTCAAACGTGATGGGCACTTTCTATTGACGTACAAAGTTTGAAGGTCTGTTTCACCTGATGTAGAACCCTAGCAGCCAGGATAAACTATATGAGATACAAACATGGCGTCTTAAGAAAAGTTGTTTCACGTAATGAACATTTTCTATTGACGGAAAAATATCGAAGGTCTGGCTTACCTGATGTGGAACCCAGCTAAACTATTAGAGATACAAATATAGCATCTTAAGAGAAGTTGTTCAGCGTTATAAGTATTTTCTTTTGACATACAGTCTATACTAATATTATAAATGTGAAAGTATGTTTGTTTGTATGTCCGTCTTTCAAATCAAAACGGAGCAACGAATTGACGTGTTTTTTAGTATGTGCGGGTAGTTTAGGAGCTAGAAAGTAACATAGACTAAAAATATCACTTTACCTCGGGATAACGTAGTGTAGTAAATGCGGGCGAAACCGCGGCCGGAAGGCTATGTTATGTAAATTTTTAATGTGCTTATATGTATCATAGCATTCATAGCGCTGTACTAATATATATTAAACTAGCTTTCCGCCCGCGGCATCGCCCGCGTGGACTTCCCAACCTTATCCCGCGGGAATGTGACATTTTTCCGGGATAAAAAGTAGCCTATGTTCCTCTCCAGGCTACAAAGTATCTGTGTCCCATATTTCAGCCAAATCCGTTCAGCCGTTTTGGCATGATTGAGTAACAAACATACAAACATCTAAACTTTCACATTTATAATATTACTAGCTTTCCGCCCGCAGCTTCGCCCGCGTGGACTACACGACCTTATTCCGCAGGAATGTGATGTTTTTCCGGGATAAAAAGTTGCCTTTGTTCCTCTCCAGGCTACAAAGTATCTGTGTCCCATATTTCAGCCAAATCCGTTCAACCGTTTTGGCGTGATTGAGTAACAAACATACAAACATCCAAACATCTAAACATCCAAACATCTAAACTTTCACATTTATAATATTAGTAGGAAGTAGGATAAGTAGGATAAATAAATAAAAAAAACAAAATAGCTTATTAGCCTTAAAAATTAAAAATGCTGCCGAAAGTCACTATTCCACGCGGACGAAGTCGCGGGCACAGCTAGTAATATTGTAAATGTGAAAGTTTAGATGTTTGGATGTTTGTTACTCAATCACGCCAAAACGACTGACTATTCAGTCGTTTTCCCACTGAAATTTGGGACATAGATACTTTGTAGCCTGGAGAGAAACATAGGCTACTTTTTATCCCGGAAAAACATCACATTCCCGCGGGATAACGTCGTGTAGTCCACGCGGGCGAAGCCGCGGGCGGAAATCTAGTATTTTCAAATATTCCAGAAGTAGCCTATGTCACTCTGCAGTTCCCAAACTATCTCCATACCAAAAATCACGTCACGTCACGTCAAACCCCAAACAAACAAACACACATTCACATTTATAGTATTCATAATAAGTATATAAGTAAAGATTATGGTATAACGTCAGAGGTTTATTATTATTTGTGCACGTAAGTATTGGGTATTTATTTTATTACTAATGAGAAGTAAAGTCGTTGGCAAAAAAAAACATTTTTTTACCACGTGTATGATCTATCTATACCTACTTATATTATATAGAGGAAATATTTGGTTTTTTTTTGTTTGTGTTGGATAAACTCAAAAACGACTAACCAATACGTACCGATTTTAAAAACTCCTTCACCAGAGACCTTTTTTCGTCCTGGGTCATCATCATCATCATGTCAGCCGAACGACGCCCACTGCTGGGCATAGGCCTCCCCCAAGGATCTCCACAACGATCGGTCCTGCGCTGCCCGCATCCAGCGGATTGACCAGATCGTCGGTCCACCTTGTAGGGGGCCTGCCCACGGAACGTCGTCCGGCACGCGGTCGCCATTCAAGAACCTTTCCGCCCCAACGGCCATCGGTTCTCCGCGCTATGTGTCCCGCCCACTGCCACTTTAATGATGCAATCCTTCGAGCGATGTCGGTTGTTTTAGTTCTCCTGCGGATTTCATCATTTCTGATTCGATCGAGCAGGGAAATACCAAGCATCGCTCTCTCCATTGCTCGCTGGGTGACTTTGAGCCTTCTTATGAGACCCATAGTAAAAGACCACGTCTCACTTCCATAGGTCATTACTGGCAACACACACTGGTCAAAGACTTTCGTCTTGAGACATTGAGGTATTTCGGACGCGAATATATGTCGGAGCTTCCCAAACGCTGCCCATCCGAGCTGGATTCGACGAGAGATCTCTTTCTCAAAGTTGGACTTACCTAACTGGACCGTCTGTCCTAGGTAAACATAGTGGTCAACAACTTCGAGTGTAATGTTCCCAACATTAACTGGAGCGGGTGCAACATGGGCATTGGACATGATTTTCGTCTTGTCCATGTTCATCTTAAGACCCACTCTTTGCGAAGCATTACCGAGATCTTCGAGCATTTTGTTCAGGTCTTCCAAGGTCTCAGCCATAAGAACTACATCATCGGCAAACCGTAGATGTGTTAGGTACTCGCCATTGATGTTGATGCCGCATCCTTTCCAGTCCAGCAGCTTAAAAATATCCTCCAACGCAGCTGTGAACAGTTTGGGAGAGATGACATCTCCCTGTCTCACACCTCGCTGTAGTTGGATAGGATTAGAGCTCTGGTTCTGTAATCGGACCGACATGGTGGCGTTTTGGTATAGGTACCTCAGCACCTCGATATACCTGTAGTCTATTTGGCACCTCTGGAGAGACTGCACCACGGCCCAGGTCTCGATCGAATCAAAGGCTTTCTCATAGTCCACGAACGCCAAGCAAAGTGGCAAGTTATACTCTTCGGTCTTCTGTATAACTTGCCGCAGCGTATGAATGTGGTCTATGGTACTGTAGCCTTTCCGGAACCCGGCTTGTTCGGGAGGTTGGAAGTCGTCGAACCTGCGAGCGAGACGATTCGTAATGACTCTCGAAAACAACTTATAGATATGGCTCAGAAGCGAGATGGGTCTATAATTCTTCAAGAGAGTTTTATCACCCTTCTTGAAAAACAGCATCACATCGCTTCTGCCCCATGCCTTTGGCGTTTTGCCCTCGAGGATGACAGAGTTGAAGAGCTTCTGGAGGACCTTAAGTATCGGCTTACCGCCCGCTCTTAGAAGTTCTGTTGTGATTCCGTCATCACCCGCCGCCTTGTTGTTTTTGAGCTGCTTGAGAGCCATTCTAATCTCGTACAGGCTGACGTCCGGGATATCTTCGGTATAGTGTCGGGTAAGCTTGGCTCTAGGGTCTTTAGCCTTGCTTTCAACAGGTGTTTGCGTGGAATATAGCTGTCCATAGAAACTCTCAATCTCCCTCAGGATTTCAGGTGTTGACGAAACGATGCTACCTTCCCCAGTTTTCAGCCTCGTCAATTGACTTTGCCCGATAGACAGATCTCTCGCGAACACTTTGGAGCCTTTGTTCCGCTCAATGGCTTCTTTAATACGCTCGGTATTAAATTGGCGAAGGTCGCGCGTCAAGGACTTAGATATCTGTCTATTGAGCTGCCGATAACGATGGGCATCCGCTGAGTTCTGCAGCTTCATTTCGTGTCTCTGATCCATGAGTAGGAGAGTCTGACTGGAGAGTTTCTTCAATTTGGGACGGCGGGTTTTATAGTACTTAGACCCTACCGTACGGACAGTATCCACCACCATGTTGTATAGATCGTCCACGTCTATGCTGTTCTCAAGGGCTTCGAAGCGGTTTTGAAGCTCGAGCTGAAAGCACTCGGGGTTTTGAATTTGAGCTGGTATTGGTCGGAGCGTGGATTTTATCAGTCGCGATCTTTCGAGCTTGACATCGATATTCAATGTGCCTCTTACCATACGGTGATCGCTTCCTGTCTTAACAGCGTTGATCACACTGACATCATTGAATATGTGCTTCTTCGTCGACATGATAAAATCGATCTCGTTTTTGACTTTACCGTCCGGACTGATCCAGGTCCATTTGCGGCTTACGGGCTTCCTAAAGAAGGAGTTCATCATATAGAGGTTCTCCCTCTCCATAAAGTCTCCCAGCATCTGGCCTCTATCGTTCCGTTGCCCAAATCCAAATTGCCCCACTCTCAGCTCATCACCGCAACGTTGCCCCAACTTTGCATTGAAATCCCCCATCACAACCGTGTAGTGGGTTTTATAGCTATGCATGGCTTTAGAGATCTCCTCATACATAGCCTCCACTTCGTCATCGTCGTGTGTCGAGGTCGGAGCGTAGACCTGGATAACATTCAGCGAATATCGTTTCGATAATCTGAGTATCAGGTACGCTACCCTGCTCGACACACTTCCGATGGTGATCACGTTGTTGACAAGGGATTTATGGACGATGAACCCGACACCACCAATGGACTGTTGGTCGCCCTCCCGGTGGTAAAGTAAGTTACCGGATTGCAGGGTTATCGAGTCCTCCCCCTCTCTTCGGACTTCAGATAACCCAATGATATCCCAATGTAACTTACTTATTGCCTCTTCCAACTCTACGAGCTTCGCGTCGAGCCTCAATGTGCGCGTGTTGTAAGTTGCCAGGTCGAGTCGTCGGTGTTGGTAGCCGGAGCCTACCCGGAGATTCTTAGCACCCCCTGCCCCGCCGTTACCATAGCCGCTACCGTAGCTAGGAATAGCGGGGCCGCCGGGGACTGGGGGCCGATTTGTTGGTTGTGTTGTCATTTTAAGGGGGGGTTGTGCCATAATCGCCACGCTTGGCAGGCGGGTTGGCGATCGCAGTATTGGCCTTTTGTACCTGGAGACGCTGCTGCCCATCTCCTGATGGCAGTTTTCCCTTAGTCGCCTCTTACGACACCCACGGGAAGAGAGGGGGTAGTGCTATTCTATTCATGTGCCGGCACTACACGGCACATGAATAGAATAGCTGGCTATAGTTTTTATATTTTATCCCGATACCCTCACGAAAACGGGTACCGTGCCGCGCCGGTAAAACCGCGCGGAGCCCTTAGTATTAAATAAAATGAAGAAAATAATGTGAAACTTATATATATATGAGGAAATCAGGGATTTCACCTAATCCCTAGGGATACCACGAAATCACGGAAGATGTCGAATATTCAAAATTACGACGTCTTCTTCCTAAACAGTTAGTGAAAACAATCCATAAGTTGTTTCACAAAAAAAAATAACCACAAAATTTAAGGCAATCGCTTCGCTGCGCTTCGCGATCGCCTTAAATTTCTAACCTATCACGTGTTCTACTCGCTCAAACTCGCTCATACCTGTCACCTGCAGCCGTGAGCTTGCTGTTATTACTTCAGTCATTCTTCATTTCACTAGATTTAGTTTAGTGAAATGACATATCACTGAACTTGTTTAGGAAGAAGATGTAATAAATAAGACTATTCCACATCTTCCGTGATTTCGTGATATCCCTAGGGATTTCGTGAAATCTCTGATTTCTTCATATCCCTGCGACATATATAAGGGTTCCGTTTCATGTCATACGGCTACGGAATCCTAAAAAAACAAAATAATGAATATTTTTTATTTGATAAAGCAGTCGAATATGATTATAACTTAACTATACAGGGCGTCCCAAAACTATGTCACATGAAGGGAAAGTAGGTACCTTAAATTCTGAAGATATGATCGCCTTTAAAATAGATGTTGAACATCGTGCTGGTATATGCCCCCACCTCTAAAGCAACAGAAGAGGATATAGAGCATTTTTATGAGTCTTTGTCATCAACACTAGCACAGATACCCCGGAGACAAATTACAATGGTGATAGGTGACTTTAACGCAAAAGTCGGTGTAACTGTAGACGATAATCATCTTCGTAATATGGTTGGAAAGTACGGTATTGGAGAACGAAACGACAGAGGCGAACGCTTGTTACAATTCTGCAGCGAACAAAATTTTACCATCACTAACACCTGTTACAAACACCATATACGTCGACTATACACGTGGATCTCGCCAGGCGATAGAGTCCGAAACCAAATTGACTACATATTAATACAACAAAGATGGAGATCATCAATTACGAATGTTACCACCTACCCGGGAGCAGATTGCGGTTCTGACCATCAGCTTCTCGTCGCCACCATGAAACTGAGACTCAAAAGGATTATGAAGCCTACACCGAATCCCAGCTGCTGCAGAGTTGATATGGAAGGCTTCAAACAATCATTTGAGCAAAAGTTCCAAGACTGTTGTCAGCAGACAGTTACAGAAAATGGGAACATCTAAAGAAGACCATTAACGAGTCGGCTTCTGAAAACAAACTGCAAAAGGAGCCCATGAAAGATTACATCACACCAGAAACTGCAAACATCATCATGGAAAGGCGGCAGTTTAAAGAGGGTGGTTTAAGCTCAAAGGAAAGGCGTGACCGTTATGCACAGCTAAGCCGTGAAGTTCAACGAAGATGCCGTAGTGACCATAATTCGTACATCAACAACATCTGTTCTGAACTGGAAACACATACAAACAAGAACGAAACCAGAGAACTATTTCGTAGAGTCAGAGACCTCACTGGTACACGGAAAGTCAAGACATTGGCCATCGAAAATGAGAACGGACACCTGCTTACAGAAGTTGAACAAGTACTTGAACGGTGGAGACGGTATTGCGCAGACCTGTATGATTCGAGCGACCCCGTAATCCAGAACAACCTATGGATACCAGATGAGCCAGATATACTAAGAGCTGAAGTTGAGAATGCCGTTGATGCGCTCAAGTGCGGGAAGACCCCGGGAAAAGATGGCATCTCAGCTGAACTGATAAAAAATCTAGGTCACAGAGGAATCACGGCCATCACCGACATTTGCAATGCCATATGGAGAACGGGGAAGTGGCCGGAAGACTGGACAGAATCCGCGTTCATTCCTTTACACAAGAAAGGCTCCATGAAAGACTGCAGTAACTATAGAACGATCGCACTTATATCGCACGCAAGCAAAATTTTACTGCACATCCTTAACAAGAGGCTGCACTGCTCTCTCTCCCGACAGATACCAGAAGAACAGGCTGGCTTTGTCAAGGGGAAAGGCACCCGGGAACAAATTTTCAATGTTCGCCAACTCATAGAGAAGAGTAGAGAATTTAACTGCCCCCTGATATTGTGCTTTATTGATTACTCCAAGGCCTTTGATTGTGTGCGATGGAGTAAATTGTGGCAGATCTTGACTGAAATGGGAGTGCCTTGCCACTTGGTCGGTTTAATCCAGCAGCTATATATTACCAATCGCTGCTCAGTAAAAATAGGGAAGGAGTTTTCGAAAGCGTTCACAGCAAAAAAAGGAGTACGCCAAGGTTGTATTCTCTCCCCAGCTCTTTTTAATATCTATGGGGAATATATCATGAGAAGAACCCTGGAAGGCTGGGATAAGGGATTTCCTGTTGGTGGAAAACGTATTTCGAATCTCCGGTACGCCGACGACACTGTCTTGGTGGCAACCTCAAAGGAAGACATGCGTGAGCTGTTCCAAAGGTTGGAGAGAGAAAGTGAGGAAATAGGGCTCTCGGTGAACAGGTCAAAGACGAAGTTCATGGTCATAGATCGCGCGGGAAGGCTGCCAGATATTGGGAATATCGTTCCAGGTATCCAGACGGTCAACAGCTATATATACCTTGGATCCCAAATTTGCAGTGATGGTAGCTGTGTTCCCGAGATCAAAAGGAGAATTGGAATGGCCAAAGACGCGATGACACGTCTTAAGAGCATATGGAGGAAAAGGGGAATTACTATCACCACCAAAATGCGCCTTATCAGAGCATTAATATTCCCTATTTTTCTCTATGGTGTTGAAACTTTGACTGTTCTGGCTCGTGAAAGAGAAAGGATCGATGCGTTCGAAATGTGGTGCTGGAGGCGAATGTTGAGAATACCATGGACTGCCAAACGCACAAACGCGTCGATCCTCGCGCAGCTAAAAGTGAGGACCCGCTTATCCACCATGTGCCGCCAGCGCATTCTGGCATACTTCGGACATGTAGTACGGAAACACGATGAGAACCTGGAGAAACTTATCGTGGTTGGCAACACTGAAGGCAAAAGATCACGTGGCCGATCGCCAACCCGATGGACAGACCAGCTCAAGGACTCGCCTGCCGCCAAGTTCCAGAACGTGATCAGAGAAGCGATGGATAGGGGCCGCTGGAGACAAATAATCCGCGCCAGCTGCGGACCACCCAACGATGACCACGATCCTCAGTCATGAGGGGCCGAGTTTAGAGAGAGAAAAAAATAGATCATCGGCACTGGGAGGGGATCGCAGATAAGCGATACGAGTGGCGTAAGCGTGTTGCAGAGGGTCGGACGTTGTGCGATGAGACCTGGTTCAGTACACTGGCTGACAGGAGGGAGAAACGACACCAGGGCGGCGCCAATACATCAGCCGCAAACTTCCCCTGCCAGGCCTGCGGAAAAATCTGTCGCTCTCGCATCGGTTTATTTAGCCACCAAAAAAGTTGCCTCCGAGGCACTGAGTAGATCGTCTGCATTAGACGTAAAGGCCTATATATATATACAATTTTACTGAAATTAGACTTCATTTTTAGGGTTCCGTAGCCGAATGGCAAAAAACGGAACCCTTATAGATTCGTCATGTCTGTCTGTCTGTCTGTCTGTCTGTCTGTCTGTCTGTCTGTCCGTCCGTCCGTCCGTCCGTCCGTCCGTATGTCACAGCCACTTTATTCCAAAACTATTAAGACTACACAGTTGGAACTTAGTAAGCAGATGTATTCTATAAACCGCTTTATGATTTTATTACAAAAATTAAAAAAATAAAAAAATTAAGGGGGTCTCCCCATACATGAAACTGAAACTAAAAAATATTTTTTTAGTCAAATATATTCGTGTGGGGTATCTATAGAAAGGTCTTTAAAAATGGCATAAAGGCTTCTTAAACCATTTTTTCTTAAAGTCGATATTTTGAAAGATACAGCCTTCCAAAGTGGTAAAATGTGTGTCCCCCCCCCCCTCTCTAACTTTTGAAATAAAAGAGTGAAAAATCTAGAAAAAATATATGCTGTAGATCTTAATAAAAACTTTCAAAAAAATTGGTTTGAACGAGATATTATAGTAAGTACTTTTTGAAATATAACACATTTTCAGAAACCGCAAATGTAACTTTGTCATTCATATAAACACTATGAAAAACAAAGTTATTTTTTGCTGGCAAAAAATGAAAGTGTTATTTTGGCTTGGTGTAGGTAATAATGTAAGATAATGATGTAAGGAAGTGATTAGTAAATGGTTAAAAAAATCAGCTTACGATGTGTACCGTATTTTTTTGATATTGATTACGATAGGTACAATTTGACGATGATGATGTATGTGTGCGCCTATGTCTGTTTGTTACTCTCTCTGTCCCGCAAAATATACTGAACAATACTAATATAGCTAACACAGCCTGCTACAATTTATAAAGATTTTGTGTAATTGTCATTCAAATGAATAACTTAGGAGTAACCGCAAAAAATTACTTGGTCTCCAACAAAAAATGGGACAGTTAAAAAAAAGAAACGGGATGCCAATTTTAGTGTTCGGTGGTTTAGAAGTGTGCCACATGTTGAAATGGCTGTCAATTGGTATTGACCTTAAAACAATAAAAAATAAAAACCCTTGTGTTATGTTGAGAGCTTGGTTCTAGCACAAAGTAACTACGCGGGCGGGCGGTCGCCCTAGCAGAGAGTCCGCTTAGAACAAAGTGCCATTTTGGTCACGCACACATAGACGTCACATATACAGGCTAAATGGGACAGTTTGGGACAGTACTCAGTCGCGAGTATCGCAAAGAGGTCAGTGATCGCAAGTTCCAAAGAGCATTTAATTGATCACTTCACGTCCGCGCCGCTACGTGTCACTGTGACACTTATATACCTATTTTACCATTAATTAACAAAAATTAATAACCAATATTATTACAGTTGCAGTGTATTTGGTTGTCTAAATACGACTAAAAACTGTGCATACACGTTCTTTAAATTTCCAAACGATATTGAAAGGTAAGTTATGTCAAACTGTTTTCTCTTGTTGGTAGGTGAGTATACCTAGGTACTTTTGGGACTAGCCGCTTTGATAACGACTATGAACCACACACATTCATCTTATAGTTAGCTGGTTGTGGTAAAACGCCAGTAATTGGGTTCTATTGTCCTTATTTAGATGTTATAGTATTCTCAAAACTTCTTGGCGGTTCAGCGAACACAGCCACAAGTCATGTTGACGAATTTTCAAGTAAAAGTTGTCGTTGCATTTTCTTTTATTTTAGCAGTGTTATGAAATCCTACTTACATTTTAGAGACTTCAGTTATTAAACCCCAAATAACATTTTACTTGCAGTATTTTTTTCATCTAAGCGCACGGCAGTGTGCCAGCCAAGTTCAGGAAAGGACGCCAATCAATAAATCCCAAATAACATTTCACTTGCAGTAAAGTTTTCTTTATCTAGGCGCACGGCAGTGTGCCTGCCAAGTTTGGGAGAGAACGCCAGTCATTATACTTACCCCAAATAACATTTTACTTGCAGTAAAGTTTTTTTTGACGCACGGCAGTGTGCCAGCCAAGTTCAGGAGAAAACGAACCACGCACGATTATGCGTATACCTATTTATTTTAACGTCTTAATCGTAGGTGTGCCATAGGCTATTTTCGTTGCAAAACTAACTAGTTCATTTTAAAAATCAAATGATTTTTTTTTTCAGACGAACCTTATGGATAAGTTTAATTGATCGAGAAGATGTACGCAACAAATAGTCAACATATCTTCGAGTTTGTGAGGCCCATTTCGAAACCAATTCTATAATCAAGACATCGAACCGAACTGTCCTGAAAAAGGCATTAGTGCCTTTTTCAGGACAGTTCGGTTCCCAAACTTTTGCTACCTGTCAAAAAAAAATTAAATGAAGAATCGCAAGCAACTGTGGAGACTAATGAATCTTGTACACAATATGAAAAAGTTAAATGTGACTCAAATTCACAAATAGCAACTCACGTTTCTGCAAATTCTCCCAGAAAAAGAAAGCTGAAAAACTATATTCTTGAGTGCAAGAAAAGACTATGAAGAACAGCTGCGCCAGAAACAAATATAAACCTGTTTACATCTCGATAGCGTAGCTTCTATGACGTTCACAAGTATTGTAAAAACCAATCTAAATTGAATAAACAAATTTGACTTTGACTATTAAACTACTTATATTTTTTTATTTACCTATATACGATAAAAACAGAACATAGGTATTTAAATACACTTTCTTGTTTTCAAAATAGTTACCACTATTGCTTGATACAGTTCTTGCGTTATAAAGGTTTTTCAATTTTTGAAGATGACAAGTTATAAATTCAACATTTAAGAAAATATTAATTATTTGAAGTGCTTGAACGAAAAAAATTATGGAACTTGTAACCCATTTAGATTTCAACTATTTTTCGCTGAACTTGGCACCTTTTTTACCTTTATGTTTTCGTCGAACTTACTTAGTGCCTTTTTCACGTTTATATTTTTAGTGGGATAACTATCACAGTGTGCGTTACCGCCGCAAAAACTTGTGCTTTAGAGAGATGAGACCTTATCAGATAATTAGTGTGTCGTGAGGAGAAATTTGTTTACTAATAGCAAAATTTGTGTGAATTGTAGTTTTTGAGATATTTGACAAAAACAGTTTTTGCCAGGGTCACGTTTTAAACGTTACCCTGGCAAAAAAAGTTGTTTTAGCTCGGAACTAAATACATGAATAGATAGCTTTTGTTGCGTTGTAAATGTTAGCAAACAGCAAAAAGTGTGTGTGTTATGGTTCTTGAGTTATTTGAGTTTTTGCTGGGGTAACGTTTTGAGATTTCCCATATCTCAGAAACGGTTCAACGCAGAAGTTTGAAAAAAATACCAGTAAGAGACCTGAATTTGTTTAAATTTGTTTAAACATTAGTTTTTGATTTGGTTGTCGTAAACCAACGTAATTAAATGTTTTCGAAAATCAGAAAAAACTGATTTGTAAGTAAACTATTACATTTACAACCAAACAAACAGCTGCAAAAAATACCCGTGGTAGACACTTATTATGTCTAGAATTTTAGATCTTGTAACTTTACACGATTTAAAGATAAAGATAAATTTGATTAATTTTAGACTGGTCGTACTTTAGAGATCGAATACACAGTTTCCATAACAGTATGGCACATGGCATACATTAAACAAATTTAAGTAATTCATGAACATTCGTTCCTGTTAATTTTAGCTTTCAATTACAGCTATCATGAAAGATATATCAAAAACAAGATTGAGACAGCAATTCTTTAATAAGCCGACCAAATTGTAAAGGTCACGTATAAGCGACCGCACCATACGTACGGGCTATCTTCGTAAATTAGCAGCTTAGTATCCGATGTTTTGTACAGTTACGCAGAAAAACGTTATTGGTAAAGTATTGATTCTACTAGTTTTCTATTTTATAAGTAAAAATCATGTTTATTACTAGTAGTTTTAAATAATTTAATGATTTACGATAGTTATTAGTTTAAAGGCAAATAAATAAAGGTTGGTCAGTAGTAATCTATATCTACCTAAGTAGGTAATAATCTCAGTAAGCAATTTATAGTGTGATTTATTTGTCAGTACCAATCATGTACCAATAAATACATTTATAGTAATTTGTTGTTTCTCTTTAGTCAAACCAATTGTTTTATTTTTATACCACAACGCAACGAAAACGCCACGATAAACTTTTTTTACTTTCGCGATGCAAATCGGTTCTCGCCTCGTTCGCCTATCGCAAATATTTACCGTTTTAAAGTCCATTGAGCGTTTTCACATTGGATTGGACGATAACGGTAACGAAACGATATCGGCACGATATCGTTTCGTGCCGATATCGTCCAATCATCCAAATCGTCCAAATCGTCGTGCCATTTCGTGCCGACTGGCAATTTGATACAATCACTACTAAATGCTTTCACACTGTGTCGTTCGTTACCGTCAACGATATTGTCTGTCGTGCCGATATCGGTGTAGTATCGTGTCGGTGTCGTTATCGTCCAATGTGAAAACGCCCATTCGCTTAGATAATGTCGCCCTTTTGTCGCACCGCATTGGCACGTGCCGCTTTTTGTCAAAGGTTGCCGCCGCATAAACAAAAGAAGCCGCGTGCGGCGTACACCCGCAATTGAATTGGATTTTGGGATTCGGCATTTATTAAATTATATTTTCTTAAATAATCTATGTTTATTATAAATACAGGTGGTAACGACGGTTGTGACTTGTGACAATTCAGGCGATGATGAGTAATCATAATAATCATATAAAAATGATTATTATTATTGATATTTGTAAATCACTTATTTAACTTCTTTTTATATAAAAACTAGCTTTCCGCCCGCGGCGTCGCCCGCGTGGTATACCCGACGTTATCCCGCGGGAATGTGATATTTTTCCGGGATAAAAAGTAGCCTTAGTTTCTCTCCAGGCCACAACGTATCTGTGTCCCAAATTTCAGTCGAATCCATTGAGCCGTTTTTGCGTGATTCAGTAACAAACATACAAACATCTAAACATCTAAACTTTCACATTTATAATATTAGTAGGTAGTAGGATATACAAATTTTCATTAAGATTGACTTTGGTACCCAACTTGAGTGTATTATTTTATATCTGCATTTTATAGCAAGAGTCACAATGCCGTGCTAACTTTACACAACATGTCAAGCCAAGCCATAGTCATATTTTGACACCTGGACTGGAAGGTGACTATTGCTTAACCAACCTTGTCGTGGAAGTGGCACCAAATCACAAATTATATAGACTAGTCACCAATTTGTAACCTATCACGTGTTCTACAGGACTTCCGAAGTAAACTCGCTCTCTGAAATGTCAACGCAGCCGTGCGTAATATTGTCTTGACGCGAGACGAGATGGGAACGCTCGCTCTTCCGACCCAGCCAACGAATTAGTCTGTGTCGTAAACAATGAGTCACACCAACATATCAAAATATGACTATAAAAATTTCTGCGTTTAATGCCCGTACTCGTGCAAGTAATAACAGTTTTGGTTTCATCGAAATCTGTCCAGGATTTCCAAAGTTACAGAGTTGTAAAGTTTCACCAGCTTTTGTAAATTTGCTTTCCTTGCGCGCTATTGCGATGACGTCATGTCGCAGTGACATCTCCGATTGCGGCTGCTGCGGGTGATTTCCGTCCAACTGTACCTACATAGAGTCCGTCCGTGCGCAATTTTCGCGCAACTGGTGCGTTTTTGGCGCTAGTTACAGTACATTTTCTTCGTTCTAAGGTTACGGTAAATGATTAGTACCTATTCGATTTCGACCGCGCGCAGCCGCACTCTAAAACTGTCACCTACTGTCCATTCCACTTATCTGACGAGCACTCTAGGAACAGTTTTTACGGGAAAATGTTTTTTAACAATTTTCCACGCAATTTTTCCATATATATTTCTTACCGTTAAATTAAACTTCCCCCTGGAATACGACAGACATTTTAAAACCAAAATTGGCCCAGCCATTCTTTAGTTTTTGCGAGACTAACGTACATTTTATATTTAAAGATAATCTGACCAGCGAACTTTTGTACGCAACTGTACTAACAAAATATCCATAACATCCCGTTCATTTAAGATGGTTACGCTTATGTATGGCGCGGTCGCTTTTACGTGACCTCTACAATTTGGGCGGGTTACTAGAGAATTGTTGTCATGTTCTTGTTTTTGATATATCTCTTATGATAGCTGTAATTGAAAGCTAAAATTAACAGGAACGAATGTTCATGAATTACTTAAATTTGTTTAATGTATGCCATGTGCCTTAATGTTATGGAAACTGTGTATTCGATCTCTAAAGTACGACCAGTCTAAAATTTATGAAATTTATCTTTATCTTTAAATCGTGTAAAGTTAAAAGATCTAAAATTCTAGACATAATAAGTGTCTACCACGGGTATTTTTTGCAGCTGTTTGTTTGGTTGTAAATGTAATAGTTTTCTTACAAATCAGTTTTTTCTGATTTTCGAAAACATTTAATTACGTTGGTTTACGACAACCAAATCAAAAACTAATGTTTAAACAAATTTAAACAAATTCAGGTCTCTTACTGGTATTTTTTTCAAACTTCTGCGTTGAACCGTTTCTGAGATATGGGAAATCTCAAAACGTTACCCCAGCAAAAACTCAAATAACTCAAGAACCATAACACACACAATTTTTGCTGTTTGCTAACATTTACAACGCAACAAAAGCTATCTATTCATGTATTTAGTTCCGAGCTAAAACAACTTTTTTTGCCAGGGTAACGTTTAAAACGTGACCCTGGCAAAAACTGTTTTTGTCAAATATCTCAAAAACTACAATTCACACAAATTTTGCTATTAGTAAACAAATTTCTCCTCACGACACACTAATTATCTGATAAGGTCTCATCTCTCTAAAGCACAAGTTTTTGCGGCGGTAACGCACACACTATCACACCATATTTATATCTTGTTCATAGAGTACATTAAAACATATAGGAATGGAATACATTACAACATAATAGGTACGGTATAGGTACAATAGGATCTTGTCTTCGTCGTGTGTGGCGTCGGGACTTTAAATGGCTATTAGATGCTCTGTTTACCATCTAAGCAGCATCTAAGGCATGTAAACTTGTTACGATGTATGTATAAACGAATTTATTTATGTATGATTGTTAACTTTTACTACTTACTCCTTTTTAAATTCAGAATCAATACAGAAGCAACCCTAGTGAGTCAGACAAGGATAGGTATAGATTTTCAAAAATGGTGGGAGCGGTCCTTCTGTAAACTCTTTATTTTGTGGTTCTAGCCACCGTTTATTATTTGTCATTTGTTTCGATTTCTTTTCACGTTGTGAATATTTTTAAGTTAAATATAGAAGTCAAATGTAAACGGCAGTGAAATAATCTGAAACATAGTTTTATCACAGCCGCGTAAGAACTAACAGTGGGACAACGTCTTTGAAGCCTCGCGCAATGCCGCCTTTCGTCATTGCCGCAGGGTTGTCACATTTTTTATTTATTTTTACGTAGTTTGTTCCTTATTTAAGTAATATAATACATATGCGGAACTATGGATATTTCTTTGTTTGTAACTCAATTACGCAGTATGACCTAGACAGATTTGGATAAAATTTGGTACACAGATAGATCATACCCTGGAGTAAAACAGAATAGTTTTCATCACTTTTAAAGGTTTCCTATGGATGACATTCTTGAAGTCTACGCAGACCATATTCGTAATTAGCAATCCAGAAAACCATGAAATCGATACTCATATTTTTATATTTAAAATGTCGAGTCCGCCATCTTGGATCTTAAAATAGATGTTATATTCGTAATCGGGACCCCCGAAAACCATGTATCCAACACCCATATTGACTTTATTTAAAATGTCGAATCTGCCATCTTGGATCTCAAAATAGATGTTATATTCGTTATCGGTACCCCCGAAAACCATTTATTCGATACCCATATCGATTTTATTGAAATGTCGAGTCCGCCATCTTGGATCTCGAAATAGATGTTATATTCGTAATCGGCACCCCCGAAAACCATTTATTCAATACCCATATTGATTTTTTTTTTTATGTCGAGTCCGCCATCTTGGATCTCGAAATAGATTTACGATTTCTGGCCTCCTCCTCGATGCTGGACTATGCTGGTTGTAATTTTTAGGAAAAGACTTCGTACACAAAATGGTTATACTATATAAAATTTTACAAAAAGGCAACGATAAAATTAGATACTGGATTTATATTTAAAAGTCAAAGTGTAAAAGTATGTAAAATAACGTTTACTTGAATAATTATTATTATATCTATATATATAAAATTCAAAGTCCTGACTGACTGACTGACTGACTGAGATATCAACGTACAGCCCAAACCGCTGAACCTAGAGACTTCAAATTTTGCACATAGATACCTTATACAGTGTAGGCATCCACTATGAAAGGATTTTTGGAAATTCCACCCCTAAGGGGGTGAAATAAGGGATAAATGTTTGTATGAAAGTCCGTCAGTTTTGAAGTTAGGTTCTTCAAATTTACCTGTGTCAGCGTTTTTGACAATTCCACCCCCTAAGGGGTGAAAAGAGGATGAAATGTTGTATCTGGAAAGTCCTTTATTTAATTTATTATTTAGGCTTATGGTCGGAAAGTAAAACAAATAAGGAAACACATATTTTGTATTTTTTCGAAAATCAACCCCTTAGAGGTTAAATGGGATAAATAAACCTAAAAATTGATATGGATGTCGTTATTGAGGTTTTATGAGATGACGATTGCAAAAACGGCATTTATTTTGATGTTAACACGCTGAACATGGTTCAACCCCTAAAAGGTTGAGAAATTGGGGTGAAATTTTGAATGACAAATCAGGGGTAAAATAGACATTTCAACTTGAAACTTTGTAGGCTTACTTCTTAAAACAAATAGGCAACCCATTTCGTAATTTTTCCAAAATCAAACCCAGGGGGTGAAATAGGGGACGAATATGTGTATGAAAGTCCGTCAGTTTTGAAGTTGAAGTTTGAAGAATCTTCAAATTTTGTATTTAGGCTGGCAGTTGAAAATTAATATTTTCCTGTGCCAGCGTTTTTGACAATTCCTCCCCCGAAGGGGTGAAAAGGGGGACGCAATGTTGTATCTGGAAAGTCCTTAATTAAATTTATGATTTAGGCTTATGGTCGGAAAGTAAAACAAATAAGCAAACACATATTTCGTATTTTTCGTAAATCTACCCCTTAGATGTTAAATGGGATAAATAAACCTAAAAATCGATATGGATATCGTTATTAAGGTTTTATGGGATGACGATTGCAAAAGTGGCATTATTTTGATGTTTAACACGCTGAACATGATTCAACCCCTAAAAGGTTGAAATAGGGGTGAAGTTTTGAATGAAAAAGCAGGGGGTAAAATAGACACTTCAACTTGAAACTTTGTAGGCTTACTTCTTAAAACAAATAGGCAACCCATTTCGTAGTTTTCCGAAAATCAAACCCAGGGGGTAAATAGGGTATAGAAACCTAAATCATCATAAGTACCCTAAAAGTTCTTGGTACCTAAGCTACTCAGAACTAACTTTTTAATTGTGAAACTGACACTTATTATTTACTAGCTTCCGCCCGCGACTTCGTCCGCGTGGACATTCGAGAAAATACTTAGGGGACCAATAACCAGGATAATAAGTATTCGATGTTTTAATTGCATAAAAATCCAATCAGCCGTTTTTACGTGATTAGGCGGGTCCTCCCTCACCAAGTGAGCAGCCTCGTGCGTGGCCCGCCGCACGTGGCAAGGTTCTGCCTCGCGCGAGGCTGCTCGCTTGGTGACGGAGGACCCGCCTAATCACGTAAAAACGGCTGATCGGATTTTTATGCAATTAAAACATAGAATACTTTTTATCCTGGTTATTGGTCCCCTAAGTATTTTCTCGAATGTCCACGCGGACGAAAATCATAAAAAAAAAAATATTTTATGCATATTAAAAATGTGATAATAAAATGCGACACTCCTGACCGGTGTGGCCCCAGCGAGTGTATGGCAGATGGGGACGCTACCGCCCCTCTCTCGCCCCGCGAACCCCGCACGATTGCTCTGTCTAGACGTGTCCGTTGGCCGACTGTAGGGAAGGGAAATATATAGACTGTGGTTTTATTATTTGAATTTTATCAAAAGTAACCGTTATTACTCATTAGTTTTGATTTCTTTTTACATTTTGAATAGTTTTAAAGTTAAATGATTAAGGTAGCATTTTTATATATTTATTAGTTTTGTGTTATCAACGACTGAAAGGTAAGTAGGTAGGTACCTATATGTTTTCTTTTTGGGTGCTGTTGGAAGGTTGCAATTGTGTTGGTTTGGTATTTTATATGTAGTAAAATAGTCATCAAGGTTTACAAGTAATTTGATATGATAAGTAAGTACCGACGAATAGTTTAAAAGCGCCATAAAAACTTAGTGTACGCGGAGAGCTAAAAAATTAATTGTAGAACCGTGTTTTTTACCGTCTAGACATTATTTTTAAGTAGGTATATTAAGTTACATTTTGCTGACAAAAATGATAGTGGAATTTTGGCTAGGAATAGGCAATCGGTACGTTAAGAGTGGGTACGGAACCCTTCATGGGCGAGTCCAACTCGCACTTGTTATTTAAAAAAAAACGAATACATTTAAATGTTAAAGTATTGAGCACGACAGTCACAGAAAAGGCTATCCGCACAAACTTGTTATTCAACATAAAAATATATTATATTTCGTAGTCTTCCTTTTATTTAAGACGCTATGTTACTTAGAAAAAATGCTTAGGTATAATCGAGCCTTTCGATCGGTAAGTATAATAAAATTGTTTTTTTTTTTACGTTTAGCGGGTTTGATTCCCAGTTCAGACAGGTGATTATTCAAAATTCTTTGAATGCAGTTCGTTTTCTTTTAAAAATAAAAATGGAGTCTCCTTTCAGTAAAATTTTATATTTTCAGTATTTAAGGTACTTTCCCTCCATGTGGCATAGTTTTGGGACGTCCTGTATATTATCTAATTGTACAATAGCCTGTATGAAACTATGAATCAGATAACTAAAAACAAAATAATACTTTTTGAATATTATGTGCATTATTTATATCTATTTGTTGTTGTTTTAAAATCGGCGCATAATCTAACAACCAGCTAACAACTAAATAATGCTTTAGCTGTATTAGAGTTCGTTGCTGTCTTTTACTTGGACTATCGCGAATGCGAGCGTCCAAGTAAAAGACATCAACGAACTGCAAGCACAATGTGGCATAGTTTTGGGACGTCCTGTATATTATCTAATTGTACAATAGCCTGTATGAAACTATGAATCAGATAACTAAAAACAAAATAATACTTTTTGAATATTATGTGCATTATTTATATCTATTTGTTGTTGTTTTAAAATCGGCGCATAATCTAACAACCAGCTAACAACTAAATAATGCTTTAGCTGTATTAGAGTTCGTTGCTGTCTTTTACTTGGACTATCGCGAATGCGAGCGTCCAAGTAAAAGACATCAACGAACTGCAAGCACAATAGTCGGTAATAGTGGCAATAAGCAGATTACTTTGATCAGCGACGTTATATTGACTTTGTGCAAGTGTTAATAGTTCACAAAAACATGTCTGTATTATGATTTTATTTTTCCATCCACAATGCTATTCTTTAAACTCTTATGAATAAAGCACTGTTTAAAAAAATAGATAAATCTTATTATATAAAAAGTACCTATCACAATATTGATGCTCTTTTCTCTCAGTTTTGGGATCTACATCTTAACATTTTTTAAATCGAATTATTATATAAAAAGTATCACAATATTGGATATTTGATGCTCATTTCTCTTAGTTTTGGGATCTACATATCAACATTTTATGCGTAGTTCTAAACAGATTTAAATATTGATTAATTTAATTTATTTTATGTTTCAAAGAAAGAGGATCAGTCATTAAAATTAATGACCTTTTTGATTTTTTTCTTTGGTGATTTTGCGAAATAAAACTTACATGCTAATATAGAGAAATATAAATAATTATTTTTATAATTAAGTATTTATATTTCTCAATATTTTTATTAAAATTAATTCAGGTTAATTCTATGTAAGAATGTAAGACAAAGATTTGTTTCTTTCTAGTGTAAAAGGAATAAAAAATAGTTTTGTGAATAAAAATCAATATTATAATCATTTAAGTATGCCGCCGTTAATTAAATCTCAATCTTTTTCTTTGTAATTAATGTAATATTTTATTGGTAAAAATATTCTAACCTACTCATTTTAAACTAATTTCTTAAGTAATAAATCATAACATAATAATAATTGTCCAATCATAGATTAATGGCATCTTCCATGAGACGAGCTCTGACAAATGCCAAGAGTAATAAAATAAATTTTTTGAATTTATACTCGGAAGTATCGACAAAACCTTATTCAGTCAAAAGGCAAGTGCCACGTATGTTAATAAACATGTCAAGTATTTGTCGCGTAAGTTACTATTCCATAACTTATGCGACGTACAATGGCTATTTTTATTAACCAACATTACTTTTAGTCGAGAAAGGATGTACTACGTTCTCCAGAGCTAATAATTTTAGAATGTTTAGATGCAATTTCGTACAGTTTTCCGGGAGAAAGTTTAGGAGTGGCCAGAATTGTGACTGATAGACTGATGTGACTAAATGCCTGAGTAAGTACTCATTAGAAACGCTAGCTATGAAGTGCAATAGTAGCGCTTAGTCAAGGGCGGCAAAAAGGTCATCTATTTGCGCGTCCAGCTTAAGCTATTTGATAATCCTACTTAATATTATAATGTGAAAGTTTAGATGTTTGGATGTTTGTTACTCAACCATGCCAAAACGACTGAACGGATTTGGCTGAAATTAGGGACACAGATACTTTGTAGCCTGGAGAGAAACATAGCCTACTTTTGTCCCGGAAAAACATCATATTCGCGCGAGATAACGTCGAGTCGTCCACGCGGGTGAATCCGCGGGTGGAAGGCTAGTATAACATGAGCCCAAACATTTTAGTAAATTAAACAGATAAAGAAGTACTCATATGTGCGATTAATATTTCGTAACGAATTAGTCGTTACGAAATATTAATGATTTGGTACTGTACCAAATCTACACATATGAGTACTTGTTTATCTGTTTCATTTACTAATATTTGGGCTTCATCATCATCATCATCAGCCCGTTTTCGTCCACTGCTGGACATAGGCCTCTCCTAATTTACGCAACTGAGCACGGTCTTCAGCTCTTCGCAGCCAGCCCCCGCCTGCCATCTTTCGCAGGTCGTCGCTCCACCTGGTAGCAGGGCGCCCTACGCTACGTTTGCCTAAACGCGGTCTCCACTCCAAAACTCGTTTGCCCCAACGGCCGTGGGTTCTTCGAGCGATGTGGCCAGCCCACTGCCACTTTAGCTTATTCTATCCTTCAGAGAAACGCCGAGCATAGCCCTCTACATAGCTCGCTGTGCGACTTTAAATTGGTGGACTAGTCCCACCGTGAGTGTCCACGTTTCGGCTCCGTAAGTCATGACGGGTAGGACGCACCTGGTCAAAGACTATGGTCTTTAGGTTTTGCGGAATTGACGACGTGAAGACTCGACGAAATATTTGGGCTTATGTGTAATTATAGTTGACGCCAAGACTCGTGGTAGGTAGGTAGGTAGGTGCGGCCATAGAACGTGGTATAGCTGCGACTGTCATCGAGTTTTGGCGTATTCTGTATTTTAATAGACGTAGGACCGATCGTTGTGGAGATCCTTGGGGGAGGCCTATGCCCAGCAGTGGGCGTCGTTCGACTGACAATAGACGTAGGCTGATTATTAATTGTGTTTACATTGTAAAATAGAAGTTCTTAAAAAATCAAATCTTTGTTTCCTAATTTATATTCCATAATGCATCAAAATTGGGACGGTTATGTACAGTCAAAATGCCACCGCGTATTAGTGCAAAGTTTGCACTAATACGCGGTGATTATAACAGGTTGGCTAAATCAGACTACGTATAAGGTACTTTTGAATGATTTGATTTAGAGATAAAATGTAAATCGCACAAGGATAGACTAGGTCAGTTTCCAAGTAGGTATTTGCAAAATTAATAAAAAACTTGGACTTGATATAAAACTTCAGTGAAAGTTCGAATATTATCATTTTTAAATACCTAGGTACTGAAAGAATGGAATCAATCGAGTTTTTAAATTAAATTATTGGATGACCAAGATCAGCCCATAATAAATAAGATATTCCACATCATAAGTTGTTCTTATCTTATTCTTATCAATATTAGTTAATTACCTAACCACACATCTATCAGAGTTATTTAGTTCTGCGGTTAAAATGCTCATGTTAGTTAAGATTATTGTTAGCCGCAACTATTTCCTATGTCACTTCTAGTGATTAAGTTAATATTTTAGGAATTAAAACTTGTACTATAACAATGCATCTGTACTAATTACTGTACTTTGGAATAAAGAATAATTATTCCAAAATACAGTAATTAAACGTGATTGCAGGTTTAATAAGATAAAATGAATAAAGCTATGCATATTATGTTCGTAAGAAAAAAATAATACTTAATTAACAGGAGTAGTGACCTTGGCTATAAAATAAACCTCCCTTCTGTTGCAGTCGGGTAATAACAATATTAGGTAGTTAGGCATACTCTGCACAATAGTAGATTTCATTACAAGTGCGGAAAGCCTGTCATTGCAAAGAGTTCCGACAAATGTCTACCCGAGCCGAGGTGCAGCCGAAGGTGAGGGTTGACAGTCGGAACAAGTTGCAATGACGGTTCCGCACGTGTACTGAACAACTATTTTTAATACAGTTGCGAAAAAATTAAGCAATTTAATAAAATAATAAAACACAATAAACTCAATTATCTAATCGTAAAATAATTTAAAGCAGAGACTTTTTTTTGTTTTCTTCACCCATTCTGGGTTGGCAAAGTAAACTATGATCATACAGCCAAGGCTTCAGTAGAATTTTTTTATTGATATGAAATGAAAATTAAATTAAATGAGATGAAATGAAATGAAACCTAACAAAAGCAATCCGAATCCTACAGGAGCGCCTTTCCTTATTTCTCTCTTTTACCACATCGTTTTCCATTAAAGCCACCACAATAAAAACCAGAAAAAACTAATTTAGAAAATTAAGAAATATGGTCCCTCATTTTCTTTTCACTTACTTGCGCAAACTCCTATAAGCAGATACTATGGTGTCTATGGTAAATAGTGCACGTCATACCATATTTAGTAATCTGTCGTCATACAGCCAATTTTATGTATTTTTTATATTCATAAATTTAATTTGGCCGATACTAATATTAATTTAATGTATAATTAAAATTACTTTTGAATCTGATATTGAAACAAATTAGTAGCTTCTTTTTAGAAATATTTGCATGAATCATAAAAACTTCTATGTTTTTTTTTAGTCAAAACTTCGTGGTTGGTTTTTTCTTTTTAATATACAATACTTTGACAGTTGGGAAAGAAAACGCACGAGTTCGGGAAAGGTAAAGAAAAAGTTCAAGTGTGTAATAGCCCACATCCCGAACGCTATACGTCCCTGCAATACGCCACTTTTTGAGCAACTGTATTAAAAACAACAATTTCAATCGCATCATGGTATTAAATCGCGAATAAGTCATATGGAATTATAATAAGGTGCATTCTAGGTCCCCTTCCACCTTCAGCCTTATCACCACTTAACATCAAGGGTGATGGAGGCAAAAAAAAAAGATTAAAAGATAGATGCGCTAAATATAAACTATAAAAACTGGGATTATAAATCATGTCTATGTATATTTATATTTCAAGTACTTATTAATAAGTTTTTAGTAAAAATTTCATTTTTATGACAAGCTTTTTTGCTGATTGTACTTTATTATTGTATTGTCATCTGAACCAAACCTGTAGGTATACAAAATTTCAGCTCCATCGGACATAGTGGGTCAAATTAAGCTTGCAAGATTTGTCCCCCAGTAACTAACTAACATACTAACTTCTTAATTAACATGGCAAGTTAATAAAACTGAAAAACATCGAATAACGAATCACAATTATTATTGATCGTAAATCGATATCAAGTAGCAAACATTATAGTTTAGTTAAGGATCGAATTCGTGCAAATTGCTCACTTTTAATGATTTCACAACTTAATAAGGTTTATTTGATAATAGTCGTGAAGTCGACCGTATCCGTTGTGACACACATGATTTATACAGTCCAGTAGAATCCCTGCAAATCTTGGCGTTTGCCGACCACGACGATTATATTGTGTGTTTGAAGTTGGAGTATCTACTGACATATTGTTGTCATGAGTTCGAATCTCACAAAACACAAATATTATGCACACATCATCATACATATAAATATTTGTGTTGCTCTCATTGTTTCTTATGATGACTATATGAAATAGTATCTATGTATCTAATTATTTTTATACATTAGCTGTTACCTATTAGAACTACCCAAACTACCTAGACAGCCGCCAACAATAGTTTCCAATTAAAAGATGAAAAAACATTAAATAAGCAAAAGAATAGCAACATTGTTGCTACCTTCGAGCAACGTTGCTCGAAGGTTGCTACCCATTCCGATTCTTAATTTAGATCGTGATATAAAAAAGAAAATCAGGTTAAAAATAGTTCAAATACAAATTCTTACAATGTCAACCATTTCATTCTGTCACGTTTGTGTTGTTACGAAGTTAGTATTTAGCGTTTGTAAATGCAAAAAAAAAATTAACAGTTTGATAGAGTTAAATAACATAACAAAAATAATAATATACAGATGTTTTCTCCACAATCTGTAGTTTCATCATCATCATCATCATCATGTCAGCCGAACGACGCCCACTGTAGTTTGTAAGTACCTAATTGAAAACTAACACGACTTTTTTGACAAAATAATCATTGTGAAATCGTGAGCATTATATCTAGTTGCCAGTATCAAATATTAAGAACGTGTAATGTGTCTGATAAGTAGAGATAAGATAGCCAGTTCCTCGGTGATTGAGAATTCCTGGAGTATTGCGCTTTCACCCTCAGCCGTATCACCACATTTATGATACCGTCTAGGTATTCAAATTAAGCCAGTTACCTAAAGGTTTTCTTGATTCTTAATGAACGCTGGCACGCGAAAACCAATCGTTTATCTACGCTGCGGATCGTTTTAGAGCTACAAGTATCAAGGGTTTAAATGCAAGGCGTAAAATGTCAAGTTTCTAATTAATAAAAGACTCATCCAAATCTACAGTTCTGTTATTCCCATGCGAAAATGCAAGTCCTAAGTACATGCAAAGTTGCGGCTGCGCGGTGGCTAGATAATTCTATAATACATAATAGTTATTACCTACCTACTTTCATTAAGTAACTTGCCTCAGTAAAAAAGTTCAACTCAGTTCAGAGATACCATTCCTAAAATATTGATTTCCTTAAAGCCATATTTAGAAAAATGAAAGTGAGAACCGCTAGTACCGCTACCTACTAATCTTAATATAAATAGTCATATTGCCATCAATTGTGATTGTAACTAAATAAGTACTCGTACAAGAATAACACCTACTCTATGTACCTACATCTTTTTAAATTTCTGCGCGTACTGTTTATTGGATTATGACGATTTTTGTACGGATTATACACCCACATAACAGAGAATAACTTCTTTTAAACTGTCTCACTCTTTCATTACAAGTTCCACTTGTGTTCCCTTTTAATTTTCGTTAAAAAGTTTTTGTAAATGGAAAATGTTATGTATCTGTGATTATCACTCTTCAAACCAAATGTTTATTATGTACACTCGACAGCACATCAAGTTAAACAGCTTTGCGATAACAGTTTTTATTACGTAGGCCATAAAGGCGGTCTCAAGGTCGACTTATTGTGCCGCCGTTTGTACATAGGTACCTACTTATACACTCTATATACTCTCCATTACTATGATCTTTACAAATATATATTTATGGTAGTGTCATAATGTTTGGCTGGATTTATTAATTAGTGAGATTTTTTTCTTTAACTTTCTTCAATATTTTTTTTACTTAAATTGAAATATACTAGATACTTTACTGATAGAAGCCAACGTGGAAAAGAAACATGATAACTAAAGAAAATTCGATATTTTGCAACAGCTTGATTGATATGTTCACAAAAACAAACACTTTTTTAACCGACTTCTAAATCAAAAAGGAGGAGGTTCTCTATTCGTCTGTATGTATGTTTTTTTTTTTTGTGTATGTCCACCGATTACTCGAAGACTGCTGAACCGATTGTAATGGTTCAAACGTTATTACATCAGGTTGGTTTCCAAGTTGGTCCCACTTTTTGAAATTTTGAAATCAGTTCAGTAGTTTTCAGGAAATCTTGAACATACTGTCGTTTTCGTTACCACTTTATGTGAATTTAATACGTATCTTTAGGCATAACTCCTCTGTTTATAAACCGATTTAGATGATTCTTGTTTTGTTAAAAAGGGGATACCTCAAGGTATTTTAACCGACTTCGAAAAAGGAGGTTTTCAGTTTGATCACATACCTATTTACCTGAAAAGCACTAACCTATGGATAGGAAGGCACAATGATCAAGGTCACGCTGAAATAGGGAAAAAGTACGAAGAAAACCTTTCCATGATACTGGTCAACAATGACCTAATAAAAAAGGAAAGGATCTTTGACAAAAAGTACAGAATAAGCATCAGACCCAGAGAAGACTGGAAACTAGAACATGACAATCTGGATAGCACTGTAGTATACTACACAGATGGGTCAAGAAAGGAGTCAACTGGACTATCGGGAGCTGGGGTATATATAGCTAAACCCAACACTATAAGAACTACTTTTAATCTGGGCAAGTACGCCAGCGTGTTCCAGGCAGAAATATTCGCGATACTGGAGTGTGCGAACACGATTAAAAGTGAGATAGGCAATTATGACGTAGGAAAAATAATAATATATAGCGATAGTCAAGCTGCCATCAAAGCCCTTGACAAAACGGAGACTACCTCAGCTTTGGTAAAAGAATGCAAACAAAGCATTCAGGAGCTTGCTAACTTGGTTGAGGTAGAAGTTGCCTGGGTGCCCGGACATGAGGGTAACGAAGGTAATGAGGAAGCTGACGAATTAGCCAGGGGAGGAGCTGATGCACCCTTCATTGGCCCTGAACCGAGACTACCAATCGCATATAGAATCACTAAGAACATTATCGAGATTAGAACAGTCAAGGAAGCCAACCAAAGATGGATGAGAAGAAAGGACTGCAGACAGTCTAAGATCTTCATCAAATCGGTTGACAAAAAGAAAACTAGAGAACTTCTGAAACAGAGTAGGAGAAATATAAGAACGATTGTAGGTGTACTCACTGGGCACTGCCCACTAAACAGACACCTATCAGTGATTAAACGGACAGAAGACTCTATCTGTCCGCAATGCAAAGAAAGAGAAGAAACAAGCTACCACTTCATGGCAGAGTGCCCGATGTACGCATCACTGCGCTGGGAGCTCTTTGGAACGGACAAGCTTAAGGAAGAGGATCTAAAGAAGTTAACGATAAGTCAACTCAACAGGTACTGTAAGCGCACAGGTAGGTTCGAGGGTCCGACGCCGGTGGGGTAAATGATAACCCGCCTCCCCCCCTGATTTTTCAGCTTTTAGGGGACTTGTTGAACTGGGTGAAATGGTCCCGACCTAGGTGACTGATCGCCCGTCCGGCTTCGCTGGCGTCCCCCCTATAAATAATAATAATAAAGATCTTTACAAATATATATTTATGGTAGTGTCATAATGTTTGGCTGGATTTATAAATTAGTGAGATTTTTTTCTTTATATTTTTTTTACTTAAATTGAAATATACTAGATACTTTACTGATAGAAGCCAACGTGGAAAAGAAACATGATAACTAAAGAAAATTCGATATTTTGCAACAGCTTGATTGATATGTTCACAAAAACAAACACTTTTTTAACCGACTTCTAAATCAAAAAGGAGGAGGTTCTCTATTCGTCTGTATGTATGTTTTTTTTTTTGTGTATGTCCACCGATTACTCGAAGACTGCTGAACCGATTGTAATGGTTCAAACGTTATTACATCAGGTTGGTTTCCAAGTTGGTCCCACTTTTTGAAATTTTGAAATCGGTTCAGTAGTTTTCAGGAAATCTTGAACATACTGTCGTTTTCGTTACCACTTTATGTGAATTTAATACGTATCTTTAGGCATAACTCCTTTGTTTATAAACCGATTTAGATGATTCTTGTTTTGTTAAAAAGGGGATACCTCAAGGTATTTTAACCGACTTCGAAAAAGGAGGTTTTGAGTTTGATCACATACCTATTTACCAGAAAACACGTAAATTGCCTGCACGATGCACTAAAAAGAGTGAAATAAAAATTATTTTTATAAAAAGTACTTACGTTATTTATTTGGTGAGGAATTATTTCTTACTTTTTTGATGTGGTTTTTTAGAAGGCGGTTTTATTTTTTTATAAAAATATTTTTTATTTCACTCTTTTTAGTGCATCGTGCAGGCAATTTGCGTGTTTTCTGGTAAATAGGTATGTGATCAAACTCAAAACCTCCTTTTTCGAAGTCGGTTAAAATACCTTGAGGTATCCCCTTTTTAACAAAACAAGAATCATCTAAATCGGATTATAAACAAAGGAGTTATGCCCAAAGATACGTATTAAATTCACATAAAGTGGTAACGAAAACGACAGTATTTTCAAGATTTCCTGAAAACTACTGAACCGATTTCAAAATTTCAAAAAATGGGACCAACTTGGAAACCAACCTGATGTAATAACGTTTGAACCATTTCAATCGGTTCAGCCGTCTTCGAGTAATCGGTGGACATACATAAAAAAAAAAAAAAAAAAAACATACATACAGACGAAGAGACTTCAAAGTACTTACGTTATTTATTTGCTGAGGAATTATTTCTTACTTTTTTGATGTGGTTTTTTAAAGGCGGTTTTATTTTTTACTTCAGTTGTCAGTCGCCGTTGTTTTCGCTACCACAGCCTTCATCGCATTAGACCAAAGTCACTAAAGGCATGCAAAAAACGCGTGGGCATTTATTCGGTTTAATAAACTTGCTTTTTCTTGTGAACCATTGTTTAAACAATATGACGCCTCGGTCGTGACAACTGCGCAACACCATTTGTAGAAAATATCGGTCAAGTTCGGTGTTAACGATCTAGTTTTTGACTTTTTCAAATATCCAACTTAGTGGCTTTGTTATGAAAATTCAGTACTGGCATGACCTTAATTTAAGTATCTGCTTACATATGTAGTTATTCACGTTACTAATAAGCGTGGCTAAAAATTAAGCCCTGTTGAACTTTATTTACCGCAGTCATGACATTAGTACTAACTGGTTTCATAGTCAGTCGCTTTGTTCTATAGACTAATGTTTCTTGTTATAATAAACTCAAAAGTAACCAGTTTTATTTTTTCCAAACAGTTAAATATAACGTTAGCTTTGAATGTCGCAATTCAAAGAACTGGTAAACAGTAAATTACTCATAATATCTTTATGACGGCGAGTTTCGTAAAAATACTACTGTACTCAAATAAATATAACTAGGTAGTAGAAACAATCTAAGTGATGTTATTGGAAACAACTATCTACCAACATATTGTATACCAGCGGATCCTCGCGGTTTTACTCGCGTGGTTCCCGTTCCCATGGGAATATCGGGATAAAATATAGCCTATGTCACTCGGGAAGAATGTGGCTTTCTAATGGTCAAAGAATTTTCTAAATCGGTCCAATACTTTCGGATCCTATTCGATGGAAAAAAATAAACAAACAATCAAATCTTTCCTCTTTATAATATTAGTATTAGACGTAAGACCGAAGCTATACCTAATACTTACCTATATCTTATGAATTCTTTAATTATTGTCGATAATGTGTTTTAGTATGTCTAGCTAGAATGTCTAATATTTGAAGTCTTTATGTGGACTTCAACCCCCTTATTACAAAACGTGGACTAAAGTCATGTCATGTTTAAAATTCATGCTGATTCCGTCTTTAATTTTGAAAATGAAAGTGACAGCACCAGGTTAGTACCAGTTTTAAACCAGGACTATTTTAGTCCACGTTTTGTAATAAGGGGGCAAGTGTCTAATGAAGCCCATCCTCATATCCATATTTTTTGGCGGTAGCCCAGCCCCCCTGTTCCGCACTGCTACATAACTGACATACATGACGCATCTATGAGTAAGATTTAACACGATTTAAGTACAACTAGTAAAATACGATCTTTAACCAACTTAATGTTTAAAGGAAACAAAAAGGATTATATATTCAAGCAGTAGCCCTAATAGCACGAAAAGCTGTCGTTAGGTAGGTAACCGTTATCGTACTCGCATTATTTTATATGAAAGTCAGAGCAGCGTCTCTTCCGGTCGTATTAGGAACTGAAATTCAATAGATGTTTGACAGCAGAACAAAAGCTGTTAAAGCTTTTGAAGAGTGCTATAGTTTACTATTCAATTACGATAACGATAGTTTTTCGTGCTACGGGTACAGTCGTTGTTGTTATCGTCGATGTCGCCGTATTTCTAATCAACATGATCATCATTGAAGTGACCACTCACTTGTTCGTAAATATGAAATTTCCTTGATGCCACAGGGTAAAAAAATACTACCTTTGATGCTGTTGATGCGTGCTTGTCCAACTACCGACTATCGCTAATCGCCTGGCCGACTCTGCTACTGAAGTATCGGCTAACGGTCTCTACGCAATCACAGGTAATAGTCTATCTTCGACGATTAAGTATTTTGCGGATCAATTTGATGGAAGCAACTTTGATTTTTACTCTACAATCATGTTCCATTTCACGCTTTATTATCTTTCAGTTTTCGCAAATTATACAACTACAATGGCGAATGTTAAGCGTCCTTGATAAACCGGCTCCCTGTTCACAATCGTGACCGTTCAGCCAACATGACCGAGACGGTCGTGACAGATCCTCGTCAGACCCGCAACAGCATCCCTAAACGATTTGGGCCAAAATGAGCCCGCGATCAACTATCAAATTTTGTAACCGTAAACTATAGTAAACAGCCAGTTGAATCGATAAATTAAGAGTTACTTGTCTGGAGTCACGTTCTCTTGTTCGTAGAACATCTTTTGACAACTGATAGATTGATTATATGTTACCAGAACAATGAGCGCTCACCGTATCACGACTATCTACCACCGAACTGAATGGGTAGTGTCATTGAAGTAATAACCTGGCACTTATTATCATTAAAGAAATTATAAGATTATCCCTGTCGTGTCGCGCACACAAAACATTTCAATTTTAAATTATCGCTGAGCAACTAAACTTGTTTGAATGCTTTTCGAAGAGTTAATAAGAGTGAATATATCATATCTATACTAATATTATAAATGTAAAAGTGTGTTTGTTTGTTTGTCCCTCTTTCACGTCTAAAGGGATCGACGTGATTTTTGGTATGGAGATAGATTTGGAGCTGGAGAGTGACATAGGCTACTTTCTATCCCGGAAAAATATCAGGTTCCCGCGTGTGCAGCTGCGGGCGGAAGGCTAGCAATTTAATAATTTTGAAAAAAAGGGAATATAAGGAGAAGGGAAATATATTATGTTGAAAATCTTTTTTATTGTTTTGATGCAAATCCACGACAATAATCCATTTTCAAAATATAGGTAACTAGCGGATCCTCGCGGTTTCACCCGCGTGATACGTGGGGATATCGGGATTAAATATAGCCTATGTAACTCGGGAAGAATGTAGCTTTCTAATGATGAAAGAATTTTCTAAATCGGTTCAGTAGTTTCGAAGCCTATTCGATGCAAACAAACAAACAAACAATCAAATCTTTCCTCTTTATAATATTAGTATAGATAAACTTAAAGCTAGACAAGAATAATAATAATTTTCTCAGCGTGATTAATAAAAGCACGATTTTTGTAAAAAAGAAAATAGATAGGTACTCAGGCAAGTATCTAAACACCTGGCACAAGATTTATTTATTTTAAGACGAGAGCGTTGCTTATTCTAACCGCTATCGTTAATTAACTATTGGTTAGATACTTCACACCGACCGTTAACAACCTAAGATAAAAAATAACACGAAGAAGATTTTTTGTACAACATACTCTTAAGTGGATAAAAAATACTACCTGACAACATGACTGATCGGGAGTTTAACTTATTACGTAGCTAGTTCTAAACGTTTGACATCCTCAATCGTGATTAGGATTAAATCCATTATTTTTCCGGATCATCGGATCTCATTCAAATGTATCCGTGTGCTTTGTTTTCATGGCTATGAGACGCTGGTCTGATGGTGTCTCACCTTGGTGTAATGAGCACCTCTCATGACTCCATTAGAGGGGCTCGGATCGTTAAGAGATCTATTTGTTACATCTGTAAGGTCACGGCGAGAGTTTCATCATTTCTCTCGTGTACCATTGTAATATTGTAGTGTCAAAAATTAGAACACAGTTGAACACACGAACGTAAACAAAGATGTGGAAGGTTACTCTCGAAAGGTCAATGTTACGCTCTTAATATGGTTCAAATCGAAGCTTCATACGATTTGATAAGTGTATTTATATAAATCAGCGGTATGTTATTGTTTAACACTTTAGAATCCTTGCGTGTCCTCAGCAAATGGATTACATTCATGCAATGTATTTTATTTGAGTGATGTGGAGCCAACGTACTTACTTTTTAACTCATTTCGTGTTTATGTGTGACAATCTTCGATTTAACAATACCACTAGATAAACTGTTGGAGTGTCAAAAACGGCCGAGCGAATAAGAGCGCACTTCTCGGTGCGTTCTTATTTCCCGAAATTTTTGACGTAAGATCGTAACATTCGTACCTATCCTTTTTCTCCGTTTAAAAAGTCATTCGGTGCCACTTTGCGTTGTTTTTTTGTTTGGTTTATTGAGTAGGTAGGGCAGGCGTACCCGTTTTGGCCACTGTACCGGTTTTGGCCACATTTTGATCTAAAAGTTTTCTAAACAACTTTTAGCCATTTTTGATAAAGGCAATTAAAATAAGGTATTTTAAGGTAACAATAACAACCGTTAGAATTTCTTATGTCATAAGATTTTTTTTCATTAAATTCCATTTTCTGTTTGAAAAAATGTTTTGTATGAAAATTTTAAGAAATATGTTTTGGATGAAATACTTTATAAACCTTTGTTTTTTACAATTAAATTGTTGTTTTGCAATTGACTGGTTTCTAGCGCATTAGAATATATTGATTTTACCTGGGTTTGGTTTTGATTTTTCGCAATACTTACAAAAGTTTAACTATCAGTAAGTGGCCAAAACCGGTACATTTAGCACCTCTCACACATTGTGTGTAATATAAAAAAAACTATTTTACTTTTATAAATTTGAATAATGTACCTTTAAAGGTAGATAAATTATCTATAATTTAAGACATAATTTGTGCCTTAAATATCTAAGACCATTTAGTACTAAGTGCTTAAAAGTCAAAAAATCCTTAAAGTGGCCACAAAGGGTACCTCTGCCCTACTTACTAGTAGTACCTTTTTGTTGATGGAATCTGACGATCGATAGTATAAATACCCAGAGAACAGAGATTAACCTTTTTCAGTTTCATATCGTCTAGTCTAAAAGTTCGATACCAGCTTTAGCCAAATGACATTTATAATATTCATTTTACCATGATCTTTTGCTGACAATCGTCAAACATACATACATACAAGGTGATACAAGCATGAAATAACGACTGGCAATAAGTAATGTAGATGTGGTTTAGTTCATGTGTAACTAAGTAGGTACTCTTTTTATCTGTGGTTCAGATGACGTTATAGATTTCTAGGTGCATCCATTAGATTGATTGCATTTCTAATCTATACTCCATAGTTATCAAATTCTTCACACCGAAAGATATGGAGATAAACACAACTGTAGTTTGATGAGATTAATATCAATAGTTATTTTTTCTTATCTTTCAATAATCACTTTCTCGGTTAGTGTTAATAGATATGAATTAAATTACTTTCTTTGTTACATTTCATATTTAGATCATAACAATTAGAAAAACCTTATCATATACTTACATGTTATATGCCTTGTATTATAGAATTAAGTCCGTCATTTGTTATCTTAGCTATATAGGATTAATACATAAAATAAATAATTTGTATTTTTTATGTAAAACCTAAGTTTCTAACTACGACTGTATGGAGTTATAAAAACCTAAGTTTTGTAATCTTTCGCAGTTAAATGGATTATACTTAGCAATTATAAATTTATAGCTAGGTACGAAATTTGCTAAGAGTGGTATTAAATTTTAACAGGTTAGCACTAAAATCTTAAGTTAATTTAAAATATCGAAATGAAGTATCGTGACTTGCGTTGCGATCAGTAAAATCCCCTTTATTTCGTAAAAGTAAAACTTATAAGTCAAGAACCTCAAACTTAAAAGTTTGCAAAGGTTGTAAATCACTATTCTTTGAATTTTTAATGACATGTCTTTTTATCGAATATTTATATATTTTATATAATATGAAATCAAATAATCAAGGAACAATAACAATTTATACTCTTAAATAAGTTAAGTATTTTTTTTATTTTACATAATTTTGGGTCAGAGATTAAATGGGTTTTTTTTTAATCCACAACGCGGTAGCATAGCACTAAGCCTTCATCGTACCTAATGTTAAGTAAATAATTATATAAGGCTCAAGGTGGAAGCGTACTGCTTAGGGAATCTTCAACCACTAAGGAACTGGCTATGTTATCTACAACTACCGGAACACAACAATGCCTAATACATCTAAAAACAGCTAATCCAGGAATCTTGGAACAAGTCCTACTACCACCAACCAAACCGAACCGACCTCCAAGTCTGATCGGTGATGTATACTACTCTTTACTTATCTATGAACAGAGGCGGCAGATTGTAATTTCAATGTTATTTTGATACCTAGATCATTTTTAACTTTGTATACTTTTAAAATAGAACATTTTAATGTTACTATGTATATTTTTTTTAAACTAGCGGCTGCTGGCATTCCGCGGTTTTACCTGCGTGGTACCCGTTTCCGAGAAAATATCGGGATAAAGTAAAGCTTAAGTCACTCGGGAAGAACGTAGCTTTCTACACTGGTAAAAGAATTTTCGATATCGGTCTAGTAGTATTTAAGTTTATTTGTTACAAACAAAAATACATTTTTTTTTTCTCTTTTTAAATGAGTACTTATGAGTGGTTTTAACCAGTCACAATTCAACAAAAACATTTCAACTCTTACAGTAGGTACGTACACAAACACAAACCCTTCGTGTCCGTACCCAATAACTACGTAGACAATGCGTAGGACGGTTATTACTGTGAGACAGATACTGCTCATCAGCATTTCGCCATCGGTCCCATTCAGACGAGCGACATTGTGTTGCAACTGCACCCGCGCCCGCGTGAGAGCACGCGGCTTAATGGACCGCGCTAAGGGCCGATTCACACGCAACGGACATTTTTTTTCAGTTGACAACTTCTTTAGCGGCGTTGTGCATTTTTGTGGTGGGTAAAAAATGTTAAACTCGCCTCCATAATACTTCCATGCTCGCGTCAGACAGGACACGTGACCGTCAGATCGAAAATTCGTAAGACGGACACGTGACCTGGGTGCTTACCATCAACTCTTATTACGGTTTTGTTTAGGACCTAAACTGAACTGCTTCGCTTATTCGTACCACGACAGCTTAATATCAATGACAGCGATTCAGTGATCGATCAATGACATTTCACAGCCGCTAAGCTGTCAGGAACTCTTATTTGACTTATAACCCGGTCGATTTAACATGTCACCTGCAGGTTATACCCGTCCCTCTCACTCTCCGGGCATGACAGAATCGAGTGAAAGAGACGGGTAGAAGAAAAAGGACACAAATCGTTCGGTCATTAACATTTAGCAATTCATTTGCGATCCAGTTTTTAGAAGGTCAGAGTACGAAAGAAAGCAATTCATTTTAGGAACCTATTCTGCATCGCGCTATTTTTGAATCGCTGTCTTAAAGTTGATGGTAGGCACCCTGATCGAAAAACTGTTACAATGTCATTAGAATACGAAGGCAAACTTCGCCACCGTCTCCAAATAGCTCAGATTAGAAAACGGGCGGCATTGAAGCCAGAAGACCTCCGTTCAAATCAAGTCCATTATGTTTTTCTTTTTTTTTGTCGAATTCCACTTCTCCTTTTTTTTCTTCCTTTTCACTTCTGCCGGCACTCCCAGAGTGCAACCCCTTTTTTTATGAAAAGGAAAGTAGCTAAGTGTCTAAAATTGTTTAAAATCTATTATCGGGTCCTTTTTAGCTTACCTTTATTTTAATTCAATGAAGTTGGATAGGTAGTTATTATTCAGATGAGCGACATGTGTTGCAACTGCAACTGCAACCGCGTGAGAGCACGCAGCATTAAATGGACCTTGGTAAGGGGCAAGGGCCGACTCACATGCAACAGACATTTCTTTTTATGAAAAGAAAAGTATAGCTATCTAAAATTCTAAAATCTATTATCGGGTCCTTTTTAGCCTAACTTTATTTTAATTCAATGAAGTTGGATAGGTACTTAGTTATTATTCAGATGAGCGACATGGGTTGAAACTGCAACTGCAAGTACTGCAACCGCGTGAGAGCATGCAGATTTAAATGGACCGCGATAAGGGCCGTGTCACACGCAAGCATGCGACGGACGTTAATATGTTTATCAAAAGGATCATTTTGTGAGTAGGCTAAAACTACATAAAATCGAGAAGACTAGAATTTATTCGATGCCCAAAGGAATAAGGCATAGCAAAGTAATTTTATACGCAAAGTTCATACTTTGCGTATAAACTTACATGATAGTCTAAGATAATTCTTAATTCTTAATATTAATAATTTTTAATATTCAAATATAAAACGTTCCTAGAGATTTTATCTAAACTCGGTACCTAGTTAAAAATACAACAAAAAATCTGCTATTTTATTCAAGTTGTCAGTACCTACCTACTCGAACAGAATGTAAGGAACAGCTGTTTTTTGTTGAGTTGCAGAGTTGGCCCCATAGTAAAAGTTGTTCATATTCATGAGCACAGTCACATCCTATGTGGTTATTGCGCTAATTCATTAACACGTGTTGTATAAAAATTCTCGTGTCACACAGTGTTTGTTAATCGATCTCCTCCAAAACGACCGATATTTATTTATTTATTTTATTGCTTTATTGTACAGAATACCTACAAAGTAAGGTACAAAAGGCGGGCTTAACGCTAAAAGCATTCTCTACCAACCAACCTTCGGGAAAACATAGAGATTTTTATGAATTCTTTGTGTGTATTTGGTCTGAAAATAGGTCGAAGGCAATTTTTTATCTCGAAATTCCCCGATAGCGAATCCCCGTGGCGCAGTAAGTAAGTAAGGGACAAGGGTATAAAGCTCTTATGTTTAGGTTTCCAGAACCAACAAAAGTATTACATGTTGAATACCTAAACAAGGGATCGAAAAAAATCTGCACATCAAGAATGCTGCGCACGCGGTTTTCATCCGCCGCAGACGGCTGGGAAGAAGGAGGCGACAGATCGATCGCCTTATTCCCCCCTAGTGAAACCAGCTGGTAGTGGACCATTCCACTGCCGACATTGCACGGTTTGCACCGTCTGGGGCTACATTTGCTTGGCCATTTCCCTGCCGCGAGGTGGCTTGGATAGCCGGGCCGTCGGGTCTTAGGGGAGACTGCCTATGACCAACCGGCGGCAAGAGAGCAAGTAGTGAGGGGTTTAGTGGGTATTTCCCCTTTCCTGATCCCCTATTGGTCCTGCGCAGGACCGATCGTTGTGGAGATCCTTGGGGGAGGCCTATGCCCAGCAGTGGGCGTCGTACGGCTGAAATGATGATCCCCTATTAAGTACTAGTCACTTTATGGGGGATCAGGAAGCGGCCTAAAGCGAGTCCCACATAACCACCGTCCACACACCGCACGCGGATGGGGTAGGGTAAACGAATACGCCTCACTGAAAAAAAGGGGGCATCAAACCTATGAACTCTGGCTCAGTATCAGTATAACTGTGGCATAAAGCTGGGCAAAAATTTAAGATGGGCATTAGACTTGCATGCTAACATACATATGTACATTAAATAAATTCTAAGTTCTTACTGTGCTTTTGTTTGCATGCCATTTGTCATGGTCGTTTAATCGCGCCGGTACAATAAAGATTAAGATCATTTCACATTTTTGTACTTACGACCACTAATCTTGATGAAGGATTGTAGTCACAAGCACTTTTGAAACTGTTGCATTTTTTACAGCTTATGATGAGTTTTTTTTATAATAATTACTCAATCACCTACTATTTTCGAAATGAGACCCTCAATGTAAGTTGTAGTCCAACTTCTTATACCGAATTTATTTTGAACTAGGAATTTCTCATTGAGAAAGATTCTTAGTAGTAATAATAAGAAAGGATGCCTACTTACTCGTATTTTACTCAATAGTTTAACTGCTTATACAATTTTTCATAATATCTGTACGATTATCGTTATTATGTTCTAGTGTCAATACCTAGAAACGCTTATCTCGATATCATTCCAGTTCTAATTTCTAATCCAATGCTTGAGACATTGTGCAAAACTAAAGTTAAAAATTTTGCTACTTACGACTTTGTTTTCTTGATTTTCCGAGCTAAAGTTTAAAGTAGGAAGGAGGTACACAGAAAAAAATCTTTCCGTGTTCTGTGGAGGGACTAATAGTTAACTTAATCGAAATTTATGGTAAATATTTATCAAACAGATAATCGAACAGATTTAATAGGTAAGTACTACTAGCCAATTGAATGTTGTCGAGTTAAGATTAAAAAAGTTTTGGATTTCGGTTAGTCGGGCTTATCCGGGCTTATCGGGTAGAGCACCTAAAAAAACGGTAGAGTAGCTTGGCCGCGGTGCTAGCTACTCTAATCTGCCAATTTCAGTACCACTCTACTTTAGGATTTCAGTACCTACTCTACTCTAGCCAATGATGTCTGCATTAGTATAGTTAGTAGGATAGTTAGTACTTTACCACTCTAGTCTACCGTTTACTCTACCCGTGTACAGCAGCCTTTATGGAAGTACCTACCTAAGTAGTGCCACTTACCTACCAATACAAGATATTGAGAAGGAAAGTAGGTAGGGTATGTGTACTTTCATACAGTTAAGCTATCGCTTGCTAAACCAGTCCGTTGAATAGCAGATTCCCTTAAGAAAGTTAAGAGGCGTAGCTATGTTCGTATCCACCTTATATCATCCACTTTAGCGCAACACATATTTCTACTTATTATTAGCTAGCTAAACGCTACCTTACCTGGGAATAAGATCATGGGAAATGAAGTCAAGTCATTGTCGGTTCTGACACCTTTATTATAGGGTTTGTTGAACAGACAAACAACAACCTGATATGAATCTTATCATTGTCATAGCGTCAGACTTAGATAAGGTGGTGGCAGCTGCCAGAAGGACTAAGAACAAGTCCTATCACCAACCAAACGGAATACAATATATACCCCCACTGGGAATCGAACCCGGGACCCTTAATTGGTTCTGAAATCGATGGTGTGAACCACTAGGCGGTAAAACTATTTTGTATCTGCATGGCTGGTTTTGATACATTTTTCATTTAAAAAAAACGGCCAAGTGCGAGTCGGACTCGCTCATGAAGGGTTCCGTACCCACTTAACGTACCGATTATGTACGCCTACCAAAAATACCACTGTCATTTTTTGCGAGAAAAAAATAACTTTGTTTTTCATAGTATTCGTATGAATGACAAAGTAATATTTGCGGTTTTCGAAAATGTGTTATATCTCAAAAACTTGTAAAGCCTACTCAGCTGTGATAGTTTTCCTTTTAACTTCGTCATATGTACTACTATCGTGAATTTTTTCACGTATCCAGAAACAACCATTTGGCTGGTAGGGGTGGGGGGACACTTGACTCTAACAAAATTTTGCACTTTAAAGCTTAATAATTCACAAACAGATGCCTGAATCAAAAAACTGTCTTTACGAACCCACAACGTTTTTAAAATTGCTATCCAACGACATCCCACACTATGGGGTAGACAAGAAAAAAAAATTACATACCCACTTCAAGTATAGGGGAGGTAAGCAAAAAAAAATTTTTTCAAAATTTTACTTTACCACTTTGTTGGCGTGATAAATATGTATATTCATGCCAAATTACAGCTTTCTAGTACTAAGAGTCTATGAGCTAGACTGGGGTCAGACGGACGGACGGACAGACGGACAGACGGACAGACGGACAGACGGACAGACGGACAGACGGACAGACGGACAGACGGACAGACGGACAGACGGACAGACGGACAGACGGACAGACGGACAGACGGACAGACGGACATACGGACAGACGGACAGACGGACAGACGGACAGACGGACAGACGGACATGGCGAAACTATAAGGGTTCCTTGTTGACTACGGAACCTTAAAAAAGAAATAAATTAGTAAAATGTTTATTTCCAGCCAATTTTTTTTTCATTTGTTTTTCTTGATGTCAAAATGAGTGAATCTAATGCAGTGCAGTTGGCTTCGATCAACAGTACTAGGTGTTATTGTTGATCGAAGGCAGTTGGTTTAAGTTTCAATCCGGGAATTTTAATGTCAAAGATGCACCTCAGAACAAAATCGGCATATCAGTAGTTACGACATAGCTGAAGAACTGGAAATTGACCACAAAACACATTTGACCCATTTGAAAAAAGCTTCTTTTGGTGTACCTATAGGTACACCAAAAAACTCGATATTTATGTGCCACACGAGCTCACTGAAAGCAACTTAATGAACCGTTGTACTTATTTGCGATTCTTTATTAAGACGTAATGAAACTGAACCGTTTTTGAAGAGATTGATAACTGGTTATGAAAAGTGGATCACGTCCGACAAGAACGTGCGAAAAAGGTCGTGGTCAAAGGTCGGTCAGGCTTCACAAACTGTGCAGGCGCGGATCCAGGAGTTGGTTGAGGGGGGTTGGGCAAATTTGGTTCAGGGGGGGGCAATCTTAGCTCATTTTAGGTGTAAAATGATGAATGCAAAAAATTTGTAGGTAAAATTGTATGTCAGGGGGGCATCCGCCCCCATTGCCCCTTGTATCCACGCCTGAGACTGTGGCAAAAGCCGGGTCAACTCGCAATAAGGTGATGCTGTGTGTATGGTGGGATTGGAAAGGCATGTTCAATATGAGCTTTAAGGTCACAGCAGACTTATCAACTCGTAAACGGATTGTAAACGTATCAACTCGAGCGGTTCAGTATTCTTTGTATGAAACCCCATACTGCAACGCACACTAATCGGAATCGTACCGTAATCGCCTCGCCTCGGGACCAGGGACCGTACTCTGAAACGCTAATCCGAAACTTCGGTTAGCCCCGCCCCTTTCACTCGATTCTGTCCCGACTAGAGAGTGAGAGGGACGGGTATACCGAAGTTTCGGGTTTAGCGTTTCAGAGTAGGCCCTCTGCTCACGAACCGCTTTGCGCGTCGTCGCTCAACTTGCTATCCCCGCGCTTACCGCTAGTCGTCCACGCGCTCACGTCTCTCCGCCGGACAGAACAATCGATTCGGATCTCTACTGCCAATACGATAAGATTAAAGCAAGCAATTGAATGAAAGCGGCCGGTATTGATCAGTAAAAAGGGTCTTTCATCACGATAACGCTAGACCTACACACATCTTTGACCACTCAGGAGTTTGGCTGGGATGTGTTAGCTTAGTAAGGTGTTAGTGTGTAAAAAGTTTGGTGTTAATGCTTCCGACATACCTACCTATGTCCCTGACCTTGCACCTTCAGATTTCCACCTGTTTCGGTCGCTTCAGAATTCTTTAAACAGGTTAAGATCAAGAGAAGACTGCCAAAAGTACTTGTCGCAGTCCCAATTTCTACAGCAACGGGCTCATATATACCTACAAGATGGCAGAAAGTCATCGAATAAAATGGCACATAATTAAACAATGTAAATTAAATGTTAATAAACTTTGAAAAAAATGTCTTGAATTTTCATATAAGTAGGGCAGGCGTACCGGTTTTGGCCACTGTACCGGTTTTGGTCACTTTTCACTTTAAAGTTAGATAAATAGGAATTAAATAATTATTGCTTATATTTATTAATGGCGAATAAAAGATTGGACTTTTAGTTAATAATTACAGCACTTAGCTTTTTTTATGTAGTACGATATTTTAGAAATAAACACGTGTTATGTTTCAAAGTTAACATTTTGTAAAATTCTTAAGCAATATGTTAAGGGTAAAGGTTTTGTAAAATAATTTTTTTCTACAATAAAATTATTTTATGGTTATTTAATATTTTATATCATATTGGAATATGTTTCTTCTAGATGGATTAAGTGTTGTTTTTTCACTGTTTTTACAAAAAGTTGGGAAACAATAAGTGGCCAAAAGTGGGGCTAGAAATTTTAGCATTGTGCCACCTTTGGCCACTTTGGCATTAGTAGAAAGTTTCCAACCTATCATAAAGTTCATTTATTTTAAAAGACTCACAACTCACTTTCGTTAGCTAACGTACTAGAAAATTAGCGGATTGAGGCTAGTGTAGGCACTAGCCTACACTAGCCTCAATCCGCTAATTTTCTTTTAATCAAGTGATAAAGGTATACTTATAAAATTGTAGTAAGGAGCTAGCTGTGATTGAAATACTATTTCATGTAGTGTTTTAGTCCAGAACTCTAATAAGACATCAATTAAGCATAAACTCAACTTATAAATATAGTAATTTTATGAAAGTGGCCAAAACCAATGTAAACGGTGTATTTGGCCCCCTCCGCAGAATTTGTTCTAAATAAAAAAAACTATTGATTTTTTTTTACTTTGTAGATTGTACCCTTAAAGGTCGATAAATTATCTATAACTCTACATTATAAATTTTCTCTAAAATACTCAAGATCATTAAGCACTAAGCGGTTAAAAGTGAAAAAATCCTTAAAGTGGCCAAAACCGGTACGCCTGCCCTACCTACTTAAAACGCGAAGAAACTTTTTCCCCAACCTACAATCTTACTTTACGATTTATATCTAGGTAGGTACTCGCTTTATAGGCGTATGAATAATATTGAACCATTTACTTTCCAGAAACAAAGGACCACTACATTAGAAAGGGTATGCTGTATATTCCTCGTTGCGGTCCAGCTAAACACGACGCGCGTGTCCGCAAGCACGCAGTTCGCGTCGCATGTGAGCGTGAACACGCCAGCCAGAAGCTTCACTCATGGGGTGGGGGACCCCATCTCTACCCTCGCGAGGAGGTCGTATCCCGGCCAGAGGAACTTTGGCAACTATAGAAGTAAGGTTACCGTTTTTAGGGTTCCGTAGCCGAATGGCAAAAAACGGAACCCTTATAGATTCGTCATGTCTGTCTGTCTGTCTGTCTGTCTGTCTGTCTGTCTGTCTGTCTGTCTGTCTGTCTGTCTGTCCGTCCGTCCGTCCGTATGTCACAGCCAATTTATTCCAAAACTATAAAAACTACACAGTTGATACTTGGAAGGTAGATGTATTCCGTGAACCGATTTACGATTTTAATACAAAAATAAAAAATAAAAATAAATTAAGGGGGGCTCCCCATACATGGAACTGAAACTGAATTTTTTTTTTTTAATCAAACATATTCGTGTGGTGTGTCTATCTTTGAAAATAAAAACTCAATATTTTGAAAGATAGAGCATTCCAAAGTGGTAAAATGTGTGTCCCCCCCCCCCCCCCCCCCCCAACTTTTGAAGTAAAAGAGTGAAAAATCTAGAAAAAATATATGCTGTAGATTTTAATAAAAACCTTCAACGAAAATTGGTTTGAACGATATTTAGTAAGTACTTTTTGAGATATAACACATTTTCAAAAACCGCAAATGTTACTTTGTCATTCTTAAAAACACTATGAAAAACAAAGTTATATTTTGCTGACAAAAAATTATGGTGGAATTTTGGCAATGTATATAGGCAATCGGTATGTTAAGTGTGTACGGAACCCTTCATGGGCGAGTCCAACTCGCACTTGGCCGATTTTTTATTTTATTGATCTACTGTTTATAAAGCAGGAGCCCCAGGAAGGAGACCACGCTCTATACCATCATCCGTTATCGCAATATTTAGCTAAGTACCTAAGTAAATGTTAAAGCTATAGTACACTGCGTATAACGCCTTATTTTTTCTCGTTAAAGTTTAACAGCTCTCTACTAAGGCATCAGCCAAGCCGAACTATATTTCCTCCTCCTCTCACCAGCGACCTGCTGGAGTCTAGCAAGTCTAGTAGAGTAGCTACACCTTCATCCTAAAAAGCTGTTAGTTTGTTTATAAGCGTATATGTACTTAGTATCTACTTACTTATGTAACACGCGAGTTTGCGAACACGCAGTTCGCGTCGCCCATGAGCGTATACAAACACGCCCGCCCGCCAGAAAATTCACAGGGTAGCGGCGACCCCATCAACTACTAATAACTACTTATTATAGAAATAAAGTTACTATCTATATACTTATTTTGTTTTCGTTTTTATAAGGCTTTCTGATTTTTGAGCAGTGGATTTAAAAGAGCTTATTTATTAAGGCAAGTTGAAAAAAGATATGGTTTTTATTTACTGTTTGTTTTCGCAGGGCCACCATACGAGCAACCTCGAGGCGGGGGGTACCCGCGCGTGAGGCCCTCAATACCGTTCAACCATGAGGACGTAAGGCACGGAAACTCCTTGGGCGGTTCAGCTTGGCAGCAACTGTATAACAGTTATATGGGTATGGTATATTTTAACATAAGTCATAAGGACATTTTGAATTTGAATAGTAGTTATGTATGAACTTTTGAAAAACTTTGAATAACTTTCGCTCGGCGCGAAAGACTACAGCGCAGCCCGCGCCCCCCCGGTGGGTGGCTGTCGCGCGCTTCCGCCACTATAAGTACATTAGTAGGGTGAATCGCGCGGTCGGCCGCCGCCCCACTATTAGCCTTAGTACTATTAGGTATATATTCTGTGCTATTAGCACAGAATAATACTATTAGTCTAATAAGTAGCTATGTAGTCTAATACAAATTGTGGTCGCCACACCATCCATCCACGCCAGCCACCGTCCACACGTGTGCGGCGATAAACCCTAGGAAATGTAAAAAATCGCGGAGTGTCTGTCGTTGGCCACGAGAGAATTTAAAGTCAGGGTGGTCGATGTAGGTAAGATATATATAACGATCTGATCTTCTCCTTCTCATTTTCAGAAGTATCGATTCCTGTACTCCCGCCATCACCTTACAAAGTTGATTCCCCCGATCCGGAATCTCTTTGGCCGGAAGGTCTGTTCCTGCCACCAATCACACCGTCGCGCTTCGGACACTCCATAGCGCGATCTGACTACGGTAAGAAGCTCTGACAAGAAGCACTTTGCATCTTTATAGTGATCGGACGGAATGCATTTTCGTGTTCACTCATCTCCTTTTGATATGCAGGCCTCGCCTGCCTGACTATCTTCATCACGCTCTGTGGTACTAAAATCGGATATTAGAGTCAGAGTTCAAAACAATAAGTTTTTATAAGTACCTAATGGTGGATCCAAATAGCCCTGCAATACCGGCGCCTTCTCCGAGTTCTCGTCGTCGTAAGTCGTCCGGTACGCGGTCGCCATTCGAGAACCTTTCTGCCCCAACGGGTCCAACGGCCATCGGTTCTCCGTACTATGTGTCCTGCCCATTGCCACTTCAACTGAGCAATCCTTCGAGCGATGTCCGTTGTTTTAGTTCTTATGCGGACCTCATCAATTCTGATTCGATCGCGCAGGGAAATACCAAGCATCGCTCTCTCCATTGCACGCTGGATGTCCTTAAGCCTTATGAGACCCATAGTTAACGACCACGTCTCGCTCACATAGGTAGTTCATTACTGGCAACCACAGACATCTGGCAACACACACTGGTCAAAGTCTTTCATCTTGAAACATTGAGGTATTTCGGAGGCGAATATATGCCGAACCTTCCCGAACGCTGCCCATCCGAGTTGGATTCGACGAGAGATCTCTTTCCGAAAGTTGAACTTACCTACCTAACTGGACCGTCTGTCCCAGGTAAACATAGTGGTCAACAACTTCGAGTACCTATGATGTTCCCAACATTAACTGGAGCGGGTGCAACATGGGCATTGGATATGATTTTCGTCTTATCCATGTTCATTTTGAGACACACTCTTGGGAAGCAGTACCTACTGAGATTTTCAAGCATTGTGTGGTCTTCCAAGGTCTCAGCCATCAGAACTACATCATCAGCAAACCGCGTGTTAGGTACTAACCATTGATGTTAATGCCGCATCCTTTCTAGTCCAGAAACTTGAAAATATCCTCCAACGCAGCTGTGAACAGTTTCGAAGAGATGACGTCTCCCTATCTCACACATCGCTGTAGTTGGATAGGATTAGAGATCTGGTTCTGTAATCGGACCGTAATGGTGGCGTATGAGTACCTACTTCAGCACCTCGATGTATCTGTAGTCTATTCTATTTAGCACCTCTGGAGAGACTTCAGCACTGCCCTCGATCGAATCAAGGGCTTTCTCATAGTCCACGAACGCCAAGCAGTGGCAAGTTGTACTCTTAGGTCTTCTGTATTCATATTCATATTCGTTTATTTGCATCTTGTTGTATAAAAAGGTGTACATACATTTTAAGGTCACAAAAAAGAGCCCTGTAAGGGCACGGCAAAATACATAAGTAACTATAATACTTATTGACACAATTTTATATTGCAATAGGAGTGTAACACAAATTATTAAAATACCATCTTAAAATTAAACAATAATTTACAATATAGGTATGTACATACATTTTATTTATAGCTTTAATTTTCTAATTTATCATCTAAATATTCCTTTATAGAATAGTAAGCCTTTGCAAGAAGTACCTAGTTCATTTAAATTTTTATCAAATTCCTGGAGCGCTATTTTAAGGAGTTAGGCAAGTGATTATATAGCTTGACTGCCATATAGAAAGGCCCTTTCTTAAATAGTTCAAGTTGTGGTGTTAGCTGACTTATGTTATTAGCCCGGCGAGAAACATAGCGTCTAGGAAGGTCAGTTATTTTATGGAAATAACGTGGACTGGTGCGAACTAACCTGCAAAGCTCGTATATGTACAGACAGCTGACCGTGAGTGTCTTCAAGCTTACAAACCACGGCCTACACGACTCTTCGGGCGACAATTTGGCGATTACTCTGAGGCAGCGTTTTTGTAAAACGAATAGGACTGTATGCACATCAGTCGAGTTTCCCCAAAATACAATCCCAAACCTGATCCAGGCCGCAGCGTGTGCAAGGTATGCAGTCAACGCACACTGTGGATTTGTGATTTTTCGCAACTCATATAGGGCGTACGTAAAACTGCTAAGTTTACTCACAACTGCACTTACATGAGGTTTCCAAGAGAGAGTAGAATCCATGGTGATTCCGAGCAATGTAAATCTATCGACTACTTCTATTTTGTTTTGTTCAAAAATTATATTAAGTGGCAGTACTGATCTTTGGTGGGGTCTAAATTGAATTATTTTGGTTTTTTCTAAATTTAATACCAGCCCTATTTCACCGAGATGTTTTGCTATATTATTTATAGAAGATGTGATTTCATCATGTAATTTATTTATGTTTTTGTAGTTGCCAGATATAATGAGAGTAGCGTCATCAGCAAATTGTACAATTTTGTTTGGTGTGGCGTGAGGCAGATCATTTATATAAGCTAAAAACAGCAAACATCCGAGCACGCTCCCTTGTGGTATTGATCCGTTGACTGTATCAATTTCGGAAATAACATTTTCCAAAATACCTCCACTTGTGTGTGCAATTTGTACAGATTGCTTTCTGTCTTTTAAGTAAGACGTGAGCCACTGAATTGTATTTAACTTGCCACAGCGTATGTATGTGGGTCTAAGCAAGGACGTACCCAGGGGGGGTCCAGGGGGTCTGGACCCCCCCGAAAGTGTCCATAAAAGTAGCCTTTGTTCCTCTCCAGGCTACAAAGTATCTGTGTCCTAAATTTCAGCTAAATCCGTTCAGCCGTTTTGGCGTGATTGAGTAACAAACATCTAAACATCCAAACATCTAAACTTTCACATTTATAATATTAGTAGGAAGTAAGTAGGATAGGATTGATGGACAAGTGTCATTTTTACAGAAAACTTATAGTAGGGACGTTATCCCGCGGGTATGTGATATTTTTCCGGGATAAAAAGTAGCCTATGTTCCACTCCAGGCTACAAAGTATCTGTGTCCCAAATTTCAGCCAAATCCGTTTAGCCGTTTTGGTATGATTGAGCAACAAACATCCAAACTAACAACCTAAGTACCTACCACAGGTACCTACCTATTATTTCAAATTTTCAAGTAAGATTTCCCTTTTCCAGATGCAGAAAACGAGCCTCTCGACCCATACTTACTCGAGGGTTCAGAAGCGATAGCAGCCGTTACGAGAGCAAACCACCACGGCGAACTATACTTCCACGAGATCCCACACATCGAATCCTTGCTCGAAAACCAAGAGTTGAGGGCAAAAAACAAGCTCAAACCCCACCGGCTCGGCAGCATACGTCACACATGGCCATACTACAGACCGTAGCAATAAAACAAAGCCTTCATACAAAAAGAACAATGTATATTTATACAAAAAATATTGTTATATGTAAAAATACTCATAAAAGTCATAATTATTATACACTAATTGCATTTTCCCAATAAAACGTAGGTACCTCGGAAGTTGTTTCATTATCCTAAGTCAATACATTAAATATAGTTATTTTAAGTACTTAGGTACATGGAATGTAGGCTTCAAACATAAAAGTTAAAGATGTCTTACGTCTGAATACTTGAAAACAACTCAACTTTGGGAGCGTCTCAAACATGATGCCGATGCCGTCTCTTACATACCCTTGACATTAAATGCGATAGAGCGATGTTTGAGACTTCAAATAAATCTCAAAGCTATAGCGTTTGAGTATTCAGACGTTGGAATATCAAATTAAGTTGCGAGTTTATTGGTGCACTACCTGCCTACAAAATTGTCTACACTCAAGAGTTTATTGTCTTACTAAAAACAAAAATTAGGATTTTAACATCAATCCTTCACATAAATCGTACTTCCGATTCATTTAAAACATTTTATATCCTGAACCGCCATAGCTATAAACTGCTCATCTTCCACCAGAGCATTTTGAAGTGCTTCACTAATACCGAAAATATTCTTAACTACTATGGACAAAATATAACTTTGAGCTAGTTTATTTATAGAGAAACATTTTATGTAACAAAGATATGATTTTATTATAAGTAACTATATAAATTTATCTAAAAATATATCTATCGCACCTCACGCAATAACTAACACAATATTCATTCATACTAAGGCCAAAGTTGTCTTAATATATAGCAACCATTATGAACACAATCTTATAAAATAGCCATTATAATTTATTAATTCAGTTGTTACTGAAACCACAGATTACTTAATAGTTACAACGTCTGAAACTAACTTTTTTATCAATGAACAAAAAACAACAAGCAAAAAATGACCACTCATAACTATCTATGATCTGAGGGTAATTTTGATGACTTTTTTTGATATTTATAACGAACGGGTTAAGTACTAAATGAGCAGGAAATTAAACAAAAATAAATGTATCACAAGTAAAATACAAATAGTAATATTGATAGAGAGTATTTTCATATAACTTCTAGCTGAGATTACTAGCTCTTATATAAATTGCAAATATTTAATAATTTTAATAAACTTTAATATCAATAATGGCAGTGATGATAGGAAATTGGTAACAATATAAATTATTGCAGTACTTTTACTGTCAATATTATCAGTTTATAATAACATCAATACTAAAATAATTCTAATGTATGTTAGAAAATACTTAGAAGGACTGATCAATCTCCATTCTTTTCTTCATGCATATAAGTTACATAAGACCTTTTAAATCAGGAAATGGAGAAGGACCATAAAATCACATTTAATATAAGTCAATTAACATTTAATGTACATACCCTTAAGATCATAATATTACCTATAAAATATTATATACCCCTACGAGCAAAGGTATTAAAGTGGCTATATGGTAGTTTGAGATTCTTACAGCAGAGTTACATAAATCGCCGTTGCAGAAGCACATGTAAACTTTCTTGTGATTCCACATTGTGTATGCACACCTCTCTTCATCGTCACTTGGAGCGCGCTGCAGGCACATCCTTTGAGTTGCAGCACCATAATCTGATAATTTAGAAATAAATAAACATTATTTCACAAGGATGAAACACAAATGAAAGCACTCAGATTATTTAGAAATTTGGTATTCTTTGAATTTGGTTATGTATGACTGGAATTAAAAACAAACAAAGTAATCAGACCTAAATGATCTATGTATATTTGTAATTGAATATGCTGATCTTATGAGACAACAAAATCTTATACTTCAACAACCATGCAAGAAATATTATCATGTTTATTTATTATCTTTCATTTCTTCATTTGTATTCTGTACTCCACACTGACAGCAAAATAATAAAACTATTTGCTATTTCCAATAATATCCCTTTCTCAACAAAATTTGAATATAAGCAACTTTTACCATCAGTCCTAAATGCTCCAGTAGTTCCTTCAATTAGTTTTCCACACCATCCTGACGGGCAGGCCACTACATGGATACCAGCAACCGCATCTGGCTCCGTCACATTAAATGGAAAGGGGTCCCCGCAAGTTCCAAGCTCACCACGAGAACGACATCTTAAACATCTCTTATTCAAACCTGGAAAGAGTAAAACCAATAAAAAGGACCAACATGTTAGTGAGTTGTACATAAAATACATGTAGATTAGTATAATTACAACAATCCAAGCTATTCTATTGATTAACTAAATCATTATTATCTCATTTGGAGTATTAACACTAATAAAAGACGCATAATGCTATGCAATACTACTGTAGATAGGATTTTCATTGTTATTGATAAGAGCATACTACATAGTTTGACTAAATTATAAAAAAAACAGTATAACCAGGGTAAGGACGATCCGGTCCAATATTTTCTCAGAAGACGGAAGCTGCTGTTTTGATTTAGACGGATAGATGTGGGAATACGTTTATCCACTGCGTCTGAACCCTGTGAGCCATTTCATACTAGAGGTTGAGTGTGTGAGTGAAACAGTTAATATGGATTCTACGCTCACACTTCGGACCAAGTTCGGATCCGGATCCGATGTAGCGGTACATTTGATCTAGCCAAATTCCTGAAGCCCGTCAAAAAAAAGGATGACGGAAATTGAAAGCCGGGGCTCGAGTGGACAGACGGTCAATACAAGTATATAAACCGCTTCTTGGGTCCGTCTAGACGGATCCGGCGAGACGGTAGTCGTGGACAAACGGCCTAAGGGTGTTTAAGAAAAACAAAAATGTTCTAATGAATGTTATGAATGCTCTTTATTTTGGGGTTTTGCACAACACCAGCATAGCTTTACCAACATTACAAACATTTTGAAACGATTATTAATAATAATAACTTATGGGAAGTTGAGATAGCTTTTCGAATAAGATTTAAGCATTTTTTATAATTCAATAGATCAAACAAAACAATCTAGAAATCCACCATTAGTACTTGAAACTTGAAAGCCACTCTCACTTTACCTTGAAACTCTTGAAGGTACCTATATCCGTGTCAATAAGTTTGTGTCAATAACTTTTCGTACTTACCGTATGCTTCAAAACAAAGAAATCCAAGGATAATACACATAACAGTGCTATATTTTCTATTCATTTTTACTGCTTAAATGACTTTAAATTACTTTCACAATCACTTTTAAAACTTTTCACCACTTAATTATATTTTTGATGTGATGTGTCAATGTCAAGTGTCAAGTTGTCTTGATTGTCATTGTCATGTCAACTCGAGTTAGGGTGGTATTCCACTTATCAAATATTTTATCCAATCTTTTATCAAATATTGGATCCAAGAAATTGGATCCACCCTTAGAACTATGGTAATAAGGGGTATTCATTTGATCAAATGCAATATTGGACAAAGATCTTTGATAAATGGAATACCTCCCTTAGGGCCGGTATACACATGCTACTAAAAGAGCATGCTTTTGTGCTACTAGGTAGTATGCTCTTTTAAAACAATGCATTTCGAGTGTTTAACTAGCATGCTCTTTTCGTATACACGTGCTTACGTAGCATCTGCTCGAAACTAGCAACCTTCTGTGCTACTAAATATTTGTGCATACAAGTTATTAACAAGCTTAAATTTATCAGGTATTTAGATACAATTAATACTTTTTTGTTTCTTGTTGTTCACTGGTGAACAAGTGATTTCACTAGATGAGTTTAGTTACATAAAATCAAACTAAATCGAGATTGACTGCGAGTCAATCGCGATGTCGTAATTAGCTGCGAGCTAATTGAGCGGTGTTTTGCAGAAAACGACCAACGCCAAAAACACAGTTTCGAGATGTAAGCAGTTTAAGGTTTTTTTGTTCATGCTCGAAATTTATTGTAAGAATTGTTATAAATTGGATCAAAATTGTTAAAATGCTATCTTAGCTATTAAGTAAACTATTTTTTAATACTGTAATAATTTGATAAACTATAGAAATATCGCATTTATTTATGGTTGTTTTCAACTAATTTACTGTTTCTTGCATTTACATTTTCGCAGAATGAGACCAAATGGGATGGTCTCGTTTTGCATAATAAAATTTCAAAGATCAGAAATAAACTGAATGATACCAGTTCAATTGTTATATTTTGAAAAATATATTATTAATCTTGAAATGATTAAATTATTCAGTTTCTAATATCAATCGATCTAATATCCAGTTCGGGAATATTGTAGCCCTCAACAAGTTCATTGGAATCAGTGCCTGCATGAAGATTTAAATAGATTTCTTGGCAATCCGTAGGTATCATCATCATCATATCAGCCGAACGACGCCCACTGCTGGGCATAGGCCTCCCCCAAGATCTTCACAACGTTCGGTCTTGCGCTGCCCGCGTCCAGCGGCTTTCCGTGACCTTGACTAGATCGCCGGTCCACCATGTAGGGGGCCTGCCCACGGAGCGTCTCGTCTGGAAAACGGTCGCCATTCGAGAACCTTTCCGATCGGTTCTCCACGCTACCTATGTGTCTCGCCCACTGCCACTTCAACGATGCAATCCTTCGAGCAATGTCGGTTGTTTTAGTTCTCCAGCGGATCTCATCATTTCTGATTCGGTCGAACAGTGAAATACCAAGCATCGGTCTCTCCATTGTTCGCTGGGTGACCTTAAGCCTTCTTATGAGACCCATAGTAAAAGACCACTCTTCTATAGGTCATTACTGGCAACACACACTTGTCAAAGACTTTGAGGTATTTCAGCCGCGAATATATGCAGGAGCTTCCCGAACGCTGCCCAATCGAGCTGGATTCGACGAGTGATCTCTTTCTCGAAGCTGGACTTACCTAATTGGACCGTCTGTCCCAGGTAAACATAGTGGTCAACAACTTCGAGTGTATTGTATCTAACATTAACTGGAGCGGTTACAACATGGGCATTGGACATGATTTTCGTCTTATCTATGTTCATCTTAAGACACACTTTTTGAGAAGGTTTACTGAGATCTTCGAGCATTGTGTTCAGGTCTTCTAAAGACCCAGCCATAAGAAGTACATAATCGGCAAACCGTAGGTGTATTAGGTACTCGACGTTGATGTTGATGCCGCATCCTTTCCAGTCCAGACGCTTAAAAATATCCTCCAAAGCAGCAGTGAACACTTTCGGAGAAATAACGTCTCCCCGTCTCACACCTCGATGTAGTTAGATAGGATTAGAGCTCTGGTTCTGTAATCGGATAGACGTGGTGGCGTTTTGGTATAAGTACCTTAGCACCTCATTGTACCTGTAGTCTGTTTGGCACTTCTAGAGAGACTGCAGCACGACCCGTCTCAATCGAATCAAAGGCTTTCTCATAGTTAACAAATGCCAAGCAAAGTGGCAAGTTGTACTCTTCGGTCTTCTGTATAACTAGCCGCAGTATATGAGTGTGGTCTATGGTACTATATACTTTCCAGAACCCGGCTTGTTCGGTAGGTTGGAAGTCGTCGAACCTGCGATTTGCAATGACTCTCGAAAACAACTTATAGTTATGGCTCAGAAGTGAGATAGGTTTGTAGTTCTTCAAGATTCTTATCACCTTTCTTGAAAAAAAATACATTACATCGTTTCTGCCCCATGCCTTTGGCGTTTAGCCCTCGAGGATGACTGAATTGAAAAGCTTCTGGAGAACCTTAAGTATCGGCTTTCCATCCGCACTCAGAAGCTCTGTTGTGATTCCGTCATCGCCCGCAGCCTTGTTGTTTTTAAGCTGCCTGAGAGCCATTCTAATCTCGTAAAGGCTGATGTTCAGGATATCTTCTGTGTCGGGTAAGCTTGGGTCTAGTTGTTGAACACCTGTTGAAAGCAAGACTAAAGCTTGCTTTCAACAGGTGTTTGCGTGGAATATAAATGTCCATAGAAACTCTCAATCTCCCTCAGGATTTTAGGTGTTGACGGAATGATGCTACCTTCCTCAGTTTTCAGTCTCGTTGCGAGCTTTTGTTCCGCTCAATATCAAGTATCAGATACTAAAGTAGACAACTACAAAAAATCTCTTAGTTCGGTGTGCCTCCTAGCATAGGCCTTCTCCAACGACTTCCATTGTTGCCTGTCTTGGGCAACCCTTCTCCAGTTAGGACCTGCTGTCAACTTTAGGTCATCTTCCCACCTCGTATGTTGTCAAAGACTTAGATATCTGTATATTGAGCTTCCAATAACGATGAGCATCCGCTGAGTTCTGTAGTTTCATTTCGTGTCTCTGATTCATGAGTTAGAGAGCATGGCTAGAGAGTTTCTTTAATTTGGGACGGTGGGTTTCAAAGTACTTTGACCCTACCTTACGGACAGTATTCACAACCATATTATATAGATCGCTCACATCGATGCTGTTCTCAGATTTTTCAAGCTTGACGTTGATATTCAATGTGCCTCTGACCATACGGTGATCGCTTACTTTCATAACAGCGTTGATCATAACGACATCATTGAATTAAAATCAATCTCTTTTTTACTTTTTTACTTCACCGTCCGGACTGATCCAGGTCAATTTGCCGCTTACGGGCTTTCTGAAGAAGGAGTTCATCATAATATAGAGGTTCTCCCTCTCCATAAAGTCTTCTAGCATCTGGCCTTTTTCAATCCAAATTGCCCCGCTATCAACTCATCACCGCAGCGTTGCCCTAACTTCGCATTGAAATCTCCCATCACAACCGTGTAGTGGGTTTCATAGCTATGTATTGGCTTTAGAGATCTCCTCATACATAGCCTCCACTTTGACATCGTCGTGTTGAGGTCAGAGCGTAGACCTGATGACATTCAGCGAATACCGTTTCGATATGCTGAGTATCAGGCACGCTACCCTGCTCGACACACTTCCGATGGTAATCACGTTGTTGACAAGGGACTTGTGGACAATGAACCTGACACCACCAATGGACTGTTGGTCGCCCCTCCGGTGGTATAGTTAGTTACCGGATTGCAGGATAATCGAGGCCTCCTCCTCTCTGCGGACTTCAGATAACCCAATGATATCCCAATGTAACTAAGGTACTAATTGCCTCTTCCAACTCCACGAGTTTCGCTTCGAGCCTCAATGTGCGCATGTTGTAGGTTGCCAGATCGAGTCATCGGTGTTGGTAGCCGGATCCTACCCGGGGATTATTACACCCCCTGCCCCACCGTTACCATAGCTTATTAAGCAGTTTTCCCTCTGTCGCCTTTTACGACACTCACGGGAAGAGAGGGGGTGCTATTATTTTTATGTGCCGGCACTATACGCCACTATCCGTTGGTATAACTGGTAGTAAATAACTAAAATAGACCACACCGAATCTCGGTCTCAATCTAAAAATGATTATGAATTTTGCAGGAAGCGACCACTGCAATGGTCGTTTTCTGCAAATTAGTAATTTAGCAGTTTTGGATCATATGTATTTGCTGAAAGCAGCCAAGTCAGTTGGTCGCTTTCTGTTTTTTAAAGAATCTGCTTAAACTTGAATTTTAGTACATCAATGGTCTGGGCTTGGTCGCGTTTAACATATAAATGTGCGATACTGGTGTATGGTCTCATTTGACAAATTATTATCTCGAGTTTGACAAGTGCTAGGAGTTCGCATGTTTTTGGACATTGTAGATCAAAATAAATCTTAAGCAATGGATATCATAACTCATTTTAGCAAAAATGGCCGTTGGTCGCTTTCTGCAAAACACCGCTCAATTATGGGTCATATTTATGACATGAAGTAGAATCTACCCGCGTTCTAGGATAGACGCATGTTACATAAATAACAGTTTATTTAGTTACATAAAATCAAACTAAATCGAGATTGACTGCGAGTCAATCGCGATGTCGTAATTAGCTGCGAGCTAATTATGGGTCATATTTATGACATGAAGTAGAATCTACCCGCGTTCTAGGATAGACGCATGTTACATAAATAACAGTTTATTTAGTTACATAAAATCAAACTAAATCGAGATTGACTGCGAGTCAATCGCGATATCGTAAATAGCTGCGAGCTAATTATGGGTCATATATTATGACATGAAGTAGAATCTACCCGCGTTCTAGGATATACGCATGTTATCTACACTTTATTTAGTTACATAAAATCAAACTAAATCTATATTGACTGCGGGTCAATCGCGATATCGTAATTAGCTGCGGGCTAATTATGTGACATATATTATGACATGAAGTAAAATCTACCTGCGTTCTAGGATAGGCGCACGTTATCTACAGTTCATTAAGTTACATAAAATCAAACTAAGTCGCAATTGACTGGGGGTCAACCGCGATATCGTAATTAGCTGCGGGCTAATTATGGGTCACATATTATGACATAAAGTAGAATCTACCTGCATTCTAGGATAGATGCTTGTTATCTATAGTTTATTGTCTGCGGGACAATATAAATTATTAAGCCATAATAACTTTAACTTTAACTAATAGGATTCTTTGAATTTTATTTTTTACATTCTACCCTCATGTTGTTTTTTTTTGGCAAAAAAGAGTATGTTTGTTTTGAATACAATAAATATCATACAAAACGATGCGGGACTTTATCGAACAATCTTTGGAAATATCCATCCAACAAACCTTGGATGCCGCAGTATCGCAAACAAACGGCTCACTCAAGAAATTACATCGATAACTTTCGATCCACAATAATATTGTCAGCGTTGAGGGCGTCTACGTCCGATACGCCTGATTTTGGAGATGCCATTCAGCTTAGCTAATTTTACACCTTTATGAAAAATAGGTCTACCAAAAGATCAGAACAAGAACTTGACAAAGGTACTTGATACCAAATAATTGTTGAATGTTGCACGCACCTTAATTAAACGCAGCGATTGCTGCCGCAGTTTCTGACGTCGTCGTCGTGAGGGGGACGCTACAAAATGTTTCTTCGTTTTCAACAACAACTCGTTATGGGTACCTAAAACTAAAAGAGTATTTGCTGGATAACAGTTTTTATAGTCTAAAAGAGTTTTTGAAAAATGTTAAGAGTTGTTTTTAGATGACCTGCCAGTTATTTTTAATTAATTATGTTTCTTTATTTTTATTTTTACTGTTATTCTCTTCTTAACTTATTAGACCTACTATAGTTGCTGTGCCCTTGCAGGGTCGTGTTTGTTTCTTTTATTTTTAATAACATCTACTGTACAAACATGGTATGCAATAAAGAACTTGAGAACCTCGACAATAGGTAAATAGAGCAATGGACACACTGCTCTCCTCAGACGATAAGATACAATCTCTTTAGTATCTAAGCGACGACTGTCGCATTTTGGTATTGATTTACACCATTTCCTAACGAAAGATAGGATTAAACATTACATCTAGTTTAGAAAATAATTTCCTGCACGTCCTACAAGACTCCGATAGATATGACTCTTTATTGGGTAATACATCATCCGAAAATATAAAAGCCAGTAAGGCAATCGATCGACAAGGTTCACAGATTTGGAAAACATTCACAATTCAGAAAGCTTCTGCAGTTCAGTCCACAGTCATTCGTCCTGCCCATCAGGGTAACCGGTCAGGACCTCCTCGGTACCCGTGAAACAGGGGGGCGGCGGGGAGGTCTAACCACAGGACAGGACAGAGGCTAGCGCCGCCACCGCGACGAACCTACCCTCAGCCTGCTTCGTCTCATGCGAAGAACTAAAGTCTGTTCGAATCCAATTTGGAAAAAATGTAAACAAACCTGTTCCATTAAAAATTCTCACACTTTCGGCCACTAAATGGATTTAAAAACACATTCATTAGTAATTAGAAGGTTTCAACTTATATCTCACTAATTTGTTCCAAAGATCGGAGAATGTTTATTATTTTTAAAATTTATTTGAAAATTTTAAGAAGAAAAGTGAGGTTATTTATCCAAGCAAAAAGCTTGTATTATCTGTGATCGCCATGGTGATCGCATAGTGCTTGACGTAATGTCTATCAGATAATTCAATTATTAGTTCAACTATATCGATTAATAATCGATGTTATGTTATCGAAGATAAAATATCTCTGTCTTATAGGAAAAATGTGATAGTAAAAAACCACGAGCCCTATAAGTAGCTTTCAGGCGGGATTCGAACCCGCGCCTCCGGGAATCCGGCCCGATGCTCTGACCAACTAAGCTACCGAAAGGACTACACGACTCGTCGAATTTTGCCATCACTTGTTACGCTGTAGGCCAGCGTTGTTTCATCAATGTGAGGAAACGCTCGCATCCGAAAGAAACATTTTTACAAATGTTTAACAGTCGATTAAGATGAAACAGCCATTAAATAAGATTTTAAATTATTTTTATGCACTCACAATGCAATTTTTGTAAGTATAGGAAAAATGTGATAGTAAAAAGTTTTTCCTATACTTACAAAAATTGCATTGTGAGTGCATAAAAATAATTTAAAATCTTATCTCTGTCTTAATAAAAATTATCACAAAAATCACAAATATTAAAAAAGTATATTCTCGGGTCCGTTAGGGCTGGGACTACAGTCAGGGTTGCCAACTCAATACCACAAATTGGTGCTAAACGTCATCTAAAATAGTGCTAGATAAGTATGGATTTCCAAGGTCACTAGCTTCTGCAACATATTGCAATATGCAGATGACATAGCTCTGTATGTTTCATCCAAGGATCTTGAACAGGCTAATTCCAGTATAAACTCTGCCTTATACTATTTGGATAACTGGCTATCTGACCATGGCTTATCCCTTTCTCCGGAAAAATCGAAAGCCGTAGTCTTCACTCGTAAAAGGTCGACACCCTGCCCTGATATATCTATAGATGGGCAGCCAGTTGAAGTGGTGAGTCATTGCAAATTTTTGGGTGTAGTATTTGACTCAAGACTGTCTGGCGTGCAGCACTTAAACCATGTCTGCAAAAAAGCAGAAAAAAATATCAACATCCTTAGGTCACTATCAGGCGTACATTGGGGGTCTCACCCAAAAAGTCAAAAGCTATTATATAATGCGGTTGTTCGAAGTCACTTTGACTATGCAAGCTTTATCCTAGAACCATGCAACAAGTCTGCTTTAAAAAAACTAACTTTACTTCAGTCAAAGTGCCTTCGAATTATTGTCGGTGCTATGCGCTCATCCCCGATAAACGCCCTCCAAGTGGAATGTCTTGAACCCCCTCTGAATCTCAGACGACAGATGATGTGCGACCGATACTTCTTGAACATTTCACAGTACTCAAACCACCCCCTCTTAGATAAAATAGAAAAACTAAGCAGATCAGTAGATACATCTTCGTATTGGAGGCATAAAGAAACACCCCCCTTAGTCATAACTTTTAAGGATCTGTCCTCCCTCTCGTCTCCAATTTTGAAATTATCTCGAAATGCTCTTTATGAAGTTCCTTTTGAGGCTTTAATTTTCCAGCCTCCCATTAAATTAGACTTTGGCATTTCAAAAAACACTCCGGATACAAATAGCACTTTCCAGACTATGTTAAATAAGGATTGGCAAGATTGGTTTTACTTATATACAGATGCTTCAAAATTGGAAGATGATGGAAACGTTGGTATAGCAGTTTGGTTGCCTAGTCAAACTGCTGATAAGCATAGTGTCATTCTAAGCTTTAAATGTCCCTCTCTACTCACCGTTAATACAGGAGAAGCTTTAGCAATACTCGAAGCCGTTTTATATGTCAAGTCCCATACTTTAAATAAATCCATAATTTTTTCCGACTGTCTAAGCTGTCTTCAGGACATTGCCAAACCTCCATTCCACTCTAGACACAATTTTCACATTATCCTAAAAATAAGAGAGGCCCTTTTGGAATGCTCCAAATTAAATATTGAGGTAATTCTGGCATGGATTCCAGGCCACAAAGGCATTGAAGGCAACGAAGCTGCGGACATGTGCGCTAAATCAGCCATAATGGCTGGAATTGACTACCATAATCAATGTTACGCCCGTGACTTGCGAGGTAGGACTAAATCTAAAATGATGGAGACCTGGACCGATCTATACAAAACATCTATTCTGTCAAAAGGTAAACATTATGGTAGGATACAACCGGACATTCCACCCAAACCCTGGTTCTTCCGGCATAAACATATTCCAAAAAAAAATCACATCTACTGTATGCCGATTAAGATTGGGCCATGTGTGCACCCCTGTATTTCTGGCTAAAATAAGAATAAAGGACAGCTCTCTCTGCGAATGTGGTTTGGATGAAGGGACCTTAGAACACATTTTTTTCTATTGTCCGAAAATTTCCACTCCTCTTTATAGTATTTTGAATAAAACTGTATGTCGCCCTATAAATATAAACTATCTACTGTCACTAGCTCACTCCCCTGCCATATATATTTTGTGCAAATTTATAAAACAAAATAACATAACACTGTAATGTAGGTATTGGGTATTAAGTTTACTTGCGTCCCCCTGTTTTGTTTGCTTGCTATATCTAAATATATGATATCTATGTATTTTAGTGTTGTGGTGTCTTGTGTTGTATAAGCGTTTGTCCTGCCCCCTTGTTACAGATGCTCATGGATAGTTAAAAACGACAGTCAGAACCGTACCACTGTCATCAAAACCGTCATTCTATTCTAGCAGAACACGCACATTGTCTCTTTAAACTCGGACATTGGCAGAATCGTCGCGTAAAGAGACGCAGCCATCTACAACCAAAAATTGATTGATTGATGGATTTCCAAAAATAGTGCTAGATTATTTTTAAAAATCATAAAAATATATAAAAAAATATTTTTTATTGTGAATGACGCTTATTTCGATTATTTTTGCATTCATTTTTGTTTTGCAAAATATACACATTGCTTTCAAGCTATTACCGAGTGGTCTATCCATGAAGCTCGATTTAACACTGAGGTAACTGGAGTTCTCACCCTGAATAAAAAAGTGCCCAGCAAATTTGACATTTATGTATGTAGTGGCTGTCAGTTGTCTCATATGACCATACGTATTTTTTTAAAGTGTAGGTGAGACGGAAGACAACCACTGTGTATTTTTTGGTGACAAAAAAGTGTTAGTACTGCACTCTCCAGTTACCTCAGTATTAAGTCGAGCTTCAAGACCAAAGAGTATAACTTGCCACTATGCTTGGCGTTCGTGGACTATGAGAAAGCCTTTGATTCGATCGAGACCTGGGCATTGCTGCAGTCTCTCCAGAGGTGCCAAATAGACTACAGGTACATCGAGGTGCTGAGGACCGACGATCTGGTCAAGGTCGCGGGAAGCCGGCAGGATGCGGGCAGCGCAGGACCGATCGTTGTAGAGATCCTTGGGGGAGGCCTATGCCCAGCAGTGGGCGTCGCACGGCTAAAATGATGATGATGATGATGATTATGTACCGGGTTCTTTAATTTGTTTTAATATTTATGATAAATTTGTGATGGACAGTAACCTTACATAATATATATTATGTTAAAGTCACTCTTCAATTTGTTATGTGATGATGATGATGTGTTTGTGTGAAATTAAAAAAATTCCGCCTGAAAGCTACTTATAGGGCTCGTGGTTTTTTACTAAGTATTACATTTTTCGTATACTTACAAAATTGCATTGTGAATGCATAAAAATAATTAAAAATCTTAATTTTTACTCGGTTCAATATAAGCCTTTTATTTCTCTATAATCGCGATGAACACCGTCATCTCTCGAGGCTTGAGAAGTAATAAACTAAAAACTCTTTACTAACGCGAAGCTCCAACATAATAGCATTCAATTAATCGAATCGAAGCAATCAAATTATTTATCGATTTATAAATGGTATAATTTTTACCACATCACTAAATAGTCTATGGTCAGAATAATGGCGTCTTTGTTTACATTTTTTCCAAATTGGATTCGAACAGACTATACAATCAACCCAGGCCCCGTGCACGGCCACAATAACAAAGGTACACGCTGGCAGAATTCAATACTTTTATGATTGTTGGTTTCATATAACATACAACAAAACTGTACTATCATGGATCCAAAACGGATATTATATTCCCTTTTGTACGGAAGTGACAGTCCGTCGTGCTTTAATCTAAATTTACCCCCGAAGAAAGTCACGAGATGGTCCAAGCTATAAATAAATAAATTGAATTGGAGCAATTTCACAATATTCCCCGGTAATTGACCAGTTCATATCAAGAACTTTCCTTGCACCTAAGTCTAATGGTGTTAAACGCTTTGTCTTAAATCTTAAATGATTAAATAAATTTATTGAGAAGAAAAACTAATTTAGAATGGAAGACTATAGAACCTCTCCTTAACTTATACCACTAGGTAGTTTTTGTTTGTAGGTCCAGTAGTCGGAGCGTGCAGAGGGTGGTTTTGGCTTGGAAATGAAATCTCGCACAACGGTTAATATACTCAATATATTAAACATAAAAATGTCGTCTGATTATAAAGATTCATGCGGATAAAATTATACAGGAAAAACACAGGTGACGGCCATGAGGCCATGACAGAAGATGTCAGATCAATGACAGCGCGATTGACTTATCTAACTTTTCTCATAAAAGTTATGCAAAGGCAACCACGACATACTGCCTAGTATTCACAGTATATAGTGTACTTAAAGCTAATTTAACACTTCCCCTTACACTATATACTACAGGCATCAAACATATACCTATGACTCTACATTACAAGTACAAGAGCATATACACTAAGTTAAGAAAAATTTTAAAAACATTTTACAAACTTCTATCCAGTAACTTAAAACTCAGTACCACTTACATAGGCATCACATTCAAACCCTTCATGAAACCATGATGTTTTGTTGAAGACAAAGCCTTGGTTAAGATATCAGCTATCATACAATCAGTCTGCAAGTAAGTCACAGTAATTAAACCTCTACTTATCAAATCTTTTACAAAATGATGCCGAATATCTATGTGCTTTGTCCTCTTATGACACTCTTTTGAATCTAAAAGCCTAATAGCACTCATATTATCATTTCTTAATTTACATTGAAGCCGGCATCCTGTCAATTCCTTCCAAAAATTACACATAAACAGGATGTCTTTACAACAGTCACTGATAGCCAGATATTCCGCCTCAGTGCTGGATAAAGCGACGCAGCGTTGTTTTCTACATTCCCAGTTAATAGTATTGCTGCCTAGTCTCAACACAAAACCACTAAAAGATTTCCTGTCAATAGGGTCATTCGCCCAGTCTGCGTCTGCAAAAGCTTCTAAACAAAAAATATTATTTTCAGACCTTTTGAAAACTAATCCATAGTGCATTGTTTTCTTCAAATAGCGAAGTACCCTTTTGGCAGCTACCCAATAACATTTATTAAAATTATTATTAAATTGACTCAACAAACTACAACTATAAGCAATGTCAGGTCGTGTACACACACATAAATACATTAATGAGCCAATTAATTCTCTATAATGAAACTCTGTCAAACAAGTATCATTACTATTTTCATTATTAAATTTTTCATTCACAACCATAGGTGTAGATACCTCTTTAGCATCTAACATATCAAATCTAGTCAATAACCTTTTAATATACTCGGTCTGTTTTAAAATTAAAACACCCTTTGACCTATCTCTTTGAACATTCATTCCTAAGCAGTTCTTTATTTCACCTAAGTTTTTAACACAATAGTTTTTGGACAATAGATCAATTAAACATTCTTTTTCTTTCAAATTGTTTGTGAAAATAAAAAAAATCATCGACATAGACCGCTAAGATTGTTAAGTTAATATTATTATTACCTTTCTTAACATATACACAGGGTTCACATTTTGTTTGAGAGTAACCATGCTTGACCAACAAATTATTAATTGTCATGTTCCAAACTCTACTCGCTTGTTTTAAACCATAAATACTTTTTCTCAATAAGCAAACTTTGTTTCTGTCAACAACAAAACCAGGAGGCTGCTCCATATATATCTCTTCCTCTAAAGTACCATTTAAGAAAGCTGTTGTAATATCTACATGATTAATATCCATATTTAATTCATTAGCTAGGTTGAAAAGAACACGCATTGTGGAATGCCGTACAACGGGGGCAAAAGTTTTGTCATAATCCACCCCAGGTTCCTGACTAAACCCGCGAGCTACTAAACGAGCCTTAAATTTATCAAAGCATCCTGAAGTGTCTTGTTTGACTTTATACACCCACTTACACTTAATGATATTCCTATCAACTGGCCTGTCCACCAATGTCCATACACCATTCTTAGTAAGAGATTGATACTCTATGTTCATAGCATCCTCCCATTCTAACTTAATAGTACTAGCCAATGCATCTTCATAGGATTGAGGTTCATAAAAAAGGTAAGCTTGAGAAAAAAGTGACAGATGATAATCATCAAACTTTTTGGGTACAGTACCTCTTGTAGATCTCACGGGACGCGGCGAACACCGTGGCTCCGGCGCCGTCATCGTGATGTCAACCTCCGTGTCCTCAGAATCACTACATGACATAAATTCGATTGGACTCTCAAAATGCAAACTTGTGTCACCAATAGTGTCGCATGACGTTTCACTATGTGAACTGTCACACAACGCTTGTGTTGGCTGCTCACATCCAGATGGCTGCTCACACACAGGTGGCTGCTCATGCTCATACAGAGGTGGCTGCTCACACACAGGAGGAGACTCTCTCTCGCTGGGGGCCTTAGTTCCAGAAGAGGGCTCCGTCACTGGAATTGCAGAAAAATATTCACAATTATTATTTAATTCACTAGAATAATTATTAGAAACATTGTTCAATTTATTCGAAATTAATTCATTATTATGCAAATTATTATTTAATTTATTTTCATTGCTATCATAGATTTTATCAATTTTATTTATGTCACTGTCAAATTCAATAAAATGCACATTTCTCGAATTCAAAACCCTTTTAGGATTACTAGGATCTATTAATCTATAACCTTTTAAATGTTCACAGTATCCTACAAATATGTACTCCTTAGACTTTGCATCTAGCTTGCGACGGTGACAATCTGGCACAAGAGCAAAAGCTCGGCACCCAAAGACCCTCAAGTGACTAAGGTCCACTTTGTGACCCGTCCATAATTCCTCCAGAGTGACATCAGGCACTGCAGCTGTAGGGGACCTGTTTTTCAAATATATCGCCGTCATAACGGCCTCGCCCCAATAGCGCCTGCCCAGCTTAGCGTCAACAAGCATACATCTTGCTTTTTCTATTAGAGTCCTATTCAACCGTTCCGCAACGCCATTTTGTTGTGGACTGTAGGGCATAGTTACCTGATGGATAATACCTTGACTAGACAAATAATTGGTGAATTGAGCACTGCAATATTCACCCCCTCCATCAGACCTTAAACATTTCACTGATAAACCCAACTGCTTTTCAACTAGATCCTTAAACTTGATAAACATAAACATAACCTCACTTTTATTCTGAATAAGATAACCAAAAGATTTTCGAGTAAAATCACCTGTAAATGTCACTAAATATCTAGCTCCACCCCAACTAGGCTCTGGCATGGGACCACAAACGTCAGAATGTATCAGTTCAAGAGATTTCTGAGCACGCTTCGCTTCGCCCTTGGGAAAACATTTTACTGTTTGCTTCCCCTGAATGCAAGCCTCACAATCTGCTAATTTATTAGTTTTACTAATTTTTAAACCCTCAGACATATCTAATAACTTGCACATACCTGCACTACTCAGATGTCCCAATCTCCTGTGCCATGTATCCGTAGAACTAGCAGCATGAGCTCTTTGCTGCTCCTCCACAGTTGCCTTGCCGCAGTTGCTGGTGTTTTTCTGTTGGACAGAACTTGTGACACAATCTAACCTATAAACTCCTTTTACCCTAGATGCTCTAGCTATGACTTTATTTTTATTATTATAAATATTGCAAAATTCTTCCTGAAAAGTAACTTTATAACCCTTCCTTACTAACTGACTAACTGACAGAAAATTGGTGAACAAGTCAGGCACAAACATAACATTTTCAATTGTTTTAATATTACTATTCATAATGTTAATTTTCACAGTACCAATGCCTTTACACAACAATTTGTCCCCATTTGCAATGCAAATGTCACTTGAAAAGTTACTGTCAAGGGAAATAAATAAACCTTTATCATTACACATGTGGGTAGTACAACCTGAGTCTATAATCCAATCTTCAGAGGCACATGCCGAAAAGGCAGACACGAATAAAGCTTCTTCAGACTTGTCCTGTGGCTTCTCCAATTTCTTGTCGCGTCTCAACTTAAAGCACTTTGCTTTGATGTGGCCTGGTTTTCTGCAATAGTGGCATATAACTTTCCTACTCCGGCCAACAAAAGCGACCTCATTCGATAAAACCTGGTTGCCATTTGACTTCGTGTTTCTACGATACTCCTCTTGAAGAAGTCTAGCTCTAACAGTCTCACTGCATAAGTTATCCTGAAAATTTGCAGCTTCCAAACTAGAAACCAAGACGTCGTAGTCTTTAGGTAGACCACTCAGCAGGATCTCCGCGACTTCCTTGTCATCGATGACCTTCCCGATGTCACACAATTGTTGGACTATGGTTGTTACTCCATCGATGTATGCACTCATGTTCTCATAGTCATTAAAGTCAGCTCGGTGCAGCTGTCGCAGCAGTACAACTCGTCTGTACAGACCCTTATCTTCATATGCGTCTCTTAGTTTAGTCCAAGCTTCTTTAGCCGTTTTAGCCAAACGTACATGCTGAAAACAACATGGTTTCACTGCCAAGCAAATCCTTGCCAACGCCTTCTGGTCTTTAGCTGTGTCGACAGTAGACGTCCCCTCAATGCACTGCCAGAGGTTTTCTAAAATCAAAGCCATGCGAGCCTGGAACTTCCATACATGATAATTTCTCACGCCGTCAAGTTTTTCCAAATGAAACGTAGCAGGGGGCCCAAGCTGCCCGTTTCCATTAGTCTCACCAGTAAGCCTAGCATGACCACCCAAAACGCGATATGTATCGAATGATAAAGCGACTTATCGACATTCAAACGTCAAAACCCATAGTCTTTTGACAGTTAAACCGGATAACTTATCATATCATATCCCATTTTGTTGGTCATGCTAGGGGGGCAGGCATTGCTGATCGATTCTTGATCCGAATCCGACCGTGTGCCAAAACCAAAACCAATAATTTGTCAAAAAAACCAACCCTCTAATCCTGGGCTCATTACCTGTTTGTAGGTCCAGTAGTCGGAGCGTGCAGATGGTGGTTTTGGCTTGGAAATGAAATCTCGCACAACGGTTAATATACTCAATATATTAAACATAAAAATGTCGTCTGATTATAAAGATTCATGCGGATAAAATTATACAGGAAAAACACAGGTGACGGCCATGAGGCCATGACAGAAGATGTCAGATCAATGACAGCGCGATTGACTTATCTAACTTTTCTCATAAAAGTTATGCAAAGGCAACCACGACATACTGCCTAGTATTCACAGTATATAGTGTACTTAAAGCTAATTTAACAGTTTTGTAGCACCGATTGACCTCAAAGAGGCGTATTTATGACTTCCAATATGTAAGGAAGACCGAATAATATTTAAGACTAGCTTTCCGCCCGCGGCTTCGCCCGCGTGTACTACACGACATTATCCTGATGGAATGTAATAATTTCGGGGATAAACTATGTCATTCTCCAGCTCCCAATCTACCCCCGTACCAAAAATCACATTGATCCGTTACTCTGTTTGGACATGAAAGACGGACAAACAAATAATACCTACTTATTGATTTTCCCGTGGGAATATGATATTATAATCCTTGCCAGGGTCTCAAATTATTTACTTAAATACCAATTTCTGCCCCCATATTAGCCCGCGCTTACAGTGATTTTTCCATACAATGAGATTTCCCGCGGTAAAAAGTAAAATATGTCCTTTCCACGGCCTTAAACTGTCTCTATTCTAAACCACCCACCCTATATAAACATAACCCCCCACCCTTTCTACCCTATTAGGTGTTTTTTTATTTTGCCTACGCAGATACTTTTTAATGATGACCTAGTAGTTATCCTTCATACCAATTTCCATACTCCTAAGTCCAGAAATGAGGAAGTTTTCATATAAGCCTTAATCCCCCCTTTCTACCCTATTAAGGGTTTTTTTATAACTTCGCATTCGTAGATCATTTTCAATCGTGACCAGTATCCAACATACGAATTTTCATACTTCTAACTTTAGAAATGAGGAAGTTCCATATAAGCTTAATCCGCCCGTTTTACCCCATTATCGGGGAGTTTTCTTAACTTCGCTTACACAGATAATTTTCAATCGTGATCAGTATTCAACATACCAATTTTCATACTTCTAAGTTCAGAAATGAAGAAGTTCCATATAAACTTTATTTCCCCATTTTACCATATTAAGGGGGAGTTTTTTTACTTTGCTTACTCAGATCATTTTCAGTCGTAACCAGTATCCAACGTACCAATTTTCATGCTTCTGAATCCATAAATGAGGAAGTTCCATATAACCTTAACCCCCCCATTTTACCCCTTTAGGGGGGGAGTTTCCTAAAATCCGTTCTTAGCGGACGTCTCCTAGGCATAATCTATCTTCCTGCCAAATTACATCTTCGTTGGTCCAGTAGTTTTCGAGATTTCGTGATGAGTGAGTTATGTCCCCTCGATTTTATATATTTAGATTTCATTTTCAAGCTCCAAATTCAAACTTAGCTATCGACGAATTTACTGACAACTTACGGCCTATCCGTAGCATCAGCATCCAGGGTTTTTACCAAAATTATGAGAGAGGTTATATGTCCTATCTTAGAAGCCAAGGTCATAAACCAGTAAATTTATTTCGACGATGCTTAATAAATAAATTCTTTATTTATCAGACAACACTGTGGTCCATAGAAGGTTAGTAAAAAGAATCTTAACATAAGGCATCGGGGACACTCCCTTACGACTACGTACGGTACGACTCTTAAATTGTTACAATGTTTAGGTTTTGTTGTAAACCGCGAAAAAAGTGTGTTAACGCCTTCTCAAGTCTGTACTTTCCAAGGCTTTTTATAATTATGACTAGCGGCCGCCCGCGGTTTCACCCGCGTGGTTCCCGTTCCCGTGGGAATATCGGGATAAAAAGTACATATAAACCTTCCTCTTGAATCACTCTATCTATAAAAAAAACGCATCAAAATCCGTTGCGTAGTTTCAAAGATTTAAGCATACAAAGGGACATAGGGACAGAGAAAGCGACTTTGTTTTATACTATGTAGTGATAGTGATACGCAACATTTCTCGCTGTAAAACGCAGAAACATTGCACAAATGATCAGAAATTATTTAAAATTACCGAAACGTACAATAAGAATCTTTGCTAATTTTATTGGTGTTCTAATTTCGGTCTGTCTAGCAGCTAAATATACGGATTTAACTTTAGGAACGCCAGAAGTTTTTGGCATTGCAGCGCCATAACGGTAAATGCAAAGCAAAAATTACCTTGGTGTAATTTTAAGAAGACCAAAACTGGCGCAATAACTTTTTTACAACATTCTGTCCTATGAAAGCTTTTACAAAGGAAGACGATAATTGTGCAATATTACTGCGCATGGATATGGATGATCTACAGTAGTATGCTACATTAACCGTCAAGGTAGATGGAATAAAATTTCCACGCTTAAAGAAGTTGACACGATGTAGGTAGATTCATCGCCATTTGGCTACACGCGTCATAAGTAAACACAAAAAATAACTGCTCAGATATCGAGTCAAGTAAAAGCAACCCCGATACTGAATGGGAGCTATCTGACGAAGCTTACGTTGATATTAAATCACCGTCCCGCGCCGTACCGTTTCACTGTTCTTAAACCATTAAACAGTAACATTGGCTCACATGAGTGTATTTAACGAGTTCTAAAAGGCGCTTACAAACTTAAACCAAGTCGCCCTAAATATACCTCTACTTGGGACCCACAACTTGTTCTCAACCACATACCTAATTGATACCCAAACTTAGTACTGAGCCTAGACAAGAACACTTTGTACAATGCACAGGGTACAAACTTTCACGCTTATAAAACTAGAAAATGTATTCATTTCTCAAGACGGTGTTAAGATAGCCATAACCGACATTATTAAAACTTCGGTTTCGGGCCGCGAACAACCCATGCTGTACTTGCCATTCTTTCACGAGAAAATAAATATATGCCCTGCTTCAGTCCTCGTCGATCATATATATTTTTCAAACAATATGAGGACTTCGAACGCAGACAAACTGTTGTTAAAATACAAAAAACTCCACAAGCCCATCAGCTCGCAGTCTATAAGCCGCCGGGTTAAATAAGCTGTTGGGAGCTTGGGAGAGAGTGGCGATAGCACACGATACGCCTCCATCTCGACTCGACCCCATCCGCGCTTGCTCACGACTCGGTGTTTGTAGACGAGATAAGAAAAACAGCTGGTTGGACAAGTACCTACATCTACACAGCCTTTGCTCGGTTCTATAACCGGCCTATTGAAAGCGAAGATGCCTTCGCGAGAACCGTAACGTTCCCTAGTAATGATTAGTTACGTTTTTTTTTGTTGCTGATTTATGATTAGGTATTTAATTTGTACGGAGAAAACTTAATATTATTTAAGGGTTGATTGTTTACATTCTGCTTATGAACAAATCCATAATAAGTTTAATTAAGATGGTTATTTATTCTTATAAAAACAACCCATCAACACTTCTTCTAGAACAAAACTTAATTCTCTAAACATCTACTCTGTAAATATTATATCAAAGAATGAAACGACGAAATATAATAGATGATCAAACGAACTACTGTGAAGTTCGATCACTATTATATGAGTCGTTTCATTCGAAGATATAGCACTGCAACCCGCCCAGCCCAGTAAACCTTAGCTGGAGGCGGAGGTTAACAAACCCACTAGTTAAGCTTTGTTCTAGAAAACCGCTATTACTCTGAACTTGCTCTAAACGAAATGAGCAAAATGGCGTCAAACTGACCACAGAACAGTAAATGACAGATCAGTGAACTTTTTTTTTAATCTTTAAAGACGTGCGAAGTTGCCAGTAGGTTAAAGGGACTACTCTGTAAATATTATATCTTCGAATGAAACGACTCATATAATAGTGATCGAACTTCACAGTAGTTCGTTTGATCATCTATACCTATAATAAATCCTACTAATATTATAAATGTGAAAGTTTAGATGTTTGGATGTTTGGATGTTTGGATGTTTGGATGTTTGTTACTCAATCACGCCAAAACGGCTGAACGGATTTGGCTGAAATGTGGAACACAGATACTTTGTAGCCTGGAGAGGAACATAGGCTACTTTTTATCCCGGAAAAATGTCACATTCCCGCGGGATAACGTCGTGTAGTCCACGCGGGCGAAGCCGCGGGCGGAAAGCTAGTCTATTATAAATGTGAAAGTTTAGATGTTTGGATGTTTGGATGTTTGTTACTCAATCACGCCAAAACGGCTGAACGGATTTGGCTGAAATTTGGGACACAGATACTTTGTAGCCTGGAGAGGAACATAGGCTACTTTTTATCCCGGGAAAATATCACATTCCCGCGGGATAATGTCGTGTAGTACACCCGGGCGAAGCCGCGGGCGGAAAGCTAGTAAAAGATTAAAATATATATTTTTCAAATTATTTTTACTTATCCATCTTGTACTTTTATTTCATGACATCGCTATATTACGTCTTCCTAAGCCAAGTACTAAAGGAAATATTCATTCGATGTATCAAATTTCATACTTAATTTGATTAAAGACTACTTGGCCTTTTGCACCATCTTGAATTGTCCATGTAAGTACTAAGTACATTATAATAATGTATCTATTGTTTTTGGTGTACAATAAAGAATATTTCATTCATTCATTCACAGCCATACAACCAACATCATGCAATACAAAACTATTAATTTTCCCATTTTAATATAAAATAAGGTGCTTTGGGGTAAGACCGGATATGGGGAAAGATCGGAACATTCGATTTCCTTAAACTAAGCAGTATTTTTCACCGCTGGCAACATAATATTATGTTGCGCCGCTTTGTTTTGCCCCTCACCTCTTAGCACTTTTTTTTGTCTCAGAGGAAAACGTCGCGTTTTGTGCTAAAATAAAAAAAATCTGAAGAAAAATTCAAATTTTTGTGAAATCCGTTCTTAACCCGTTATCGATATCTCACGATCCAGGTAAGTTTCCTGCAATTTCAACTATTTTTTGAGCTGTATATTACAAAACGAATATCAACTTATGGGTGATAATATGTAAATGTGAATACTTGTTGCAACATTTGTCTAGTCCGAACTTTCCCGACGGATTAAATTCGGACTATCAGGTAGTAAAATTATCCGGTGTTACCCCGTTTTGAAGTTGTATGGATGAAGGCAGAGGTGCTCAACCTTAATAGGAAAAAACATTTTTTACAAATTATATATGTACCTATATACTACCCATGGGAACTTAAAAAAAACTGGCAAAGTGTCAAACTTCGCACATTTAAGGTTCCGTACATACCGAATGCATAAGAATAAGTTTATTCTTATGCCGAATGTAGAATATAATACAATAGGGACCTATCTGTGCTAAGCATTTGACCACAAAATGAAGTTGTTTTATAATAGAAAAATAAGAGAATTTAAAAGAAATGATGAAAATGATGTCAAGGATAAAAAGTATCCTACGTTTCTCTCCAGACTGCAAAGTATCTGTGTCCTAAATTTCAGCCAAATCCGTTCAGCCGTTTTGCCGTGATTGAGCAACAAACATCCAAACATCCAAATATCCAAACATCTAAACTTTCACATTTATAATATTAAGTAGGATAGGACTAGCGAATCCTCGCGATTTTACCCGCGTGGTACCCGTTGCTATAGGAATGTCGGGATAAAATTTAATATAGCCTATGTCACTCGGGAAGAATGTAGCTTTCTAATGATCAAAGAATTTTTTAAATCGGTCCAGTAGTTCCTGAGATTAGCGCGTTCAACCAAACAAACTCTTCAGCTTTATAATATTAGTATAGATAATAAACAATTAAATAGGCTATTAGGAAGTTAAAAAACACTTCAGAACAAAATTTTGGACAAAAGTTAACTTTGATGGCTTCTTCTTATATTTTTAAAACAAAAAAATAATAATAGTCATTTTCTACATAACAAGCGTTAAGCAATTACCCCACATGTTCGTATAAAAATGTTTTTTTCAAGCTTTTAAATAAAAAAAGTGTTTTTTTTAGATAAATAAGTATCAATCACGTCACTACTCATAAATGTCAGTTTTAATAAATAAATTTACCATACAACCTATATTTAATATTAATGATTAATAAGTACTTAATATAATATGTACTTACCAAAAGTTTGAGAATTCTATTGCATTCGATTTGTGAATGGGGTAAGACCGGACGAAAAATAAAAAAAAATATAAACTGACATTGTGGGTGATCAAGATAGAATTTTCGATAAATTGTAAGAGGGGTTCGCTAACGGAAAAGAACGGATCAGTATTAATTATGAACTTTATGGTTAGGACTAGTAGCTTTAAAATTAAAAGTAGTCCGAACTTACCCCAAATGGTCCGATCTTTCCCTTACTCATTGTACTGTACACTGCCATTTTAAAATGGCGATACTACTCTAATGATTGCGCATAGGAAAACAAAAAATCTATGCTGTAAAACGTCATCCTTTTGTCTTTAATATTTATTATTAATGTTTTAAAAAGTCTTTCATCTAGTAATAGAAAAATATTTTTTTCGAAAATCTATTCAACTCACCGAAAATCCATCCGAACTTACCGCAAAGCACCTTAATGGTACAATAATTGCAAAAGATGTAAAGGGTAAACGCACGCTTGCGCTTTGCCGTCTTGACGTGTTGGAGAATTGAAAATTTTAGTACCTAATACATAATGTAATTAATGAATCTTTTCACATCGAAGATATGTTCTTCTGTCATCATTTTTAGTATCATTTAGTTTTTGTTTAGAATTATACTGAAGATTCAGTGGATCTGCAAAAGATGCCCGACGACGCCAAGCAACACATAGTCCCGCACAATAACAAGTCACTGTCAGCGAAAGTATAAATCCCAGATACATGGAATATCGAATAAAATCTGCAAAATAAAAGTAATTATTTAATAAAAGTTAGTAAGACACATTTGATAACCTAACAATGAGAAGTCAGAGTTTAGAAAACCATCAGTTAGTTAGTTAGTAGTACTTAAATCTTAACAAGGAGGCCCCGTTTGTCAAATCGCTTAGCTTTAGCTTAGGTTTTGAGCCAAAGATCTTTTCTGTACGTCGATAGTTTATGCGGTAGGTAGGTACAGGGGGGCTGGGCTACCGGCTTAAATATGGATATGGGTTTCATTCATCTGTCATTTGCATTGCTTACCTATTTTGATAGATTTTTGCTGCTTTGTTCTGTTGAACCTTGCTAGCTAGCTATGAATACCTATACCCAACGTCACTAAACAGGGAACTGATAGCGACTATTTGACAAGATTTAAGCTATGTAATTGCGTAAAGTCAATCGTATTCATTTAAGCAATTGCCCCCCAGATGACAATACAATATTAAAGTACAGTCAGCAAAAAAGCTAGTCATAAAAATGAATTTTTACTAAAATCTTATTTTTTATAAAATTGACTTAAAGTTCCGAAAAACGTAGGAAGTTCATATCCATAAAGTTACGCAGTAGCCCCCCAGGTGGGTGGTGGTGGAGGATTGACCTTCACTGGAGAACCGAGTGGGGTGCATTGGGGTAATTCCGAATGTGGGTTTATTCCGATAATTCAAAAAATCTAGCAAATGCTAGCGATATTTCCTTAATGGCCACATTAAACCAGTAGCTATCTTCATTGCGCTAGTTGCACCAGTTGCCACGAGCCTATAATGCCAACAGCACGTGCATAGTCTCAATTTTCGCCGAACAAGTGTCTATCGCGGCATTTTTGTTGCTTCGTAATAACCCCAACAAAGTTATCTCAGGATTCTGGAAGTTATCTTGGTTTGTGTTGATTTTCATGATAGATTATTGTTTTTTCTGAGTGTTTAGAGGACGAGAATGTAATAGCTGTGGTTTTATTTATTTTTAGGAATTACCCCTAGGGGGTTATTCCGATAAACAAAACATTCGGAATAACCCCATTACGTTTTGGAAGGAATCCCGCAGGAATATGCGCCTATTAACGAATCTAGATATTGCTCGTTAGTTCGCTTTGTTTCGCTTAGCTTTCATGCACACGAATTTTAACTGTCGAGAACCACAATTGTTTGCTGGGGTAAATCCGAAATAAAAGTGTTACAAGAAAAAGATTAGCGATATCTTTAACAAAATTAATGGTATTAACGACTGAAAAAGAAATTTAAACCGTTGGGTCAAAGTTAAAAAATATAGATTTTTCAATTACTTCGGAATTACCCCAACGTAGTTCGAAATATCCCCTACGTCCAAAAAATATGCCTACGTATTTTAGAATTTTATTATTAAAAACCCAGTAACATTTTAATGATTCTAATAAGTATTAAAAATAAATCGTTTTATTGACTTTACATAGGTAAAATAATTACGTGAGTTGATGATTTACAATTTTTAACAATCAATCGAAGCATAAGTCTCTAGTCAACTCGTATAAATTTCTATCGCAATTGCCCCAATGCCCACCTTGCCCAACTTTATGGTCTATATCTTGCTTCACAAAATCTGATTACTTACTTACTACTTTCACATTTCTTAGGAAATGTAAGTAGGTAGGTACAGTCAAGGTCAAAGATATAGATTACAAGAATTATGACAATAAATAAGTACTCATATAAAGACCCTTAAAATTGTATTCTTCTAAATGCAAATAAATATGTTCACAATAGGTATTGGAAACATAAATATGTAGACCATGGGCATTAATATATAAGCAATCAAAAACACAAATTTATGTTGTATACAAGCAAAGCAACATATTAATAACTATAAAAACAGCTTCGAAATTTGAATTTTGACAATCACTGAAAAGAGTGCCTACCTGTCAATGATGTTTTTGTCCCTTTCATTTGACGTACATTAATCAGTCATCAGAAAGAATTAAATTTTATTTTAAGTAAGGCTCACCGCGTAGGTACCTACTATGAAAACTAATCGTTGCGATTTATAAACTGCGAAATAAAATACCGGTACGAAAGGTAAAATATGTATAGATAACTAACTAGGTTCTTTTAATCCATACTAATATTATAAATGTGAAAGTGTGTTTGTTTGTTTGTCCGTCTTTCACGTCAAAACAGAGCAACGGATCGACTCGATTTTTGGTACCTATGGGGATTGTTTGCAGATGGAGAGTGAAAAAGGTTACTTTTTATCCCGGAAAAACAACACATTCCCGCGGGCTAACGTCATGTTGTCCACGCAGGCGAAGCCGCGGGCGGAAGGCAGGTAGAATATAAAATTCAAAAATATGACATTACCTACCTAAATAGAATATCATAATATTTCACGGCCAAAAAGTTTAAAATGAAATCGTTGTAGAATTTATTAGGTACTAGCCTTCCGCCCGCGGCTTCGCCCGCGTGTACTACACGACGTTATCCCGCGGGAAAGTGATATTTTTCAGGAATAAACAGTAGCCTATGTCCTTTCTCAGGCTCTAGACTATTTCTGTACCAAAATTCATTCAAATCGGTTCAGTAGTTTAGGTGTGATTGTGTAACACACAGACAGACAGAGACGCATTTATAATATAAGTAAGGAAGTAAGGATAATGTAATAATGACTCTCTAGAATCTTGTGAATGGCTGATTTTATATTTTAAATCTTGAAGATAGAGTTTGGCACTTTTGATTGTTTGACATAGTTTTGATTATCATGAGGATAGATGTTTACGATTATGTATGTGTCTCTAAGTTAATGAGGTACCTATGGATACATATTATTGCACTAGCTTTTGCCCGCGACTTCGTACGCGCGGTGTACCTAGTGACTTTTGTGTTAGTTTAGTTTATGTGTGTTTGTTGCCTAGATTTCATAACGCTCTTCTTGAAGTCCTATTCTCTACTAAAAGGGTCTAAAGAATATCGAATACGCAGGCTAGGGTATGAACATGGTATGTTGTTATCTTATGCTGCATGAGCATAGTTGAGCCCTCATTCATAGATATGTCCGTCTGTCAAGAAACTTTTTCTGAGGTATCAAGCTGAAATTTATGTCAAATTAAATACCGAAGTCTGCAATCCCTTAGAGGCGAGAAAAAAAACAAACTTCTCTTCTCTTCTTCATAAATCAAAAGGGCCACTTGCATCTCGATTTTATTTTAAACCCTATTTAGCTACTTACTTGTTATTATTGCCGATCTCGATTTAAATTTAAACCGCTATCTAGGTCGGTTTAGGCTGTCAAATCTCGATTTACCGGGGTGCAATTCTCTAACGAAGTTTCACCGTCACATCGTCGTTCACTTCGATTCTTTATGTCAAAATTCATAATAAACAAGTGAAGGTCAAGCGAAAAAGAACGTCGAGTTTGTTGATTGAATCTTAGAGAATCGCACAACAGTAAGTTGTGATAACTTATCTATATTTTCATATGGTTTTTATACGCAAAATGCATGTATCACACATAACGGCGTAGGTATAATGATAATGATTATTTTGAATATGGAGACATTTCCTATTTGTGAGAGCTTGTAATTAACTTTCTTTAAGTAGGTAACAGTGCCCGTAGTGTAAGTTTTTATGTCAAAAAACATCGAGAAATCAATACTTAAGCGCGCTACTCGCCGCTAGAGGCGCTAATACAGTTTTCATACAAATTGACATAAATACGGAATCGAAATAGTTTGCGTTTGCTTGACATTAAAATTTACACTAGGGGTACAGGTATAAAATGTAATGATATAGGTACCATTTAATTGTTGAATTTTAATCAAAATTATTTATGTAACCTTTCCTAGTACCTAATTAAATAAATTAATAAATACGTTAGTATGGAAACTATTTGAAATATTCCTTTTCCTTTCCTTTTCCTTTATTTAATTTAATGGGTAAGTGGAAGGTACACGGCTGAAGGCCTAAGTAGGTAGCCAGAGCCGGCTAAATGGCATAAAATATGGTAGGTAGGTGTAGGTATCTACGTACTGGCCACATATCGTTTATTTATTATGAAAACTATTTGAAATATTCCTTTTCCTTTCCTTTTCCTTTATTTTATTTAATGGGTAAGTGGAAGGTACACGGCTGAAGGCCTAAGTAGCCAGAGCCGGCTAAATGGCATAAAATATGGTAGGTAGGTGTAGGTATCTACGTACTGGCCACATATCGTTTATGAGCAAAATTTTCAAAATGACATTGGTGACATTTTGTCTACATTGCGACAAACTTATTTCACACAGTGGTTATTTTTTTGGTACTAAATATACTGTTGACTGCCGGCAGTCCATTTTGACAGTTAACTTTGTATTGCTAGTGGCTCCTCCACCACTACTGTCACCGGGTTAGGTATATCTGTGGCACTATACTTACTGTAGCGACATCTAGTGTCGAGTGGAAATGCGAAATAGAAATATTACATCAATAGGGTGAAAACTTCAGTTTTGGCCACTGCCCCGAGTGCTTACGTACCTAGCTTAAAACATTTCGTTAATAACTTTTGCTTTTTAATATACTTTTATCTATGACTTTTAAGTCATAATAACAATAGTAATAATTCTTTATGACATAGGAATATTATTCAATAAACTCTTTTCAGTTTACATCGAATTAGATGTTTCTTTTATTTTATCTAAGTTAGTTAAGTATTGATTTCTCGATGTATCTTTAAAAATTTGATTAACAAAAAACACATCAATCGGCACCCTTCGCACATTTTAAATTTAAAAATAGGTTTTTAATTGACTAAAATAAAAATAAATTTCGTAACTATACAATGTACTTATAGTTATATGTTTTTTACTATGTTTGTCCACGAATTTCTCGAAATCTAAAGGCATATCGAGATGATTTTATTTGATTTAAATTAGGTGTATTCTAACTTTGGGACCAGTCTAAGATTCATCAAAATCGGTTTAATAGTTTTTGATATGTGGGTATATTATGGTACAATATACACTAAAACTTAAGAAATAAAAAGTAATTTAAAAATAATAAACTGACTGGCACCGACCTCAAAAAGGTACTTACCTTAATTAAAGATATTATTTTTACCTTTTCAGTTGACAAATTCTTTTTGGAGTCGGTTAAGTTTTTTAAAGTATTTTTTTGTATTGTAAGAATTTAAAAATTTAAAGAAAAGTATGAGATACATTCTTGACAATAGGGTATTTTACTGTTGTTGAAAGGTAGATATTTAATGATGACGTTAAAAAATATTGCAATTAAGAATACCAAATGTGAAAAAATAATTTGAATCTGTTTTATAATAAAAGAATTATAGTCTGTTTGATTTTGACTATAGCTGTCTCTTTCTAAAACGAAATCTTCTATGGCGTGACTATGACGCTACTAACCCACTGACGTCACTAAGATAGCGTCCTGTCCTTGTCTAATTATAAAGTTTGAAGTCCTATATCTTTGAAAATATTCAAGATAATTCAAAATGAAAACTTGTTTTGTGTAGCTAATATTTCGAAAAACATTTTAAAGAAATAAAAAAATCAGTAAAATACCGTATTTTAGATATAAATTTTGTATTTTATAGATAGGTACCTACTTAAGACCATAGGCGAAAGAAGTGAAAAATATCGTAAAGTGGCAACAGAGGGGGCTTTCACCCTACTTAATATAATCCTCCTCCTCGCGTCGTGTTCCTCATTACTGAGGGTCGTGATTCCCCCGATGGGTAGTTAATTTTTCTTTTATGTTGCCCCTCCATCGATTTCTGTCCTTGGCGTCGTGGAGTGCATCGTGTAACTTGGTGTTCAGCGTTGAGCGGATTTGGTCAGACCACCTAGTTGGGCTTCGACCTCTCGGTCGTTTGCCATCGACCTTGCCAGTAACCATTAGTTGTTCAAGGTTGTGTCCATCTTTTCGGGCGATGTGACCGAAGAATTCCAGAATCTTTCGGAGACAGGAAGTGGATAACCTGGTTTTAATGTTGAGCTCTCGAAGGATAGACTCGTTAGCTCGGAATGCAGTCCACGGTATTTGTAACATCCTCCTCCAGCACCACATCTCAATCAATGCGATCTCGGTCGGCCTTCGACGTCCACGTTTCCGAGCCGTAGCTGAAGATGGAAAACACTAGAGAGTTAACCAGTTTTATCTTTGTCTTGCGAGATATGTTCCGGTCTCTCCATATTCTTTGCAGTTGGGACATTGCGCTTTTGGCCATACCGATACGCCTCCTGACTTCTTTTTCACAAGAGCCCGAGTTGCTGATTGAAGCGCCCAAGTAAATAAATTCGTCTACCTTTTCGAGGGGTAAGGCGCCCGTCATGTGGAGTGAGTTGGTGCGGTCTACTACCATTAACTTTGTTTTGGAGTGGTTAATTTTCAGCCCCAGCTCCCCACTAATTCTTTCCATTCTGTCAAGGAGGCTTATCATTTCAGCTTCATTCGAAGCCAAAAGGGTCGTATCATCGGCGTATCGGAGATTTGTAATTTTAGTGCCACCTATGGTGACGCCGCCCTCCCAGTTTTCAAAAGTTCGCCTGATGATGTATTCTCCGTATACGTTGAACAGAATGGGGGACAGGATGCAACCCTGCCTTACACCTTTTCCAAACATGAAAGGTTCCGAAGATGTTATATCGACCTTTACAACACCCTGATTGTTCTGGTAGAGTGATTGAACCAGTGCCACTAGATGTTGAGGTACTCCAAGTTCATTTAGTACCTTCCATAGGGTTGACCAAATTACACAGTCAAAGGCTTTGCTGTAGTCAATAAAACACAAGATCTTAGGAGTGTTAAATTCGTAGGACTTTTCGATCAGTTGGCGGACATTTAAGATTTGTTCGCGTGTCCCCTTGCCTTTGACAAAACCAGCCTGTTCCTGTGGTATTTGCCAGTCGAGAAAATATCGAATTCTGTTGTTAATGATGTGCAACAAAACTTTACTGGCATGTGATATGAGGGCTACCCAACTAGCAAAAATATGTTGTACAAGTGTTCTACAAACGTTTTTGATAAAACTTAATGGTATGCATTTAAGGTATATAAACGTTTATAAAACACGATTTTGGCGCAGTTTTTAAGACAAAATAGTCGTACAGTGATCATACAATGGTCATAAGCAAACACATTTAGTCACACGGCTGTCATAAAATAGATATTAAACAACTATTTCGTCAGAAAAGTATCGTAAGTTCTCGCTTCCTAAGAGCAATTGGTTGTAGAGATCATAACGCAGACGTTTGTATGACAAATAAGTCTGTTAAATGCAACAGCGAAGCGGTTTTAATTATAACAACATGCAACGTTTGTGAGTGATATTATTATCGTGCAAATAATTTCTGAAAACAGTAAGTATTACAATAATAATATAATATATTTACTTTACCGTTTTAAGTAACAGACTCGACATCAGATCTACAAGTATGAATGAAATGCGAACATTACTTTATCGATCAATTTGTAAGGTTATTGAGTATATTTTAAAAGCCCCCTTTAAATATTGTTGATTTCATTATATTTTAGTTAATTATTAAAATAATTTAGGTTTTAGTCTCTGTGTAAATATGACTTGTTAAAACTTATTGTACTTAAAAACGCTGCCTAATGACTTAGAATAACACTTTGCCGACGCCATCACTACCTAGTTAAGGTTCCCTACTGCTGGGGCCTAAACTTTGTGGGACGCAGTCATGTACTTGTGATATTATGTACTTAAATAATAGTAATAAGACATTTTGACTTTGACGCTGCCATATTAATTACCTCTGTGGTGACATAATTTATTATTCATTATTATTAATTTTAGTTGCTGAAAAAAATTGTGCTTTTAATTTTCAAACACGTAATTCGTATTTTTTTGTAGATCGTAAGATCCAAATATGGCCTTTTTGGATGTGGACACTTTTCTTAAGAAAGGTGATTTCGAATTTTCCAAACGTTCCTTTAGAGGACGTATTACTCCATTGTGCCAATAATTTCCGGAATCCACAACGGTAATATTACTCACATCGTTTCTGTTTGTCATTAGAAGTGTTCTCGGGTCTTTTGGTAATACGTACAGCAGTCTTTTATTTAAAAAACAAGATAAATCCTTTAAAGCAATATGTGAGATATTGTGCTCTAAAGCCCATTTAGCCACTTCTGCACGGAGTTCGGAATCTTTGAAAATATTCTGACTATCGTTTTCGTTACTGTCATTGTCATTACTACGAGTATCATCGCTTACAATACTCTCTATTTCATGGGGATCCTCGTCACACCGATTTTCTATAAAAAAATATCTACGGAACCTTCGCTCTCTGGCATGTTTATTTCTCTTGGCTGTTTTGCACTTATACCAGGTGAAACCATAAACTTATTATACTCTAGTAATAGACGGACAGAGTTCGCTTGGTTGTGAGACCGAAAATGACATGAGCTAGTGTGTGTAATTTGTAAACGTGTGTGTGAGTTTTAGAGCTGCCCTCAAGCCCATTTTAGGTTGTCGATAACAATAATGTAAATAAAACACAAACAAGATTTAAGTATTCATATGATATGTATGAAGTATACTTCAATGGACATGGGAAAATAAAAATATAGTTCATGTTAGTTAAATTTTTACTTTTTTTGCATTAACAATGCAATTTTTATTATTGAAATATGGAAAATGGATTTTATTTTCAAAATACTTAATTTTTTATTTTTCAATAATAATGGTCATTTCACTTCAATACGATAAGTATTTACAAAGTTATTGTAAAAAATTATTTGCTTAAAACACTATTGCCTCGGTTGTTCGCTAGCAATCGGCTTTTACAACGTTCGACGTCATTCCTCCCGACCGCCCGTATACCGCACCGGCCGGTCATACTTACCTACTCGCACAGCTGCACTGGTTGATATCTTGTTTTTTAATAAAACTAGTCCTAAGAGTTTTTGGAGTCCCTTTTCATCGCATTGCGACAAATTTTTCGATTTTTTACGAATAAATATTTTGATTCTGCGTTTTGATCGAAGTATTCATAAATATATTAAATACCTTAGGTACTTTGTGAAGACATGTTGATAATTTTCTTGAATAATACAATATTGTATAAGACTATACAATATTGTATTATTCAAGCACGCATTGTGGCTGTCACGAAAACACTAGCACGTGAAAAATTGAAAATGAAGTATTTAGAAAAAATCAACCCGACTCGAACCCACGACCTTACGCTATCCGGGCGGCTGCTCTAACGACTGAGCTACGGAGTCGTTAACGACGACGACGACGATGAATACAACGATCAACGACTCCGTAGCTCAGTGGTTAGAGCAGTCGCCCGGATAGCGAAGGGTCGTGGGCGTGGGTTCGAGTCCCATCGGAGCTGGTTGTGAGATGGCTCGATTTTTTCTAAATACTTAATTTTCAATTTTTCAATAATAAAAACTGCATTGTGCATGCAAAAATTAAAAAATTTAATAACTTGGTGGTCATTTTTACGAATCTTTAAAAACTCATTGTGAAGTATTTTGAAGGGCTACGGTAAAAACATTAATGACATATTTTAAGTAAAAATGTATTTATTTCAAAAATAAATAAATCATTATACCTTTCCCAAACCCATTGAACATTTAGGTACACATTAATTATTGTCCTCTGAAGAGAAAATTTTTATTTAAATAATTTCTCAAGGTTTCTTTGCAGTTTTGCTTGAAATATTTGCTGCACACCACAGAGTTTTGGCGAAGCTCGCAGTCTATTCTATTTATTAATTTTATCCAGTTTAACTTAATCACTGGATTTACAGGAAACCTGAAAATATTGTTAAATTATTGGTAAGTAATGAAGTGGGTATAATTTACTATTTAAAAAGTGTCGGTTAAAATCAGCTTTAAATAAGACTATCAGTGTTCACAAAGACAAACAAAGTTGTATTGGAAACCATATCGATAATTTTTGATCAACCTCTACGTCATATTTTCTCAAGTTCACGGATATAATATCTTTTTATCTAACACATAAAGTTTAAAAATCAGCCTTTATTTAGAAAATAGGCGGTAAATAGTATGATATTAATGTCTCACTTAGTGTATTTGGGAATATAATCAACTAAAATATGAACTATGAAAATGGTAATTGTACAATCCTATTTACCTGTGAAATTAGTGTTTGTTTGGTTTAGTCTCGTAAGTAACATTACAATTCAACACAGAACACTACACCATTATTGATTTATATAGTTATAAGAGCCAAATCGACGTGATCGCGATAAAAATCACAAAATAATCGAGTGGACGCTTTTCATCAAGATGATAAAAGACGCTAAATAATTCAAATCGGGTTCTGCTGTCATTTTCTTCCAACTCTTTCTCGCACATAGCTTTTGCCGTAAGGACTAGTTTCTCATTCGCACCAATTGTCCGTCTATTACCCCTAGTATAAATAAGTTTATGGGTGAAACTGACTGAACTGATGCTGGCATGTGTGTATTAGGAAGTAAAGAAGAATAATTGTGACGAACTTTTCGTCTATAGGTACCGCTCCTTTTGTATTGCTTCCATTTTTTATAATTTAATTTCAACATTTTGCGATTTAACTATAAGTCACTGTCCGAGTTGAAGATGTTATGAAACATTTAAGTCGTAAGATCTATCTTTTTATCATAAGACGGCTGTGTATATGACTGTCATATGTCATTTTAACAGTATTAAAGTTGTAAAAAGTTAAAATTATGATTAGTCGTACAGTAAAAAATGGAAAATGAAGTATTTAGAAAAAATCGACCCGTCTCACAAATAAGTAGTCGTACAGTATTCAATCTAAAAGCTTTTATATGAACAATCTGCTGTAAAATGTCATATTAATGTTGTAAAACCGGGGAAATGTCACGGCTAAAACTTTTGTACGACAAAGATTAAAATTGCTGTAGTACTATGTCATACAAACGTGTGTACAACTGTGTTTTATGAACAAATTGCTTTTAAACTAAGATGCTGTATAAATGACAGTTACATAACGTCACGTTTTAAAACTTGCTTATTTACGACGTATCTACGATGAAATAGTCATATAATGTTGAGGTTTTATAACCATTTTGTTAGTTGGGTAGTGTTCTGTACCCCTAGTGTAAGTTTTTATGTCAAGCAAACGCAAACTATCGCGAGTACGTATTTATGTCAATTTGTATGAAAACTATAAAAGCGCGCTACTCGCCGCTAGAGGCGCTAATACAGTTTTCATACAAATGAGCGATTTTCTGAGAGGCCATTTAAAAAAAAAAAGCTTCCAATTGCTTCACTAGATGGCGTTGAAGAAGTATGTACATGTCTATGGTATATTTTGGTATGAAACATATTTAATTTAATTACTTTTTAAAAACCCAAAGGAAACTAATAATATATTAAATAAGTACTACTGTGAGGAACAGAAACGAAATAGGTAAATTTAAAGACTTAGGTAAATAAATAACATCTGTCTGACGTTCCGTTTTACGTAAAAAAGTCGCGTCAAAGTAAAATTTGTAACGTTCCGTTCCTTCTAACTGCATAGGTGGGACAGCGCCATCTAGTGACTGAGCTTTCGGAAAATCGCCCATTGACATAAATACGGAATCGAAATAGTTTGCGTTTTTTGACATAAAAACTTACACTAGGATGTATTTACCCCTAGTGTAAGTTTTTATGTCAAGCAAACGCAAACTATCGCGAGTTCGTATTTATGTCAATTTGTATGAAAACTGCATAAGCGCGCTACTCGCCGCTAGAGGCGCTGATACAGTTTTCATACAAATTGACATAAAAACGGACTCACGATAGTTTGCGTTTTTTGACATAAAAACTTACACTAGGGGTAGGTACTGTAGTTTTCACATTTTCACATTACTTTCACTTAATATAATCATTCGAATGTACTTTTGTGAGAGGTAGGTATATCGTAATCTTACTGACTTCCTGCGCCATCTATTGCTTAATGACGTAAATAACATGAAATTATTTTTATGATTTTATAGGGGCCCTGGATGGGTTACAATTTATATTATGTTTTGAAGCAGGTAAAAAAAATAACATGATTCATTATTAATTGAGACAACGATTAAATAATAACGTATTTTCATAATCATGTGGCGCCATCTATTTTAGTAAGAATCAGTTTTGATTTTCCCGTAGGAATAAGAGGTTTTTACGCGACAAAAAGTATCCTATACTTTTTTAAGAGTAACCAGTTGTCTTCGTACAGAATTTCATAAAGATCCGTTCAGTGGTCTTTGCTTGATGCCGGCACAAACAAACAGACAAACAGATAAACAGACAAACCGACAAACCGACAAACCGACAAACCGACAAATAGACAAAAAATTAAAAAACTATATTTATACGCTCTATTGCTTAATTCTAACATGTTCTGGTATTTTTTTTGCAAATATCTTCAATGTACAGACACGGAAAGTCTACGATTTTATTATATGTATAGATTTGTCTGTTTACCAAGTAATGTTCTTTTGTTGTTTTGCACGTTTCCATATTTAAAGTAATTTAAGAGTTTACATTTTGTGGCAACTTGTGGTGTAGGTAGGTAGGGCAGAGGTACCCTTTGTGGCCACTTTAAGGATTTTTTGACTTTTAAGCACTAAGTACTAAATGGTCTTAGGTATTTAAGACACAAATTATATCTTAAATTATAGATAATTTATCTACCTTTAAAGGTAAATTTTTCAAATTTATAAAAGTAAAATAGTTTTTTTTATATTACACACAATGTGTGAGAGGTGCCAAATGTACCGGTTTTGGCCACTTACTGATAGTTAAACTTTTGTAAGTATTGCGAAAAATCAAAACCAAACCCAGGTAAAATCAATATATTCTAATGCGCTAGAAACCAGTCAATTGCAAAACAACAATTTAATTGTAAAAAACAAAGGTTTATAAAGTATTTGATCCAAAACAAATTTCTTAAAATTTTCATACAAAACATTTTTTCAAACAGAAAATGGAATTTATTGAAAAAAAATCTTATGACATAAGGAATTCTAACGGCTGTTATTATTACCTTAAAATACCTTATTTTAATTGCCTTTATCAAAAATGGCTAAAAGTTGTTTAGAAAACTTTTAGAGCAAAAAGTGGCCAAAACCGGTACAGTGGCCTAAACCGGTACGCCTGCCCTATATATATCTTTGACTTTGACTGTACATAAACTAAATCCTAAGCAGAATTTCAAATACCGTAGGTACAATACACACCTTGATTTAGAATTTTAGCCATTGACACAACTTTAATTGTATATTCACGTATTTTATGGCCATTCATAGTGCAATAATAGTTTCCTTCTTCATGTTTGGTTGCACTTAATACATACAATGTGTTATAAACGTCTATAGTCAAGTGAGGTTCTATTTTTGCAGCCATGTTATTTCTAGAAAGGAAAGTTGGCACGTCTTGTTCAATGATTGGTTTGACTGAACACGGAGGCCAAATTATTCATCTATTCATTCAACTTTTTCATTTATTAATAAGTAAAGTAAGGTAGGGCGGGGCAATTTCGACTGGTTTGACGCACATACAATTTTCTTGCATCAAAATTTTATACATTATAATAATGTACTCTAAATCAAACATAACCTGGTTATAAATTGACTTTTGGTGATTATTTATGGCAAACATCCATAAAAAAACTCATGTTATATTTATTTAAAAACGTTTTTAAACATAAAATGTCGGAATTAGTCGAAATAGCCCCTTTTCGGGAAATTCCAACTATTTCTTTTAATTTCTCACCTAGTCGTCTGAGAAAGCTTTAAGTTGAATTCAGAGTTGATAAGCGGAACTGAGGGCCTACTCTGAAACGCAAAACCCGAAACTTCGTTATACCCGTCCCTCTTACTCCCCAGTTGTGACAGAATCGAGTTTAAGGGACGGGGCTAACCGAAGTTTCGGATTTGCGTTTCAGAGTACGGCTCCTGGCACGTAAATATGGACCTTATTATAAATTAGAACGCTTCGTTTTCGTAAAAACACACTTTAAAAATTAAGAGTGGTAATTTTATAGCCGCTACACACGTTCCGATCCGACCGCCGATTTGGTCTGCTCCAGACCAAATCTGGACGTGTGTAGCGTAGTCGTCCGACCATATTCGTGTTTGACGCGGTCGGCCGGATTTGGTTCGCACGAACTTCACTTCCTACCAAATCGGAACGTGTGTAGGCTTCCGACCGGACCAACTTGGCAGTGTTGACAATTTTGGAGGTTTTCCCCTAGATTTAGGGAGAAAATATGTAAAAGCGGAAATATTTAAAGCAGGTAAATTACGTTTAAGGGATTTTCAGAGGATTCAATTTAATGCTCGTTCATGAGTTTTACGTAGGACTGAACGAACGAAAGGTTTAAATATGGCCATTTATGAAAAGATTCTATTTATCTAATTGTTTTTTTATAATATTTTGTTTTTAAAAACTAGCAATTTGTCGTAAAACTAAATATATATAAAAAGGGCATAACACCTCATCAATAAGTGCTGCTTTTAGTAAATATTTAGCATGTTTAGTATTTTAATGAAAATAACAGAAAATTTATAAATAATGAAATTGTTTTTTTTGTAGTAATAAATTATTAAAAACCGATAATATTTTTCTTTTTAATTTATTTATTGCAAGCAAATTGATGTTTTCAGTATTTATAAATAATAATTATATTGGGAGATTAGCAGTGGCTGGCAACACTGCAACAACGGCTAGAGGTCGGCCAGACCAAATCGGAACGTGTGTAGCGCCGACCGATTTGGTCTGGCAGATTTGGTTTGAACGTGTGTAGGCGCGGATCAGATCTGCAGTGAAGTTCGCCCGCACCAAATCGGCGGTCGGATAGGAGCGTGTGTAGCGGCTATAACTACGTCCCATAGTAACTAGTGACGGGACACGAAATATCGAGTATTTTTTGTTCGAGCACAGTCGATCATGTCGATATATTATTTTTTCCATTTTCTAAATTCATAAAAATTCTACTTGGGTAATGTAATAAAAAGAAGCTCATTATTTTTAAACCGGTCCCAATGTTTGCAAAATCTAAGGTTTATGCCTTTCAACTTTTTTCTCAAGTTTTTTACCAAGTAAACATCATTGCAAAATACTTAAATTTTTGTGATAACTTACATGTTGCCTTTCACCATATAAATACCTATATTATTATCAATTAAGGGCTTTAAAAAGTATGTCGAAATGGTTTAAGTATTAAAAAGTGCTTTATTTGTGGCACTTAGTTAAGCAGGTATAAGAGTTTGAAAAATATAGTTAAATCTATAGGTACCTATGTCAATTGTATAGTAGAAACTATTAAAAAATGTCTAAGTTATAAAAGCAATCGTCAAAGATATTTATCGACGTAATATCGAAACTTGTACAAAACTATCTTTTTTCACTTTCATATAAAATTTGACGGGAAATTCAGACTGTCCAATGTAGTTGGAATTCCCCGAATTAACATTCACGTGGGGTTATTAAAACTAATACCATAACTTTCTAAATACGCAAGGAACACAAGAAAAAACATAAAATAAACAAAAGGGGGGATTTAATTATCCATTTTGCCTTGAAAAATCGAAGATTGAACCATTTGAAGCACAAATCTTCCTTCCCGCTCATACTCTTCCTACTCGAAATCTAGCCTGTCTCGATCATGTACTTCTCAAAACTAATCTACCAGCACTTACTTTAGTAATGGATTCTTGCGTCACAGACCATAGCCCTGTCTTGATTTGCCTCAATATTAAGAAATGCTTTAAGCCACGCCTAAAAACGGTTTTAAAAACCAATTACGAATCCTTGGATAGCGATTTGACAAGTACAAATTTTGAATCAATCTTCCAAGCCACGGATCCAAATGCGGCAGCAGAGTCCCTTGTTAACACGTTAAGTGGGCTTATAAAAAACAACTCTCATACAATTAAAATTTCAAGCAAAAAACGACTACTTAAACCGTGGATGACACCGGGTATGCTTCGCTGTATGCGTAATAGAGATGCAATGCATGCAAGACTCAAAAAATCTCCTGACAATACTGTCTTGAGTATTACCTACAAGCGATACAGAAATTACTGCACAAAACTACAAAAAAAATTAAAACGAGACTACGACCGGAAAGAGCTAAAAGAGGCTCTAAATGATAATAAAAAAATGTGGCAAGTTATAAAGCGGGTAACTTATTCTGAAAAGGAATCTACTCCTAACAATGAATTACTTGCTTGTTCATCCACACCCCAATCCTCAGTAGATGCTGTGAATGACTTTTTCGTTAATGTTGGTAAAAGTCTTGCTGAACAAATAGTAACCCACCATCATCAAAATTTCACATCCACCGTTTCTTGCACACAATCTTTTGTTTTATTAAACACCGATGAATCAGAGATTGAACAATTGATAATGGCACTAAAACCTGACTCCGCTATAGGCTGGGACGGTATTCCTACAAAATTCTTAAAGCGCTTCAAAAATGTACTTGTTCCCCTCCTCACTCATGTCTTCAATTTCTGTCTTCGCTCGGGAACGTTTCCCCAATACTTTAAAAAGGCCATTATTCATCCAATACACAAATCTGGAGATAAGAGTAGCGCTAATAACTATCGCCCAATAGCTGTATTAACTTGCATTTCAAAAATCTTAGAGCGACTAATCAACAATAGACTCCTTAAATTCCTAGAAGATAAAAACCTAATCTCACCAAATCAGTTTGGATTTAGACGCAACAAATCAACTAATGACGCTGTTATCAACCTTATTGACTATATTTGTATTAATTTTGAAAAAAAAGAGAAAGGTTTTATCTATATCTTTGGACTTAAAAAAGGCTTTTGACACGGTTTCCATTTTTGAGCTGCTTCGTAAGTTGGAAAGACTTGGAATCCGTGATCATACACTTCATCTCTTCGAGGATTATCTCCACAATAGAACCCAGTGCGTCAAAATCCAAAACTACTACAGTCGTGAACTGCCTGTCACATGTGGAGTTCCTCAGGGAAGCGTGATTGGCCCTACTCTCTTCCTCCTTTACGTCAATGAACTGTGTAATTTAGAATTGGAGAATGGGAAGATTATTGCCTATGCTGACGATACGGTTCTCACTTTCTTTGGTGACACTTGGAATGACACTTTCGAAGCTGCTCAAAAGGGATTAAATACTGTTGTACAATGGCTTAGCGCGAACTTCCTGACACTAAATATAGATAAAACCAACATTCTCACGTTTACTCCGCGTAATTCCTTACCCCCATCAGACTCTCACACCCTAGTTGCACACTCTTGTATGCCCAAAAGCTGTACTTGTCCAAACCTGCAGCGCTCTAGAAGCATTAAATATCTAGGTATAACAATCGATGATGGTCTCACTTTTGCAACACATATTGAACTCCTAACAAAACGAACAAGAAAGTTAATATTTGTCTTCAAGACCCTTCGCCATATCGCAGATGCTGAGACCATAAGGCGTACATACCTTGCTCTGTGCCAGTCTATCCTGACATATTGTATAGGCGCTTGGGGTGGTGCCTCCAAAACAAATTTATTAAGACTGGAACGTGCTCAGAGAGCTCTACTTAAAGTAATGACCTTTCGCCCCTTTATGTTCCCTACAGAAGAACTGTACAAAAGATGTAAGGTTCTCACGGTGCGCCAGTTATTTATCTTGAACATGATATTACTTCAACATCAGAAAACTAAATATGTTAAAATCAACACAAGACGCAAGTACAAAGTTTGTAAACCTTTTCCTTGTAAATACTCTTCGACTAAAAAGTTTATCTGCTTCCTGGGACCACATCTCTACAATAAGCTCAATAAAATTCTAGATTTCTATTCCTTGCCCACTCCATCCCTCAAAAAGAAATTGAATAACTGGCTTCTTTCATTAAACTATACTGACACCGAAAATTTGATCACGTCATAACAACTTTATATGCTACACTAACAGACTCACCACACAAACATACACTCGCAATTGCGCTCACTTTCCCTCACGCCCACACTCACACACACACTCACACACACACACACACGCATACACACCCACATACACACACACACACACACACAACACACACATACAACACTCACACTACAAAATACATTTACTTATTATTATAAACAATTTATTTAATTTTCTACTTTTTGAATGATTTATTTGTATTAATTTTATAAGTTTGTAAAATTTTTAAGAATCACGTTTGCCTCTGGTGAATTGATATTAAGTTTAAGGGTGAGCCTAGTAGTACATGGAAATCGTACCAAATAAGTGGTGTTGCCTTGCATTAAATGAGGTAGTTCTGATTTTTTTATATGTTAGTAGTGATGAGATAGTAATGACAAATCCAAGTTTTCCACCTCGAAAGCCCTCCGGATCATTGTTAAATATTTAAAAATCCAATAAATATTCAGATTTTTTTCAGTTTTTGTAAATATTTACCACCAAGGACCTGTGTTACGGCAAAAATTACTATGCACGCTTTAAAGTAGACTAAATTTGCAATAAAAAGAGAATAATATGGTTCTTGTAAGTCAAATAGTTTTTAAGATGGGGCTATTTAAAAGTTGGCTTAAATTCAAAAAAAGGAAATATTACAGTTTTTTAGTTTTCGACATTTTGACCCTTAGTAGTGGGTTTATGGCAAAAGATAAATTATTAGTTATCAAAGTCCATCAAATTTCCAACAAAATGAGACCAATTAGTAATATCAACTTACACTTGATAGTTCCTGCCTGAGACAGCTGTTCAAAGTTATTGAGGTAGGTAAGTAAACAATTATGTAATAGAAGGCTTTGCAAAAGGTAGTAAGCCCTAAAGGAAGAAGGATCTGGGAGACGTTCCCGTTCTACCTTGTTAATGACACGCAAACCTTAATCACCTTGAAAGCGTACCAAAGATGTAAGGTTGTACCAGCAGATGTGGTTGCAGGAAAGCAAAACGCAAATGTTCCGGTGTTTGCAGCTACTGCATTGGCCAATCATGCGAGAACATACCAGACCTGATGTGTGATGACATTGATGAACCATTGATTGATAACCCACCATCAAAGGACGATTTTGACCGTCCTGAGCAGTTCGATGAAGAAATTAAACCTCAGCAAGCTGCCCCCAAAAAGTGTGCTGTGGATTCAGAGGACGTGCCTGGTCCATCAAAATTATACATACAATGTACATAATTGATCCCACCACCTCCCAGATCCTCCTTCCTTTAGGGCGTACTTCATTTTGCAAACCCTTCTATTACATAATTGTTTACTTACCTCAATAACTTTGAACAGCAGTCTCAGGAACTATCAAGTGTAAGTTGATATTACTAATTGGTCTCATTTTGTTGGAAATTTAATGAACTTTAATAACTAATAATTTATCTTTTGCCATAAACCCACTGCTATGGGTCAAAATGTCAAAAAATAAAAAAATTGAAATACTTCCTTTTTTTGAATTTTTGCAAACTTTTAAATAGCCCCATCTTAAAAACTATTTGACTTACAGGAACCAAATTATTCTCTTTCTATTACAAATTTAGTCTACTTTAAAGCGTGCATAGTAACTTTTGCCGTAACACAGATCCTTGGTGGTAAAAATTGACAAAAACTGAAAAAAAACTGAAAATTTATTGGATTTTTAAATATTTAACAATGATCCGGAGGGCTTTCGAGGTGGAAAACTTGGATTTGTCATTACTATCTCATCACTACTAACATACAAAAAAATCAGAACTACCTCATTTAACGCAAGGCAAAATGTACGATTTCCATGGACTATAGCACCTTTGACACGAGTTGTACTATCAACTCAGTTAGGGTGTTAGTAACCCGAACTCTTACGCTTTATTTAAGACTGTAATTATAAGTACCACAATGTCAACTAAAGTGTAAACATGTTTGTTGATGCAAATAAATTATTATTTATTTATTATTTATTTATTTAAATAAATCTTAAAACCTTAGGACACTTGCTTAGACGTACACACCAGAAAATGGTGGCTGGCAAAGTATCATTGTTGTAAGTGTCATGCACATGCCTAGCGTCACCATCTATGTTCGAGGTATAGTAACTTGCTTTCGGCTTCCTGTATATAGATGTCACTGTTTCAAATAACGGATAACACCGAAGTTATTCAAGGTAGTTTGAATTGCCCCACAGTTGTAATTGCCCCGCCCCACCTATAAGTAACTGAAAAATCCAGTAGGTATTTACATTTTAGTTACTTACCTGTAAGAATCGTTCAATAAATCGTTGTCTTTATACCATTCGAGTTTATAACTAGTTTCCCCTTCAGCACAAGTGAGGATCGTATGTCCATTCTCTGCTATTTGAATCAAAATTGTTTGTGTTTCACCATTGAGCATTGCCGAAGCTTTCGTTCCAAAGCTATCTGAAATATCATTTGTAAAAAATAGACCAAGTATAGTCAGGGACTTCTTTCTTACTTCTTTTTGGGTGGCTAGTGCATCGCCATTCACGCGCAGACACTTTTACTATTTGGTTATGTTTTAAACTAGGGCAGTAAAAAGCATAAAGCAATGATGGATAGGAATTGCCAAGTGAACGGTGTCAGACGCCAGCTACACGAAAAGAAGTAAGAGATGGTTCACTGAAATTGTCCCTGAGTGTACAATCAAACACACAATATAAAAAAACTATATTTTGATTGATTAGGTACTTAGGTACTTATACATGGCGTCTTAACACTATGCCGCATGGAGGGTAAGTACCTCAATTATACTGATGATATAAATTTTACTGAAAGGAGACTCATTTTTATTTAAAAAAAACAAATTGCATTGAAGGTTGCGCGGAGTGTGGCGGCAGGCAGATTGTGCGCGCTAATAGACAACTGTATTGCCTCCAATGGGGTGGACGAGTGGTGCTTACTCTTTTCTTTTGCCTTGAGGACTCCAGACCAGACTGGTGCGGGTTCTCTCACTGCTAAAATCAAGGCAAACATAGAAGCAGACTCATGCCCAGCTTCTATCGACTGCGGGTCCGTTGCTTCAGGGTCTCGGTCACTGAAAAAGGCAGTCGAGTCCAAAGTCCATGAGGGTGATGTAAGGGGAGCAGTTCGCCTACTCATGAGTGAGGACTCGGTTGCGTCGCCAGGGCCGGAAACAGTGGCTGCTCTTCAGTCGAAACATCCCAGCCCATCCCGGCCACCTTGCTATCCACCGGAGCCGGGCCATGGCGCGCCCCGATTATTAATGGCCGAAGAGGATGTGATGCTGGCTGCCGGCCTGGACGGCTTTCGTCCTGCTCATTTGAAGGAGCTAACATCCAGCACAGCGGGAGACAACGGACAACGCTTGATTAAGGCGTTGACTAAGCTCAGCAACTTCTTGCTTGATGGGCAAGTGAACACTTCAGTATGTCCATATTTATACGGGGCTACCACAGAACATGGAAAGTAGAGAAAAAAATCTTTCCGTGTTCTGTGGGGGCTACATTATGTGCCCTGAAAAAAAAAAGATGGTGGTTTGAGACCCATCGCAGTGGGGAGTGTTTTTCGTCGTCTGGTGGCCAAGCTTGGGTGCCGAGCCGTAAAGGAGAACATGGCCTCATATCTTCAGCCTCATCAGTTAGGTTTTGGGACGCGTTTGGGTTGTGAAGCAGCAATACATGCCTTGCGCACTTTCGCGTTGGATCCGAGGAATGCGGGTGGAGTTGTCATAAAGCTTGATTTGAAGAATGCGTTTAATTCTTTAGAAAGAGACGCTATGCTGGGTGAGGTGTTGGAGAAGATCCCTATACTTTACCCTTTTCTTCACCAGGTTTACCACAGACCTTCTAACTTGTTTTTTGGGTCTGAACTGATTCAGTCCCAGGTTGGAGCGCAGCAGGGGGATCCCCTTGGTCCTCTTACTTTTAGTCTGGCTATCCATAGAGCCATAAGCGAGCTGAGGTCTCCCCTCAACATCTGGTACCTCGATGATGGTACCATTAGGGGTAAACCGGAAGAAGTGGAACGAGATCTTTTAGTCTTATTGCCTCGCCTGAAGGAGTTGGGACTGGAGGTGAATCCGACCAAATGTGAGTTTTTGTCCTGTAGCCCATCTTCTTCCTTTCTTTCCTTCACCGCTTTACTTCCTGGCCTCAAGGAACATAACAGACAGACCCTTTGCCTGCTTGGTGCTCCAATTATCCCAGCTACAATCCCTGAGGCCCTAGAAGCCCGCAGGGAGGCCCTCTCACTCGCTAGCGAGCGTCTTAGGGAAATTACTCCGCACGTTGCTCTGCTCCTAATGCAGAAGTGTTTTGCTATCCCAAAGATGACATATCTCCTGCGAACGGCACCCATTTGGTTGTTTCCTGGTACTGTTGAATGAATCCGTTGGCCCCGTAATCAGGAGTATTATGGAAACAATATTAAACGTCTCTCTGAACTGGACGCAAGCTACTTTACCAGTCCGGTACGGGGGACTTGGTGGGCGATGCATTCGGGATGTGAGCCTGCCGGCTTTCTTGGCGTCGGCCCATGGGATTGCGGACCTAGTTGCTGATATACGAGTATTATCCTTGAATGGCGACAAGGCAACCGTCCCTCATGCGGCTGATGCCATCACGACCTGGCTGGCTCGCGTCCCGGAAGCAGCCGTCCCTGAAAACCCTAAATTTCAGCGCTCATGGGACGACGTAGCCTGCAAAGCCATCCTCGACCGACTCAATGACGGGGCTGAGGCGGTGGATCGCGCGAGACTCTGGCTGTGTCACGGCCAGAGTCCGGTGCGTGGCTGCAGGCACTACCTTCGCCTCACATAGGTACTTTGCTCGACGCCAACTCCCTGCGGGTAGCGGTCGCCCTCCGCTTGGGCTGCGATGTATGCGAACGGCACATATGCATCTGCGGTAGGTACCATGGTAGGGGCCGATGGCTATCACGCGTTGAGTTGTCGTCGTTGCACAGGAAGGCATTCTCGCCATCATGCCCTCAACGACATCCTCCAGCGGGCTCTCACGTCGGCCGGCATCCCCTCCGTCCTTGAGCCGCCGGGTCTCAGGCGCACCGACGGTGAGCGGCCTGATGGCCTAACGTTAGTGCCGTGGGAAAAGGGGCGGTGCTTGGTGTGGGACGCGACTTGTGTCAGCACATTCGCTGCTACCCACATCTGTCGCACCTCACGCGCGGCCGGGGCGGCGGCGGAACTCCAGGCGGTCGCGAAGCACCTGAAATATGCCCCGCTAGAACAGGGCTACATTTTCATCCCTCTAGCGGTAGAAACGGCGGGTTGTTGGGGGGCAGAGGCAATACAATTTGTCAAAGACTTGGGGCGTCTGCTTAGACAAAAAAATTGTGACCCCCGCTCTGGGTTGTTTCTGGTGCAAAGGTTGTCCATTGCCATCCAACGCGGCAACGCGGCCAGCGTCATGAGCACATTTGCACCGGGGACTACTCGGGGCGGTCTATTAGACTAAGTAATATTGTTTAATATTGCTGTTATTTAATAAGGATTCATATTTTGATTTTTGTAATTTGGTGAATTATAAAATATCTTATTGAATTATTCGTATTCGTATTCGTTAGGCTAAGGCCGCACAGCGATTTTTTAATCGCGCGATTAAAAATTCGCGCGATTTTTTAATCGTGAATTTTTTGCTACCACGCACTGCGATAAAAAAATCGCGAAATACACGAACTACAGTGTTGCCAGATTACGAACGTCTGGCTTTCCCCCAGATCTCTCTGAAATCCCCCAAAATACTAGTATTAAAAAGGTATTGTCTTGTTTTTCATAATATTCCTTGTAATACCCTAATTTCATTTGCATTTATAGACGACCGATTTGGCGCAGGGGTAGGCTACCCACCTTCTGCGCCAGTGGTCTCGGGTTCGATTCCCAAACATGACAAATATTTGTGTGCATGAACATGTCTATTTGTCTTGGTCTGGGTGTTTGCTATGTATATTAAGTATGTATTTACAAACAAAAAAGTATTTAAGTATATATTTATCCGTTATCAAGTTTTCCATGATACAGTTTCTTAATGAAATTAAAATGGGCTTAGATAATTGGTGTGAATGTAAAAAGTTATTTATTTATTTTATTTTATTTATTTATTTTATTTATCCTTGGTCTTAATATTCGTTAGCACTATTCTTATTTTTACTAATAACTCATTGTACCTATAATCATTTAGTAGCAATAACTCTCTAGGAGACGGGCAGCAGCGCCTCCTGAAACACCAGGCCATAATGCGATAATCCCCGGGGTAAGATCCGGCTACCAACACCGACGATTTGACCTGGCAACCTACAACACGCGTACACTAAGGCTCGACGCGAAGCTAATAGAGTTGGAAGAGGCAACTAGTAAGTTACATTGGGATATCATTGGGTTATCTGAAGTCCGAAGAAAGGGGTAGGACTCGATTATCCTGCAATCCGGTATCTTACCATACCACCGGGAGGGCGACCAACAGTCCCTAGGTGGTGTCGGGTTCATCGTCCACAAGTTCCTTGTCAACAACGTGATCACTATCGGAAGTGTCTCGAGCAGGGTAGCATACCTAATACTCAGAAAATCGAAACGATATTATCTGAATGTCATCCAGGTCTACGCTCCGACCTCGATTCGATACACGACGATGTCGAAGTGGAGGCTACGTATGAGGAGATCTCTAAAGCCATGCATAACTATAAAGCCATTAAATTACCACGGTTATGATGGGGGATTTTAATGCAAAGCTGGGGCAACGCTGCGGTGATGAGTTGAGAGTGGGGCAATTTGGATTTGGGCAACGGAACAAAAGGGGCCAGATGCTGGCAGACTTCATGGAGAGGGAGAACTCCTTCTGCAACAAGCCCGTAAGCCGCAAATGGACCTGAATTAGTCCCGACGGTAAAGTCGAGATCGATTTTACCATGTCGACAAAGAAGTACATATTCAATGATGTCATTGTGATCAACGCTGTTAAGACAGGAAGCGATCACCGCATGGTCAGAGGCACATTGAATATCAACGTCAAGCTTGAAAGATCGCGACTGATAAAATCCACGCTTTGACCAATACCGGCTTAATAGTGTAGGCAATGAACAGATTCTTTGTATGGAGACCCATACATTAATTCCTCAGTCGATGAAACTTTGCTGGGTTATAAAATAGCATGAGCCATAAACTTTTAAATGCTTATCCAAAAAAATACTCAAACGGAAGTTAGGTATTTATACCTAAATATACAAATATGTTTATATATTGAACCGAGTAATTTCTCAACCCAAATTTATTTTACCAAATGAGTTATTTATACTAGTATGTGATACTTGATAAAAATCCAAAACTTTTTTCAAACATGAGTACTGCTTTTGAATGATAATTCCTTTTTTGACTCTCATTTTCATTGAAAAATTGCTCCGTCGTTTTTTTTTACTTATATGACCTTAGAATGTAATTTGACGATACGAGTAAGAACATCCAAAAAAAATTATTACCAATATTGATTTATTTTAAACTATGAATAATTCAATATGGAAAATTGCTCAGCATTATTTATCTTTAAAATTATGTTAAAAAGTCACATATACACACAAATCTAAAATATCCAAAAGAAATATCATCCGGAACACCAACATTTTGAAAGCGAAGATAAATCCCTCCCCTGTTACGCAATAATGTACCGTCTTTCGTTACCAGTTGGGTGCAGATTAGCGTCCTCGTGCTAATAGTACGACCTTGAACGCGTGACCCTGTGACTGGGGGCACAACTGGGGGGCCGCGTTCGTGTCGTCGGTCGCTGTGTGATTCTTTATTTTTTGTTTTCTTTGTATAGTCAGGGACAAATTCGGTGAACCACTTCCTGCTTATTTTTGTGTAGCTAGTGTGACTTAAAAAAAAAGTAGCTCCTCAGTTTGACCATATACCCCAAGAACTATCCGATATTTTTGTAAAAAATTCAATAACAGGCCAAATTTTTGTAAACGGCCCTTAAATATAATTTTAAGAAACTATATTTTGGAATCCAACATAATATCGCATTGGAAGGTATAAAAAAAAGTTATACCCCGAAAATGGTGCAATTCTTTCAGCAAATATGCTATCATCAATTTTATCGTTAACATGTGTTTATGTTCACCGTATCTAAGCACCAAAGTCGAAATCCATAAAGATATAAAACGGGAAACTAATACTTTAGGAAGAAGTCGGTTGTTTCTGATAGCATTTTTAACATAGGTGTAATGCCAATTTGAGTTTACGTAGAGAGTTTTTTTTAAAGTTTATTTGTTTTTCATTTACAAATATAGGGGGATTATATACTTTTACGAAAGATAATAATAAATGTATTCAAATGTAAAGAGAAAAACACTTATACCATTTTTGCTTATTTTTTTATAGATTTTTTAAAGCTTTGTATTTGTTTTTTTTTAATGTCGCGGTCATAAATATTGGTGGATTACTAATGAATTATTTATTAAACTAGATAATCTAATTTTCAATGTTAAGAAATTACTGATATAGAATTATTGTTGAGTCTCCATAGAACGAATTAGTTTGGCTCTCGGGCTAATATTATAGTATTCTTTGGTTTGGTTTGACTATGTTTGTATGTATGTTTGGCCGATTATCTCGCGTTTGGCTGAACCGATTTTTATGCGGTTCTAAGAAAAGTATTTTTTACATTTAGGAGAAAGTTTCGGAGTTTTAACCGCCTTCGAAGAAGAAGGTTCTCAGTTTGACTCGTATGTTTGTATGTTTGTCTCCGAGATGCGGTTTTCAGAAAACTATTTGTTACATTTAGAAGGTTTTGGCATTTTAACCGACTTCAAAAAAGGAGGTGTTCAGTTTGACCCGTATGTATGTTTGTTTGACTTTGAGATGCGGTTTTCAGAAAAGTATTTGTTACATTTAGGAGAATATTTTCGAATTTTAGCCGACTTCAATAAAAGAGGTTCTCAGTTTGACCCGTATGTTTGTTTTGAGATGCGGTTTCCAGAAAAGTATTTGTTACATTTAGAAGGTTTTTGCATTTTAACCGACTTCAAAAAAGGAGGTACTCAGTTTGACCCCTATGTATGTATGTTTGACTTTGAGATGCGGTTTTCAGAAAAGTATTTGTTACATTTAGGAAAATATTTTGGAATTTTAGCCGACTTTAAAAAAGGAGATTCTTAGTTTGAACCGTTTGTTTGTGTTTGTCTCTGGGATGCGGTTTTCAGAAAAGTATTTGTTACATATAGAAGGTTTGAGCATTTTAACCGACTTCAAAAAAGGAGGTGCTCAGTTTAACCCGCATGTAAGTATGTTTGACTTTGAGGTGCAGTTTTCAGAAAAGTATTTGTTACATTTAGGAGAATATTTTTGAATTTTGGCCGACTTCAAAAAAGGAGGTTCTCAGTTTGACCCGTATGTTTGTCCTTGAGATGCGGTTTTCAGAAAAGTATTTATTACATTTAGAAGGTTTTGGTATTTTAACTTACTTTAAAAAAGGAGGTGCTCAATTTGACCAGTATGTATGTATGTTTGTCTTTGAGTTGAGATGCGGTTTACATAAAATTATTTCTTTACATTTAGGAGAAGGTTTTGGTATTATAACCGACTTCAAAAAAAAGGTTTTCAGTTTGATCTGTTTGTATGTATGTTTGTCCGCGATTATGTCATGTTTTCTGAACCGTTTTTGATGCTTTTTTCAACTACATTTTGATTGATGCGGTTTATGTGTACATCCTACTAACATAGCTATTTAAAATTATGCCACGAAAAAGTTAGAAATAATAGCTCTAATAGGTACTGTATTCACACCAAATAACGTAAGTACTTGGAAGTCGGGCGGGATTAAACAAAAACACCAAAACATGTAGGTACACTCGACAGCACATCAGGTTAAACAGTTGAACTGCGAAGCCAGCTTTTATTACGTAGGGCATAAAGGCGTTCTCAAGGTCAACATGTATAGTCTGATGTGCCGCCGTGTGAACATGTTTCACATCTGACTTCAAAATACTCGTACATACATTATTTGGTGTGAATACAGTTATTAGAAGTATTATTTCTAATTTTATTGTGGAATTTTTTTAAAGCGCTTTTACTTTTTTATAAAATATTTTTTTTACTATTTGGTTATTTATTAAACTAGGATACCTAGAACAATACATAAGCGATTAGGGAGAGTTGGGCGAGTTGATTTTAACTGTCTACGTTTACGAAAACTATTGGATGAACTGCTCATGTCGGTAAAGTAGTTAAACGACATGAATGAGATAGAGCGATTTTACGAATACAGTTTTCCAAACTCATACCAAGTTTTACTGGTTGTACGTGCACACAAAAATACAGCGTTCCATAGCGTGCAACAACAACCGTAACGTGTATTATAAACGCAAAACAACCATCGACTGGGAGGCGACCGTCGGTAACCCTACCTGCTCGAGTATCATCATAAATAATAATAAATAAAATAACTTCTTACATTCACACCAATTATCTAAGCCCATGTTAATTTCATTAAGAAACTGTATTATGGAAAACTTGATAACGGATAAATATATACTTAAATACTTTATTGTTTGTACATACATACTTAATATACATAGTTAACACCCAGACCAAGACAAATAGACATGCACACAAATATTTGTCTTGTTCGGGAATCGAACCCGAGACCACTAGCGCAGAAGGTGGGTAGCCTACCCCTGCGCCAAATCGGTCGTCATCATCAATCATGACATGCTCATTGTTAGTAGTAAGACAAAAAGTTACGTTAAAAATAGATTAGGTTGTCTAGTCGCAACCTGGCCCTCTTAGTACAGTCATGAAAAAAGTGCGGCTAAAATGATGAGAAAATATATCATCAGGTACCAGCATGAAACGCTGTTCATACGATCAGGCTTGATAGATAGACTAGAAAAATGTGGTAATAGTAATTAACCATTACAGAAATATTTGCTTTTTGCGAAACAAAACCTAAACCTTTACTGCTCTTAGTTAATTTATTTTTATTTCTTTTTCGCACTTTTGAGTATTTGCTATTTTTGAGAAGGGGTGTATCAGTTAACAAAAATAAATAATGAAACTCGAAATAACTGCTCTCAGTTTTTACATAGTAACCGCAACTTTCAAGCACGTTGGTTGGATAAAATCGTAGAAAGTCAATCTGCAGATGAAATGCAAACACTTCAACATCTTTTTGGCAATCCAAAAAGGTATAAGAAAGAAGTTCGTTTTTGGGGAAAAGTGTAGCTATATTTAATAAAGTTCCACAGAATTTAGTAGAGCTGCCTTTGAACAAATTCAAATGTCATGTCAAAAAATCACTCATGGGCGAAGCATATTATAAAGTAGACGACTATTTGAAAGACCGTAATGCGTGGATTTGATGTAACACATAACCTTAGCTGAACTAGTGTTATATTATTATTAAAAAGTTGTAAAAGTTAACGATATAAATCTTTGTAAATATAGTTACTCCAAATGATTAAATCTGATAAGTTTATTGCGCCTGTTCTTCTTATCAGTTAAAAAAGTGTTGAACGGGTGGTAGAAAAATATAGACGATTCAAAAGAGCTTATTTATTAAGTCAAGTTGAATTCAGATATTTTTTATTATTTATTTTATAGCAATTAAGGTCACTTAAGGTCAGAGAGCGGTGACGAGTAGTAAAATAAATATTGAAAAATGGAAAATGAAGTATTTAGAAAAAATCGACCCGTCTCACAACTAGCTCCGATAGTTGTGAGACGGGTCGATTTTTTCTAAATACTTCATTTTCCATTTTTCAGTAATAAAAATTGCATTGTGAATGCAAAAAACTAAAAATTAAAATAAAATAATTATTGTTTGATGAAAGGAAAAAATAAGCATTACGTCAAACACAGTTAAAAATGACATGTTGCAGTATTTTTATCAATCACAACACATGTTTTACGTGCTCACCCCTACCTATAAGCCTATAACTAACACAAAGGATAATGGGCCTTTTTATATGGCGAATTGACGTAGTACAACTATAACAGAAATTACATCCTTTTAATTTGTAGTACTCGATAGTAGGCCTAGTTAGAATAACCTTTACCTAATTTCATCTGCATTATCACCCACATTGAAGAAAAGTGAAGTCCAAAAGATGTGTAATAGCTGGAATTAAAAAGTCGAAATACCCTGATGATATCGAATCAGGCGAACAATATCTGAGTACATCCGCGCGCTTTAGCGAATAGGGATTATGGCAAGATAATGAAAAAAATTACTCGAAAAAATTTAAACACATCTTAGATTTCTGCGCGAACTGAAAAAATTTATATTATTTTCAATTTATAAGCTATCCTGTTAAATTGCTCACCTGGTAACGTAAAGCACGCGCACATTAAGGGCCGACGCGAAGCTTTCAAGTTGGAAGAGGCGATTAGCAAGTTACAATGGGATGTCATTGACATAACTAAGGTCCAAAGAGAGGAAGAGGACTTGATTATCCTACTATTCAGCTTATACCTTGCTATACCACCGGGTGGGTAACCAGCAGTACATTGGTGGTGTTGCGTTCATCGTCCACAAACCCCTCGTTAACAACGTCGTCACCATAGGGAGTGTGTCGAGCAAGGTAGTTAGATACGCTACTGAGAAGCCCTACACTGGGATTCTATTAAATAATAAATGTATTAGCGATATAAATCTTTACTGCGGCACCATGGCCGATATATTCTATCTCTACTACAATCCGCGCCCGCGGAATCGTCTGGACTAAAAACAAACTACTCGCGTAATGATGACAATGCATTCGATATTTTGAATACTGATTTAAACATAAATCAACCATAGACAATGCAAGGAGGTATCATATCCTAACAATATGATACCACATGCCGCCGCCGCAACAAAAAAACCTTTCTTACTAAAGAAATGTTTTTTCCTACATGGATTACCCTAAAGCGAAGGCCCTGCCTACCTTGGAACGATATCACATCAATAAGACTGGTCCTCACTAACGGACAGCCAGGACAATGGTCGATATAATTATTAATTTCTTGAAATCAAAACAAACCAACCATTGCATTGGCTTGACATACCAAAACCAAGGGAAAAGGTCTGCCCAGCCTTAAACCTAACCTTAATACATCATATGTAGTTACAATCAAAGCTAACCCTAGCTCATTTAAGCATTAACTAAGTCGAAATTCCAAGATCAAACATGTCGGACAAGCACCAATAATATATTGACTACGAAATTACCCAAAAATAACCCTCATCTCAAAAGGTGCCCAACAACAAGCTTGGAACTTCATAAACCTGTGGTAACCTCAAGCAGACTGTCTACTAGGGGCCACCACAGTTTATGTAGCGTGGTGTCGACAACATTGCCAGTCAGGGTTAGATGAGAAGCCCTACACTGGGATTCTATTAAATAATAAATGTAATATCGATATAAATCTTTACTGCGGCACCATGGCCGATATATTCTATATCTACTACAACACGCGCCCGCGGAATCGTCTAGACTAAAAACAAACTACTCGCGTAATGATGACAATGCATTCGATATTTTGAATACTGATTTAAACATAAATCAACCATAGACAATGCAAGGAGGTATCATATCCTAACAATATGATACCACATGCCGCCGCCGCAACAAAAAAACCTTTCTTACTAAAGAAATGTTTTTTCCTACATGGATTACCCTAAAGCGAAGGCCCTGCCTACCTTGGAACGATATCACATCAATAAGACTGGTCCTCACTAACGGACAGCCAGGACAATGGTCGATATAATTATTAATTTCTTGAAATCAAAACAAACCAACCATTGCATTGGCTTGACATACCAAAACCAAGGGAAAAGGTCTGCCCAGCCTTAAACCTAACCTTAATACATCATATGTAGTTACAATCAAAGCTAACCCTAGCTCATTTAAGCATTAACTAAGTCGAAATTCCAAGATCAAACATGTCGGACAAGCACCAATAATATATTGACTACGAAATTACCCAAAAATAACCCTCATCTCAAAAGGTGCCCAACAACAAGCTTGGAACTTCATAAACCTGTGGTAACCTCAAGCAGACTGTCTACTAGGGGCCACCACAGTTTATGTAGCGTGGTGTCGACAACATTGCCAGTCAGGGTTAGAGGGATCCTGCAACAAACAGGATATGACCCTGGTCCTTATTGGACCATCAGGGTTTCCTCCCCCCTCACCAACAAATGTTGACGTCACCTCGTTCCTTAAGTGACATAGAAACAACTTACAAACTAACTAAAACGGAAATAAAATGAAACACAGAAGTGTTACTTTTGTGGTCCAGATCATTAACGAAACGTGATGTCAATATCAACATAAGTTAAGGTCAGAGGATTCTCACACCTAATTAGATAATAGGTCATCCTCCTGCCCTATCCCATGAAGGTAAAGAGACACGACACGATGTCTACTTATTAGTAAAAATGCAAAAAAATAATTGTTTTATTAAATTAAACATTAAAAAAAAATTAAGTAAATACATCATATTATAAGTGGACCACAGGACACTTCGTGGGCTTCAGGTGCAGTATTTCCGTACATGAAAAAGAAACACATATTAATACAAATCACACAATTATACATTTCAACTATCTAACAATCACTATTATAAAACATCCTAAAATCCTATCCTATTTCTATAAAATACAAACAATTCATGAACGAAAACCTACCATTATTATAACACTATTAACTTTAGCAGTTTTACTTTCCTAACAAACTACAAATAATTCTTGCCCACAAAATCCAAAACATAGTTATCATTTAAAATCAAACTGTAACTCGTTATTTTAATCTGATCTGTGACTACTAAAAATATTTATTTACACCACAATAAAACAAACTCTTTTTGGTTCACTAAATAATGTCATCACTATGACTGACAACCGAGTCCATGTCACATTTGTAACCTGATGTCACAATTAAATGCAAATTGTCACAAATGAAAATTATTTCAGACTTATGATCATGGAACCATCATGACCTAAGATATGGAATTTGCTGGCATGGATCATGGATTATTAATGAATCGACATATTAACTATCAAAGTCTCAATCTAAAGGGTTTAAGCCTATTTGCATGTACTTTTATTTTCCTACTTGTATGGGGCTTACTAATAATATAATTATCATGCTCCCTAACCCTTTTTATTCTATAAGGTCCCTTATAAGGTCTACTCAACTTCTTACTAATGCCTGCTATCCTTTTAGGACAAAATAACAAAACTAATTGGCCTACTGCAAATCTTACTGGTCTAGCCTTTTTGTCATACTGAACCTTCTGAACCAAACGCGCCTTCCGCAAATTCTCATTAACCTTATTAACACAGCTATGTCTAATACGTTGCCTTTGTCTCAAACTTAAATCAGGAAAATTAATATTTAGACTCCTGTCCGACACACTTTCGGGTTCTTTTAAAAACATTACAAAGTAAGGAGAAAATTTTGTGGAGGCCTGCTTGGAACAGTTATATGCATGTGTCACCATTGGGACATGCATACACCAATTTCTCTGTAATGGATCACTATACTTTGATAACATCTGTAATAGAGTCTGGTTAAATCTTTCTATTAAACCTACTGTTTGCGGATGCATAGTGGTGGCTGTAACGTGGCGAGAATCGAACCGCCTTATAGTTTCCCTTACTATCTCTGAAGTGAAAATTGAACCTCTATCTGAGATAATTGTTTGAACAGCACCAAACCTACAAAACACTTCCTGAATGAGAAAATTACTAACTGTTCGCGCGGTAGCCCTACGCACTGGTTTACACACCGCATACTTCGACATTGACTCTATACAAGTGATGATATACTGTTTGCCACGCGAAGATTTATTTAAGGGCCCGATAATGTCTATCTCTATAGCTTGGAATAACCTATCGACTATAATGGGTCGTAAAGGAACCACTATATTTCTCTTCTTCTTCTCTTGACACTGAACACAGCTTTTTATATACTTCTCAATCCTTTCCGTTGCTTTATACATAAAATACCTAGACCTAAATTTATCCAAAGTCTTAGTTAAACCTAAATGTCCTCCTATAAAAGGATTGTCGTGTATGTCATCCATCACTTCATTAAATAATACACTAGGAACCACTAATAAGTTTTTATTTACACCATGTACAGTATATTTTTTATACAACACATTATCTCGAATAAAGAATCCTTTGTATATCGGCCTTCGCCTCTGTCGAAGCTCTCGTTCTTGTCGTTGACAGAACTCGTCCGTTTGCTGAGCCATCGTGACTTGTGTTGCTTCGATGCTATACAAGTGTAGTCCATCCTCCACTTGTGTCCTTGGAGCGACCGTGGTTTCTTCCTCATCATCCTCCTTCAAGGGATTTCTGCTCAAGAAATCCGCGATGACGTTCTGTTTTCCCGAACAATGCACTATTTCGAAATCATGTTCCTGTATTGCTAACGCCCATCTTGCTAACCTCCCATTCATGTCTCGGCGTTCTCTTAGCCAGCATAAAGCCTTGTGGTCTGTTACGACTTGAAACTTTAGACCATGTAAATATGGTCTGAAATAATTCAGAGCCCATACTAATGCGAGGCACTCCTTTTCCGTAATGGAGTATTTTTTCTCTGCTGCGGACAATTTCCTTGATGCGAACGATACTGGCATCATGTTTTTACCTTCTTCCTGCAAAATACATGCTCCAAGGGCTACGTCACTCGCGTCGATATTCAATCTTGTTATGACATTTTCCGAGTTGTCAAAATGTTTTAATAACGGAGGATTTAAGATCATAGACAAAATTTTGTCAAACGACCTCTGTTGTATTTCTGACCACTCAAACTTCACATTTTTTCGTAACAATTTATTTAAAGGTACAGTTGTGTTCGCAAAGCAATCAATAAATTTCCTATAATACGAAAATAAACCAAGGACTGACTTCAGTTCTCGAGTGTTTGATGGGACTTTAATAGACTTCAATTTCTTGATTTTTTCTTCATCTGGTAGAATACCACGGCCAGAAATCTTGTGACCGAGTACTGAAATTTCTTCATAGGCGAAACTGCACTTCGATGGCTTCAACGTTAAGTTGGCTTCTTCCAGCCGCTTCAGAACTTGATCCATGGCGTCGTGAAACTCCTCGAACGTCTTCCCATAGACAATGATATTGTCCACGTATACGATGGCGTTCTTGTATTTAATCCCTGCTAACGCCTTATCCATGGTTCTCTGAAAAATGGCACCACTCGTTTTCAGACCAAAGGGTAAAACATTAAATTCGTACAGACCTGACGGTGTGATGAACGCCGTCTTGTGTTTCTCTTTTTCTTCTATTTCCAGTTGCCAATATCCTGAATTACAATCTAAATCAGCGAAATATTTTGCTCCATTTAGGTGTGAAATCAAATCCTCGATTATTGGCAAAGGGTACGAATCTGTGATCACCTTTTTATTCAATTCTCTGTAGTCCACGCAGAAACGCCAAGAACCATCCGGTTTCTTCACCAGAACTACCGGAGATGCATAGGGACTCTTGGATTCACGTATAATCCCATTTTCCAACATTTCTTCAATCTGGTCCCTAATCACCTTATGTTGCTCACCGGATACTCTGTACGGGGCTCGATGCGTGGGTATATCGTCACTTGTTTTTATGGCCACTTTGACTAAACCGCACTTTCCTAATTCATTCTTATTAAATGCGAATCGCGATCTATATTTGTGTAATAATGTTGTCAAAAGATCATTTTGTTCAACAGACACCGAGTGGGAAATATTAAATTCTGGTTTACTTTCCACTACCATGCATCCTTCATACATATTATTTTCATTTTTAACAACTAGGTCATGGAAAAACGCATACTCGTTTTTCTTTAACACTTCTGTATCCGACTGTACAAATTCTACATTTTCGTTTATCCGAACAATTTTTTTCCGGGGATAAAAATCTAAATCGAATCTCTTACAGGATAAACGCGACTTCGAGAAATCAATACTAATAGCATTATCATACAAAAAATCACAACCTAAGATCATATCTTGGCAAATATTATTTACAATTAAAAATTCCTGTTTAAACACGACGTTATCTATTAAAATATTAAGTTCGGTTTTTCCTACAGTTGCAAGCGTTTTTCCACTCACATTGTTCACTTTCATATCACTTTTCACGACATTTATTTTCAAGGGCTTTATGAGCACATCGGATATTACAGATACGGATGCGCCTGTATCCAATAACGCGACGATTATTCTGTCCCTACATTCAACACTGATAAACGGATTTTGCTTACTTGAAAGGTGGACGTCTTGGATTACGGCTGGTCGATTTCCACCGTCTACATCGGTACCTCCACCATGAGAAGCCCTACACTGGGATTCTATTAAATAATAAATGTATTAGCGATATAAATCTTTACTGCGGCACCATGGCCGATATATTCTATCTCTACTACAATCCGCGCCCGCGGAATCGTCTGGACTAAAAACAAACTACTCGCGTAATGATGACAATGCATTCGATATTTTGAATACTGATTTAAACATAAATCAACCATAGACAATGCAAGGAGGTATCATATCCTAACAATATGATACCACACTACCCACCTACTCAAAATATAGAAACGGTATATGGTGCATATCATACAGGTCTTCGCTCCGACCTCGAAACACAACGATATTGAAGTGGAGGCTATGTATGGAGAGATCTCTAAAGCCATTTAAAGCTATACAAAACCCACTACACGTTTGTGACAGGGGATTTCAATGCAAAATTGGGGCATCGTTACGGTGATGAGTTGAGAGTGGGGCAATTTGGATTTTGGCAACGAAACGAAAGAGGCCTGATGCTGGCAGACTTTATGGAGCGGGGGAAAACCTCTTCCTACTGATGAACTCCTTTAAAAAGCCCGTAAGCTGCAAATGGACCTGGATTAAGCCGGAGGGTAAAGTTAAAAACAAGATAGATTTTATATGTCGACGAGGAAGCAAATATTTAATGATGTCATTGTATTCAACCTCGTAAAGACAGGAAGCGATCACCGCACAGTTAGAGCACATTGAGTTGAGTAACAACGTCAAGCTGGAAAGATCTCGACTAAAAAAATCTACGCTCCGACCAAAACGAGATTCAAAACCGCTTCTAAGCCCTTTCATCCAAGCATCGATGTGGACAATCTATATACAACATGGTGGTGGATACTGCCCGCACGGAAATGTTCAGTTATTATAAAACTCGCCGTAACAAATCAAAGAAACTCTCCGGCCACACGCTCTGACTCATGGATCAGGGAGAATTCACTGTTCAATGTTTAATTAAAACAACCGTCCACTGAACAGTTATTATAACTTATTTTTTGTTAGATTTTAAATTATTTTTATGCATTCACAATGCAATTTTTGTAAGTATAGGAAAAATGTGATAGTAAAAAACCACGAGCCCTATAAGTAGCTTTCAGGCGGGATTCGAACCCGCGCCTCCGGGAATCCAGCCCGATGCTCTGACCAACTAAGCTACCGAAAGACTCGATCGTCGATTACACGACTCGTCGAATTTTGCTATCACTTGTCACGCTGTAGGCCAGCGTTGTTTCATCAATGTGAGGAAACCCTCGCATCCGAAAGAAACATTTTTACAAATGTTTAACAATCGATTAAGATGGAACAGCCATTAAATAAGATTTTAATCATAAAAATAATTTAAAACTTTGTTTTAATAACAGTCTTACACAATTTATCCTCTTCTTTTTACAAACTTATTTCGTTACATATTTATATTTTCTATATGTCACTGCTTTCTCTGTCAATACGTATTTAGTTTAGCTACTTTACCTAGAGTGTTATACATATTTGTATTTTTATCCACAACGGGGTAGCACTTAGCCTTCATCACACCTGATGATAAGTGGTGATAAGGCTAAAGGTGGAAGCGCACTACTCCCGGAATCCTCAATCACTGAGGAACTGGCTATCTTATCTTTAACTGCCGGAACACAATAATAGATAAGATGGCGGTAGCTAGCCAGGCGGACTAAGAACAAGTCCTACCACCAACCAAACCGAATATAATATGTACCCCCACTGGGAATCGAACCCGGGACCTCTGGGTCTGAAATCCGTGGTATGAACCACTAGACCACAGAGGCGGTTAAAAAAGGCGGTATTTCCAAAAAGATGTTGAAGTGTTTTCATTAATCTGCAGATTAACTCTCTAAGATTTTTTTAAGTTGCGATTGCTATGTAAAAAACCATAATTTAAATAGTTATTGTATGATAGCACTTATTTCAAGTTTCATAATTTATTTTTGTTAACTGGTACACCCCTCCTCAAAAAATAGCAAAAACTGTAACTTAACGGAGCTAAAAATAAATAAAAATAAATTAAATAAGAGCAAAACTCAAAAGGTAGTGTAGTGTTTCGATAAAAAAACTAAAAGTAAAATATTTCTGAAATGGTGGTACACCCCTCCTCAAAAAATAGCAAAAACTGTAACTTAACGGAGCGAAAAAGAAATTAAATAAGAGCAAAACTCAAAAGGTAGTGTAGTGTTTCGATAAAAAAACTAAAATGTAAATATTTCTGAAATGGTTAACTTTTGGATATAGTACATTATTAATAGCCTAAATAGTGGTGTCGTTTAATATTAAGGTCGAATTTCCCTGTTACCCTGTACATTCATATTATTGATGTAAGTAACAATACAAACATAAAATTGCTCGGGCACAAAAGACGGCCAGCCTGCGGGTCGGCAGACCAGTATTTTTTGTAGTAGGTTGGCCTAAGTTACAGTAAGACGTTAGTTTGATACTGGTGGTACCCCATGACATGAAAACCACCCCGCAAGCCGCCGCTAAAATTGCTCGAAGTGACAAAGTAGCCATGACGGCGCGTGGCAGACCACATTTTTCTAGTCTATCTATCAAGCCTGAGCGTATGAACAGCGTATCATGCTGGTACCTGATAACATATTTTCTCATCATTTTAGCCGCACTTTTTTCATGAATATACTAAGAGGCTAAGGTTGCGGCTTGCTTAGCCGCCAACCTAACCTGGGGGGCTACCGGCTAAGAAATCTGGATATGGGTATGGGCTTCAACTGTCATTTGAATTCCTTATTCTGATAGGTTTTTGCTGCTTTGTTCTGTTGAACGTTGCTAGCTAGTTATCGTTATACCCGACGTCACAAAACAAGTAACTGATAGCGGCTATTTTCTTTATAAAATTGACTTAAAGTTCCCAAAAAAGTATGAAGTTCATATCCATAAAGTTACGCGGTAGCCCCCCAGCACCAACAACTCAACTTTTTTAACGTAACTTTTTGCCTTCTAACAATGAGTATGTTATTGTGGTACTCTATAGTAGGTAGAATTACCGACGGTCGCCTCTCGGTCTACCATTTATACAACTATTTGATAAAGACAATGTCAACATAATTATTTTGCCTCGACGATTGATACGTGAAAATAGAATAGATCGCGCGAGCGGACGGCGGCGGCGCGGCGGCGCGGTGGCGGGGCGTCGGGGAACCCGTCCTGTACGTCTCCCGCGCCCCGCTCCTACGCCTCGCTTCGTACTCACAGCTCCCGATTGCTGAATTAAGTTTTTCTATGTAAAATGCTTTTAGGTTTTGGTTTTTTTTTTGGATATTGTTGTAGTTGAAAATAAAGTGAACTGTGTACTTAAATCAATAAATAAAACAGATAGAGAAATTTTCCACTGCGAGTAAAACAGCAATTTTTAAGATAGTTTAATTACATGGTTTATTTTTTAGATTTTCATTTTGTGGTTATAAAACTTCAATAAAATAGCATTTCCGTAAAAAAGTTCGACGGAGAAATTTTACTTTTCGAGTCACACCAAAAACACATATTTTAGAAAAATGTTGTGTTTCTGCTGGGATATTTTTTTGGATATTTCATAAATCATTTTAATACGTTACATGAATATGTATGGTGAAGAAAGTTTCAACGGAGCATTTTTCCTCAAAAAGATATCTATGAAATATGTCTTTCATTAAAAAAACCTAACTTCTATTATTATTATTCTTTGGAATTTTATACAATACTTTTAATTTATTGATATTTTATCACGTTGTAAAGTTTTTTCTGACTGACGAATTACTGTGGGGGTCAACTAGCTTCATTTCCTACACTATTAAATTTAAAACCCCGAGTAATCAATCAATTAATACAGTAATCAATCAATAAATATTTTTCCAAACATAGAAAATAATATTTTTAAAATCTTTTTGATAAAATAATTGCTCACTAGAAATATTAAAATTCCAAAATTTAGAAAGAATCTCCTCATTCTGGCATCACTGGGCTAACTGGCTGTTTTATGTATGTGTGCGTATCATGCGTGCATGTGTGCGTTAGTATACTACTTAGTATACTAATAGTCACAGGATAAGAAGAAGCAGTAGAATAGCGCTCCATAGCCATAGTGCGACATGGAGCTTTTCGGCAGATTTCTCCGTCAGGGTGGTTGTCTCCATCCGATAGGTGAAGAAGGCAAGACACATTGATTGAAAACCTTTGTCTTGAGATAAAGGTACATTGAAAAATGGAAAATGAAGTATTTAGAAAAAAATCGACCCGTCTCACAACCAGCTCCGATGGGAGTCGAACCCACGACCTTTCGCTATCCGGGCGACTGCTCTAACCACTGAGCTACGGAGTCGTTAAACGACATTTTTCAATAATAAAAATTGCATTGTGAATGCAAAGAAATAAAATTTTTAATAACATAAATATACACTTTGTGTTTTTGTAGATTAGTTTTCGAGCTTGTTTGGAGTTTTTTTTATTGTTATTTCAAAAAAATTTATGTTGGGTGCGTTTTATGACAATTTAGACATCCATCAGCATCATCATGTCAGCCGAACGATGCCCACTGCTGGGCATAGGCCTCTCCCAAGGATCTCCACAACGATCGGTCCTGCGCTGCCCGCATCCAGCGGCTTCCCGCGATCTTGACCAGATCGTCGGTCCACCTTGTAGGGGGCCTGCTCACGGAACGTCGTCCGGTACGCGGTCGCCATTCGAGAACATTTCCGCCCCAACGACCATCGGTTCTCCGCGCTATGTGTCCCGCCCACTGCCACTTCAATGATGCAATCCTTCGAGCGATGTCGGCTGTTTTAGTTCTCCTGCGGATCTCATTATTTCTGATTCGATCGAGCAGGGAAATACCAAGCATCGCTCTCTCCATTGCTCGCTGGGTGACTTTGAACCTTCTTGTGAGACCCATAGTAAAAAACCACGTTTTACTTCTATAGGTCATTACTGGTAACACACACTGGTAAAAGACTTCCGTCTTGAGACATTGAGGTATTTCGGACGCAAATATATGCCGGAACTTCGTGAACGCTGCCCATCCGAGCTGGATTCGACGAGAGATCTCTTTCTCAAAGTTGGACTTACCTAACTGGACCGTCTGTCCCAGGTAAACATAGTGGTCGACAACTTCGAGTGTAATGTTCCCAACATTAACTGGAGCAGGTGCAACATGGGCATTGGACATAGTTTTCGTCTTATCCATGTTCATCTTAAGACCCACTCTTTGAGAAGCATTACTGAGATCTTCGAGCATTGTGTTCAGGTCTTCCAAGGTCTCAGCCATAAGAACTACATCATCGGCAAACCGTAGGTGTGTTAGGTACTCGCCATTGATGCCGCATCCTTTCCAGTCCAGAAGCTTAAAAATATCCTCCAACGCAGCTGTGAACAGTTTCGGAGAGATGACGTCTCCCTGTCTCACACCTCGCTGTAGTTGGATAGGATTAGAGCTCTGATTTTGTAATCGGACTGACATCGTGGCGTTTTGGTATAAGTACCTCAGCACCTCGATGTACCTTTTTTACATCCATTTAGACATCAAAACAACACAATATAAAGTACATTAATTACGTAGGTATTTTCTGTTCGTCAAAACAGCGTTTGACCGTTTAAAACTGCGGCCGACTGGTACCGAACGTTAATACGCGTTATTGTACCGACGTGTCGTCGGCCAGACGATGAGTCAGAATCAGAAGTATACCGTCGCGTTCAGGGGGGTAATTGTCTAACTCAACATCAATCGCAATCGCATTCAGTTTGAAAGATATTGCACGGCCATTGCTGCTTATGTCAACAAAAATTTTGACAACTTTCTTCAACAACAAGTGATGGATGCATGATGGATGTCAAACTGAAAGCGATTGCGATTGATGTTGAGTTAGACAATTAGCCTCCAGACCTCTATATGAAAATAGAATACTGGTACTCGTAGTTCACTCAGACTATCTATAGTACGCATGCGTATGATGAGCGGGACGTCAAATTAACCCAGCAGCGGCGGCGGACGGAATGATTTAGTTGAAGATTTTATAATAAGTTTGACATAATAATTACTATTATATTTTTGTGTATTTTAATACGCTTTAAGAAATTTTTTAATAAGTTTTTTAGCATACTAAAAAGAGAGATCTTAATTAAGATAAGATTACATCTTTCAGAGTAAACTACGAGTACGAGTTAGATTTTTTGTTTGTTTGTAATGCCTAAACTCAATAAACCTACTGGACTGATTTTCAAGGCTTTATTATTTTAACACGATATTCCTACGAAAATGGGTACCACGTAAAACACCGTGGAGTCCCTATGTAAGAATAAAATAGTTTCCAAACTATTAAGAATTAAACTTGAAAGTAAAAAACATACTTTATTTTAAAGCTATATTTCATCCGCGGCTTCACTCACTCGAGTTAGACTCGGAGTAACGGAGTTCACTCGTTAGATCTTTTTTTATTAACAACTAGTGGCTTCTTTGCGGTTTTACCCGCATAGTACTCGTTCCCGTGGGATATCTGGATAAAATATAGCTTGTGTCACTCGGGAAGAATGTAGCGTTCTACTGGTGAAAGAATTTTCAAAATCGGTCCAGTATTTGAATTTATTCGTTACAAACAAAAATACAAATCTTTTATCTTTGAGATTTTAAATTATTTTATGCATTCACAATGCAATTTCTGTAAGTATAGGAAAAATGTGATAGTAAAAAACCAGGAGCCCTATAAGTATATTCCGCCTGAAAGCTACTTATAGGGCTCCTGGTTTTTTACTATCACATTTTTCCTATATCTTTTCTCTTTATAATATTAGTATGGATATTCTTTCCTATTTCTCTATACAAACGTTTGACCCCGTTTCCCTCGATCTCGAATTTCGAGAAATACATTCCTAGCAGATGCCTAGGTATAATAACTATCTGCATGCCAAACTTCAACGCAATTCATTCCAGTGACTTGAGCTTTGCGTCAATAGATCAGTCAGTAACGGTTGTTGCCTTTAATATTATGTCGTAGGGTGAATGGATTAATCGATTTTTGTGAAAATACTAGATTTTGCAAAAACACGGATAGTTACACAATGGTTTAATACCCTAAACCCTATTTACCCTTTATTAAGTAAGATTGAGAAATGTCATAATCTATGTCTATATATCCGGTTTTTCGCAAAATTCTTAGTATTTTGTAAATTAAACTATGCAGAAAACTGACATTTTCAACGGCACGTACAGTCACGAGCGATAATTATGTGTACAACATAGAACTTTGTCACATTAAAGCGTTCCGAAAGAAAACGATCAGTGTCACAGAACTTCACAGAAGTCATTCAATATTGTAATATGACACAGTCCTATGTTGTATACATATTATTGCTCGTGACTGTACATATCTACCATTAATATCAAGTCGATACGTTTCAGGGCTTGACACTTCAATGCTTTTCGACTTCAGATACTAAGCCCTAAGTTTGCAAAAAGTGAGGCCGAGACCTGTATGTCATTTTGTAATTGAAGTTGAAATGTCAGTTGAAAAAATACTAGCCATACGCTCGCGACTTCATCTGCGTGGACCCCTTTTTACCTCCTTAGAGCAGGAGTTTCCAAAAATCCTCTCTTAGTCCCCTCTTACACTCCACAAGGAAAATACATGTCGAATTTCAGGTTCTTGCGCCCAGTAGTTTCTGCTGTGCGTTGTCTGTCAGTCAGCCAGTAACGCAAGAGTTTTATATTTTGTAAAAGTTAAAATGATAAACATAAAAAAATATAATAAAATAAGTAAACTTTAATTTTTACTTATTTACTTCAAAGTTTAAATATACAGATAGTTGATATTTAAAAATGAAAAAAAAACACTCCTTTATTATAACTTTTACCCGGTAGCGACAGAATATATTTTAGTAATAGGCACGCCTCCCGCCGCCGGGTTAAGACGCGCGATTATTTCACAGCAAAGAGCGATTTTTTATTCGCGCGATTTTTAAATCGCGATTGCGTGTACCTACATACAATTCCATGTGTTACAAAATCGCGATTTTTAATCGCGCGAATTTTAATCGCTGTGCGGGCTTACGCTTAAAGTAGTATTCGTTGCATCACTATTAAAATCGTCTTAAGTTTACTTATGTAGAAAATATTTTTTAAAATATTTAGAGTTTTAAAAGATAATTCAAATAATCTGAATATAGTAAAAAAAATAAGTTTTAAGTGTAGGTATACTTAATTCAAACTAGTTTTAAGAATACTTAACTTGGTTTGTAGAATTCCTTAGGTACTTGCTTAAGTAGCGGTAGCTTAAAACTATTTAGTATTAAAGAAAGAAAAGACTTCAGGAAATCCTTTTTGATTTCGCAATATCTAACTTTAGATAAACTACAGATATGTAATATTTAATCACTAGTCATAATTGCTACTTGGGGTGGTACGCCCTCAAGGAGTTCTCAGAGCGTCAAATGCCTATGCATTATGCATAGATAATAATAATAATTATTATTATTGTTCCGATAGTCATATCTGCCCATGGGCTGATAGCCAAGAGCCTCGATAAACACCTTAAGAGGCTTGCGTTAGGTGGATGGATCGGGAGTCAGATGCAGAAGGCAGTACTTCTGGACACGGCCCGTATAGTGAGAAGGTTCCTGTCTCTGGATCCTTAACCATCGGTAGCCGGGACCCTGTACCGTTACCATGAGTTTACATCGATCCTACTCGCTAGCGACGACGTAAAAAATTTGTATGGAAAATTGCACAGCGCCTCTAGCGGTCACTTGCAGAACTAAAATCGGTAACATGAGTTCACTTAGTAAAATACCTATCGAAATGTTTTCGCTAACGACTAACGTTTTTCGCAGTTTCTATAGAAATCGGCACCATGAGTTTCAAATTTGACGGATGCCGTCGAGAAATACCATTTCGACAGTATTAAAGTAGCTCACTAGCATAATGAAGCGTGAATGCGTAGTCAGTCAAAATTATTATTTCATTTACAATTAATTTCTGCACTATATCGTGTCAATGATGTCCGGTAGGAATTATTTAGCATAGAATATGTTAGCGTCGCGATCAAGGAGAGATTTCCAAGCGAACATGACTGCGAAAGAGACTTGGAGCTGATGCACTTTGCAAATCAATGAAAATAATAGACTCGACTCAATAAGGAAGCTTTTGAATAATTGTTCAAATATTCCGATTGGCTGGTTGACATTTTGTAATTCTTCGGACAAACAGAACAGAATCCTTTTATGAATAACTAGCGGCCGCCCGCGGTTTCACCCGCGTGGTTCCCGTTCCCGCGGGAATATCGTTATAAAAGTATCATATGAGTTATTCGAGCCTAGAATCTATCTTTTTTGCAAATTTCATCCAGATCCGTTCAGTAGTTTTCGTGTGAAAGAGTAACTAACATCCATCCATACTCACAAACTTTCGCATTTATAATAATAAATTGGATCGTACAACTGTACTTAGTTATGGAATGGATATGTTATGATATAAGCTTATCTCAGATGGCATGGTGCCACTGGTGCCAGCCTAGCTTGTTCCCTTGCTTGGAAAAGATTTATATAATAATTATGAAGATTTAACAAAATAAAACAATATTTAATTGTATTATTTATTTTTATTTACAATTCTTACTCTAAAATTACAAAACATAGTACAAGGAGAAAATGCTAGTGGGACCTAAAAATGGTTCAATTCACTTTTTTCAAGTTTTTGTTAGTCCTAATGTCTTTCAATATGGACCCACCCTTTGGTACATATTAAACACTAGCCAATTTTTGGTCAGAAGGAATAGGAATATTTTTTCCAATTCCTTTACGGCTACGTTCCACTATTCGTCTGTTGCTAACTGAACCCGCATAGCCACTAGAAAAATAAGTAATTAAACCTCCTGGTGAAGCGCCAACCTCAAATTTGAGTGTTCTTATGTTTGTATGTTCTAAATAAAACTTTTTGGTTGCTCGGCTAACTTGGCTTCTGTATGCTTATTGCAGTCTCATCTATAATGGCTCTTGTAGAGGGATATTATTTTTTTAAACTGTCTAGCATATAAAATTTACTAAACTTCGGCTAGGCCAAATGTCGAACAAGCTCTAAATGTCACATAAAAAAAATATCTATGCAACTATAATATTCAACACTTCAGTCTTACAACAAATATTTTGTCTAGTTCGAAATCTATAGTGTTTCTTCTTAGTTTAATTAACAACAGCTAAAGAGCTGCTTTATTTATTTTTTTACATATTTAGTACACACAAATATAAAAGCAAAATAGAAAAGAAAGAGATAAAAAAAAGTATTGTACAGGGGCACGGCTTATTTCAAATTAAAATTTCTACCAGCCGGCCTGTAAAAGGAAATTATCACCATGAGAGCCTTTATGTAATGATTATATGTAGTATAAATAAGTGATAAAACTAGGGTCGTAAACTAGAAGTAGAAATGGATCTTCTACTGATATAAGCTGATCACTACTCCAACGATATTCTATATTATTCACCAAAAACTGTACTTAAAATTAACGACAATTTAGCAGCTGTTTCTAACACTGTAAAATATTGAACTGTCTCATCATCTGCAAGTAATAGTTCAGTTGAGAATAATCTTAATACATTGGAAGTTTGAGTGCCACAAGTTTTACATTCTTGAAAAGGTTCAAGCCTTGGAGTTATTTGTATTGCACTCGATCGATCACATTCTCTTGAGATACATCAATCAAAGTCGAGGTCCACACTGCTAACACTATTTCAAGTGACACTATGTCTGATGGCCTTTCAAAAAGTTGTTTTTCTTCTTGAGGTTACAAGCTTCTAATCTAACTTTTCTTGCTTTTGCCTCCTCTGAAACTGGTTGCATGTTCCATGGCAACATTGTAGGTACAGCACCTTTTTTGAGGCATCTATGCTGATTTTCAACTCCTGGAACAAACAAGAATGTTATTACAATACTTTACCAAGTAAATTAATAGGCCAACATTACTATTGATGTTTCTTTTTAATGTGCGTATGAACCATTTTTGACCACAGAAATAAAATAAATTTATTGAGGAACTGCTTACCTGAGTATTTACTGCCTTTTTCAGACAATCACACAATCAACAAAATGTTTTCGACATAACTTCTAACAATTTTTTGGTGTTATATTTGCCCGGCGGATAGCTTTTAACCATGGGCGACGAATTTTATTATCTTTTGGGATGCAATAAACACCAATTTCACTGCATTTTGGTACAATACAGCGCGTCATTTTAATTATTTTCTAATGATTTGAACGAAGAAAAGAAAATCAAAATATTTGGGAACAAAACAAGTTTGACAGTATGAGTGATGAGCAAAACGACCAATTTAAAAAACACTTAAACTAAACGTAGAAGCGCTGCTTGGTGACGCTTGCAATTGACAGGGTTACCGATACGTTTTCTGTTATCTACCTTACTCTGTCTTTATTACTGCGCTAGAAAGAAGCAGCATAATATGTGTGAAGTTAGTCATGATAGTTTTGTGTGCCAACATAACGACTCAAAACCGCTATCGAGAAACGAGTTGTCGCTAGCGAGTCCACTCGACTCATGGTACGCCTAATATTGAAATCTATTCGATACGTGATTAAGCGATAGCGACTGTAGTAAACGAATGTGGCTTTTCGACAGCAACTCATGGTAACGCTACAGATCTTGCTGCCGTTGGGGAACTGCATTTTTGTATTTTTAAATGTTATATTTTTTAGTGTTATACATTGTAGAAATTTAATGTTTAGAAATATAATTTTGTAAGTATAATAATAATAATTGCTCCAATCTTCACTCATTCATCTATATATATAAAAATGAATCCCTATTTCCCTTGGTCACGACATCACGCGTGAACGGCTGGACCGATTTGGCTAATTTTGGTCTTGAAATGTTCGTGGAAGTCCAAGGAAGGTTTTAGCGGTGAGAAAATAGGGGAAGGAGGGGTAAGTACGGGTAGAGTAGAAGTAGGGTAGGGGTAGAGTAGGGGTAGGGTAGGGGTAGGGTAGGGGTAGGGTAGGGGTAGGGTAGGGGTAGGGTAGGGGTAGGGTAGGGGTAGGGTAGGGGTAGGGTAGGGGTAGGGTAGGGGTAGGGTAGGGGTAGGGTAGGGGTAGGGTAGGGGTAGGGTAGGGGTAGGGTAGGGGTAGGGTAGGGGTAGGGTAGGGGTAGGGTAGGGGTAGGGTAGGGGTAGGGTAGGGGTAGGGTAGGGGTAGGGTAGGGGTAGGGTAGGGGTAGGGTAGGGGTAGGGTAGGGGTAGGGTAGGGGTAGGGTAGGGTAAGGGTAGGGTAGGGTAGGGGTAGGGTAGGGGTAGGGTAGGGGTAGGGTAGGGGTAGGGTAGGGGTAGGGTAGGGGTAGGGTAGGGGTAGGGTAGGGGTAGGGTAGGGGTAGGGTAGGGGTAGGGTAGGGGTAGGGTAGGGGTAGGGTAGGGGTAGGGTAGGGGTAGGGTAGGGGTAGGGGTAGGGTAGGGGTAGGGTAGGGGTAGGGGTAGGGTAGGGGTAGGGTAGGGGTAGGGTAGGGTAGGGTTAGGGTAGGGTAGGGGTAGGGTAGGATAGGGGTAGGGTACGGGTAGGGTAGGGTGGAGTAGGGGATAGGGCCACGGGAACGAAGTCGCGCTGGGTCAGCTAGTTAGTAATACATTGAAGTGTTAAAGTCAGTTGTTTTGAGCACGACAGTTACAGAAAAGGCTTTCCATAACGCTGCACAAACTTGATAATCAACATTAATTAATGTTAAATTTCGCAGTCTTTCTTTTATTTAAGGGGTTATGTTATTTAGAAGAAATTTAAACCTTTCGATCGGAACAATAAAATTAAAGATTTTTTTTTAATGCAGCGGGTTCGTTTCCCAGTTCAGACAAGCGATTATTTTAAATACTTTCAATGCAATTTGTTTTCTTTTTAAAATAAAAATGAAGTCTCTTTCAGTAAAATTTTATATCTTCAGTATTTTACCCGCCATTGGTGACGTATATGTCCGTGAGACCGGGTAGTTTTAAAACAGCGAATATATTTTACATCTTTCATCAAATTACATTACGATTTTGAGTAGCTGCCTTATTGTACGTCCCCTACCGGCAGTCAACCCCGCGACAGCGATGCGGGCGCAAGTTTCTGAGATCTAGCCTTAGCACTATTGAAAAATGGAAAATGAAGTATTTAGAAAAAATCGACCCGTCTCACATCACAACACGTCTCACACTTTTTCAGTAATAAACATTGCATTGTGAATGCAAAAAACTAAAAATTAAAATAACTTAGCACTATTATTTATTCTGTGATCTTTGTGATCTAGGCGTCACCAATGAGTGATAATAGTTTTTTTTTTATTATTTGGTATAAGTATACTTAACCATTTTTTTTATTTTATGTTTCTAATGTCTAAGACTGACTTAGGCTGATTTTATGTTATATGGTAAAGATTATTGATAAATTACTTAGTCTTTAAAAAATATTGTTAAAATATCTCATAATTTTAAAGCATCCAAAGAGATTATCTAAAACTAACTATAGAAGTTTGATTCATGGCTTGTTTTTTATTGATATTAGATGTCTTATTTTATAACCTTTCCAATTTTTTTTTTTTTTTTTTTTAATGTAGCTTAATGTAGCTTGTATTTAATGTAGCTTAATCTGTAAATTTCTGAAAAAACACGTATAAAAAATCCCGGTGTGGGAGACCGGGGTCACCAACGCGGTGTAAGCTAAATACCAGTGGCGGGTTAAAGGACTTTCCCTTCATGTGGCATAGTTTTGGGACGCCCTGTAGGTATACCTAGGTAATTATTTCGCAAAGTTTTGATAACCACAAGATAATCAGTGATTGTCATATTTGTACATTTTACTTACTTTCTTCCAGTACACAAGATTCCGTTAATTCATAATCTGATATTTGCCTTACGAGTCTACTTAACAAAGGGAATGTTTCATTAAAATGTATAGATCGACATGAAACATCGTAATTATCCAGCAAGAAATATGAAGTTATGATATCTTCTGAGCGGTATTTCCTAACCTGTTATGAAAAATCGAATTTAGGTAAGTACCTAGTTGAGATTTTACGACTACACGTTACCTAAACGTTAGACTATTGTTAGGGTTCCGTAGCCTAATGGCAAAAATGGAACCCTTATAGATTCGTTATGTCTGTCTGTCTGGCTGTCTGTCCGTCCGTCCGTCCGTCCGTATGTCACAGCCACTTTATTCCAAAACTATAAAAACTACACAGTTGAAACTTGGTAGGTAGATGGTATTCTGTAAACCGCTTTACGATTTTTATATAAAAATAAAAAAACAAAAATTTAAGGGGGGCTCCCTATACATGAAACTAAAACTGAAAAATATTTTTTTAATTAAACATATTCGTGTGGGGTCTATAAATAGGTCTTTAAAATGACATGCAGATTTCTCAAACCATTTTTTCTCAAAGGCAACCTTTTAAAAGATAGAGCTTTCCAAAGTGGTAAAATGTGTGTCCCCCCTCTAACTTTTGAAATAAAAAAGTTAAAAATCTAGAAGAAATATCATCATTTCAGCCGTACGACGCCCACTGCTGGGCATAGGCCTCCCCCAAGGATCTCCACAACGATCGGTCCTGCGCTGCCTGCATCCAGCGGCTTCCCGCGACCTTGACCAGATCGTCGGTCCACCTTGTAGGGGGCCTGCCCACGGAACGTCGTCCGGTTCGCGGTCGCCATTCGAGAACCTTTCCGCCCCAACGGCCATCGGTTCTCCGCGCTATGTGTCCCGCCCACTGCCACTTCAACTGAGCAATCCTTTGAGCGATCTCGGTCGTTTTAGTTCTCCTGCGGATCTCATCATTTCTGATTCGATCGAGCAGGGAAATACCAAGCATCGCTCTCTCCATTGCTCGCTGGGTAACCTTGAGCCTTCTTATGAGACCCATAGTAAAAGACCACGTCTCGCTTCCATAAGTCATAACTGGCAACACACACTGGTCAAAGACCTTAGTCTTGAGACATTGAGGAATTTTGGACGCAAATATATGCCGGAGCTTCCCAAACGCTGCCCATCCGAGCTGGATTCGACGAGAGATCTCTTTCTCGAAGTTGGACTTACCTAATTGGATTGTCTGTCCTAGGTAGACATAGTGGTCAACAACTTCGAGTGTAATGTTCCCAACATTAACTGGAGCGGATGCAACATGGGCATTGGACATGATTTTCGTCTTATCCATGTTCATCTTCAGACCCACTCTTTGGGAAGCATTGCTGAGATCTTCGAGCATTGTGTTCAGGTCTTCCAAAGTCTCAGCCATGAGAACTACATCATCGGCAAACCGCAGGTGTGTTAGGTACTCGCCATTGATGTTAATGCCGAATCCCTTCCAGTCCAGTAGCTTAAAAATATCCTCCAACGCAGCTGTGAACAGTTTCGGAGAAATGACGTCTCCCTGTCTCACACCTCGTTGTAGTTGGATAGGATTAGAGCTCTGGTTCTGTAATCGGACCGACATGGTGGCGTTTTGGTATAAGTACCTTAGCACCTCGATGTACCTGTAGTCTATTTGGCACCTCTGGAGAGACTGCAGCACTGCCCAGGTCTCGATCGAATCAAAGGCTTTCTCATAGTCCACGAACGCCAAGCATAGTGGCAAGTTATACTCTTCGGTCTTCTGTATAACTTGCCGCAGCGTATGAATGTGGTCTATGGTACTATAACCTTTTCGGAACCCGGCTTGTTCGGGAGGTTGGAAGTCATCGAACCTGCGAGCGAGACGATTCGTAATGACTCTCGAAAACAACTTGTAGATATGGCTCAGAAGCGAGATGGGTCGGTAATTCTTCAGGAGAGTCTTATCACCCTTCTTGAAGAACAGCATCACATCGCTTCTGCCCCATGCCTTTGGCGTTTTGCACTCGAGGATGACAGAGTTGAAGAGCTTCTGGAGGACCTTAAGTATCGGCTTACCGCCCGTTCTCAGAAGTTCTGTTGTGATTCCGTCATCGCCCGCCGCCTTGTTGTTTTTGAGCTGCTTGAGAGCCATTCTAATCTCGTACAGGCTGACGTCCGGGATATCTTCGGTATAGTGTCGGGTAAGTTTGGCTCTAGGTTCTGTAGCCTTACTTTCAACAGGTGTTTGCGTGGAGTACAACTGTCCATAGAAACTCTCAATCTCCCTCAGGATTTCAGGCGTTGATGAAATGATACTACCGTCCTCAGCTTGCAGCCTCGTCAGTTGACTTTGCCCTATAGCCAGATCTCTAGCGAACACTTTGGAGCCTTTGTTCCGCTCAATGGCCTCTTTAATACGCTCGGTATTAAATTGGCGAAGGTCGCTTGTCAAGGACTTGGAGATCTGCCTATTTAGCTGTCGATAACGAAGGGCATCCGCTGAGTTCCGTAGTTTCATTTCGTTTCTCTGATCCATGAGTCGGATAGTGTGGCTGGAGAGTTTCTTTAATTTAGGCCGGTGGGTTTTGTAGTGAGAAGAAATATACGCTGTAATAATTAGTTTGAACGAAGTATAGCAGGCACTTTTTGAGATATACGACATTTTCAAAAACCGCAAATGTAACTTTGTCATTCATACAAACACTATGAAAAACAAAGTTATATTTTGCTGACGAAAAATTATAGTTGAATTTTGGCTAGGTATTAGACAATCGGTACAATAAGTAGGTACGGAACCCTTCTTGGGCGAGTCCATCTCGCACTTGGCCGATTTTTTACCTTTCGATCGCTTCCAAGAGATGTTGAATGCAGTTTACATTTCCCTTTTTTGTGACGTAGTCCTTCACGGTAAGTATGATATGGTTTCGGCTTGCATGACTCCCATCTGCCCCATGATATGAATACTTGAAATAATAGTTTATTCCTTTTTCTTAATGTTTTAAAAGGGTCATCTTTAGAATGATTGAATATTTTATTAACACGATCGATTTGAAACTGATCTAATGGTTTTGTCTGTTTCAATAGACCGTAAATAGGCTTAACATTACTGAAAGCCACGCCTGAAATAAATACTTATCTGATTAGCTTCTGGTAAAGTCATACATTGCACTCAAGAGTTGAAAAGGGCAACTAATATATTAAGATACTTTATTTCTAATTGTTATGACTAGGTACTTATTTAATCAGGCCACATATAAGGTGGACCGATGATCTAGTCAAGGTCGCGGGAAGCCACTGGATGCAGGCAACGCAGGGCCGATTGTTGTGGAGATCCTTGGGGGAGGACTATGCCCAGCAGTGGGCGTTGTTCGGCTGACATAATGATGATGATGACTACTTCTTATGTATGACCATACTAATTTGCATATACAGGGCGTCCTAAAACTATGCCACATGGAATACTGAAGATATTAAAATTTAAAGTGGTGGGTCATGTCATGGCCCATTCTCCTTATCCATCCATAAGGAAGGCCAGTGCCCCAGCAGTGGGGACATTAAATGGCTGATGATGTGATGTGATGTGAAACTTCAGTTTTATTTTAAAAAGAAAACGAACTGCATTTAAAGAATTTCAAATAATCTCATGTCTGAACTGGGAATCGAACCCGTTGAAAGTTAATTTTTTATTTTTTTTTATTTTAATATACCGATCGAAAGGCTCAAATGAGCAGCATATGAGTCATAGCAGCGCATAAAACTTATCCGACACTTTTACGAGATGTTTTGTTTTTATAATCGACGTTTAACGATAACGATAACTCAACTTTTGTGTAAACAAAAGACAATAGTGCGGTCCCTTTGAAATTTTTTTTTTCACATAGTTATCGATGAAATAACATATAAAAAGTATATATATTTAGAATGAACATAAAAAAACCTATCGGATTAAATTATATTATATGGAAAACCAAAATTTTTTTATTTTTCGAAAATTTTTGAAATTTTTTTTTTTTTAGATTTGCAAGTTTGCAAATTTGCAAGAATTTTTTATTATTTTTTTTGTTCCGGATCACATATTATATTGTACTAGCTTCCGCCCGCGACTTCGTCCTTCGTCCGCGTGGACATTCGAGACAATACTTAGGGGACAAATAACCAGGATAAAAAGTATTCTATGCTTTAATTTCATAAAAATCCAATCAGCCGTTTTTACGTGATTAGGCGGGTCCTCCCTCACCAAGCGAGCAGCCTCGCGCGAGGCAGAACGTTTGCCACGTGCGGCGGGCCTCGCACGAGGCTGCTCACTTGGTGAGGGAGGACCCGTTCATGCACACAAATATTTTTCTTGTTCGGGAATCGAACCCGAGACCACTAGCGCAGAAGGTGGGTAGCCTACCCCTGCGCCAAATCGGTCGTTTGAATAATTTGGTGCGGGTTCGATTCTTGGTTTGAACATGCTTTTATTAAAAAAAGCAGTTCGTATTGTTATTTAAATAAAAATAAAGTCCTATTTCAAAAAAAAATTCTATCTACAGTATTTGGTGCGGTCTATGCCACCATGTGGCACAGCACAGTCATGGACTCCCCCACCACATCGTGGAATAGACCGCAACAAATTATTCAAACATTTTTAAACCAATCGAGCTGGTGCTACTTAACACATTATAACTTTATCAAAACTTATGATAGGGAAATTACGTATAAAGTGCTCCAATCTTCACTCATTAGTAATACATTGAAATGTTAAAGTTTTGAGCACGTCATTCACAGAAAAGGCCATCCATAACGCTGCACAAACCTGTTATTCAACATTAAATGTTAAATTTCGTAGTCTTCCTTTTATTTAACATGCTATGTTACTTAGAAGAAATGCTCAGGTATAATCGAGCCTTTCGATCGGTAAAATAAAATTAAAGAAATATTTTTTTTTTACATTCAGCGGGTTCGATTCCCAGTCCAGACAGGTGAATTATTCAAAATTCTAGAAATGCAGTTCGTTTTCTTTTAAAAATAAAAATGAAGCCTCCTTTTAGTAAAATTTTATATCTTCAGTATTTAAGGTACTTTCCCTCCATGTGGCATAGTTTTGGGACGACCTGTATATAAAGCATAAAATATGATGCAATGATTGGTTTCCAAGGTAAGTAGAAGCACTGTCTTGTATTCAGATAAGATCAGAGATATCATTAAGGTGCATCCACGCTTGTAACATTTTGGCGTGTCCGAACACCGTGTCTTTATAACACATTGTCTCTTTGATACAGTATTACCACAGCGCAAGCCCAACAAAACTAGCGATGCATGATAAAGACACGATGTTCAGACACGCCAAAATGTTACAAGTGTGGACGCACCTTTATGGATGTTTGTCCTGGATAGTAATTGAACCAACGACCGGTGGTTCAGCACTGCGCCTGCTTGATGCTGTTCCATTGGTTGATGCTTTATAAGTTTAGGCACAGATAATATAATACTACTATAGGTATCAACTTACTATCTGTTACGAACTGAAATATATCTTTATCTCCTTTTACACCATGACAAGCATATATTCCAGAATCGGAACGGCTAAAGTTCTTGATATTCAAAGTGATACTAGAAATAGTATATTTAAAACTTTGATTTCTCTTTTTACTGTTCATTATTATTTGTTTCGTGTTATTATTGCCTCTTCTTCTATAGGACCAAAATATTGTTTTATTTTTTACTTCCTTTACCTCACTAGAAATAAATGTTAGAATAATTAGATTAAGATTCCTCCGCCCCGTGTCACTTAGGGCATCGAACCCGGGTTTACCCGGTCCGGAAAAACCCGGGTTTACCCGGGTTTTAAGGAATACAAAAAACCCGGGTTTGATTTCTAAAAACCCGGGTTTTTCGAGTTTTTCGGGTATTTTTAATACTTTGTGAAAAACGAAATATATGTAGCTTACTTCCGCAAAAAAACAACCAACAAACCAACACCAACATTTGGTGTTGGTTTTCGCACGAACTATCTCCTGAGGATGCCCCGGGTTGTGGCGAAACACGTGTAGAGTAGTCTAATCGGTGAAGGTGCAAGGTGTATTGCTGTCTTGCTAAATGCAGGTATTGTGCACTGGTATTTTAGTGGTGTGCATGTGCAATTTTTGCGGGCGGGCGGTGCATCTTGCATATTGTTTTTTGCGGAAGTAAAAATATATTATTATTTATATATTTATATTTCGTTTTTCACAATGGTTAGGGAGTTCCGCCAAGTGACGCCTAATTCAATGTCTAGATGTTACACGCCAAACTCCACCGAAGATACCTCGTGTTAGCTCTTCCATGGGTAATATTCACATTCGCCACAAAGAGGTTCTCAAAGCTCTCCGTGGTCTAGGAAATAAGGTTAGTGGTCCTAATGGAATCCCGGCAATAGTCCTGCGTAACTGTGCACCCTAGTTGTCTCCTATCTTGAGCCGCCTCTCACTTGAGACAGGACTTGTCTTGTTCCTCAGTCGTGGAAGCGTGCCAATGTGCAGCCCATACCTAAAAATATAGCCATGCCAACCCCTCTAACTACAGGCTGATTTCAGTCACGTTCATACTTTGCAAGACTACGGAGCATGTACTGAATAAACATCTATTGGCGTAACTTGAAACTAACTAGCTCCCTAGTGACTTCCAGTATGGTTTTTGCCGCGGACGGTCGACTGGAGATCTTCTCGTGTACGCCACCCACCTTTGGAATCAAGCGTTCGATAGACATGGCGAAGCACTTGCTGTCTCGCTTGATATTTCCAAAGCATTTGATAGGGTCTGGCATGATAGCCGAATTGGCAAGCTTCCCTCATATGGAATCTCTGACGGCCTCTGCATCTGGATCACCGACTTCTTTAGGAACCGTTCAATTCGAGTCGTTGTGGATGGTCAGACATCTGACTTGAAGAACATCAACGCTGGGGTTCCCCTAGGTTCGGTATTATCTGCAACACTATTTCTTCTCCACATTAACGACCTGTTGGTGCCTGGTACATTTGGTTATGACGATGACACCAGTGTGTCTAGCAGATATCTTTCAGATGCAAGGGCTACTAGTGATGAAGTTCAGTCTTGTCGAGAGTCACTAGTTGAGCAAACGAACCTGGCACTTCAGGCACTTCCGATTGGGGAAATGCCAACCTTGTCAGTTTCAACGCCTCGCCACGCAGGCGTGTCTTTTCTCAAATAAACGGAGTCCCTTTCAACTAGCTCCGACTTTCCTGGGTGTATCCTTACCAGTAACCGAGAACCTGCAACTTAGCGTTACTCTATAATCGGAGCTGAACCTCGGTGAGTATATCGACTCAATTGGTAAAACTGCTGCCAAAAAACTGAGCGTCCTCTCAAAGTTCTTTACAAAGCACAAATTCATCCGTGCATGGAGTACTGCTGTCACCTTTGAGATGGCTCCGCTAAAGTTTTAGTAGTAGTTTCACATGTATCTTATTGCATTACCCGTGTTTTCAAGCAAATAAACAATTTTGATTAGATTTTTGAAGTACCAACGGGCAGTTTTAGATGCGTTTGAAAACCGCGCAAAGAAGTTCATTGGAGACACAACTTTAGAAAAGCTAAACTTCAAAGTCTCAGTCATCGCTGTAGAGTTGCTGTTGCTGGTCTGTCGGTGTTTTACCGGATTCACTTTGGAGAGTGCGCACAGGAACTGCACAATCTTGTTCCTCCAGCGCCTTTCCACCATCGGGTTACCAGATGCAGGTCAGCTTACCATCCATACATCGTAGACATACCACCTGTCCGTACTAAGCGCTTCGCCAGTACTTTTTGAATGCGAGCTGCTAAAGATTGCAATGCGCTACCTGCGAATGCGTTCCCCGATCATTCTTCTTCTTCTTATCAATACGGGCGGTTTCTGCAACTCGACGTCTATTGCGCCAATTTCGCGTCCGGAGGGTGCGCGGCCAGAACACTCCAGCCAGCGCAGCTCAGCCAGGAACGCTCTAAGAGCTTTCACATTCGTGATCGCTTCCTGGACGCTGCCCGGCGAGCCGAGGTACCTCGTCCGGTAGGGGCCAGCCCCCTGCATTCCAGCAGTACGTGGGCAGCTGTTTCTTCTTCCTCCATTCACCCTATGCATAGGGGACTGTCGGTGACATCTAAATTAAAAAGATGTCTGTTAAATTGTCCATGACCAGGGGGGCTACCGGCTAAGAAATCTGGATATGGGTATGGACTTCAACTGTCATTTGAATTCCTTATTCTGATAGATTTTTGCTGCTTTGTTCTGTTGAACGTTGCTAGCTAGTTATCGTTATACCCAAAGTCACAAAACAAGGAACTGATAGCGGCTATTTTCTTTATGAAATTGACTTAAAGTCCCCAAAACGTATAAAGTTCATATCCATAAAGTTACGCGGTAGCCCCCCCGTAATAGCACCTGTTACCAGGCGAAGTTGCAGCCTGCACAGTTGTATCAGGGCCCTGGATAGACGCGCGTCCACGCGCGGTTGTGCGAGTTTCGCCTGTCTGCACGAATGCAGCGAGCTCCAGTTAAGTTGGTGTAATTCTATAGTGCGTTCACGGATCTTATTTGCAAACCAGCTTGTCGGGATAGGCGCGATCGGCTCTGGGCCAACAGGGGTCGAGCCGGATGCGCGTCTGGCCATTATAACCTTGGCCTTTTCAAAGCAAGAGTGAATGGGCATTGGGCACCTCCTGGGTAAGCATACAACATCCTAGACTGCATACTGTCTGCTATGCTGGATGGTGGTCAAATGCATGCATACTGCATACCCTGTACAAATATTTAAAAAAAAACGTCCCGAAATTTATGATTTATCCTGCAAGTCTGTAAAGGCGTTAAGTTAGTAATCTATACTTACTTAGTTTTAAGATATTCTGAAAAAATTAAAATCTATGATGACATTTTTATATTAGATAGGTACTTAACTGTTTTTGTAATTTGGAAAGTACTATTTTTCATTTATTTTAATCCTTCCACATTCTTAACATCTTGTACTCATTGTAAAAATTGATATAATAACACAGTTTCTTGTATTTAATAAAATTATAACAAAAAGATCAAAAAGCTCGAAAAACCCGGTCTACCCGGGTTTTGATTACTCTTAGACCCGAAAACCCGGGTTTTCAAAATTGAACCGAGTTTCGATGCCCTAGTGTCACTGCTTTGATTTGATCGTCATTAAAAAGCAATTACCAACCAATAATTGCAATACAGATGTACTAATGTTCCTTCCATAGCATCTACCAAGATTGTATGTTGTCGTGATGAGCTTAAATATTCTGATTGATCATAGCATGCAAATACTTCAGAAGCTTGGCATACATAATTAAACATTAATATAAAATGGAATACCATACGAAGGAATAACATTGCCTGTAAAACAAATGAATAAATGTAATAAGTTTTTAGGGTTCGGTAGTCAACAAGGAACCCTTATAGTTTCGCCATGTCCGTCTGTCCGTCTGTGCGTCTGTCCGTCTGTCTGTCTGTCTGTCCCCAATCTAGGTCATAGACTCTTAGTACTAGAAAGCTGTAATTTAGTATGAATATACATATTGATCACGCCGACAAAGTGGTGAAGTAAAATTTTGAAAAAAATATTTTTAGGTTACCACCCCTACACGTGAAGTGGGGATGTAGGTACTTAATTTTTTTTCTTGTCTTCCCCATAGTGTGGGATGTCATTGGATAGCAATTTAAAAATATTGCAGGTTTGTGGAGACAGTTTTTTTGATTGAGGCATCCGTTTGTGGATTATTAAGCTTTAAAGTGCAAGATTTTGTAAAAGTCATGTGTCCCCTCCCTCTGCCAGCCAAATGGTTGTTTTTGGATAGGTACTTACGTGAAAAAATTCACAATACTTGTACCTATAAATGACGAAGTTAAAATAAAAACTATCACAGCTATACTTAGCTGTAGTAGGCTTTACAATCTTGACATGGTTAATTCAGAAGTTGATATTTTCAGTAATATTGCCTAAATTTAAGCGTTTAATAAATGTGCAAACCACAAAAACAACTAGTCTAGTGGTTTTACTAGAATAATTCCTACCATAGAAATATATAGTTTTAAAATTTTATTATTGTATTAAGTGTGCATTCTCAATCTTATTTGACCAATTTTAATAAGGGTTTTTTTTTGTGTTCTTTGTTGAACTTTATCATAATACTTACCTACTTAATTACTAACAAATTGTTGATGTTCTAACAATATTTTTTTGTTAGTAATAACTATTGTCCAAATACCTATATCCTTATCGGCACTAATAGGTCTATTATAGCTAGTAGGATATTAATTAAGTACTTTTGTAAAAAATATAAATAAATAAAATAAAATGAAAACCCGCAAATATAACTTTGTCATTCATACGAACACTATGAAAAACAAAGTAATTTTTTCTGGTGAAAAATGATAGTGGTATTTTTGCTAGGTGTATGTAATCAGTACGTTAAGAGGATACGGAACCCTTCATGGGCGAGTCCGACTCGCACTTGGCCGATTTTTCATAAAAGTTCCATTTTTGACAAGCTTTTTTGCTGACTGTACTTTAATATTGTATTGTCATCTGAACCTAACTTGTATACAAAATTTCAGCTCCATGCAATGATATTTTATATCATTGGCTCCATGTCAAATTACCTAAGCTTGCAAGATTTGTTCCCTGCTAACTAACTAACATAGGTACCAACTAACTTACATGGCAAGTTAATAAAAAGCTTGTAAAAAAAATTTAACAGTGCTTTATTTGGTAACCTTCAAAGTGTCATTTTATAAGAGTATAGGTATACTTAACTCAAATATTTATTCAACAATAACAGTATGAGTCACATAAAAGGACTTATTATCGCAAAAAATGTGGAGTTAGAGTTTTCCTAACAAAATTCATTCAAAGTTAATACTGAATTTATTTGACAGGATTTAGTGATTTTTTTTCAGTATCCTGGTATACCTACTACCTCCTTAGCGTCATTTTATTGAAAAACTAATTTAGTTAATCTATGTACGGTCGCCAGCACGTCGGGTTACTACAAAATGTCAAAATTTATTAATTGAAACTGCACTCTTTCTGTTGGAGATAAGGTTGAATTTTATTTAAAGAAATTTGACAGTTTGTAGTAAACAGCCCCCCTACCGTCTAAGCACCGTCGCGTCGGCTTCTCAGGTCGGCTTGATTACGATTACGTACGACGCATCGTGCCATCCTTGTCATGTCTTACCACATTTGGTATGGCATGACAAGGATGGCACGATGCGTCGTACCTAATCGGCTTCAAGCCGACGAACGGTGCGGTGCCAGCACGTCAGGGGCCCTACCGCCCGGTAGGGCCCCTGACGTGCTGGCGACTGTACTTACAAAAAAAACGGAGAATTTTATGAACTGGCAATCAATATCAATAAAAATGGAGAAGCCCGGTATCGGAGCTTCATAGAAAAAATAATTTTAAATTTTCTTTAAAACTAATGAAGAAGTCACCGAATCAGATTCATGAGCTATTACGGTGACTAAAACGGTTTATAAATTTTTGTTGTAGTTGTAATAAAATGCGTAATATTTTCGATTTTGATTAGTGGGCCAGAGCTGGGGGCCACCGGCTAAGAAATATGGATATGGGTATGGGCTTCAACTGTCATTTGAATTCCTTATCTTGATAGCTTTTTACTGCTTTGTTCTGTTGAACGTTGCTAGCTAGTTATCGTTATACCCGACGTCACAAAACAAGGAACTAATAGCGGCTATTTTCTTTATAAAATTGACTTAAAGTTCCCAAAAACGTATGAAGTTCATACCCATAAAGTTACGCGGTAGCCCCCCTGGACATGCTTTTAAATAAACCTAAGCTTATTTCTCTGTTCCAAACGCATATCAAAAGTATTTATGTAATGCATCTGTAGCTGTTACATGGGTCAGGCCGTAGATTTTGCCACAAATAGCGCAATGGTGACGCAACGTTTTCTACGAGTCGGTCGCACAAAGTGGTGCAAAATGGTAGCGCAAAATTATTAAGGAGCACGTACATTAATGTGATTTTATTTAACAAACATGTACTAACAAGAGGTATTGCATCAAACTAGAAAAAGAAACACGATGTTGGTATGTAAGTATGTTTAATTAATAATTAACAATAATGTACCTATGAGTAATTCTTTTTTATATATTGCGCATTGCGCACAATGAAAAGTTAAACAGGATGACAAAAACTAGTAAGTACCTATGTATGATTTGTTCAATTTACAAAAAAAATACATTTAATTTGTTAGATTTGGTATTTTTAGTATTTGGTATTATTCATTATTAATTATATAAATATAATACAACTTTAAAATTTATTTCAACTCTTTTCAATGTTTGAGAGTCCATTACTTTGACTCTAGCAACAACCTGCTTGAAGTATCACTTTTAAAAGGACCTGCCAACCATTAGGATGTCAAAAATAATAAAAAAAATAGATCTGTCAATAAATAAAAAGTTACATGGGTTTAAAAGTTAGTATGAAAGTGACGAAATTCCAAAACTTATAAAATACAAAATAAAAAAACTTTGGACCTAGGTAAAATCTTTGAGGCTGGTTAGGTAGCAGACCACCGCACCTACCCCTATTTTCGTATGTTTAACGTTCTGCCGAACACCCTGTACTTATAGAATATTAATAAAATCTAACAAATCAATTAATAGTAATGCTAGTCATGTTTTTTAGCGGAATTACAGCTAAAAGTAATTTCAAAATAATAAAAAACTTGAAAACCTTGTGTGCATGCACTATTATTCAATAGCGTAAAATAAGTGGCGCAATTTCTACGCAACCGGTATCGCAAAGTGACATAAAGACAGTTTTGCGGAACCGAGGCGCAAATGAAATCGATTATAACTCTTAAAATATACTATTTAACAAGGCTAGTTTAACATATACAGATCACACACATCTAATTAAACCATGCGCAACAACAATTATAAGTTTTAATCAAAAACTTACCTTGAAATCTCAAAAAATGCACTCTGCAAAGTAGGCGACACTTTTCACTTTGATCGGAGTTGACACCGAAATGTCAAAAAATATGGTCGTCAACGCTGCATTGACCATAGAATACGATACTTTGGTGATGCCAGCACTCAAACAAAATCTTAATAAATGGTTTAAAACCATAAAATGGGTGAAAATGGTTGCGCAATATAAGTAGCGCAAAGAAATGGTTTTTCAAAAAAAAAATCTTATTGCCGAAAATTTATCTTTTTTCTTAGGAAAGACGCAAAGATATTAAAGGAATGGCAACCTTATTATTATTTTATAACGTCAAATCAAACAGCTCATCAATAAGTTATAAAATGATAATTTTATCGATGTTTAAGCTGTACACCTACCACTGCGGATTCGCGGTTTTTATAAAAAATCCGTCACTTTTGGGAGGGAAATGTCAAATATTTTTCCAAATATATAAACTTATCCAAATATCTATATCTGCCTTGGTTTGCTATTTCTTAGGAAACACGATGATAAGATTGAGACATTTCTAAGAGTACTATATTTAAAATTATATGAGGCGGAGACTTTTGTACCCTCAAATGTGGCAAAATCTACGGCCTGACCCACATAACATTGAGACATACATCTCGTCGGTACATTCTGAGATGCTCTTGGAATTGGACGATTTGTTTCAAAAGTAACGTCAACAGCATGTCCAGGGGGGCTACCGGCTAAGAAATATGGATATGGGTATGGGCTTCAACTGTCATTTGAATTTCTTACCTTGATAGATTTTTGCTGCTTTGTTCTGTTGAACGTTGCTAGCTACGGTCGTCACAAAATAAGATGCCCGTTTTGACACATGCTAAAATGACGTGATTTGGCATGTAACCATACGAGTCTGTGATCGATTCTCGCGAGTAATCGATTAAGATTATGAGTAGCTAATCGATTATTGTAGGTTTGCAACTTATGTGGATTAAGACTAAAGTTATTATTATAAAATGTTAAACTTACTATATAGGTACTTATACTTTTAATAAACATATTATTAAAGTTTAAATTAACCTTTTATGTTATATAAACTTGAATCGAATCCACTTAAATTGCATCACTACATAGTATAAAACAAAGTCGCTTTCTCTATCCCTATGTCCCTTTGTATGCTTAAATCTTTGAAACTACGCAACGGATTTTGATGCGTTTTTTTTTAATAGATAGAGTGATTCAAGAGGAAGGTTTATATGTACTTTTTATCCCGATATTTCCACGGGAACGGGAACCACGCGGGTGAAACCGCGGGCGGCCGCTAGTAATTTATATAAGAGCGAACGCGCACTTGTGATTTTTAATCGGGCGATAGTTTGGTCGTTCTCGGATTCAGTATAGAGTTATATGGCAGTGGCAATCGTCAGAGCGCTTAAACTATCGGCCGATCAAACTATCGAAAATGACTGGCCGATAGTTGTACGATCAAACTATCGCACAAATATCGGCCGGGCGGTAATGTGCATGACTATGTGAGCGCGCGCACTGCATTCAACTAAACTATCGCCCAACTATCAGTAGGCTGCGCATTCAGTATCGAACTATCGAAAATGAATGGCCAATCGTTACTACAACTATAGTTATAGTTACAGTTATACAACTATCGGACAACTATCGGCCTGTGCATGAAGGACTATGAGAGCGCGCGCCCGGTTTCAACTAAACTATCGGTCGACTAAAAATCACAAGTGCTCGCAGGTTCTCAAAACCAAACTATCGGCTGACAGTTTGATCACGATCGTCTTACGATTCCGACTAAACTATCGGTCGACTAAAAATCACAAGTGCACGTTGGCTCTAATGCAAGTATTTTAACTACAGCTCACAGCATAGACATGGTCATAGAGTAGCTACATTACTTATTATAGCGGCCTGTACACGTTGACCCAACCATTGGCCAATACGTCGTATATTAACACTTTTGAAAGAACCTTTTTAAACGTCTTGTTCGTTCAAAAGTGTCAATGTACGATGTATTGGCCAGTGGTTGGACCAACGTGTACAGGCCGCTTATGGTGAACACACGCTTGTCCGATGCGAACGCTTCGAACAAGCCAAACGAAACGTGTTTTAAGAAATCTCTGGAAAGGTGAACGTGACGATTCGACATGGTGAGGTGTGCAAGGTTGTCTAGGTTTAATCGTTTCTTCCCTATTCCAATCATAGAACCAATTGTAGATTACACTTTCAAGTATGGGCATCCCCAAACATACTCCGGACAACCGGCCTAGCTCTCCCATTCTCAGCAAGCGAGTACGCGAGTCCTGTGTGGCATCGATCCCACCACGCTAAAGAGGCTGACGTGGCCAACACCCCTCTCCGCCAGACTACATTCCCCCTAAGAAAAGGGTTCCTCCTGGGCACAACCTACCGTGGCCAATCTGGAAATCGCTCAACTGCCTGCGTACTAGGGTTGACCCTGCAAGCACATCTTGCAAAAATGGGGGTATGTGAATAGCTCGGACTGCGGATGTGGAGTGGAGTGGCACTTTTTGGAGTGTCCCCTATGCCCCTCCACCTGCAGTGCCTGATGACAGCAACCGATAAGGCAGTCCGGGTTGCCACGGTCAAACAATTATAAATGTGAAACCATCGACATGAAGAAGAAGTAGACTTACAAGTATTTTGTTGTATTGTGCAATATTAATAGACGAAATAGATACTAGGCTGAGCGAATATACGCCTTCTTGAGCCAATTGCGCGTATATTTATAAGTACTTCCTGTCATTTATGACGAAAGATCGTAACATTAGTAACCTTTTTTCTCCGTTTAGAGGTGCAATAGAAAGTTTTGGTTTAGTTCGTGATTCGTGAGCCTTCATCTAGCACTATTTGTTGATCGAGGACTAGAGCAGTCTAAAACAAAACTTGTATCCTTCTTCCATTGAAAAAAATGAAGCAATTTCTGGGCTTATGCATTTTATAATCAATCAGGTTTTTTAGACCGTTACATGTTTCCATTTTCCTTGAGGGTTCCAATCGAGTGTTGGGCTCAGGGATATAATGGGAGATGCTCCACAGAGTCCAGCCAATCCATCACCACTTTCAGCGATAGATTTGATGTTTGATGGTAGAACTGAGGTTCTTGGCTGAGCACTAGCAGCTGAACGTTAGTGATGGTCTTGGGCAGTAGTTAGCAAGAATACGTCGGATGCAACGGTTAGTGAAAACCTAAATCTGGCGTGAGATATCTTTTATTATTTTCCACGTTTGGCACCCATATAGTAGAACTAATTTAACATCGGATCCAAAGATTTTGAGTTTCATCCTCCAGGTAAGCTTCTGTGAATTGCATATAGGCAGGTCCTAGGCATGCGAAGAAAGTTCTGGCTTTGATGATCCGCAAAGTAATGTCTTGTTCAGTTCCTCCAGATTACAGTAGGCGTTGTGGACGCGCTCCACAACCTTTGTGCTAAGACAACGATGTAGTATTCTTCACTCCAGATCGCATCTCCTGAGTCTTTTGGGTTTTCATTTTAAAACCAATAAAATTCTGGCTTGGATAACAGTGACTGACATTTACCAATGCAGTAAATGCCTTTGTAATCATAACGTTTGCACTTGATTAATGTATACAAATACAATATAATGTCTGAATGGAAAAGGGCAAATGCCGATTTGCCGTCCCATTTGTATTATAATAAATATTTACCAGTGACCCACAGACTATAGCAAGCGAATACTGCAGCTGATGTGTCCTATTTATTCGGTAATCACTTTCTACCAAATGACACGCTGGTTATAGCAGGCAAAAGCGATAATCGTTATGCCCCATTTGTATGGTAAAACTACTTACCAGTGACACCCCCTGCCGTAGCAGTGAAGTCTATAGCAGTTGTGTCCAATGCATGTGGGCATAAACTATTTACCACTGTCGCACCTGCTATGGCAGTCAAATGCTATAGCAGTTGCGTCCAATGTATACGGTCATAAACTATTTACTAGTGACGCACCTGCTATAGCAGTCGAATGCTATAGCAGTTGTGTCCAATGTATGTGGTCATAAACTTTTTACCACTGTCACACCTGCTATGGCAGTCGAATGCTATAGCAGTTGCGTCCAATGTATACGGTCATAAACTATTTACCAGTGACGCACCTGCTATAGCAGTCGAAGGCTATAGCAGTTGTGTCCAATGTATGTGGTCATAAACTTTTTACCACTGTCGCACCTGCTATAGCAGTCGAATGCTATAGCAGTTGCGTCCAATGTATACGGTCATACACTATTTACCAGTGACGTACCTGCTATAGCAGTCGAAGGCTATAGCAGTTGTGTCCAATGTATGTGGTCATAAACTATTAAACACTGTCGCACCTGCTATAGCAGGCGAATGCTATAGCAGTAGCGTCCAATGTAAACGGTCTTAAAGTATTTACCAGTGACGGTGCGCCTATAGCATTCCATACAAAAATGAGGTGTCCAAGTGATGTAGGAAAATCAGGCCGAGTGTCCGCGAACATGTTAAGCGTTTTAATATATTGTAAACTCTATTCGCTGTAGCTTTTTGGAAGAATATACTCGAATCATTGGATTCGTTACATAATTCAGCACAAATTGCTCTTGGATTTTTAGGGATGATATTATTTACAGCCTTTTGGAATTCTTGTGAGAAGTTTTGAGCTATAGTTTTGACAGTAAGTCCTTGAGCATCGAACGCCCCAAGTATCACTGCATCGATGGATCGAGTAGTACGGCCTATCATTCGGTTAAGTATTTGATAAACCTTCCTCGTGTCCTTAAAATTATTTTTTATTTCATTAATATAATAAAAATTTCTCTTGTTTTCCAATACTTTGTGTAGCGTATTTCTAGTTTTATTATACTGTAACCTTAAAAGACCTTAAGACAGGGTTGTTCCCACTTTTCCTCCATGAATGAAAGAGTATGTCACATTTCTCACGCAGCTTCAATACATTATCATCTACCCAAGGCAGTTTATTTGCGTGATGGCTTTTCCTTTTAAAAGTTTTCGTTGTTGTAGCTATTTTAATTTTATCTAGAATAGATTTATGAATAAATTTGTAAATATCATTACTACATTTCATGTCATTAGTCGTTGACCAGTTTACAGATTTTAACTCCTTATATAATAAATCATGATTAATAATTGTTTGAGAGTCACCCTGCATCCGCTCGGAGCCGGAACTGGTATCGCTAGTGCAACAGAATATTACGGCCATAGAAAAATATACTCCTAGCGGAGAAGAATGACAACTCCATACAAAGTATACAAACTGGTCCACTACTGCCATCTTACTTCGACCCACAGTAAACTTTGCGTCAGAAAGTAAGCGCGGGAAAATTTGAATAAGCCCGCGAAAATATGGATAGGGTTCCTAGCATTTGACACTTTTTTGGAAAGGAATTTTCACTTGTAAGAAAGCACAATAAGCAATACTTAAAAAAAAGTATTGCCTATTGAGTTTTCTTACAAGTGACAATGCAAATTAAATAAAACAAAATCTTCAAATTAAACTACATATTATATATTAAGTCAAGCTTTCCAGGTACACACATATACATAATTATCTTTTATATAATATAATAACGATTCCTTCGGAATATCGAAATACGCATACATAATGTCCGAATTACTGACTGCTCCCTTGTGCAGAAATGGTGAAAGAAACTGAATAATCAGAATAAAAAAACAGAATATAATAAACCGACCGACTAAAAACTACTAAATTACCGACTAAAATACTAGGTTTGGTGGCGGAAAAATAGGTTTAGGTTAGGTAGATTGGCGACTAGTTCTATGTTAATATTCATTCTACATTAATTCTATGTTAATAGCAAGCGTTGCATAGCAACTAATCTGGATCGCACCTATTTCTATCTGTGGATAGGTTGTTCATTCTGGCCGTAAGTCGTTCACCTAGTATTTTTGTCGGTAAAAAAGTATCTGAGTCGATTGGTTAATTACTACCCAAAAAAACTATTAAAATAGTTATTTTTGTTATGTTATGATAACAATATTTTTTATTCACAATCCTTAATGTAAATTAACTGTCATATACTTATAACAATACTTTAAAAACAATCATCATAGCTCAAACAGATACAGTAGTTTTTTATATTATTATTCACATTTACTTACATTGCATAGTAAGTTATTGTTGTTTGTACAGAATTTGCTCAAGGGCCGTAAATTAACTGTTATTATTATAATTACTTAACTGTGCACAAAAGGCTTTTGTATTTTTGACATAATTTTTCATTTATTTATTTATGTAATATTATATTCATTTTTCTTTTGAGCGCACATGCTGAGGCTTCTTCAGAGAACGCTCGATTTTTTAGTATACAAAACCTTTTCCGACTGTTTAGGGTGGAAATTTTTGGGAAGGCATTATAACCCAGCAGTGGCTATCCTGCAGCTGATATGATGATAATAAATAAAATAAATTACGTAAATAAGCATTTATGTATCTAAGTATATAATAGGTCTTTACCTATGAAATTGCCGTTTTGTATGGAGATTTCTGTAATTATTTTTTTTCCATACTAACGTTTTTGTTATTATTTAACGACTAATATTATGTAAATTTAAAAAAATTTACACACGTATTTATGGATATTTTAACTACTAAATGACACATTCGTTAAGAGAAAAAAATTTTTTTTTCACTAAGTTACAACTAATAAAGTACGAAATTCTGGAAACAAAAAAAGTCGTAACTTTCGGAATAAGTTTTTTCTATGTAAATAATCAAATATCGTGGTTATTAAATTATCAAAAGTTGCTCGATACGGTCTTAATGTAACGCAATATTAAAGAAATTATATATTTCTAATATTATAAAAGTTGTTAAGTTATATGTACAAAAGAAAAAAACGGCAATTTCATATGTAAAGACCTATTATATATAACTTGCAATCGGTTCATAAACCATAAACAGTTGTTTGTTCCTTTGTTAAATTATAAATGACCATCATACTGCCCGCGGATTCGCTCTCGTGGAGTTCACATTTTCGCACCATATCTCCCTGCCAAATTTTATCAAGATCATAATCCTGTAGTTTAGCTGTGAAAGCGGAACAGATAAACATAGTTACTTTCGAAGTTATAAATAATATTAAATTAGGATTATTAGTACTTATCTAATATTATACCTAATAGGAGTTATACTGCAAAAACACTTAATACTTACTTCATTTTGCTATGCCCAACCAAGGTCATGTGCAGAACCAATATACAAATAAGACCATTGTATGAATAAATAACTTTAATGTACGTGAAAGCAAATAAATTATATTTTTAATAATATAACTTCTTTGAATATTGCAGGGACACTTACTGCAGAAGCGACTATAACTGCTAATGTCATTGCCAATATGGACAAGTTATTTGACTTAGTGAACAGCGATTCTTCGGATTTACGCAGAGGAAAGCCTCACTCTACGAATATGACTGCAACAAGCCCTCACATACAGTTATTTGCGGAAATGAAAGATTTCTTTGCGACAATGAAGTATGTTGGGAGCCCACGCAAGCCTCCATCACAAGACGGATGGATCTGGACTTTAAATGGTATAGAAAGATTGTGGAGAAATTTGGTCCAGCGTCACGGCATAAAAACTATGTCCACGAGAAGACTACAGCAAGATCCGCTAGAGAACCTGTTTGGTTGTATTCGCGGTAATTGTGGATCGAACACCAATCCTACATGTGGCCAATTTTTGGCTGGTCTGAAAACGGCCATATTGAGCAATTTATCCCATATGGGAACCACAGGAAACTGTGAAGAAGTCAATAATGTCATTATTAATAATTTTGATACCCTTTTGAGCACATCCAAGCCCAAACAGTCTCAAAATGATATGACAGAAAATGAAGCATCATTTAATGTTTCATTAGCTCTTTGTTTTGATGCAGAAGAAGCATTTAAAGAAAATGTTAGCGAAATCCAGGCACGTGCATATGTGTCTGGGTTTTTGTTAAAATTATTACCTATTAAGGACTGCAATGATTGTAGACAAACTTTTTTGTCGAGTAGTATAGAAAATTATCATCTCTTTGTGGAATGTCGGGAGTATAGTGACCATAAAAAAAGCTTAAATTATACTACCAAAGAGATGATAGCGTGCGTAGAATCTTGTTCTATAGTCATTAATAACTTTTTAAAAGAAAAATCATTTATAAAGTTGTTAAAACAAAATATTGTGGAATCTGTAAAAACAATAGTTGATTTTGATTTTCTCAACAGTTGTGTAATTCATAGAGAGCACAATATGAACATAATTTTAAATAGTGTTTTTGTTATATGCACAAAAAGGTTTTGTATACTAAAAAATTCTCTAAAGAAGCCTCAGCATGTGCGCTCAAAAGAAAAATGAATATAATATTACATAAATAAATAAATGAAAAATTATGTCAAAAATACAAAAGCCTTTTGTGCACAGTTAAGTAATTATAATAATAACAGTTAATTTACGGCCCTTGAGCAAATTCTGTACAAACAACAATAACTTACTATGCAATGTAAGTAAATGTGAATAATAATATAAAAAACTACTGTATCTGTTTGAGCTATGATGATTGTTTTTAAAGTATTGTTATAAGTATATGACAGTTAATTTACATTAAGGATTGTGAATAAAAAATATTGTTATCATAACATAACAAAAATAACTATTTTAATAGTTTTTTTGGGTAGTAATTAACCAATCGACTCAGATACTTTTATACCGACAAAAATACTAGGTGAACGACTTACGGCCAGAATGAATAACCTATCCACAGATAGAAATAGGTGCGATCCAGATTAGTTGCTATGCAACGCTTGCTATTAACATAGAATTGATGTAGAATGAATATTAACATAGAACTAGTCGCCAATCTACCTAACCTAAACCTATTTTTCCGCCACCAAACCTAGTATTTTAGTCGGTAATTTAGTAGTTTTTAGTCGGTCGGTTTATTATATTCTGTTTTTTTATTCTGATTATTCAGTTTCTTTCACCATTTCTGCACAAGGGAGCAGTCAGTAATTCGGACATTATGTATGCGTATTTCGATATTCCGAAGGAATCGTTATTATATTATAGAAAAGATAATTATGTATATGTGTGTACCTGGAAAGCTTGACTTAATATATAATATGTAGTTTAATTTGAAGATTTTGTTTTATTTAATTTGCATTGTCACTTGTAAGAAAACTCAATAGGCAATACTTTTTTTTAAGTATTGCTTATTGTGCTTTCTTACAAGTGAAAATTCCTTTCCAAAAAAGTGTCAAATGCTAGGAACCCTATCCATATTTTCGCGGGCTTATTCAAATTTTCCCGCGCTTACTTTCTGACGCAAAGTTTACTGTGGGTCGAAATAAGATGGCAGTAGTGGACCAGTTTGTATACTTTGTATGGAGTTGTCATTCTTCTCCGCTAGGAGTATATTTTTCTATGGCCGTAATATTCTGTTGCACTAGCGATACCAGTTCCGACTCCGAGCGGATGCAGGGTGACTCTCAAACAATTATTAATCATGATTTATTATATAAGGAGTTAAAATCTGTAAACTGGTCAACGAATAATGACATGAAATGTAGTAATGATATTTACAAATTTATTCATAAATCTATTCTAGATAAAATTAAAATAGCTACAACAACGAAAACTTTTAAAAGGAAAAGCCATCACGCAAATAAACTGCCTTGGGTAGATGATAATGTATTGAAGCTGCGTGAGAAATGTGACATACTCTTTCATTCATGGAGGAAAAGTGGGAACAACCCTGTCTTAAGGTCTTTTAAGGTTACAGTATAATAAAACTAGAAATACGCTACACAAAGTATTGGAAAACAAGAGAAATTTTTATTATATTAATGAAATAAAAAATAATTTTAAGGACACGAGGAAGGTTTATCAAATACTTAACCGAATGATAGGCCGTACTACTCGATCCATTGATGCAGTGATACTTGGGGCGTTCGATGCTCAAGGACTTACTGTCAAAACTATAGCTCAAAACTTCTCACAAGAATTCCAAAAGGCTGTACATAATATCATCCCTAAAAATCCAAGAGCAGTTTGTGCTGAATTATGTAACGAATCCAATGATTCGAGTATATTCTTCCAAAAAGCTACAGCGAATAGAGTTTACAATATATTAAAACGCTTAACACGTTCGCGGACACTCGGCCTGATTTTCCTACATCACTTGGACACCTCATTTTTGTATGGAATGCTATAGGCGCACCGTCACTGGTAAATACTTTAAGACCGTTTACATTGGACGCTACTGCTATAGCATTCGCCTGCTATAGCAGGTGCGACAGTGTTTAATAGTTTATGACCACATACATTGGACACAACTGCTATAGCCTTCGACTGCTATAGCAGGTACGTCACTGGTAAATAGTGTATGACCGTATACATTGGACGCAACTGCTATAGCATTCGACTGCTATAGCAGGTGCGACAGTGGTAAAAAGTTTATGACCACATACATTGGACACAACTGCTATAGCCTTCGACTGCTATAGCAGGTGCGTCACTGGTAAATAGTTTATGACCGTATACATTGGACGCAACTGCTATAGCATTCGACTGCCATAGCAGGTGTGACAGTGGTAAAAAGTTTATGACCACATACATTGGACACAACTGCTATAGCATTCGACTGCTATAGCAGGTGCGTCACTAGTAAATAGTTTATGACCGTATACATTGGACGCAACTGCTATAGCATTCGATTGCCATAGCAGGTTTATACAGTACTAAAAGTTAGTTAAGTAAATCATTCAAATATATTTGGTGTAAAAATGGCAAAGTTTTTGCAAGAAAATCAGATAATAGTAAAATATTTTTAATTCGTTCACTACAAGACATAAATGAGATTGAGAAAGCTGCAAAAAGTGTTTAATTTTAGAAGCTAATTTTAAATAAATTAATTATTATATCACTACTAGCGGACCCGGCAAACGTTGTTTTGCCATATAAATTTTATTGGACATGAACTTCGTATCACCAAAATCTGCCTGCCCTAAATGTCACTTATTAAAAATAGGTAATCCAAAGAGACAAAAACGTCACTGATTACATACTCTTTGACATACCTACTCTTTGGAAGCGGCTATGTAGGAAATGACAGTTGTGTAAAGTACGACAGTTTAACGATTTTATTTACAAAATTACCATATTTATATTAAAAATTTTCTGAATAAAAAGTAGCCTATGTTACTCTCCAGCTCTCAAATTATTCCCATACCGAAAATCACGTCGATCCGCTGCTCCGTTTTGACGTGAAAAACGGACAAACCATAGATTAATAACTCTTCGCTTCGCTTACGCTAGATCGATAGTCTTCATACTAAAGCTTCGTCAAAAGTGAAGCAAAAAATCAGATTTATGTGTGTGCGAGCATTATGTGCCTACGTGCGCCGACCAGCCCCGACACGCACACAAACAAAACTTTGATGTTAACAAAACGGGACGTTCGTGTAAAGTCGGGGGCCGACTGAGCCAAATTGGCTCAGTTTGAATTGCTTCATTTTCTTAGGCCTACTCGGTTTCTAGGCGTTATTATTCTAAGGGACAAACAAACAAACAAACAAACAAACAAATAAACAAACAAACACACTTTCACATTTATAATATTAGTATGGATGAATAGTCAAAAAACTTTGCCATTTTTACACCAAATATATTTGAATGATTTACTTAACTGTCTTTTAGTACTGTATAAAAGTGATTTCGTATATTTACATAAAGCTTCTCTGACATAGACTCGCTGATCTGCTTTTTCAATAGGCGTATCCGAAATTATAGATCCCATAGTAAGATGCTTCTCCCTTCCACTAGCCAGCCACTGACTCTGAGCTTCTTTGGTCTTCATCTCGACAAGTAACGCTCCAGGTTTTTCTTTCGATCCTGATAAACGCTGAAATGACTGGACGCTTTCCTTATCCACACATAGCTTTGACGCCACCTTATCCAAAAGACTTCCTATATTTTTGGCAGGTATCTCGGGTATTCCAGCTATTTCTATGGAGGACGAAAGGAATTTTTGCTCAATTTGGTGATTCGCCTGCTCCAGAACCCTCACTCGGAGTTCAAGATTCTTGTTTTTGCTATACAAATCTTGGTTTTTATGTTCAAGGTCCTTTATTTTGCCGTCTTGATTTTTTAGTGATTGCTCCATTGAGCTGATTTGCTCACTGATAAATTCCAACGATGCTTCCAAGCTACTGACTTCTTCTTTGAAGGTCTTTTTAAACTCGCGGCTAATATCACGAACCAATTTTTGGGTGTCAAAAGCTTGAGAACCTATAATGACTCCTGTCTCAGAGTCGTCATCTTCCCCAGCATCCTCCGGTATGATGTATGACAGACATACTATTTTCTTTGCTATTTTCTATTAGGTACTTTTTCGTTTACTTCTTCAGAAAAAGTTAGGTCGCTATAGTGGGGTAGCGCCATCTAGTACAAATTTTTGAACTGCACGATGAAACGTCAAAAGAAACTCTCTCATTTGTGACGACTGTAGTTATCGTTATACCCGACGTCACAAAACAAGGAAACTGATAGCGGCTATTTTCTTCAATTTAATTTTATAAAGAGAATAGCCGCTATCAGTTCCTTGTTTTGTGACGTCGAGTATAACGATAACTATCTAACAACGTTCAACAGAACAAAGCAGCAAAAATCTATCAGAATAAGAAATTCAAATGACAGTCGAAGCCCATACCCATATCCAGATTTTTTAGCCGATAGCCCCCCAGGTGGTTTTGGTAAAGAAATGGCGAGTGGTATCGAGCTAAACATGTACACGATTTATCGGAGCGATGTGACGTCAGTGACGTGCAGTCCGTTTGTGCCATGGAGCTCGACTTAATTCATTAAGTCGAGCTCCATGGTTTGTGCAGTTTATCTAATAGGTGGTAATAGTCTCTATCCTCGTAAGGCCCAATTGCCTTTTAAAAGGTATACAAGTGTATAGTGGTACGGACCCAAGATGTTATCCAATATTATGAGGTAAACACCCAACCACCTTTTAAAAGGCATTCGATTTGTATGCGCCATAACTTTTTAAACGACGCGCCAAAAGTGAAAAAAAGTTTCTGAATACCTAATGGATATTATTAGGGTTAAGCAGGTGTGCCAATAAAATAAAAAAATCTGTCAGTTTTGGCGAAATCTCATTCAAGATGGCCAGACGTAGTAGACGTGGTAAGTATATCCATGTTTATTAGCATGATCTTAAGGCTTGTTTTTAAAGTGTCATACTCTGTATACTAACAGATATATAATAATCACATTATCATAAAAATTTACACGAAAATAATGAATACGCATTTATAATATCCTTGCAAAATCCAAGTACCTAATAGAAGGTATGCGGGAATTTACATAAACTTAGATTTTAAAAGGTATGTAAGTAGTAACAACTAATCAATTGGATTTGTTTTAAAAAAACATGAATTTTGAGCGGTTTCTTCTCAAGAGGTAAAAATCATAAATCATTTATTTCTATCATTATGTAGTACTAGCTTTCCGCCCGCGGCTTCGCCCGCGTGAACTACACGACGTTATCCCGCGGGAACGGGACCATTTGCCGGGATAAAATGTAGCCTATGTTCCTCTCCAGGATACAAAGTATCTGTGTCCCAAATTTCAACCAATTCCGTTCAGCCGTTTTGGCGTGATTGAGTAACAAACATACAAACATCCAAACATCTAAACATCCAAACTTTCACATTTATAATATTAGTAGGATAGGATACAAAGGTCTTATAATAAATTATACTAGTACCATACATGAACCCGGTTTGGGCACAGCAGTTTAACATTTTTCATTTAATATTCATGAATATTAGATGGATTATACATTTCAAAATAACTAACAAATTGTAGGTACATTACATTACATTAAACATATTAATTTAAAAAAAAAATATTTTTCAAAACTACCATATTGATTTTAAAAGGCATAAAGGCTGTTGTCGATTTTTTAGGTGTTTTTTGGGACTTGATATAAAAACTGGTCTATTTATGCTCTAATTCTCTTTTAAATGTGGAACGAACTGATTGAACTCATAAAGCATATAACATACGAACCTTTTAACATAGTTAACACAAACAGCAATGAACATTTTGTATACAAATTGATTTTTCTTGACATTGCTAGTATTTGTAGCTACTTTTGTGGTCATAAAAAATATAGCAAGCATGCCATATTCCAAATATCTATGTAATTTTCTTTTTGTAATATAAATATACCTTAAAGCGTCAACTGTTACTCAATTAGCCTAAAAATACGAATTTTACAAAAATTGGTTTGGATATACATTAAAGCCCATATGCCTAAATAAAGGATGCTGAATTTGGGCTTTTTTAGTCACGTAAAACCTTCTACTGGTATTCATTTATATGCAAAAAAAATCCCATGTTCTTAGGGAGATCCTAAGACACTTTTTTGAACATCGAAACTTCTGGGTCCGATCCGAACCATGTGAACCTATAAAAAGGCATCTGGGCTGCAAGCCCTTATTTGGTCAATATGGCTTGGGCCTTAGGAGGCTATACACGTTCCGATCCGACAGCCGATTTGGTCTGCTCCCTCCCAGACCAAATCTGCGCTACACTCGTTCCGATTTGGTCTGAGAGCAGACCGAATCGGAGGTCGCATAGAAACGTGTGTAGATACTATTACGTATCGTATAGTCCGTCCACACGTGTACGATATCTACGTCGATCGTCTCGTCAGTTCTCCGCTGAAACTAGTACGAGAAAATACGACGACCAACGCACTTGCAGTAGGTAGCCTTGCTAGAAGAAAACCACGTAATGTGTGGTGTAAGGACTGGCTTCAAGTCATATACTCACATAAAAATTGTAAATTAATGATTATGTATCTTAGTTTCTTATTTTGAAAAGTGCGCCATAACATATTCTTTGCCATAACAGTTGGTTTGGTTTCTACCATGAAGCTCGACTTAATACTGAGGTAACTGGAGAGTGCAGTACGAACAATTTTTTGTGACCACAAATTACACAGTGGCTGTCTTCCGTCTCACCTACACTTTAAAAAAATACGTATGGTCATATATGAGACAACTGACAGCCACTACATACTAAATGTCAAATTGGCTGGTGTTCACACTTTTTTATTCAGGCTGAGAACTCCAGTTACCTCAGTATTAAGTCGAGCTTCATGGTTTCTACTGTGGCGCCATTTTAATTTAACGTAGTTTGACGTACTATGCGATTATTATAAGCATGAAGTTTGACTTAATACTCTGATATTTGATTGAATCAGGCGTCACTTGGCGGAAGTCCCTAACCATTGTGAAAAATAAATATATTATGTAGCTTTCTTCCGCAAATAATCGCAAAACTTGCACCTTCACCGATCACACAACTCTACACGTGTTTCGCCCCAACCCGGGGCATCCTCAGGAGATGTTTGTCCGTATGCAATCCAGCACCGAATGACTGGAAAACGCCCGCTGCGACCGTATTTATTGCTGTCCGCTCCCCACCCCCCGCGCTCCGCGCCGAGTAACCGTTAGAGACCGTTGAATACTGTTGACCGTTGAAAGAGCGAGAGAGAGCGAAGGAGTGGAGAAAGTTATTGCTTCCTACTCGCGCCCTTGATTGCCAACCTTTGTAAAACCGTTCAACGAAAAAAGTTATTTTTAAAGGACAAAAAATTAATATAAGGTTTTTAATTAAACGCTTATTTTTAAGAGTTATTATTATTTGAAAAAATACGCAATAGCGGAGAGGAAGAAACATTAACTTGATCGTTAAGTATGGCTCCATCAACATTGTGCTTGATGATTTCTAAATTTTCCAACACGCTCAGTCGTAGACCTTTACTACAAGTATGTAATACCTCATAGGAGTGCCTATCAGATAGTTGATGTCCGGTATTTAGTAAATGTTCCGCGAAATGAGATCGTTCCGGTCGGCCATTCCTATAGGCAGAAATATGTTCTTTATAACGTATATCAAAACTACGGCCAGTTTGACCAACGTATACTGAATTACATTGGTTACATGTTAACTTATATATCCCCGATTTCCCGCCAACCTCCGTTTTTTCCTTGCCATTGCAAATGGCACGCCGGACGGTATTATTAGTACGGAAAGCCACGTGAACATCGTTATTTTTTAAAAGTTTTGATATTTTTTCGGATATTTTACCTACGTAAGCCATACTTGACTGATAATTGTGAATAACACGTTCACGTGGCACCGCATATAAAAGCCCAGTCACTTGTTTGTTAATTTTATTCCTAACCATGTTATCTATCATCCGCCGGTCATAACCATTTGCAATGGCAATATTATAAATTGTGTTTAACTCTCTTCTATAGGCTTGTCCTGATAATGGTACCAACATTAACCGATTAATGTATGAATGAAAAGCAGCTAATTTATGTTGCCAAGGGTGACAAGAAGTTGCGGGGATAACTACATCAGTATGTGTGGGTTTTCTATATATTTGAAAGTTATGGCGACAATGCTCCCGTGTGATAGTTAAATCCAAGAAATTTAACGAATCATTAACCTCAATTTCTAATTTGAATTTGATTTTTGGGTGTAAACTATTTAAATATTGAAAAAATGACTCTAACTCTTGTCTAGTACCTGTCCAGCATATAATTATATCATCAACATAACGATAATAATAAAGAATGTTATTATTTTTGCCTACGATATACCTATTCTCAAAATTGTCCATGAAGATCTCCGCCATCAAAGGTGATAAGGGAGAACCCATGGCTAGCCCCTCCTTTTGTTTGTAAAACCCACCATTAAACTTAAAATAATTTTGTTGCATGCAAATCTGTGTTAAGTTAATTATTTCATCTGCCTCCCCTGGATGAAGACCGCGTCTTTCTAAAATTGTTGATAGTATATCTAAACTTTCTTGATAAGGGACGTTAGTGAATAAGCTGTCCACATCCAAAGAAAGTAAAAATGAGTTAGGAGGCAAAACAACATCCTTTATTTTTTCTATTAAATCTGATGTGTTTTGAATACTATACTTAGGTGAGAAAGATGATTTTATCTTTTATAATATTATTTAATCTTTTAGCCAACTCATATGCGGACAACTATATATGAAACAACTGGACGCACGGGAACATTGTCTTTGTGTATTTTAGGTAAACCATACAACACAGGAGCCTGTGGATTCATCGGGGCGATATGGCGAGATGAATACTCGTTCGGAAAAATAAATTTTGAATTATTAATATTTGTTTTGACCTCTGTGTTGTACTTTGTGGTTGGGTCCGAGCGCAAAGGAATAAAGTCACCGCTGTTAATAACTTCCTGAACTTTATTTATATACTCTGCTCGGTTTAAAATAACTATACTATTACTAGCGGTCAAACATAATAATTTAGTTGTCACAAAAGCAGACAAAGGAAATAGTATAGTTATTTTAAACCGAGCAGAGTATATAAATAAAGTTCAGGAAGTTATTAACAGCGGTGACTTTATTCCTTTGCGCTCGGACCCAACCACAAAGTACAACACAGAGGTCAAAACAAATATTAATAATTCAAAATTTATTTTTCCGAACGAGTATTCATCTCGCCATATCGCCCCGATGAATCCACAGGCTCCTGTGTTGTATGGTTTACCTAAAATACACAAAGACAATGTTCCCGTGCGTCCAGTTGTTTCATATATAGGTTGTCCGGCATATGAGTTGGCTAAAAGATTAAATAATATTATAAAAGATAAATCATCTTTCTCACCTAAGTATAGTATTCAAAACACATCAGATTTAATAGAAAAAATAAAGGATGTTGTTTTGCCTCCTAACTCATTTTTACTTTCTTTGGATGTGGACAGCTTATTCACTAACGTCCCTTATCAAGAAAGTTTAGATATACTATCAACAATTTTAGAAAGACGCGGTCTTCATCCAGGGGAGGCAGATGAAATAATTAACTTAACACAGATTTGCATGCAACAAAATTATTTTAAGTTTAATGGTGGGTTTTACAAACAAAAGGAGGGGCTAGCCATGGGTTCTCCCTTATCACCTTTGATGGCGGAGATCTTCATGGACAATTTTGAGAATAGGTATATCGTAGGCAAAAATAATAACATTCTTTATTATTATCGTTATGTTGATGATATAATTATATGCTGGACAGGTACTAGACAAGAGTTAGAGTCATTTTTTCAATATTTAAATAGTTTACACCCAAAAATCAAATTCAAATTAGAAATTGAGGTTAATGATTCGTTAAATTTCTTGGATTTAAGTATCACACGGGAGCATTGTCGCCATAACTTTCAAATATATAGAAAACCCACACATACTGATGTAGTTATCCCCGCAACTTCTTGTCACCCTTGGCAACATAAATTAGCTGCTTTTCATTCATACATTAATCGGTTAATGTTGGTACCATTATCAGGACAAGCCTATAGAAGAGAGTTAAACACAATTTATAATATTGCCATTGCAAATGGTTATGACCGGCGGATGATAGATAACATGGTTAGGAATAAAATTAACAAACAAGTGACTGGGCTTTTATATGCGGTGCCACGTGAACGTGTTATTCACAATTATCAGTCAAGTATGGCTTACGTAGGTAAAATATCCGAAAAAATATCAAAACTTTTAAAAAATAACGATGTTCACGTGGCTTTCCGTACTAATAATATAACGGTTTTACAAAACAATAAAACCGATATTATGTGCCGAGAGGGAAAACATACAGCATTGTCTATGAAGAAGCAGTGTGTACTTAGCTTTACGATGGTGTGGTCTGGCCTTTAGCCATAGACAAAGTCGATCTTCCACTATTCGTCCGCTAGGTGTCGCCTGTGTCCCCAGCTAGGGCGGAAGGTGTTTGCCGCCATTCCGAGTCTCATAGTCTTCACCAGGAAGAACTTCCTGCAATGCTGTATGTTTTCCCTCTCGGCACATAATATCGGTTTTATTGTTTTGTAAAACCGTTATATTGATGTGCCTCCGGAAAACATACAGCATTGTCTATGAAGACGTGTTTGTTATCTGCTGGTGAAAATAATTAACACAACGCTATGATGATTAAGACATTTTATATTTATGTCTGATAAAAATAATGTTAAATTGTCATTATAATATAATAAGAAAGTTTTCAGAGTTAAAGAAAACGATCAAAATGGTTTTTACTTATTTCTAGGGAGACTAATCGTTTGCAATAATTGTTACAAAAATTATGTCTTGGACAATTTCCAATTGCCCCTAGAAAGTATTTTTTACCACCTCAAAGAGGCGAACAGATCTGCAGCTTCCTGAAGCTATCAGTAAGCACATTTTATACTTAATTTCATTTACTGCAGTATTAAGCTTTAATTAATTATTTAATTTAGTTACTTTGTCTTTTAGTCATGACCTAAAAGAAGTATTCTCTAATTATCTCGAGAAGTATTACTGGTATTACTGCCGGTATATTTGAAATGGTTTCCAAGCTGGCTATGAACATGTGAGTCAGTTTCAAGCCCAAAATATGGAATAAGAAAACTGTTTTAATGGACTCTGCGTCCAGATGATAAGAATAGTACTTTGCTGATATACTAGCGATATCGAGGAGTTAATAATCTTAGACTTGGTTGGCAGAAAGCCACTTTAGGAATAGACTTGGGTCCCAACCACATTTAAAATTTCGTTTCAAGTTTCAGTTGGAGAATTATAGTTTTTCTCTGTGAAGTCCAAAGATTATAATAATTTTTCTGTTACAATAGATTTATCAAGAATTTATGCGATATTATAAGGCTTAGTCAAGAGATGTTAAGGATCGTCTTGATTATCACCATCTAAAATATCTTCTACTTGCTGGCATATAAGCCGTTTAGGTAGATTTACGTCAGTTTTGTTTTTATTTAATAAATCTTTTCCTTCTTATGACCACTCATATTTGACTACCCCACCCCCAATTTTTTAAATTTTCAGGTGATTTGTAATGCTTGAACCTGTGGAGGTGGCAGTAACAACGTTATACCTATCAGCGTCTTGGACAAGTGCAGGATTTCACGCGTGTGATCCAGAGATCGCCGATCGCGATTTCGGAACTTGTGATCAGAGAAAGAAAGCTCGAGTACACTCTGGCTCGACTATCATGCATGTTCTGTATAGATGAGTGCCCCAACTCTACTCGGAAGCGTCCGTTAGCTAGAAAGTGAGTAACTGGAGGTTCTAGTATTTTTGTCGAGTGGTTTATGGCTCCGCGCCACAACACACACAGCTGTGTGGCTCCGCGCCACATCATCTCTTGGCATACCTTTGTAGGAATCGAGATAGTATGTCGAAGTTACATTTTGTCGAATTAGCGTTACAATATTTGTGAGTAGTAGCGGCAGTGCGGCCGTGCCGTGGCCTACAGAATCTCGCCGGCCTCGCTATTACGCATAACGAAATTGGCAAAGCTCCGCCAGGGTACAGCAGACTCTAAAGTGCACGCAGGCCAGGCAGTACCTCTGTTTGTCTACTTGCTACTAAATTATTCGCTATATTTTGAATTTTCTGCTGTATTTCGCCGAATTCGGGAATATTCCCAGTGTTGAGAGGGCGTTAGGGTAGGTTTTTAGTAACTGACTGTACAAACCAGGTTTCTCCAGGTGTCTAACGGCCTCCGCAGTTTCTTGGTCCATCGGTCTATTAGTAGGCAGGTAAGACCTTGACGAACTTCCGGGTCGGGATAGGGTGTCCGCGACCCTGCAGGTAAGACCTTGACAAACTTCCGGGTCGGGATAGGGTGTCCGCGATCCGGCACGTTACTGGGTCTCAGCGACCCAGCACGTTAGTGTTGCAATAATTTTCTACGAACTTTTGCTGGTAGGGTCTACGCGACCCAGCACGTTACTGGGTATCCGCGACCCAGCACGTTGCTGTTGCAATAATTTTCGACGAACTATCGCTGATAGGGTCTCCGCGACCCAGCACGTTACTGGGTCTTTGCGACCCAGCACGTTGCATTTGCAATAATTTTCGACGAACTTTCGCTGATACTCCGCGACCCAGCACGTTGCTGTTGCAATAATTTTCGACGAACTCTCGCTGATAGGGTCTCCGCGACCCAGCACGTTATTGGGTCTTTGCGATCCAGCACGTTGCAGTTGCAATAATTTTCGACGAACTCTCGCTGATAGGGTCTCCGCGACCCAGCACGTTACTGGGTCTCTGCGACCCAGCACGTTACTGTTGCAAAAGTGTATCAGCCTCCGCGTCGCAGCCTGTAGGCGCAACTTAGTAGGTGTAGGTCGTCATGACCTGACCTCTCAAACACTAAGCGGTTATATGAGACTGCGCTGCTGTCAGATCCCACAAACGAAAATGCAAACACAAAAACGAACCTTGATAATTGGTCCTTAAAACCACCCGATGCGATTGTGCAGTAGGGATACGAGTGTAGATTCCTTTACTCTAGTTTTATATCTAGTTTTTTTTTCCATTCAGTCTCCAAGCTGAAGGAACACCGACTTCACGGAATGTGAAATATGACAGTGACTAGTTCTGACAAGTTATATGATCACGCACAATTGTGATGACCACATCTACTGTGTTCCACAGTTTATTGAAACGAAGGTTCCTCATGCAAAATTAAGTAAATTAAAACTAGTCCTACCTTATGGTAAGGGATACTGTCCGTAATCCAGGGGGGCTGAACGTTGTCTCGCCGGCGCGCGCGCGGGCAAAACGATCTCCACACAACCCCCGATGGGATACTCTTACAGCTAACACTCTTATACTACACAATGCCCTAATAGGCTGCTAAAACTTCCCGGCGCTTTTCAAAGCGAACACACACGGGTTACAAGTCCGTACCCCGACCGGAGCCCTAGTAGGTGCAAAACGAAATCTCGGTCCCCATATGGGTAGGTAACTTGCGCGGCACGTCGCTACAGAAACACACGAACTTGTCTCACGGCTGCTTACGGCCAACTGGCGATCCTACACCGGCCGGCCGGCCGCATTGTCTCGTGACCTTGACAATGACAACGGCCCGCTCGCAGCGCGGCGCGAACATCCCCCCGTCCCGGACAGTAGCAAACTGTCCGCCAACTCAATCTAAGGGCAGGCGAGAGAGGGTAGCGATCGCTCGCTTCAAAACAGAGTCCCCCACCAGGACCTCGGCAAACCTGGGCACACCATCCGACCCCGGATGAAGCTGAACAATGCGTCCTAAACGCCAGCGGAGGGGCGGCAGGTTTGGATCCTTTACCAACACGAGGTCTCCAGTCTTGGGTGGGGTCGTCCTATCCGACCACTTAACGCGTTGCTGCAAAATGTGCAAATACTCCAGATGCCAACGGCGCCAAAAACTCTGCGTAAGCTGCTGGAGCAATTCAAATCGCGAGAGCCGTCCGGAGGGCACTTCGGAATAAGGATATTCCGGCAAGGCGTTAAGCGGTCTGCCAATCAAAAAATGGCCCGGCGTAAGGGCCTCTAAATCATTCGCGTCCGAAGACAACGGACACAACGGACGCGAGTTGAGGACCGCCTCAACCTTACAAAATACGGTCGCGAGTTCCTCAAACGTGAGGACCGTCTCCCCAATAACGCGACGAAGGTGAGTTTTAGCGGCCTTTACAGTTGCTTCAAAAATCCCTCCCCAGTGGGGGCAGGATGGCGGGGAGTACTGCCATCGTACCCCTCTGCGAGAGAGTGTGGATCCGATCTCAAAATTATTCCTATCCAAAAATTCACAAACTTCCTTTAAATACCTATCGGTGCCCTTGAAATTGGTTCCACAATCGGACCTTATTAACGACGGCATTCCGCGGCGAGACACAAAACGATTCAACGTGGCTACAAAGGCTTCTGTGGTGAGGGCACTAACCACCTCCAGGTGGACCGCTTTAGTGGCCAAACAAACAAATACACACAAGTAAGCCTTTTCCGTTCTAGCATTACGAAGCCGCGATGTCTTAACGGTAAATGGCCCCGCAAAATCCGTTCCAACTCCTGAGAAGGGCATCGATTCGTTCACTCGATCGGCAGGCAAGTCACCCATCTGGGGCTGCATCGTATCGGCGCGCAAACGATAACACGGGAGACAACGAAAAATAACGGATCGGATTATTCTCCGCGCTGACAAAATCCAGAACTCTCGTTGGAGGAGCGCGGTCAAAGCATTACAACCGGCATGAGCATTCTTTACATGTCGGTCTGTAATCAACAGTCTAACTAACGGTCCATCCTTGGGGAGCAACAAAGGGTGGCGTGATCCGTACGGCAGGTTGGCATGTCTGAGCCTACCTCCGACACGCAGCAATCCGGTACTGTCCAAGAAGGGATTCAACCGCACCAAGGGTCCCTTCAGCTTGGGCTTACTTGAGCGCAGGGCTTTCAGCTCCGGTTCAAACTCTCGCTGTTGCGTCACTCGCACCCAATGCAACAGAGCGTCTTGCCGCTCTTGTGGGGCGAGGACCGGAGACAACAATTTCTCCTGAGGCTGGCGACAATTTCGCACAAAGCGCCTCATCCAAGCAGTCACGCCGAGCAACTTATCCAAAGAACTGTAGCGGTCTAACAAAAACTCCATCTGCGGAGCCGCCACCGTCTCCACGGCGTGAACACGCATGCCTAGGTCTGGGACTCTGGCCACAGCCGGGGTGGCAGGCCATGAGCGCTCAGGCCGTAACAACCATGATGGACTCCACCATAGGTGGTGGTCCACTAACTCAGGCGCCTCGCAGCCGCGGGAGGCACAATCTGCGGGGTTCAATTCGCCCGGTACGTGGCGCCAAATCAACGGGGCCTTTGAAGTCTGAATTTGTGAGACCCGGTTGGCCACAAAAACCTCAAGGGTGTGGACTGAACTCTTCAGCCAACAAAGGACGACCTGGCTGTCAGACCACGCAAATATCGACTCCAGGTCGACACCGTTTCCCAAGGTGTCGGCAACATGATTGAGTAGCCGTACTAAGAGAGTGGCGCCGGACAACTCCAACTTCGGAATGGTTAGCCTAGTCCGAAGGGGGGCGACCTTACTCTTGGCCGTAACTAAGTGTACGGCGACAACGCCTGCTGCATCCACCGTTCGGATGTAAACGGCTGCCGCGTATCCGCTTTCGGACGCGTCACAAAAGCCGTGCAGGGAGGCTTTAAACTTTCCCGAAGGCAGCATTTGCCTCGGTATACAAACCCGATTGACGTCGGGTAGGGATGACACGAACCTCACCCACTCTCGTAGGAGGCTACCAGAGAGGGGCTCATCCCATGACAATTCCGCAGCCCAGAGCTCCTGTAGGAAGCACTTCATCGAAAACACTACAGGGCTGAGCCAACCGTTCGGATCAAAGGTACGGGCTACAGTAGACAGCACCGTGCGTTTAGTCCAGACCTTTGGGTCTGGCAGTTCCAATCTATATGTGAACAAATCCGGGACTGGTCGATACTGGACTCCCAAAACAGACAGCATGTCTGGAGTCTCCGGATTTTCAAAGAGGAGCGGCTCTTGCTGGTGGTCCTTAGGCAAATCTGCCAATAGGTCCGGTGAGTTAGACAGCCACTTCCGCAACTCATAGCCACCAGCCCTCAAGAGCGCAATCAGCTCATCACGTAAGACGAGAGCCTCATCTAAGCTCGAGGCCCCCGTGCAGATATCGTCGACAAATAAGGCCCCCCCCTCAATAAGAGCAGATGCCCGGGGATAGCGTAGCCGTTCGCGCTCTGCGAGCTCCAAAAGCGAACGGATCGCCACAAAGGGGCTCGACCGCAAACCATAAGTGTTGGTGTTCAGCTCGTAAGCCAACATCGGATCCTGGGGATCCTCACGCCAAAGGATGAGCTGGTATCGTCTATCCTCCGGGTGAATCACGGTCTGTCTGAACATCATGCGGATATCGGCCACAAAGACGACAGCGTGCCGGCGGAAGTTGGTCAAAACATCACAGACATCGTGATGCAACTTCGGCCCCGCATGCAGACACTGATTCAACGACACTCCGGTTGACGTGGGCGCCGAACCATCAAAGACCACGCGGATCTTCCCATTGGAAGTCTTCAAAACAGCGTGGTGTGGCAGGAAGTAATGTTCCACATTACGCCAGTCCAACTGCGAGATGGACATGTGCCCAAGGTCCAAATACTCCCGCATGAAGTCTATATACTTCTCCTTGAATGCGGGATCCCTGGCCATCCTACGCTCCATGGACAACAATCTCTTCTCGGCCATCGGTCGGGAGCTCCCTAAAGGAGGGCGAGCCGCCAAGAAGGGCAAGCGGGTAATCAAGCGACCTGAGAGGAGGCGCCCAGTGTTGTTCTGGTAGAACAATTCGCACTCCTCGGCTAACGGATCCAACCGCTTGGCAGTGGGGGGTTCCTCCACCTCCCAAAACTTTTGGAGAACGTCGGACAAAGTAGAACCGACAATGGTCTGGCGGTCTACCGACGGGGTCTCTGGTGTCTGTGGTACCTTTCCCATCACCACATGACCCAGCGACGAGGACAAGGCGACAAGATCGGCTGTCTGCAAAACTCGCTTGCTTCCACACAGTACACGACCGAGGACATCCGCACCAATCAACAAGTGTATTGGGCCCGGTCGGTGGAAGGAAGGATCAGCCAAAGCCAGTCCAGACGTCAGCTCAATCGTGGATGGCGGCACTCGCACTTGCGGGAGTGGTCCAACCACCTTATCAAAAACTATCGCCGAAGCACCGATCTTCGGCCTTGGCGTGAAGTGGGGGGAGAAGGAGAACTCAACTCGACCAATCGGATCAGGGATCCGCGAGTCTCCCACCCCCCGTACCGCTTCGTGATGCGGCACAAGCAAAAGACCCAGCTGTCGGACAAGCCACCTGGACATTATGCACCCCTGGGCACCTGAGTCCAAAAGGGCACGCACCGTGACAACATTGCCCTTAGGTCCCCAAACATTCACGGAGGCTGTTGGCAACAGCACAAGCTCCGGAGGGGTGGTTGGGTCCGACAGGGGCGCCATTAAAAATTTTGGGGGGGTACTTGTCCCCCTCGCGCCTGAGTCGGCGCGCCAAATGTGGGACGCTCGTACCGGGCGAGCGGGTCCCAATCGGGTACATACTGGCCCCGACCAACAGCACTCCTAGGTGCAGGGTAATACCCGTGTGGGGCGTGCCTCGGTACATAGTACCCCAATCGAGGCCTCTCCATTAGGGGGGGGGAGTAGCAAATAGGGCCCGTGCCCATCGCCACCGTGGCGTACTCTTGTGGTACCCCCCTACCCCCGCCCGTGGCGGGGGCGTCTCTCCTATAGTTCCCCCTCTCCGGGGGGGACTGAACGGGGGGGCTAAGCCCCGCCGAATCTCTAGGGGACCGGTTCCGGGCTGCCGGGCCCCCGCCCGTGCGCGAGGAATTCGAACCCCGGTCGCTCCCGGCGTCCTTGCGGTCCAAACAAAGGAGGGGGTGATGCCTCCCTCCGCAAAGACGACAATCCTCGGTCTGGGGACACGCCGACTGCATGTGTCCCCCCAAACACCTATAGCACCATTGGCGCTGTTTCGCAACGGCCCTCCGTCCCTCTGGGCGGAGGCCTCTAAATTTGGCACATTCGTGCACCACATGCCTATCTCCCCTGCAATACCTGCACCGCTCACTCGGTGCGGGGGGAGGGGACTGCTGGAAGGCAGCATAGCGATTGGTCGGGCGACGGGGCTGTTCCCTCGCCGCCACCATACGACCAACACCTGGAACCGGGGCGGGCTCCAGGTGGTCCGTCACCCTACATTCGTCCTCCAAAAAACGAAGGAGGTCCGCGAAGGGCGGGAGATACGAGGCGCTGTCGCCTCCGTACCTCTGCTCGAAACGCCCCTTCATTTCAGCGGGCAATTTGGCGAGGACTATGTGCAGCAGTATAAAGGACCACTGATCCACCGGCAGGTCCAATCGCCTTAGGGAGTTGACCGCTGACAGTAGCGGGTTCAGCAACTCCCTCCGTAACAGGTGTACCCGCGTGATTCGCGGGAGGGCCAAAATCGTGGCCACGTGGGTGTCCGCCAGTAACCGGACATTCTGGTACCTGCTAACCAGAAGCTGGCGAGCCACCTGGTAGTTGTCGTCACTGATGAGCAGGTGCTGGATCACCGCGCTGGCCTCTCCTCGCAGGGAGGAGCGCAAATAGGCCAACTTCTCACTAGGGGATAAGTCCCGTCGTGAATCCACTAGGCTGTCAAACAGGTTAATGAAGCCCATCCAGGCTGACAGATCCCCATTAAAAGTGGGAATCTCCAATGTAGGCAATCGGCCTAGCAACGCCGTCGGGGTAGGTTTGACCTCCCCGCTCAAAACCGGCTCCCCCTTCCGAACAGCCAGGGCCCTCTCAGCCGCCTCCGTGAACTGGTCAGCCAGCTCATAGGCCTGGGCTACATCCTGCTCCAGCTGTTCCGACACGGCATCATCAGCTGGGGGGTTCTCCAAATAATGCGCGCGACACTCCATGGCGTGGCGCTCCAGGTCTTGCAGCCGAGCTGCCAGCCCGCCATACCGAGCTAGCAACGCGCCTACCCGGTCGGCTCGGTCTATTAATGTGACCGCACAAGCAAGCCAACGCAAAACTCCTTGGATGCCGGCCCTGGATACGGCGAGCGGATTCGTAGGAGCCATTTATAATCCGTTTTATAAACAAAGCAAACAAAGAAATATAAAAGTGGTAAACATCAACAAAAAAAACAATAGAAATAGGTCGCGTCACGATAATATAAAACACAAGTAATCTGTGCCGGCCGGCGCCTGGTCAATATTGGCCGCCCCGGGTTTGAGTGAACGTTGACAGCTATATGCGTGGTCAGAATTGGCCCCAACGGGGTTCAAGGGTTAAAATTCGGACGACATACACGGACCCTACTAGTTTCTGTAGTAATTAAAAGAATTTAATTAAATAAACTCGTTTTATTAAACAGAAAAATGGCGTTACACAGCTAAGCACACAACCAAAGAGAAAGAACCATAGAGCAGTGCTTCAGTCACTGTCAACTAATATCGACTTGGAACGTGGCAATTTAATCTTCAACACTCCCCCCAAATTGCAACGTTCTCCTATAAACATTAAAAATGACCTTCTAACATTACAGTAGGTAGGTACAATATATATCAGAATGTATGTTACATAAATATGTTCAGCAAACACTCATAAAAAGTTATTAGTTAGTACAAAAAAAAAAATGTTACTTGCTAACTTACTAAAACTTTTAAAATTAAAAGAGAAACAATTTCTTGTACCTACTACACATACGCCACACCTATACTAAAACAAAAACATTGTTAGTTACAACCTAGAAATACCAATTTTACTTCTAAGGTATTGAAATTTACTTTTAACCAATGGTTTTGTAAACATATCAGCATTTTGTTCACTACTACATATATAATTCAAATCTATCTCTTTTTCTTCATACTTTTCTTTAACAAATTTGTATTTTACATCAATGTGCTTACATCTTTTATGGTAATTTTCATTTTTAATTACTGAAATTGCACTCTGATTGTCAATATTTAGACTTATAGATTCCTGGTTATATTCATTTATGTCTAACAAAAGTTTCTTTAACCAAATCACTTCTTTGGTAGCATGGCAAGCAGCCATAAATTCTGCTTCTGTTGTTGACAATGCAATGCTTTGTTGACGTTGGCTGGCCCAAGTTATTGCAGCACCATTCTTTATGAAAACATATCCTGTCATTGACCTTCTTGTTTCAGCGTCATTTGCATAGTCAGCATCACTGTAACATTCTACTATATTTTGTTCTCGAGGTGTGTAGTACAGGCCATAATTTTTAGTCTCTTTAAGATATTTAAGCATTCTTTTAACTGCGTTCCAATGACTCTGATCAAAACAATCAAGATATCTGCTCAGCAAGCTAACACCATACATAATGTCAGGACGACTAACTATAGCTAGATGCATTAAAGAGCCGACTGCTTCTCTATATGGTATTTCTCTATCTAATTCTGATATATTTTTTTCTAACTTGATGTTTGGATCTACTGGTATACAGTTTCCATTTGCATTAGTCATATTAAATTTATTAAGTAATTTCTCTGTATATTTAGTCTGATGTAAGAATATGAAGTTTTCACCTCTTTCTATTTCAAGCCCTACAAAGTTTTTAGGTTCACATACTTTTATTTCAAAATTTTCTTTTAAATCACTAATTACTTTATCCAATATACTTTTATCTCTTGAAATAATTAATCCATCATCTACATACAGAATTAAATATACTTTAGTTCCACTTAACTCACCAGTATATATACACTTATCTGAGTGACTATTAGTAAAACCGAATTTCTTCAGCACCAAATCAAATTTTTTATTCCAACACCTAGGTGCTTGTTTTAAGCCATATAAGGATCTTTTCAGCTTACAGACTAATCCTTCAGGAACTTCTAAGCCTTCTGGTGGAATCATATAAATATTCTCTGTTATATTTCCATAGAGAAAAGCAGTTTTCACATCAAATTGTATCATTTTCAAATTATCTTGGCACACTTTAGAAAGCAATACTCTTACAGAATCATACCTGACAGTTGGCGAAAAAGTCTCAGAATAATCCACTTCATACTTCTGTAAACATCCCATGGCACAGAGTCTTGATTTATATAGTGGCCCTGATAACTCATCTTTAATTCGGAAAACCCACTTACTTCTGATTGGTTTTATTCCATCAGGTTTCTGCACCAACTCCCAGGTCTCATTCTTACTGTGTGCTTTCAGCTCTTCCTGTATAGACTTTTCCCATTTTTCTTTATCTGGAGATGACAGCGCTTCTCGGTAAGTCTTTGGTGTGTCACCGGGTAGTTGATCTCCACCTTGACAAAGGTAAGTATTAGATGCTTGTTTTAAACTTTTACTTTTAGATCTAGTAGTAATATTACTAATCACATTTGTTTTTATTTCTTTTTCAGGTACATACTCGGAGTCATCACCATCAAAGATTTCATTATCATTTGATGAAGTTACTGTGGACTCACAAGGTATCTGAGTGTTTAGTATATCTGAACTTTCTGATTCTATACTTCCATTTATTACTACACTAGAGTTCTCATTATTATTAATATTTTCTTCTAGTACTTGTAGTGGAACCAAAGAAAAATTTCTCTCTTTATTATTCACATTATCAGCTAATGGAACCTCAGATCTTTTTATAGAGTTTTCCATAAACACAACATCTCTACTGATAACTATTTTTCTTGCTTTAGTATCTAACAAACGGTACCCTTTGGTAGTTTCTGAATAACCAACTAAAAACATTTTACTCGCCTTTGCGTCCAGTTTGTGACGTTTTGGGCTGGGTATAAGTACCATAACTTCACATCCAAAAATTCGAAGGTGTTTCAAATTAGGCTTCTTCCCGGACCATAACTCCTCGGGGGTAACGTACAAAATTGATCTTGTTGGACATCTGTTTGTTATATAAGCCGCTGTTGCCACTGCCTCTGCCCAATAGCATTTCTGAAAATTAGCATTAAGTAACATACAGCGTGCTTTCTCCATCAAGGTCCGGTTCATACGTTCTGCCAACCCATTTTGTTGTGGAGTATATGGATTAGAAGATTCATGTATAATGCCACAGTTTTGTAAATATTCTTTAAATTCATTGCTTAGATACTCTTTACCATTATCAGTTCTTATTCTTTTAATTTTTAAATCAAGTTGATTTTCTACTAGTACTTTAAATTGTTTAAATTTACTGAAAACATCAGATTTGTTATTAAGAAAATAGACAAATACTTTCCTGGTATAATCATCCACAAATGTAAGAAAGTATCGTGCCCCTCCAAATGACTTCACTTCTAGTGGTCCACATACATCGGAGTGTATAAGTTCCAGAACCTTCTTCGCACGGGAACCTTCTTTAGGGAACGGCAGTCGGAATTGTTTTCCCTCTTGACAATATTCACATACCATACTCAACTTATTTTCATTCAGCTTTACACCTTCTGTACACTTGGTCAGTTTGTTCAGGTCAGAAAAGTTTAGATGGGCCATCCTTTGATGCCATATGTAGCTGTCACTTTCATTTGTATTACACATGAACGCTGGTGTACTTTGTAAGTTCAGACGATACATGTTATTTATTAACTCGCAAGCTACAACTTCTTCTTTGCATTTATTAAGTATTTTACACCCATCTTTATCAAACTGTACAGAACACCCTTTCTTTATGAGCTGACTCACAGATAGAAGATTGCTTGCTAACTCTGGTACATATAACACATTAGTTACTTGTATTGTTTGTGTTTTTCCACTGCTACTTATAACAGACAGATCAATTTTTCCACAGCTTTTGACAGTAAGCATTTTATCATTTGCGATACGGATGCTTGTAACCGGGGGTAATGATTCATCATATAGCCAGTCCTGCTTCATAGTGAGATGCATAGATGCCCCTGAATCAACATACCAGCTATTACTATTATTTGCTGCTACTGAGGCTGAGAATACTGCAACATATCCAGTTTCTTTTCCTTTTTCTGTCTCTTTATTTTTAGTTCTGCAGTTCTTACCGAGGTGACCATATCGATTGCACTTGAAACAACGTGGTCCTTTGTTGAACTTTGGTTTATTATACTTATTAGTTTTATTAGCATATAGTGCCATTGACTCGGAGCCCTTTATTTCTTGCAGGAGCTTAGTCTTCACTGAATCTGCTGTAACTGACACACCGGAACTTTCGAGGGCCATTATCATCGGCTTATATTCTACTGGCAATCCAGCAAGGAGCAAAGTGCCGAGCCACTCGTCATCAATTTCAAAAGAAATATTTCGGAGTTTATGTGCCGTTGTCATTATTCTGTTTACATAGTCTTCAATACTCTGACAATTTTCTAACGTTGTAGTTATTAAATCTTTCAATAGTCCAACACGACGTGTCAACCCTTTATCGTCGAAAGCTTTTTGTAAGTTGGTCCATACTTCTTTTGCCGTTTTTGCCTCCTGAATATGAATATAGTTCACCGAGTCTACCAATAATATTATTTTTGCTTTTGCTTTCAGGTCAAGCTTGGGATCTACTGCTTTATCACCATTTTCGATGCAGCACCAGAGGTCTTCATGTTGCAAAAACGTTTGCACGGCAAATTTCCATGTGTTGTAGTTATCTCGACCAACTAGCTTTTCGATAAGAGCCATTGTATTTGAAGACATCTTTTAGTGAAAAAATTGTTCTTTTGTTTCAGTACCTGTCAGAATGTTGGTCGTATCACTTTTAGACCGGCGACCTTATTTTTGGTTTGTATAATTTTTCCTGACTAATTTTCCTGTACTGACTATTACAAACAGATTGCGGAGGACCCATAACCTGTAGTAATTAAAAGAATTTAATTAAATAAACTCGTTTTATTAAACAGAAAAATGGCGTTACACAGCTAAGCACACAACCAAAGAGAAAGAACCATAGAGCAGTGCTTCAGTCACTGTCAACTAATATCGACTTGGAACGTGGCAATTTAATCTTCAACAGTTTCATAAATTATTAGCAACTTACCAATTTCAAGGGCTAACAATATAACGGTATAAACAAAACGTATAGGATTAACGGTATGGCATACCTCGCAAATCAACTACTAAACCGTTATCAACAAACGAAAACAAAACTATTTTTAATAATAATACTCGTAATTTAATACTACTAATAATTAAAACTAGTTCCACTTTTTTAACTAGGCAAGCGGACTCGGAACAAACACTAGTATGTGGTACTAATAAACAACACTTTCGAACGAAACTATTCGTCAAATAAATCCCGACACACAAAAAAAATATACACATCTAGGCGAGTAAACTCGTATCAAATCACTAGTATGTGGTACTAATAAACACACTTTCGAACGAACTATTCGTCAAATAAATCCGGACACACAAAAAAAAATATACACATCTAGGCGAGTAAACTCGTATCAAAACACTAGTATGTGACAACAATTATATAAGTGTCTATCTATTATCGGATCCACCAAGTGAGAAACATTCGCTTCGAGAATTTACTAGAACAATTTCTTAGTACTTCAAATCGTCTCGGGATCTTCAAATACCCTCGAGATTTCAACAAAAAAAAATAATTTTTAGGTACGCTTTTTAGGTACGCTTTTTATTTTTACTATGAAATTTTATGTAGTTAATTTTAATATGAAAATTAATTATATCAACTACGCTCTGCTACCAAAAATATGATCACGCACAATTGTGATGACCACATCTACTGTGTTCCACAGTTTATTGAAACGAAGGTTCCTCATGCAAAATTAAGTAAATTAAAACTAGTCCTACCTTATGGTAAGGGATACTGTCCGTAATCCAGGGGGGCTGAACGTTGTCTCGCCGGCGCGCGCGCGGGCAAAACGATCTCCACACAACCCCCGATGGGATACTCTTACAGCTAACACTCTTATACTACACAATGCCCTAATAGGCTGCTAAAACTTCCCGGCGCTTTTCAAAGCGAACACACACGGGTTACAAGTCCGTACCCCGACCGGAGCCCTAGTAGGTGCAAAACGAAATCTCGGTCCCCATATGGGTAGGTAACTTGCGCGGCACGTCGCTACAGAAACACACGAACTTGTCTCACGGCTGCTTACGGCCAACTGGCGATCCTACACCGGCCGGCCGGCCGCATTGTCTCGTGACCTTGACAATGACAACGGCCCGCTCGCAGCGCGGCGCGAACATCATATGTGTTGGTGATGTAATTATAATTAGGTACTGTCTGCGCAAGTAATAATAAATAAAAAAGTGATGAGTTATTTTAATTAACTATTCGTTCAGCTTTCGAAGATTGGATGCATTATTCCATTGCTTTTCTTCCGCAGAAAAGGCTTGGAAATGAGACTGGGAGTCTTGTTTATAACAAACAGACCATAATCCTTCCTTTCAAAAGTGCCCGGATCAATCTGTTGTTACTGGTAATGTCATTGCATGTACATGTACTGGTATTGTCATTGCACTGGTATTGTCATTTAATGTTTCACTGTTACTTGTGAAGGCATTATTTTCTTTAAAAAAATGGTTAATGTGTGGCAAGAGCAAGATACACACATGAGATTCACTATTATTAACCCGCACAGATCAGTTTTGCGTATATAGAGGTAACTATATTGTGTTGACAAAACACACAGTTGGTAGTACGACCATAATGAAATACTATATAAACGTGTATAAAACAAACGTTACCTGTAATGTGCAAGATAGTGAAAGCCCAATTTACATGTGGGGTACTAACATTACGTTCTAATAAGATATATGAAGAAAATAATGTCAAATGTACGAAATAGCACATTGCTTTAATTTTTCAGTCTGTTTTATTATATTTTCGTTGCCGATGTGAAAGGAATTTGTTCCGTGAACATTTCTTAAATAATTTCAAAGATGAGGGTAGGTAAAAACCCAAGCTCATTTCTGGGAGCAAACGTAGCCTTTTTAATAAAATTCTACCGCCTTTAAATCAATTCACCTTTGTGTAAGTAAATTCAAAAGTTTATAAAGATTCACCCATGGGCAAAAGGGATAAAGACCCGCAATGCATGGTATTGATGTAACATAAACACTAGGCATTATGTTTTTTTTTTCTCTTTTTATTAATAATGTGTAATGAGTAACGATATAAATATCCTTAGCTCAGAAAACGCTAGCAAGTTTATTGTGCCTGCTATTCATGTTGGTTAGAAAAAATCGTAAACATAACTCTTTATTATTTTTAATTTCAATACCGGGTTGGTTAAAACATATCATGCAAAGCTTAAGCTTAAGCTTCCCTACAATTGTAGTGAACGTATTGCCGATTTTAAGAGTAACAAGGTTGAAATTCCATCATAAGTTTGAAAAGTTTCTTGTCAACTGGTTTGATGAACTTTTTATGTACATTTACTTAGTTCTAACAGTTTTGCATAATTATCCAGTTGGTGTCTTGACATTGATACAAATCGGCTTAGTCAAGTTCTCATCAGTATTGTATTTGTAAAAAGACTGACCTGATATATCACGCATCGATCCGAGGATCGACCGTTACCTCAGCTCTTAGTTTCCTTTTCTCGGTGTTTGATGCTTGTTGATCAGTCTCACTGGAGCTGCTGGTCAAACTTTCCTCTTGTACTGGATCCCTCTCGTCGATGTCGATGTAATGGAGCCCGTTGACCAACGCCATATTTTTCCGCAAATTCCGTAATAACCGAGAAAAAAATAACAAATTTAATATAGATCGTTTATGAAAGACGTTAACAATTAACGTGTGAGTTGAATTTCCGATCTTTATTTGAAGATCATGAAGATTCAGGACGATTTTCGTCCGTACGTGACGAAAGTACACAACGCTATGAGACTCGGAATGGCGGCAAACACCTTCCGCCCTAGCTGGGGACACAGGCGACACCTAGCGGACGAATAGTGGAAGATCGACTTTGTCTATGGCTAAAGGCCAGACCACACCATCGTAAAGCTAAGTACACACTGCTTCTTCATAGACAATGCTGTATGTTTTCCGGAGGCACATCAATACCGTCCGGCGTGCCATTTGCAATGGCAAGGAAAAAACGGAGGTTGGCGGGAAATCGGGGATATATAAGTTAACATGTAACCAATGTAATTCAGTATACGTTGGTCAAACTGGCCGTAGTTTTGATATACGTTATAAAGAACATATTTCTGCCTATAGGAATGGCCGACCGGAACGATCTCATTTCGCGGAACATTTACTAAATACCGGACATCAACTATCTGATAGGCACTCCTATGAGGTATTACATACTTGTAGTAAAGGTCTACGACTGAGCGTGTTGGAAAATTTAGAAATCATCAAGCACAATGTTGATGGAGCCATACTTAACGATCAAGTTAATGTTTCTTCCTCTCCGCTATTGCGTATTTTTTCAAATAATAATAACTCTTAAAAATAAGCGTTTAATTAAAAACCTTATATTAATTTTTTGTCCTTTAAAAATAACTTTTTTCGTTGAACGGTTTTACAAAGGTTGGCAATCAAGGGCGCGAGTAGGAAGCAATAACTTTCTCCACTCCTTCGCTCTCTCTCGCTCTTTCAACGGTCAACAGTATTCAACGGTCTCTAACGGTTACTCGGCGCGGAGCGCGGGGGGTGGGGAGCGGACAGCAATAAATACGGTCGCAGCGGGCGTTTTCCAGTCATTCGGTGCTGGATTGCATACGGACAAACATCTCCTGAGGATGCCCCGGGTTGGGGCGAAACACGTGTAGAGTTGTGTGATCGGTGAAGGTGCAAGTTTTGCGATTATTTGCGGAAGAAAGCTACATAATATATTTATTTTTCACAATAATTAATACTCTGACGTAACTGGAGCTCTCACCCTGAATAAAAAAGTGTCGCCAGCAAATTTGACATTTATGTATGTAGTGGCTGTCAGCTGTCTCATATGACCATACCACAGCCACAGTTTAAGCAATCTTTCTATACAGTTGGACGACGCCCTTGAAGTTGGGCGATGCCGACGCCTGTATAGGTATTTACGTAAGTACGTAAGGGTTGTCACTTTAAAATGTGACGGTGGACCTTTTACGATCCCGGGTGGGTACATTGGTATTGCGATATTAAATTAATAAAATAATTTAATAACGCAAATTTAATGCAATGTCAAAAATATTAAAAAGTTCAAGATGGCGGCCGACTTTTGTTGTTTGTAGGCTGATTTCGATGAAACTCGGTTTTTGGTACTATTTTGACAAGAAAACAGCAACGCAATGTTAAAAATATTAAAAATCCAAGATGGCGGCCAACTTTTTTGTTTGTGAGCCGATTTTGATGAAACTTGGTTTTTAGTACAATTTTGACAAGAAAACAACAACATAATGTCAAAAATAAAAAAACCAAGATGCCGGCCAACTTTTTATTGTAAGCCGATTTTGATGAAACTTAGTTTCTTGTACTATTTTGACAAGAAAACAGCAACGCAATGTTAAAAGTATTAAAAAATCCAAGATGGCGGCCTACTTTTTTGTTTGCAGGCCGATTTCAATGAAACTCAGTTTCTGGTACTATTTTGACAAGAAAACAACAACGCAATGTTAAAAGTATTAAAAATCCAAGATGGCGGCCAACTTTTTTGTTTGCGAGCTGATTTTGATGAAACTTGGTTTTTAATACAAGTTAGTTCCGTAGTTACGGAAATACCTATACAGACGTTGGTATCGCCTAACTGCAAGGGCGTTGGCCTACTATATAAAAATTTTTATTATAGTGTGGTAATTGTAATATTTATGTATATTAATTTAGCGTTGCTGTTGCCTTGTCAAAATAGTACCAAAAATCGAGTTTTATCCAAATCGGCTAACAAATTAAAAAGTTGGCTGCCATCTTGAATTTTTTATTTTTTTGACATTGGGTTGCTGTTTTCTTGTCAAAATAGAACCAGAAACTGAGTTTCATTGAAATCGGCCTGCAAACAAAAAAGTCGGCCGCCATCTTGGATTTTTAATATAGTTAACATTTCGTTGCTGTTTTCTTGTTAAAATAGTACCAGCAACTGAATTTCATCGAAATCGGCCAGCAAACAAAAAATTTGACCGCCATCTTGAATTTTTATATTTTTAACATTGCGTTGCTGTTTTCTTGTCCAAATAGAACCAGAAACTGAGTTTCATTGAAATCGGCCTGCAAACAAATAATTTGGCCGCCATCTTGAATTTTTATATTTTTGACATTGTGTTGTTGTTTTCTTGTCAAAATTTTACTAAAAACCAAGTTTCATCAAAATCGGCTCACAAACAAAAAAGTTGGCCGCCTTCTTGGATTTTTAATATTTTTGACATTGTGTTGTTGTTTTTTTGTTAAAATTGTACTAGAAACCAAGTTTCATCAAAATCGGCTCACAAACAAAAAAGTTGGCCGCCATCTTGGATTTTTAATATTTTTAACATTGCGTTGCTGTTTTCTTGTCAAAATAGTACTAGAAACTGAGTTTTATCGAAATCAGCCTGCAAACAAAAAAGTTGGCCGCCATCTTGGATTTTTAATATTTTTGACATTGTGTTGTTGTTTTCTTGTCAAAATTGTACTAAAAACCAAGTTTCATCAAAATCGGCTCACAAACAAAAAAGTTGGCCGCCATCTTGGATTTTTAATATTTTTAACATTGCGTTGCTGTTTTCTTGTCAAAATAGTACTAGAAACTGAGTTTTATCGAAATCAGCCTGCAAACAAAAAAGTTGGCCGCCATCTTGGATTTTTAATATTTTTGACATTGTGTTGTTGTTTTCTTGTCAAAATTGTACTAAAAACCAAGTTTCATCAAAATCGGCTCACAAACAAAAAAGTTGGCCGCCATCTTGGATTTTTAATATTTTTAACATTGCGTTGCTGTTTTCTTGTCAAAATAGTACTAGAAACTGAGTTTTATCGAAATCAGCCTGCAAACAAAAAAGTTGGCCGCCATCTTGGATTTTTAATATTTTTAACATTGCGTTGCTGTTTTCTTGTCAAAATAGTACCAGAAACTGAGTTTCATCGAAATCGGCCTGCTAACAAAAAAGTTGGCCGCCATCTTGGATTTTTTATTTTTGACATTGTGTTGTTGTTTTCTTGTCAAAATTGTACCAAAAACCAAGTTTCATCAAAGTCGGCCCGCAAACAAAAAAGATGGCCGCCATCTTGGATTTTGGAAATTGCCTTTTTTTTAATAAGCGAGATGAAGATTTGCACGCACTCACACTACATGTCGTATGCACCATAATATTAATTGAAAAATAAATTATATTGATAAAGACGTGATGGCCCTGGAAGACTTGTCCCGAGTTACTATGAACGGCGTTGTATGTAACTCGGGACAACCACTCCCCCGTCTCACCCCGCAAGCCCCGCACGATTGACCTGTCTAGACGTCTCCGTCGGCCTACTGTATGAAAAGTTGCTTATTCTGTGCCACAGCCATGGCCCGCTATTATTTCTCGGCTGCTTGCGCTCCTACAGGCCATGCTGCTCGGATTGGCAACGTCATAAATGTCAATGTCGTCTACTAATCCTAATTTCTTGTATGCATGAGATGAGATGAATTCCTGATTATAGCGCCTTAAAATCAAATAATACGCGTACATAACTAAGGGTTGTTTTATTTTAACTATATCACAGTCACGAAAATGTTTATTAAACACTCCTACTGATGTTGTAAGCTCCCAGTCGGCTCGAGGTATCGCACGAATCCATCGCTGACGCAGTGTTCCTCCTTCGGGAATCCAAATCTTTCGAGATCCAAGGTTTCATAAGTAATTTCCAACAATGATCACGTATTTATATGCACTAATTATACAATAGATATTGTATTAAAACACCCAAACAGCAATCAAGAAAATCAAACAGCAACGTTTCTTGACATGACCAAAGAGTATTCCGACTTGCCACATCCAGATAAAAAAATTATCCAAAATGTGCAAAAATAATAGATTTTCTTTTTATTTTGTAACAAGCAAATTTAACCAAGTTCTTAAATAAATGCGTGCAAAATCCGAGAAAGTGTTTTATTTAAATGAACAGTTCGCGCAGAAATCTAAGATGTGAATTGAATTACGGCGAAAGTTATTTTTTTTTATTATATTTCAAGTTTAGCCTAGTCAACGAAGAGATATAGAGGGAAATGTTTGGAACACAATTTTTGACTTTGGAACTTTGTTTGGGCTAAAAGTTTTGTAAAATACTGTATATATTTTACCGGCCAAACCCGATTTCAGGACAAACTAGTTTTTCCTAGGCCAAAATATTTCATCGCGTTGACATTTCAGAGAGCGAGTTTGCCTCGGAAGTCCTGTAGAACACGTGATTGGTTAAAATGGTGGTTATTTTTTTTGTGTCATTTTCTACATCTACAGGTCTTCCGAGGCAAAGTCGCTCTCTGAAATGTCAACGCGATGAACTAGGAAAAACTAGTTTGTCCTAAAATAGGGTTGAAAAAAAAAATGAGACCTTCAAACCACCCACTCATCCGGGGGGGAGGGGGCCCTCCCCCCGGATGAAAGGGCTACGGGCGGGGACTTTTGCTATGTTTACCTCCTTATTAGCCCAAACAAAGTTACAAAGTCAAAAATTGTGTTCCAAGCATTTACCTCTATACTGTTTTTCGAGTGTTCGTTGATTTTTACTTCCACATAATTTGAGAGTTATCGCCTAACCTGGCAACACTACACGATTGTTTATTTATATAGAACAAAGAGTAAAGTGTATAGATCAACAATCTTTTCTGTTCCGGTGACAGCAGCGCTGGTTGGACAGTGCAACCACAGCCGTCTCTATCGTCTTCTACAAGCCATGCTATGATACGGAACGGCAACATTGCTGTGAACCGGTTTACTCCTCTGAGTACTAAATCCTATGGAGGTGGCATACCTACGAAAAAGTGAGGTGTAACTAAGTCAAATGTAAGAAAATCTTGGAATTCAGTTTTAAACTACTTCTAATTGTCGTATTAATCGGTCCAGCCGTTTCAGAGATTAACCGGAACAAACAGAAAGACAGACAAAAATTGTAAAACATGTTATTTTGGTACATGTACCGTATATATAATCATATGCACGTAGTAAAAAGCGGTTATTTTAATGTCTCCAATTTTATTTCTTTGTATAGGTGTATAGAAGATATGCCATCTCCATAGGATTCAGTACTCGAGGTTTACTCGCTGTTTACCTGTCAAACGGTGCAAATGGTGTCAAATCGGTTCACTTAAAAAGACGTTGCCAACTTTATGCGCATGGCTTGTAGAAGACGATAGAGATGGCTGTGGTGCAACTTGACAGTAAAATGACATTATGAACAAAACACGTTAGTTCCAGTTTTGGCCACCGGAACAGAACACGTTGACGTAATCGACTGCAACGTTGCCGCTTTTCCAAGGAGCATGGCTTGTTACAAGTGCAACGAGTGAGATTGAAGATGGCTTTGGATAGGGACACCGCCATGTTGTGACGTCAAGCTGTCAAAATGCTGTCAAACTAACTTCACTTCACTTCAGTATGGTGTGCAAAAAAAATATTATTGTGAATCAGGGGGCTGGCTGGCTGATCATGTCATAGCTTATGATAAATAATGATGTTCGTGCAAACCAAAACATATGAATAATTTGCAGATAAATACAAATCATTAACTTGATTTATTCGGAAAGTATAGGACTCATGAAAGTATGCTTTTACGAAAATGATTTATTTTATTTTTATTTTATTTTAATTATTTGGCTTTTCAACAATGTCAAATGTGTACACTGATACAATACAATTTACATTAAAAAAAAAAGTTCTTAGTGACACATTACTTAGAGAAAAGCACCGCATGCTCATTGAAATTGCGGAAAACACACAAATTTTAAACAATGCAAGAAAAATTAAAAAAACCTTACAATACAGTACACACGCATTAATCAAAACAAAACGATTGAAACGAATGATCAGGTAATTTGAATCTCAATCAAATTAAAATTTTGTCATATTTAACTGAAACCATTTTTTCATAAGTACATTGTGCTGCAGGGTACTTTAATACAATGCTTCGATAACACAGAATAAATTGAATTTTGATTATTTTTACTGGTTTAAGTATTTAAATAAAACAGGAATTCAAGTTATGTTAGTAATTTAATAATCAACTTTAAAATAAAATTGGTAAATTGGGGGTCTGGTGAAAAATTTGTATTGGTCTATCATGGTAAAAGGATTGGCCAGCTAGATTCTGCACTTTGATTGAAGTTAGATTCGGCAGAATCTAGCTGTTACCAGGGTGCGCCCGGTGCGCCGGGTATTGGTATCACGGGAAACGATTAAATCAAACCACTCGGGGAGGCAAAACACATGCTTGCTAATGCTATTGCACCTCTTCTATTCCACTCATTTGAGAAACATCGTCCCGCTGGTCTGAGCTGCTACTGCAGCTGCTACTGCTACAAAGACATTGAAGACTTTTCCTTCTGACATTGCAATTGCAAAGTACTGTAGAAATATGTTCTAGTATTTTATCAAAGCTTTGAACAAATACTCAAATACCCGTGCTACACATGTATCCAAAATTTGTTCAAATGTTTGTGCTATGTCTGGCGCCGGCATAACGAAGGGCATTGTTGAGAATTTAGTTGTATGGAGAAGCAGAGAAACACTTTTATTACTTTTCAGCCATTTATTGCAAGAGACCACAGACAAAATCACCACAGATAATATAGATAAATTAGGGATGCAATCACACAATTCTACACACCCCCTCAATTTAGACACTTTACATAAAGTTCCTAAATTGCTAAGCAAAACTTATTTCCTTATTACCTACTAGTACCTAATTACTAACAACCAAGTACAAACATTTCCTGTATAGAAAATTACTTTTAGCATCATTTTTTAGTTTATGTTACTTATACCTACCTACTTATTGACAAAAGTAAACTTATTATTAAATATTTTACCTATGTGATCAAATATTGTTACTTATTATTAAAAACAATATGTAATCAACATAAATACTATTCGTGATTGGTATTCTGAGACAATCAACAAACAATAGTTATAGCAGTTTCACACACAACATTATGTAAGACACAGTTAGTACTTAACCTTAACACTAATGTAAGAAGTACCTACCCAACACAATAACAAAATAAAATAAAGTTTATTTTAAGTTTTACAACCTATTTTACTACAATAAATTCAGTTTTTCAACAAAATAATTGTGTTTTATTTTTGGCAATGCCTTTGTGAACAAATCTGAAACATTTTCATCAGTTGGTACATAATTTACAGAAATTAAACTCTTTTGTACTATATCTTTTATGTAATGAACTTTTATGTCAATGTGTTTGGACCTTTTACCATTATCAAAATTTTTAATTAATCTTATAGAACTCTGGTTATCTAATAACAAAGTTGTAGACATATCTGACAAAGATGTCAGATCATAAAGTATTCCTTTCAAATATATTAACTCACATGCTGATTGAGCAGCTGCCACATATTCAGCCTCTGCTGTAGATAATGCAACTGATGTTTGCTTCTTGGAAAACCAATGTATAAGATTTCCACAGTAGAACACAGCGCACCCACTTGTACTCTTTCTGTCTGTTTTATCCGCCGCCCAGTCTGCATCTGCATATGCAACTAGATTTTTCTTTTCAGTAGTTTTTCTGTAAATCAATCCTTTATCCTGTGTACTTTTTAGATATCTTAAAATTCTTTTACTTGCTTTCCATAATGATGCTGTTGGTTTGTCCAAGAATCTGCTAAGATATGCAACTGGATATGTAATATCAGGTCGACTGTTCATAGATATAAATAGTAAACAACCTATTAATTCCTTATATGGTACATCAATTATTTCCTCCTTTTCTGCAGAATAGTTCATCTCCATAGGTGTATTTATTCCTTTACATTCTTGCATGTTGAACTTTTCTAAGATTCTTCTTATCATTTCTGATTGTTTAATTTCCATTTTATTATTTTTCCTTGTAATTTCCAAACCTAGGTAGTTTTTCACTTCTCCTAAATCTTTTATTTTGAATTCTAATTTTAGTTTCTTTAATATGTTTTCATTTCCAATTAAAAGTATATCGTCTACAAATATTAATAGCCATGTATCTTCATTTTTATATAAACAAAAGTCATATTTTGACTGTATGAACCCATTTGATGTTATAAAATTGTGGAATTTTTCATTCCAGCATTTTGGAGCCTCCTTCAAGCCATAAAGTGCTTTCTTCAATTTTAGAACCTTTCCACTGTGATTGACTCCTTCAGGACATTTGATGTAGACATTTTCTTTCAAATCACCGTTCAGGAAGGCTGTTGGTACGTCTAGTTGTTTTATCGGTAACCCTTCTTGTACAGCATGACTCAGCATTGTTCTTATAGTTGGTAATCTTGCTACAGGCGCATAATATCCTCCTTGTCCTTCCTGCTGAAATCCCTTTGCAACTAGTCTTGCTTTCTTGCTTCCGTCTTGTTTCTGTTTAAATATCCACTTAGTTTCTATAGCTTTGCTCCCTTGTGGTATGTCTGTTACTTCCCAAGTTCCTAACTTTTTATGTGAATCTAGCTCTTTCATTATTGCTTGTTTCCATTCTTTATCTTTTATAGCATCTTCATAATTTACAGGTTCTCCAGCACATAAACAGTAGGCTATGTTTAAATCATATTGTTCCAACTCTTTTGGCATGCGAATTTCTCTCCCTGATCTTGTTGAATATCTTGGTATTTCTGAACTATTCTCTTCAATTCCACCTTCTTCATTTATTTCTGATGTCTTCTTACTTTCTTCTTGATTCTTCTTTGTTACTTCTTTCTTTGTTTTATCCTGTATTTCCTCTTGTTGTATGGTCATATCATCCTCATTAGATTTTCTTGTCTTCTTGTTATCTTCTTCAATCTTCTCAATATCTCCTTTTTGTATTATTTCATCTTCAAAGTAGTTTTCCACATTTATTTCGTCCTTTTCTTTCTCTTCTTTATATCTTATTTCTGTCTCATCTATCCTAACATCTCTTGATACTATTATTTCATTACTTTTGGGGTTCCACAAACGATAACCATTTGGACTATATCCTACAAATCTCATTTCTTTTGCTCTTTGTGAAAGCTTATCTTGTTTTGGTAAGATATGTACCCATGCTTTTGACCCAAATACCCTGAGTCTTTTTAGATCCTTATGCCCAAACCTTTTCTCCGCTGGAGTCTGAAAGCCTATAGCAGACGATGGGCATCTATTAATTTGGTATACTGCACACTGCACCGCTTCTCCCCATAACATTTTTGGCAACCCTGTTTCTAGTAATAATGTTCTAGCTCTATTATAAATATTCCTATTCATCCTTTCTGCTACTCCGTTTGACTGCGGACTATATGGTGTAGTAAACTGTTGTATGATACCTTTGTTTCTACAGAATTTATTCAGCTTTTCATTCTTAAATTCACCTCCATTATCACTTCTTATTTTTCTTATTTTATTTCCTGTATCACTTGCTTCAGATTTTCTTTTTAATAAGTACACTTCTGTAAAATGGGTAAAATCATCTATGATTGTCTGATAGTACACTTCATCATTACTAGTCGGTGTGGTCACCGGTCCAGATAAGTCTGTGTGTACGAGTTCTCCTACATACCTTGATCTTGGTCTAGGTGTTGTTGTGAATGTCTGTCTCGTTGATTTTCCCTCTATACATGGTCCACACGGTTTTTCTGAACTAGGTATACTTAATAATCTTAGATATTTTCTATTAGCATGTCCTAACCTTTTATGCCACAGATCTTTATCATTAATTGCAGAACAACATTTATCTAAATTTAGTTTCAGATTTATTACATACAGGCTACCAACAATTTCACCATAAATTATACCATTTCCTTTTGTATTTCCAATTGAAACAGATTTTCTATGAAATCGAACAGAATTTCCTTTTTCTAATAATTTTTTAACTGATAGTAAATTGTGGGATAAGCCCTTAACAATTAGTGCTTCTACTGTTATCGGAATATTATTATATTCTACATTAAAGTTTCCTTTTTTATTCGATATCAAATACTGACCATTTGCTACATAGATTTTAGTTTCTATTTCTAATGGTTGAATATTTGTCATAAACTCTTCATAACAATCCATAACTAAATTGTTTGACGCACCAGAATCAATAATGAACTTAATATCCTCAGTATATTCATTTACAAAAGACACATTTTCACTGGCTACGAATGAAAACGGATTTACCTCCTCTATCGCACTTGTCTCTTGTTCTTGTTGTTCTCGTCCTTGTCCACGACCTCGTCCTGGAACCTGTCCTCCTCCTCGGTATTGTCCTCTCATGGCACCTCTAGCGCTTCCTCGCTTGCCTCGTCCTTGTCCCCTTTTGTCTTGCCTGCTCCTACACTCATAAGATATATGACCTTGTTTCCCACAATTGTAACAAGTGAGAAATGATGACTCTGACATGACTCTTGAACCTTCTTCACAGGTTTTTCCTTTGATTTCAGCATCGAGCAGCCGTGCTTTTACAAAATCAATATCTATCGTTTTATCTGTGCTCATTGTTTCAATGCTGGTGATCACATTGTCATATTTTGCTGGCATTGATGACAGCAGATAACATATTTTGTCCAAATTCTCCACCTCACACCCTGCAGCCTCCAGCTCACTTAATAGACCATCAAACTTTAAAAAATAATCTTGTAACTTCCCACCACTTTGACATTTGAGCGATATGAGTCTTCTTTTTAAGTGTAGTTTGTTAAAAACACTTTTTCGTTCAAACGTATATTCCAACTGTGTAAGCATCTCCATCGCGGTTTTCGACTTTTTGATAATTTCTAAGTATTTATCCGATAAGCATTGGACAATAACATACTTGGCCTTCGCGTCTGTTACTTCAAAATTTGTTGGCTTATTTTCACCTTTTGGTAGTTCCATCACGCTCCATAGCTGTCTTTCTTCTAGAGCTAATTTAACTCTAAATTTCCAATTACTGAAATTTGTTTCAGGTGTGAGTCGCGGCAGGATTTCTCTTGAATGCGATTGCGACTCCATTTTGTTTGACTTGACCGGCTTGACGCCAGCCGACACTAACTTTTCTTTCGAAATTAATGTTTTTAGCTACTTGCACTTCTTTACTTTAATTAGTTTTTATGATTCGGCACATAATATTTATTTATTACGTACCATTGCGCAGTGGAAGCGTATGTTGAGAATTTAGTTGTATGGAGAAGCAGAGAAACACTTTTATTACTTTTCAGCCATTTATTGCAAGAGACCACAGACAAAATCACCACAGATAATATAGATAAATTAGGGATGCAATCACACAATTCTACAGGCATGAGTAGTAAAATTGTGTAGGAAGAAAAATTGAAGTAGGTGGATTCAAAAAATAAAAAACTTCGTTTTGAAAGTGGCAATACCCAAACCACCTTCTGCCAAAATAAAAAAAACTATTTTCATTTTGTTTTGCTCTTTCTTGCGAACTGTACCTGTTCAGAGTGAAGTTTGTCAACAACCCGTCCTATTCTTATAATAATCGCATAGTACACTTTTTCACTATAATCACTACATAGTATAAAACAAAGTCGCTTTCTCTGTCCCTATGTCCCTTTGTATGCTTAAATCTTTGAAACTACGCAACGGATTTTGATGCGTTTTTTTTTAATAGATAGAGTGATTCAAGAGGAAGGTTTATATGTACTTTTTATCCCGATATTCCCACGGGAACGGGAACCACGCGGGTGAAACCGCGGGCGGCCGCTAGTACTTAATAAAGTCCTCCTCCTCTACACTCCATAGCCTGCCTACAGCAAGATTTGTGAACGAACTGAGTGATTGGCCCAACTTCCGGCCACACACTACAATAAAACTGTGCAACCGCGATCGACAACGATTTATCGAATAGATTTTGTTCCTGCCTCCGATCGTTTGCTCCTGTGTTTGCACCAACCAAAAAATCTGCGCCAATTTTCGTACACACGTTCGATAAAACTGCACAAACGGACTGCGCAGAGTGCGCAGTCAAATCGCTACGATAAGAACTAAAGGGCCCCGCAGACGATCAGGTCGCCTGTCGGGCTAGATCGGATCGGCGGCGGCCGTCTGACGTTAGAGACTTTCGGCCACACACTAGACAGATCATTGCCTGTCGGCAGTAGTCGAAAACTGCCTTTGGGGCCACACACAAGCAGTTGATTGCCGTCAGTTTTAGTATTAGTCAATAGTTTCTATCCGGTCCGGCCGGCCGATAAACTGGTGACATTAGCGACGCCCCCCACTATACCTACCTGCGCATTAAGCGGCCCATTTATGGCAGGCCGCCCAGCCGTCCGTCGCTTTGAGCAGGATGGTGAATGTTGTCGCAGCCGGCCACTGCAACAACATTCACTCACCATCTTGCATGAGGCGACGGACGGACGGCGGGTTGGCCTGCCGTGAATGGGCCGCTTTTCACGGTGAATGGGTCGCTTAAGCCGTCAGTTCTTAATCTTGTAGGGAACTGTGTGTGTGGCCGATTGTGGCCAACCAACTGACCGTTTTGCCAACAGGTGAACTGATCGTCTGTGGGGCCCTTAAGCCATCCAATATTTGTCTATAATCTAGAGATGTCCTACACTCCTACCGAACATAGAAATAAAACAAAATCTTATTTTATGCATCATTACGCGCACTGTTTATTAACAAACACATATATTGTGTTTTACTTGGTATAGTTCAATGGCTTTTTTAGTTTCACGAGACTTTAAAAACGCTACATGCATTGTAATCGAACGAAAAATCCTTTCGTCTTCGATGGATTCGGACAGATTCTCTATTGGTAGAGTGACTTGAGAGTGACAGGCAGACAGATTGTTGTTTTTTTTTCTGGCGATAACCGAATGTCAAAAGATCTTGGCGCTCTCGTCTTCAAATTGAATCAAATTTATCACATCAACATGGCGGATAAATCAGAAAGTAAGTTAATTTTGGAAAATTTCTAACATTAAAATTGTTAAGGTTCGTGCAACTTACCCTCTGAGAGTTATCAACAACTTACTTGTGCAATAAAATCGTATCTTCTGCACTAACCTCGAGTCGTACAGTTTCGAATTTGTTGTGATACGCTGGGTTCAAAATTTGAAAAAATTCAAATTTCAAGACGAATTGTCAATATTATTTATCGAAATTTGAATTATGATGACTGATTTTACACTTATCTTTTTACGAAACTTTAATTTAAATGTTAAATGTCATCTTTGTTTTCACTTTTGAGGCGCCACTTCAGGATTTTTTGATTATCTGGAGTATTCCATATTGTTTACATAATATTATCCCTTTCTGTTATCTTCAGGAGAACTAGATGGAGAGAGCAATTCATTACATTCCCATCTCAGGGTTAAAGATGAACCTATGGAGATGGATTTACCAGAAGAAGAAGAAGATCCACCTGCATTTGGCCCTGCTGCCCTTGGCCTTCACAGAGTTGGCACAAAGCTACCACCAAAACCTACACCTAGTGAACCAGTGCAAAAGCTGAATGCCAGAGGCATGCCAGCTAGGATCAGAAAGAAAAACAAATTTATATTTGTGGATGATTTTGTGAATACATCACCACCCCGACAATCTCCTAAGAGAACCCCTAAACTTGCATCGAGAACACCAAGTAAACCATCAAGTGCCAAAAAACAAAAGTCACCATCTAAAGTTCAAAGGAATATTGATAAGTATGATGAGAAATCTTTAAATGTTGGTAGTCAGTCACCAGACCGAAAATCAGGACAAAGAATTGGAATGAGGCTAAGAAACTTGTTAAAATTACCTAAAGCACATAAGTGGGTTTGTTTTGAATACTTCTATAGCAACATTGATAAAGCTCTTTTTGATGGGGAAAACGACTTTATGATTTGTCTTAAAGAGTCGTTTCCGCAGCTTGCAAACCGAAAGTTGACTCAAGTGCAATGGGCTAAAATTAGACGCATGATGGGAAAACCAAGAAGATGTTCTCAAGCATTCTTTGCAGAAGAAAGAAAAGAACTTGAAAGGAAAAGAAGGTTAATAAGATATATTCAACAGAGAAAAACAGCAGATATATCTCTGAAAGATTTACCAAATGAAATTCCAATGCAGTTAGTAGTGGGTACGAAGGTTACCGCCAGATTGAGAAAGCCACAAGACGGCTTATTCACTGGTTGTATTGATGCTGTAGATACATCTAATAATACATACAGAATATCATTTGAAAGACCAAAATTAGGCACACATTCAGTGCCGGACTTTGAAGTATTATCTAATGATCCTCCTGATACTATATGCCTTTCAAGTATCACACAAAAGTTTAGACCACGTCCAGTTATGCAAGACCTCTATAATGTATGCCAGCCATTTTCACCTAATAATAATAATAGTAAAGGTGATCCTTTGATTGGCTGTGCCGATTTAAAAAAGCAATTGGAATCTGCAAGCAGCAATTACCCTTTGGCTTTTATGGAATTGATTGTCAAGCTGACTAAAATATTGCATGCAAAAAGAGGTAAAATTAACAGGTTAAAGGATTATAACAGTGAAGCGGAAAAAAGGAAATGCTTTGGACAAAAAATGCCAGAAGATTTTGAGAGAAAGTATGCAGTTATAGTTATTGACCTAGAGAGAATGAACATGGATTTACAAGATTATATTAACGAGATTCAAGTTTACTGCCAACAAATAGCTCCAGGTCCCAGTTTAGCGGCCATGCTTGCTCCCTCACATTTGAGAGAAAAATGTAGTGATGAAGCTACCCTATTAGTAGAAAAGAACAATAATGGCTCAATAAAGGATCAAACTCTAATTGAACTTATAACTGATCTTACAGCATTGATGTTACAGGTAAAGAGTTTATCTGATTCCGATCAAAATGCTTATGAGCTAACTATCTTACAAGGTTCAATGGATAAAATAAAAATGAAGCTGAAACCCCATCATCAAAAATTATTCCAAAATAATGTGGAGGTTCATATGCAGAGAATACAGATGGGTCTAGGTCAAATGTCATCTAACAGATAAATAGCTGAATAGCAAAGTGCAATAAGTTTATTGACATTATTAAATTAATTGACTGATTTAATATATGTAATTCAGTGTCAATCAATTCTTTGATTTAATGCAAATGCAAAATTGTTTAATTTAATTGCCTTGCTATGTAAAAAAATCTAAGCATTTGTAATTTTATGGAAATGACAAGTACAGTCGAGTTCAATAATATCTGTGCATTTTTGGACTTTGTCGCATTACGTTATTTGACATTGTCTTTACCTTCTGTACAAATTGTCACAATAATTACTAAGACAAGGTTCAAAAGTGCACAGATATTATTGAACTGGATTGTACCTAGAACATGATATATCTGGGGGTCAAGTTTGCTAACGTTAAGTCACAATAGTGTTTCAATTGTAGTTCAGTTGTAGTGCTTTTTTTAAACACTAGTTACAAGAAATATGTACTTTTTTCACAATACTATTGATGGTCACACCACCCAATACATTCACATCACATCATACTGTTCTAATTCTTGTAACTAGTGTTTAAAAAAGCACTACCACTGAACTACAATTGAAACACGATTGAGACACGATTGTCACTTAACGTTAGCAGACTTGGCCCCCTGTATGTCTGATGTATGTGTATAATTATAAAATAAGTAAGATTTCTATTAGATAATTATATTATCTATGTAATAAAAATAAATTTTATTTAATACAGACCAGCTTTCGCCCGCAACTTCGCCTGCGTGGAAATTGATTGTGTAGCACCTAGCTGTGTAGCACGTATCTGCTACTGTTTCAACCTTCAAGTGAGTACGGCTCGTCCACGGGTTACCGCGTATCCAGCTACGAGCTCTCGAATCCGCAGTGCTAGCTGCCTTGTGTTCGCAGTGATACCGCCACTCGACGGGTCACTGCGATCTAATGCGCTCCACGCGCGAGCGGCTCGCAGCGGGCTGCCTACGTAACGTACTCACTTGATACAGTAGCAGATACGTAACGTGCTACACAAACAACACACCTAGTTGAGTACCCTGCTTATCATGCTTAATATATATCACTATCACTCAAGCCTTGGAGAATAACTTCAAACTACTTTAGCGGCAAAAAGAAGCTTCTAAAATATAGTCCTGCTCCCCCAACTACAATGTTCAGTAAAAAAATAATTCATGCCTAATGAATTTTTTTTTTTTTGCCAAGTCTAGAAGAAATTACCTTCGTGGACTTGCCGGACTACAGCTAAACCTCTCCGTTCCCGGCTCTTGAATTCAAGCGCTCAACAAAGTTTTTTCGAAAAAAAAATATTTATTTTTTATAAGGTTCAGATCCCTATGATTTTTTTTCTCGGTTTCAAAAACAAAGGTCCGATCTCAAGTGGGTGTCAAATTACAAAGGGGCTGGGAACCAAGAGGAGCTGCGCCACACACAGGAGTAATCAGATTATCGCTACGAACTTCCGTTCTCGAGATCCAGGCAGAAAGGTCTCTACAGCATATCCTCACATATGTCCTAAACGCATGACCGACTAACTCAGGTTTTTGTGTGTGCGTTACCGCCGCAAAAACTTGTGCTTTAGAGAGATGAGACCTTATCAGATAATTAGTGTGTCGTGAGGAGAAATTTGTTTACTAATAGCAAAATTTGTGTGAATTGTAGTTTTTGAGATATTTGACAAAAACAGTTTTTGCCAGGGTCACGTTTTAAACGTTACCCTGGCAAAAAAAGTTGTTTTAGCTCGGAACTAAATACATGAATAGATAGCTTTTGTTGCGTTGTAAATGTTAGCAAACAGCAAAAATTGTGTGTGTTATGGTTCTTGAGTTATTTGAGTTTTTGCTGGGGTAACGTTTTGAGATTTCCCATATCTCAGAAACGGTTCAACGCAGAAGTTTGAAAAAAATACCAGTAAGAGACCTGAATTTGTTTAAATTTGTTTAAACATTAGTTTTTGATTTGGTTGTCGTAAACCAACGTAATTAAATGTTTTCGAAAATCAGAAAAAACTGATTTGTAAGTAAACTATTACATTTACAACCAAACAAACAGCTGCAAAAAATACCCGTGGTAGACACTTATTATGTCTAGAATTTAAGATCTTGTAACTTTACACGATTTAAAGATAAAGATAAATTTGATTAATTTGAGACTGGTCGTACTTTAGAGATCGAATACACAGTTTCCATAACATTAAGGCACATGGCATACATTAAACAAATTTAAGTAATTCATGAACATTCGTTCCTGTTAATTTTAGCTTTTAATTACAGCTATCATGAAAGATATATCAAAAACAAGAACATGACAACAATTCACTAGTAACCCGCCCAAATTGTAGAGGTCACGTAAAAGCGACCGCGCCATACATAAGCGTAACCATCTTAAATGAACGGGATGTTATGGATATTTTGTTAGTACAGTTGCGTACAAAAGTTCGCTGGTCAGATTATCTTTAAATATAAAATGTACGTTAGTCTCGCAAAAACTAAAGAATGGCTGGGCCGATTTTAGTTTTAAAATGTCTGTCGTATTCCAGGGGGAAGTTTAATTTAACGGTAAGAAATATATATGGAAAAATTGCGTGGAAAATTGTTAAAAAACATTTTCCTGTAAAAACTGTTCCTAGAGTCAGATAAGTGGAATGGACAGGTAGGTGACAGTTTTAGAGTGCGGCTGCGCGCGGTCGAAATCGAATACTAATCATTTACCATAACCTTATAACGAAGAAAATGTACTGTAACTAGCGCCAAAAACGCACCAGTTGCGCGAAAATTGCGCACAGACTTAAGGCGTTTGTGCACTACACTGAATTTTACCGATCCGGCGATCCGTTTTTTTCCGGACCGATGTGGCAGCCATGAAAAACATATGGGCGCTTGTGCACCACACTAAATTTTACCGTCCGTCATTTTACTTTTCCCCATTCCGGACCGTTTTTTTCCGTTCCGAGATGACGGCTATGAAAAACATATGTACGCTTGTGCACTACACTGAATTTTACCGTCCGGAAAAAAACGGATGGTTCTATTTTAATCATAAATCACTACATAGTATAAAACAAAGTCGCTTCCCGTCTGTCTGTCCCTATATATGCTTAAATCTTTATAACTACGAAACAGATTTTCATGCGGTGTTCACTAATAGGTAGCGTAGTTCTTCAGGAAGGTTTTAATATATAATTTATGAAAGTTTTGTGTAAATTGGTAGAAATATAACGATAATTGTCGAAAGTGCCGGCAAACGGCAAGCCGCCCAGTAGCTTTCAGCAAAAACGCTGCCTAATCCTTTCAAGGTTTAAAAAAATAATGCATGTTGGGATATTCCTCTTCTATAGATCTACAAAAAAGTCCGCGATAGCATATGTCTATCTTTTAAGGATAGCATATTATAGCCATATTATCCCTTAAAAATGGTTATGAACAATGCGGTAATTTGGAAAGCTATTTAAACGGATACAGTATTAACCCTTATCAATCTAAATACGTTAGTTGCTTTAAGCATTTCATGCACATTATTTTACTCTTTTACACCATATAATTTAAATTAATATCTTAGGAGTTATCGCAAATAAATGAACGCACGCCAAAATAAATTCAGGCGCCTTTCTCGATTGACGACCGATTTGGCGCAGGAGTAGGCTACCCACCTTCTGCGCCAGTGGTCTCGGGTTCGATTCCCGAACAAGAAAAATATTTGTGTGCATGAACATGTCTATTTGTCTTGGTCTGGGTGTTAACTATGTATAATATGTATGTATTTACAAACAAACAGTATTTAAGTATATAGGTATTTATCCATGATACAGTATGGGCTTAGATAATTGGTGTGAATGTAAAAAGTTATTTATTTTTTATTATTATTATTATTTCTCACCAATAACACGTAATATATCTAGCACCAAAAATATGGATTTTAAAATTTTTGTTTGTCTGTCTGTTGTCCGTGTTTCACGCAAAAACTACTAAGCGGATTTTGATGAAATTTTTTTTTGTTATATAGCTAGCTGTAGACATTCGATACTAGTTAAAAAATAATTTTTCATCAAGCCTCGTCAGGTACCTTTCACTGATAAGAGGATGAACCCAAAATTCTTTCTGTCTTCTACGTCTTTGTACATAAAGCAATAAAGCAAGTAATTGCTGACGTTCCAAGGAACTCATTATTCCTCTCGTTTAAAACGCGTCCGTAGACTGTAGTTTCAAAGAGATCACTGCGCTGCCCCGGCCAGTAAAAAACCGGACAAGTGCACAAGCCTATCATCCGTGTTTTTCATGCTACGCCGGTCCGTAAAAACACGGACCGCCGGATCGGTAAAATTCAGTGTAGTGCACAAACGCCCGGACTCTATGTAGGTACAGTTGGACGGAAATCACCCGCAGGCGTGCGTTCCGTCGCTTCGATCGAGTGCACTCGAGCGCACTCCGGGGCGCGCTCTAGCCGTTCCGTGGCTCGGTGAAATTTTACTCTGACAGCTGTCAGAGTGTAGTTTCACTATGGTTTCACCCGTTCTGTGGCTCAGAGTGCAGCAACCAAACAACCGGTTGTTTTTCACCCAAAACAACGGAACGCAGTCCAGCAGCCGCAATCGGAGATGTCACTACGACATGACGTCATCGCAATAGCGCGCAAGGAAAGCAAATTTACAAAAGCTGGTGAAACTTCACAACGCTGTAACTTTGAAAATCCTAGACAGATTTCGATGAAACCAAAACTGTTATTACTTGCACAAGTACGCGCATTAAACGCAGTAATTTTTATAGTCTTATTTTGATGTGTTGGTGTGACTCATTGTTTACGACACAGACTAATTCGTTGGCTGGGTCGGAAGAGCGAGCGTTCCCATCTCGTCTCGCGTCAAGACAATATTACGCACGGCTGCGTTGACATTTCAGAGAGCGAGTTTACTTCGGAAGTCCTGTAGAACACGTGATAGGTTACAAATTGGTGACTAGTCTATATAATTTGTGATTTGGTGCCACTTCCACGACAAGGTTGGTTAAGCAATAGTCACCTTCCAGTCCACGTGTCAAAATATGACTATGGCTTGGCTTGACATGTTGTGTAAAGTTAACACGGCATTGTGGCTCTTGCTATAAAATGCAGATATAAAATAATACTCTCAAGTTGGGTACCAAAGTCAATCTTAATGAAAATTTGTATATCCTACTTCCTACTAATATTATAAATGTGAAAGTTTAGATGTTTAGATGTTTGTATGTTTGTTACTGAATCACGCAAAAACGGCTCAATGGATTTGGCTGAAATTTGGGACACAGATACGTTGTGGCCTGGAGAGAAACTAAGGCTACTTTTTATCCCGGAAAAATATAACATTCCCGCGGGATAACGTCGGGTATACCACGCGGGCGACGCCGCGGGCGGAAAGCTAGTTTTTATATAAAAAGAAGTTAAATAAGTTATTTACAAATAATAATAATAATAATCATTTTTATATGATTATTATGATTACTCATCATCGCCTGAATTGTCACAAGTCACAACCGTCGTTACCACCTGTATTTATAATAAACATAGATTATTTAAGAAAATATAATTTAATAAATGCCGAATCCCAAAATCCAAATCAATTGCGGGTGTACGCCGCACGCGGCTTCTTTTGTTTATGCGGCGGCAACCTTTGACAAAAAGCGGCACGTGCCAATGCGGTGCGATAAAAAAATAAAACCGCCTTCAAAAAAACCATATCAAAAAAGTAAGAAATAATTCCTCACCAAATAAATAACGTAATTACTTTGAAGTAGGGCGTGAAACATGTACAATTTTTTTGTTGTTTTTGTTAAAACCCGCCCGACTTCAAAGTACTTACGTTATTTATTTGGTGAGGAATTATTTCTTACTTTTTTGATGTGGTTTTTTTTTAAGGCGGTTTTATTTTTTTAAAAAATAATTTTTATTTCACTCTTTTTAGTGCATCGTGCAGGCAATTTACGTGTTTTCTGGTAAATAGGTATGTGATCAAACTGAAAACCTCCTTTTTCGAAGTCGGTTAAAATACCTTGAGGTATCCCCTTTTTAATAAAACAAGAATCATCTAAATCGGTTTATAAACAAAGGAGTTATGCCTAAAGATACGTATTAAATTCACATTAAGTGGTAACGAAAACGACAGTATTTTCAAGATTTTCTGAAAACTACTGAACGGATTTCAAAATTTCAAAAAATGGGACCAACTTGGAAACCAACCTGATGTAATAACGTTTGAACCATTTCAATCGGTTCAGCCGTCTTCGAGTAATCGGTGGACGGACATACACAAAAAAAAAGAGAAAAATCATACATACAGACGAATAGAGAACCTCCTCCTTTTTGATTTAGAAGTCGGTTAAAAAGGGCGACATTATCTAAGCGAATGGGCGTTTTCACATTGGACGATAACGACACCGACACGATACTACACCGATATCGGCACGACAGACAATATCGTTGACGGTAACGAACGACACAGTGTGAAAGCATTTAGTAGTGATTGTATCAAACTGCCAGTCCGACGATATCGTGCCGATATCGTTTCGTTACCGTTATCGTCCAATCCAATGTGAAAACGCTCAATGGACTTTAAAACGGTAAATATTTGCGATAGGCGAACGAGGCGAGAACCGACTTGCATCGCGAAAGTAAAAAAAGTTTAGCGTGGCGTTTTCGTTGCGTTGTGGTATAAAAATAAAACAATTGGTTTGACTAAAGAGAAACAACAAATTACTATAAATGTATTTATTGAATATACATGATTGGTACTGACAAATAAATCACACTATAAATTGCTTACTGAGATTATTACCTACTTAGGTAGATATAGATTACTACTTACCAACCTTTATTTATTTGCCTTTAAACTAATAACTATCGTAAATCACTAAATTATTTAAAACTACTATTAATAAACATGATTTTTACTTATAAAATAGAAAACTAGTAGAATCAATACTTTACCAATAACGTTTTTCTGCGTAACTACAAAACATCGGATACTAAGCTGCTAATTTACGAAGATAGCCCGTACGTATGGTGCGGTCGCTTATAAGTGACCTTTACAATTTGGTCGGCTTATTAAAGAATTGCTGTCTCAATCTTGTTTATGATATATCTTTCATGATAGCTATAATTGAAAGCTAAAATTAACAGGAACGAATGTTCATGAGTTACTTAAATTTGTTTAATGTATGCCATGTGCCATAATGTTATGGAAACTGTGTATTTCGATCTCTAAAGTACGACCCGTCTAAGATTAATCAAATTTATCTTTATCTTTAAATCGTGTAAAGTTACAAGATCTAAAATTCTAGACATAATAAGTGTCTATCACGGGTATTTTTTGCAGCTGTTTGTTTGGTTGTAAATGTAATAGTTTACTTACAAATCAGTTTTTTCTGATTTTCGAAAACATTTAATTACGTTGGTTTACGACAACCAAATCAAAAACTAATGTTTTAACAAATTTAAACAAATTCAGGTCTCTTACTGGTATTTTTTTCAACCTTCTGCGTTGAACCGTTTCTGAGATATGGGAAATCTCAAAACGTTACCCCAGCAAAAACTCAAATAACTCAAGAACCATAACACACACAATTTTTGCTGTTTGCTAACATTTACAACGCAACAAAAGCTATCTATTCATGTATTTAGTTCCGAGCTAAAACAACTTTTTTTGCCAGGGTAACGTTTAAAACGTGACCCTGGCAAAAACTGTTTTTGTCAAATATCTCAAAAACTACAATTCACACAAATTTTGCTATTAGTAAACAAATTTCTCCTCACGACACACTAATTATCTGATAAGGTCTCATCTCTCTAAAGCACAAGTTTTTGCGGCGGTAACGCACACGGTTTTTGTGCGTTAAAAATCCGACCAGATTTCCGCTACGACCTTCCGTTTTCGAGATCTGTGTGTGTAGTTGAGATGTCTCTACCGCCCGCTTAGTTACTTTGTGCTACAGCTGCGCCACACGTACCTATTATCTTATTATTATCTCCTAAACGCAAGACGATCAAGCTCGTCTGGTGTATTTTGCGACAACTTCGGGCGAACTACACACAACCACCCACATAGGAGTAATCAGATTATGGCTACGACCTTCCGTTTTCGAGATCTCTCTACAGCTGCGCCACACGTAACTTCAAACGCAAGACCGACCAACTCTGGTTTTTAACCGACTTCAAAATCAAAAAGGAGGAGATTGGTTCTCTATTCGTCTGTATGGTTTTTTTTTGTGTATTTCCGCCGATTACTTACTCGAAGACGGATGGACCGATTGAAATGATTCAAACGTCATTAGGTTTTTTCCCAAGTTGGTCCCATTTTTTGACATTTTGAAATCGGTTCAGTACTCAGTAGTTTTCAGGAAATTTTGAAAATACTGTCGTTTTCGTTACCACTTTATGTGATTTATTACGTATCTTTAGGCATAACTCCTTTGTTTCTTTGTCCAATATTGCATTTGATCAAAGGAATACCACTCTCTTATTACCATATTGCTAAGGGTGATACTCCACTTATCAAGTATTTTATAATATTTATAGAAATTGGATTGACCACGCGAGGTCCACTCGTTGATCACGCCACGTTCACTGGTAACAACGCGGCATCCACCAGTCGACAACGAGTGAACGCCGAGCGACGAGGCGGTGCTGGTCGGGTGCCGAGTGGTCTTAATTACTCATTGCAGTCAGGGGACCTTTTGAACAAATCATTAAAGAGTTTCACCAAACGGTCCCCTGACTGCAATGAGAAATTAAAGAGCAGTTTTTATGCAGTCGGGTTTTTTCTGTTTTTTTTTTATAATTATGTTTTTATATAAGTAGGTAGGTATTAGTATTACGAAAATACGCTGCTGTTGAAAAGAAGAATTCGACTAAATTGGACAGAACATAAAACAGGATTCCAATAATATTGACATCGGGGATAGAATAGAACAAAGGCATTTTACTTTATTTTGGGATGATTGATAACATATAAAAATTAATATAAATAAAACAATAATAAAAAAGGTATTGACCCAAAATTGTAATTAATTATTGATTCAATTAACTTCATATACATTAAGTGATATCTACAAAAAGATAATTATCCATTATACAGATAATAAATCAATGAGTTTGATTATGTTTTGTATTTATTCAGAATTTCTAATAATTCATCTGCTTCTTCTGCAGTTTTTACTCGTACTAAGATAGGTGTTGGAGGAGGTTTTGAATCTGGTGTTGGAATGCAGACCATCATTACATTGTTTTTTCCCATACGTTGAGTTGGTATAGCTGATGCTAAGATTAAATTTACAAGGACATTGCCCAAGTTTGTATTAGCACGCACTAGTAATTGATGTTTACCAGTTTCTTCTATTTTCTTTATATAAAGTGTGCCAACACCTTTGTCAACAAAATTTCCATCTTTCTTGGCAAAAATTTTGCATTTTTTCTCAAACACACTGTTTTCCTCTACCACTGGTGTGAATTCCACTTTTGGTGGTTCTTCATCATTTGCCTCGTCAGTATTATTGTCAGCTTTTTCAGCTGCTGATTGCTGAATGTTAGAATTGAAACTAAATGGTTTGCCAATTCCAAAAGAAAATGGAGCAGCACCGCTGTTTGAATTTATATTAGACGTTCCAGAAAATAGACTAGCTGTTGTTGTAGTTGATGGGGGACTGCTTATGCCAAATGAAAACCCTGATGTTGTTGAAGCTTTTGGAGAATCATTTGTTTTAGCAATACCAAACGAAAAATTTGGCTTTTCTCCAAGTGCAGGTGTATTACTTTGTATTCCAAATAAAGATTTTGAAGGAGCCGTCTCAGATTTAGGTGATGACATGTTTCCACCACTAGAGAGGGAGAAACCTTTAGGTGTCTCAAATTTCTCTTTGTCAGTATTTTTTTCTATGGAATTATTCATATTCTTTTCACCTTCTTTGTCTTGGTACTCCTCTTGCATGTCTTTCAAATATTTTTCATAATCCTTGAATATTGGTGTTAGTATGCAAAGAGGTGTTTCATCCACATGCTTTTTTATCCAGTCACATACCGATTCATTTAATCCCTTTAACTTGGCATAATATTTCAATTTCTTATCATCCTTAGCCGGATCTAAATAATTGTTATCAGTTATGTTAGGTGTGGACACAGTTGTTGAAGTAGTTTGAAAGCTGGTTTGCATAGTGGTAGAACTAGACACTGGTTGCATTTTAAATGGTGTTGAGTTAGTCATTGAGAACAAGGACTTTCCAGCAGAGGCATTTGTGGATGACACACCAAATAATGATGATGTTACTTGTGAGCCTGTTGCATTCGGTGGTATATTTTTAGTTTCACCAAGATCTGGTTTGCTCATTGCACCGAGGCTGGAGATGGGTTGGCTTTTAAATGGTGAGTCTCCAACAGTTGAGTCAGCTTTAAAAGCTGTGAATACAGATGTTGAAGTCTGTGTATTACTTGAAGAAACTCCAAATAATGGTGATGATTGAGTTGGAATGCCAAATGATGCCTTAGTCGCCGATGCAGATCCTGTTCCACCAAATATGGCTCCACTAGGACTGCTTGTTGGTGGTTTACTTAAAAATAAACTTGATGTGACTGCAGTATCACTTTTGCTTTTTGGTGAACCATTATTTTTGTTACCATTTGTCAAATTAGCCAAAAAATCAAATGATGAAGGTTGCGACTTATTAAATCCACTAAAAGCACTAAAAACACCTTTGTTTCCCTGTAACAGAAATTTTTTTTGTTGAAACTTTACTCACATATTTTATTCTTAATAACAAGTCGGTATCATAAGTTTTATTAACACTAACAATATATTATGCTTTCTAATAACTGAATTATAATCAAACTCAATGTCGCTTTTCCATAAATAAGTAATGTGATGAAATACAATATGATCGCCTTTAGCAAATTGGTAACCAGGTTTTGGAATTGAAGTCTTAGCTTCAATAACAATTTAGTAATTAATAAACAATAAAACACAGAAAGTATACAATGATTTCATTGATTGACTTACATCTTGTAATCGCCGCTTAGGAGTTTTGATAACACGCTTCTCTAATACGTCTTCTGAGGCAGACTTGAATGTGCCCATTTCTTCATGTTCTGACGGATCATCTTGATCCCAGTTATCTCGATTTATTACTGTAGTCGCTCTTCTTTTAGCTGACATTGCTTCCGTTGATGCGGTATCGGATCGGATTAAACCAAGCACTGTACCAGTACCACCACGTTTACAAGTACAATATTCCTAAAAGTACAAAATTATCTTTTATTACTGGAGGAACCAAATTTTTCACTGGTTTATCATTACGCTTGTTTAGATCTAATTCAACAAAAAACTCTAAGGTCTAATAACTTGGTAGGTATGTGCTTTCAGAACAATTCCAAGGCATTTGCATTTGCTTGCATTTTGCAAAATATTGGCACCATTGGCACAGCCAGCACACAAAAATGGCCCACTGACAGTGACAGTGACAGCTACGAATTGTAGTGACAGTGACAGTTACAAATTGTAGTGACAGACAGCACGCCACAGCGATCGGGGTGCGTTCAGGCGTGCGTTCCGTCGCTTCGATCGAGTGCACTCGAGCGCACTCCGGGGCGCGCTCTAACCGTTCCGTGGCTCTGTGAAATTTTACTCTGTGCTAAGGCCGCACAGCGATTTTTTAATCGCGCGATTAAAAATTCGCGCAATTTTTTAATCGTGAATTTTTTGCTGCCACGCACTGCGATAAAAAAATCGCGAAATACACGAACTACAGTGTTGCCAGATTACGATTACGAACGTCTGGCTTTCCCCCAGATCTCTCTGAAATCCCCCAAAATACTAGTATAAAAAAGGTATTGTCTTGTTTTTCATAATATTCCTTCTAATACCCTAATTTCATTTGCATTTATCCTTGGTCTTAATATTCGTTAGTACTATTCTTATTTTTACTAATAATAACTCATTGTACCTATAATCATTTAGTAGCAATAACTCTCTAGGAGACATAAAATCCACGCTTCGACCAATACCGGCTTAAATTTAAAACCCCGAGTAATCAATCAATTAATACAGTAATCAATCAATAAATACTTTTCTAAATCACACTTATGCACTTTTCAAACACAAAAATTAAACGAAATACCTAGATAGCCTAGCCTAGCCACCATTCTGGCTAAAGTGTGCTGAAGTGCTGTATAATATTATCCTCCTTGGAGTAATAATAATTGTGTTCTGTGATATTATCAATTCAATAGCCACTTTTTTGTGGATATTGTCTACGGAAAGTGCCATTGACATATTATTTTAAGTGATATTGAGCTGTGTTAAAGTTCTCTGTTATTTATTATGTACACTTCAGTACTTTGTATTTAATATAAAATTATAATGTAATAAATGCCTGTTTTATCAAATAAATGAGTTTTTTTTATTTTGTCAGAATTCTAAAAATCTATCACTAGGGTTGTAATTAAATATCTATACCATTATCGATAACGTATCAAGGGCGTCGATAGTTTAGACAGCACTATGTTGTCAATTTCTAATGGGGGCGCGTCATTCACCACAGATCACTATATACTTTGTACGTACCGTACATCTTTGCTATTCACACAAACGGCCGCTTTAAGCCAAAATTAGCAGTCTTTTAGCAGGCCTGCTGCACTGCTGTTGCTATTGAATGATTGTCTCTCGCCTGTCGAGCCAAAATGTTGTTTGCGTTCGAAAACTAAATATGATTTTTACCGGTAAATACCTACCGTTTCGTATTAAAGTAACATTTTATAAATAAAATACAATAACAATGCAAAGGAAACCCTAAAACAAGATGTTTTTATGGAAATAAAATTGAACGGCAGTGTAAAAAAATGGTTTTAAATATTATTCTTGACAGAGTTTTATAAACAAGCGTCACTTCTAGTTTCCGAACGTTACTCGCAACTAATATTTTTTTTTACAAATGTGTTGAAGCTTTGGTTTCAAGTTGGAAAAGTGACTAATTTCAACAAACAAAGTTAACACAGTTACTTAGACCCGTATTCTAGAACGATACTCAAGTGGAGATCTCTTCTCAAGCTCAGTTAGAAAGGGATGCGAAAACATGCACCGAATACATTCATCCCTTGCTAACTGTACTTGAGAAGAGATCTCCACTTGAGTGTCGTTCTTTAACACGAACGCTGCGTTCGTGGAGAAGTTCGTATTAATAATATTAATAATGCAGCAGTAACCTACTTGACACGGTTTGTTGTGCCATGGAATGCCCCCAATGCATTCCCACACAGCCACAGGTTTTTCAGAGAAGCCGGTGCCAAAAAAGGACAAAGCAGACAATACCTAAAATAAATAATTTAAATGTTACAAAGTTCGAGAAAATAAGAAAGACTTGTTTTAATTTTTGAATGGGTATAACTCACTCACTCTTGCCTGAACGGATTAATCTCTAGATTTCGTTGCCGCTGCAGTATCAGCCCCTGCCGGCCTAGCATGAGCGGCTTATAACGCGCGATATGATATGGTACGGCAAGCCGTCTTGCTTACACCTTAGTGGAGTAAGCAAGACAACTTGCCGTACCATATCATATCGCGCGTTATATGCCGCTCATGCTAGGCCGGCTGGATTCACAAACCGTTGGAAACGCTCTCGACAGCGGAATGTATGCACTGTCTCTGTCACTCACTATAGAATAGGCAAAGACAAAGCACAGAATTCAAATCAGATTCCGTTTCCGGTGGTTCGTGAATGGGGTCAGAGGTCTAAATCCCCCAGTACAGGTTGGCCGATCATGGTCGGCGACCATGACCAATACATCGTCCATTGACACTTTTGAACGAACAAGTTTAAAAAGGTTCTTTCAAAAGTGTCAATGTACGATGTATTGGTCATGGTCGCCGACCATGATCGGCCATCCTGTACTGGGGGCATAAAGGGCCCCGAAACCAAAACCTCCGAATAAAATCCATTTTATCGTAAACTACTAACTAAACCAATGGATTGCTTTGTTCTCGTATTAGTTTACGCCACGCTTTTTTCTTTCTATTGCGGAAAGCTTTCGTCCTCCAAAAACCACAGAATTGCTTGATCATTCATTTAATCGAACAAAATTACACTGATAATTTTGCACTAGATGGCGTTGAATAAATATGTACATGTCTATGGTATATTTTGGTATGAAACAAATTTAAATTAATTAATTTTTTAAAAACCCAAAGGAAACTAATAATATATTAAATAAGTACTACTGTGAGGAACAGAAACGAAATAGGTAAATTTAAAGATTTAGGTAAATAAATAACATCTGTCTGACGTTCCGTTGTACGTAAAAAAGTCGCGTCAAGGTAAAATTTATAACGTTCCGTTCCTTCTAACTGCATAGGTGGGACAGCGCCATCTAGTGGCTGAGCTTTCAGAAAATCGCCCATTGGAAGCTTTTTTTTTAAATGGCCTCTCAGAAAATCGCTCATTTCTTTGATAAAATATTTGAGATAAGTGGAATACCACCATTAGCAGGCTTTTTATAGCTGCTTGAGACCAACTTTTTAAAAACTGCTAATTATGACAGTTTGGCAGGCCTGCTTTCGTGCTAAAGTGAGCTCATGGTACGTTTAGCATGGTACGTTTAGGTACGTTGACCGGTGAACGTCTAGGACTAACAGCGCTGCTATTGTTATGGTTCATGGTACCGATAAGCAGGGCAGTTTTTTTAATGCCCCCAGGTGGCCTACCACAAGCTCTTATAGCAGTTATTTTTAAGTTGAGAGAGTGAGACGCCGCTAAAAACTATTACACATTATTATATATATACACTAAAAAATAACTGCTATAAGAGCTTGTGGTAGGCCACCTGGTGGCCTACCACAAGCTCTTATAGCAGTTATTTTTAAGTTGAGAGAGTGAGACGCCGCTATACGGCGTGTAAAGCGGCGTCTCTGTCTCTCAACTTTAAAATAACTGCTATTAGAGCTTGTGGTAGGCCATCTGTACACGATGGCCGATCATGGTCGGCGACCATGACCAATACATCGGACATTGACATTTTTGAACGAACAAGTTTAAAACGGTTCTTTCAAAAGTGTCAATGTACGATGTATTAGTCATGGTCGCCGACCATGATCGGCCAACCTGTACTGGGGGCATTGGGCTTAAAAATAACTGCTATTAAGCCCCCAGTCCCCCAGTACAGGATGGCCGATCATGTTGGCCGACCATGATGGGCCATCGTGTACAGGGCCGGTTTGCGTTGCTCGCAGACAGCAATCACACGCAAACTACCCCTGTACACGATGGCCCATCATGGTCGGCCAACATGATCGGCCATCCTGTTACTCGGGGCTTTAGAGCTTGTGGTAAGCCCACACCCCATAGCCCCCATATAATTTGTGCTTGCTTGATTCCTATCTGTACTAGTCCTAGTCTCTATATAATTTGTGAGTTTGTGGTTTTGTTGCGTGAACGTAAAAATATGTATAAATAAATAAAAAAATAGTTATAATTAAACATTGCTAACACTATTGTTTTAAAGTGATACAAATAAAATATATTTTTGTAACACTACTCACTCATCCACCCACACTCACGAAATGTTATTGTTGTTTTACGCTTAGTAATTTCAAGTTTTAAAGTGTTCGTTTTCAGTGTTCGTTTCAGACTTGTACTTTAAACTAGTTTTAGAGACATGGAAGTTTCTAATGAGATAAAAGAAGATATTCGCAAAACACAATCTGATTTCAAAAATGCGATACGAGTGCATCAGGTCAGTAACACTGCTCTTCCAAACCTTGTTTACAACGACTTTGTTTAGCCTAAATTAATTAACTAATAGCTAATTAACGATTACTAAGTAGCGACTGTTCAAAATACCCTGTGTATTATAAAAAAAGTTCAAATAATTTTTAATAATATTTTATTTTCGCCTATTACGAAGTACCACGATTACTAAGTACGAAACGATTACTAGCGACTGTTCTAAATATCCTGGTGGGTGTATTATAAAAAAAGTTCTAATCATTTGTAATAATATTTTATTTTCGCCTATTAGGTCTGGGTCGCACGTCTTCAAGAAGATGAAAATGTAAGTACCTACCATGAATAATTGTGGGTATGGTGCAACTTGGTAAAGGAAGACTGATGGTGTGTCTTCCTTCCGGGCTAGGTGATGTTAGCCCGGGGACAACTGTCCGATGGTTGTATGTCGGAGATTCTATATATAGAAAGTGGTGGTATGAATTCCGTAAGCGCGATGCAGGTTCTCCATACTATTCGGTGCAGTGCATTGTAATTATGTGCGCATCGTCTAGATGTCGCCACATACATATTACCATATTTCTCATTATTTATATAAATTTAAACTTATTGCAGAATATTCATCTTATCACAAAGGTTAAAGAGGCTGAAAAGGACATAATTGCTATTGGACAAACTCAAGTAAGTTGAAAAAATTAAACTAGTAAGTATTAAGTATATTAGTAAGTATCTATATATATAAAAATGAATCCCTATTTCCCTTGGTCACGGCATCACGCGTGAACGGCTGGACCGATTTGGCTAATTTTGGTCTTGAATTGTTCGTGGAAGTCCAAGGAAGGTTTTAGCGGTGAGAAAATAGGGGAAGGAGGGGTAAGTAGGGGTAGAGTAGAAGTAGGGTAGGGGTAGAGTAGGGGTAGGGTAAGGTAGGGGTAGAGGTAGGGTAGGGGTAGGATAGGGGTAGGGTAGGGGTAGGGTAGGGTAGGGGTAGGGTAGGGGTAGGGTAGGGGTAGGGTAGGGTAGGGGTAGGGTAGGGGTAGGGTAGGGGTAGGGTAGGGTAGGGTAGGGTAGGGGTAGGTAGGGGTAGGGTAGGGTAGGGGTGGGGTAGGGTAGGGTAGAGTAGGGAGTAGGGCCACGGGAACGAAGTCGCGCTGGGTCAGCTAGTTACTTATAAATTTCATATAATTTTCTTACTGGAATCATATTTTGTTGAAATAACATCTATAAGATAGTCAGAGTGGCATTTAAACTAAAGTAGATTAACTAATTCTGATTAAATCAATAAACTGTTCTCATTTTAATAATTTAACTGCCAAAAGAGACAATTTTAATTATAGAACCTTAATTTTAGTCTATGAAGTAATTGAGATTGTTTTATGTTTCAGAAATTAGTTGTAGATCGACTTCGAAGAGAATTGGAGTTGTACCAACAACGTCTGAAAGCGAGAAATAAACAAATAAATATTGAAAATGATAACCGCTATGTGGCTCAGCAGTTAAGAGACCACCAAATTCAATATCGCAATAGAAATCGCACCCTTTTGAAACCGTCAGTTCTTAATGAAATTCATGTAAAATCAGAAAACAATGACAATTTGAAGGACAGCTTATCAGACTCTGATAATGAATTAAAGTTGTCAAATGAAAAGGAAAATTCGAATCACAGTGAATCCGATGATAGAGAGAAATATAGAAAAACCTCTCGTATGCCATCTGTACATGAGAGCAGAAATAATTTTGTACATGCACTTAATAAGTTTAAAGAACAGTTTATGTAAGTAAAATATGTAAATATCTAAAAGTTTCTCATGCAAAGTTCTGTAAAATTACAGATGAATATTTGCCCAAAATGTTTTGTCATTGTTGTTTCTTTTTAACAAGCTGAAATATTTCAAATTTTTCAAAGAATCTAACTGATATTTACATACACAAAATTGTTTTCATTGGGTATATTATTATGCTAGCATCAAATATAAAGTACCTACCTACTATTTTTACTAGTGAGAAAAAGCGTCAAGATCGTGAATGGCAGGAGCAGAGATCAGATTCAGATTCGTCCCATGGCGCTGAACCAACACCTTCACCGTCACCACCACCACCTTTGCCGCAACCTGGGGAACCAGTTACACAGGAGACATTCTTGAGGTATATACTCATGTGATAGATATACTATAGCTTTTAACTGAACTAAGACACATACAGAGCCTCTGTTACTATCAGAGGTAATAATACACTCGCGAGCAAAAGTATGGAATCACTTACTTGGAATTGACTCTGCGCGATCTTGAGTACTTAATAACTAGTTAAGAATAATAAAAATGGTACCATTTTAAAGGTTAAACTGTTAACTTTAAATTGATACCAAATTAATTTAAATCACATCAGTATTTAAGGAGATATCCCGGATAAGGTGAAGGAGTAAGGAAAACATAAGGAATATGAAAAAATAATAAATAAAGAAAACAACAAAAATTTACTAATTAAATTTTTATTTGTCCTTAAAATCAAGTTTCAATATTTTAGTGTTCCCTCCTCTCGCCCTAATAACTGCTCGAAGACGGTTCTTCATTGACCTAATCAGCCTCTGTATCGATTCTTGCGGGATACCTTCCCACTCCTCTATCAAAGCAGATTTCAGCTCATTCACACTTGAAGGAGCAGGATTTCTGGAACGAACCCTCCTCTTCAGTTCATCCTACACGTGCTCAATGGGATTCAAGTCCGGGCTGAGCGCTGGCCAGTCCAATGTGGCGATACCGACTTCTTCGAGGTATTCAGTTGTGGCACGGGAAGTGTGACAACGAGCGTTATCGTGCATAAGGAGGAAGTCATCACCGATATATCCCGCATAGGGAACGACATGTTCCAGCAGAATATCGGAAATGTAGCGGTCTGAAGTTAGACCGCCTCCTCGTCCCCCGCCAGGAACGAAAACAAGCTCCGTTTTACCGTCGAAGGAAATGCCGGCCCACATCATACAAGAACCGCCCCCATAAGCCACCGTCTCAGCGAAACAGCACTGCGCAAATCGCTCCCCAGGCCGCCTGTAGACCCGACCCCTTCGGTCGCTGCCGTGCAAACACATTCTGCACTCGTCGGAGAACAGGACTCGCCTCCATTGCTCAACCTCCCAATCAAGATGGGAGCGAGCAAATTGAAGGCGAGCTTGTCGGTGACCTGCCGTCAGTTTCGGGCCTGTGGCAGGCCTTTTTGGAGTCAAATTAGCTTGCTTAAGTCTTCGACGAACTGTCCACTCGCTGGCAGCTACCCCACGAATATTTCGGAGCTCCTGTTGGACGTCGACACCAGTCAAATGCCGATTTCGGAGAGAGGTTGACACGATAAAACGGTCATCCCTCTCCGATGTGCACCGGCGCCGTCCAGATCTTGGTTTCGGGATAAAGCCACCAGTCTCCCGAAAGCGTTTATAAACTTTCGAAACACAGGACTGGCTTATGTGGAGCCGACGTGCTACAGCCCGCTGGCTGAGCCCTTCTTGCAATAGGGCGACGATTTGCGCTGCTTCTGTAGGTGTAGTATCCATTGTCGTCCAAGTTCAAGGGTCAAAATAGCGGAGATGTGTACCGGTCAACGTGTGAAAGCCGACTGATAAAGAAATTACCTTGTCTTCTTCTTCTCGCTCGCCACGGCGCCGGAGGCGCCGGGGCGTGCGGGTATTCTTGCTGGCTGTCAGGCCATTTTAGATATTTCGCTTTTCGCAACCTGCTTCAGCGCAGGTTGGGCAGTGTGGGTCCGCCCCCCTCCCTAAGTGCTTCACCGACCGCCCTCAGCGCGGTCAAGCCCTGCCGGGTGAGACCCATGTGGGAGGCCCAACGAGCGACCTGCGAGCAGGCGGTGGACTTATCGTGAGGGGGGGTGGGACTTTGGGTGTGGTTGTGTCGAATCGAAACTGGTATTTTGTTGCGGCCCGCAGTGTGCGCGGGCGGGGAGTGGTCAGTCCGGTGGAGGGGGCTCGGTCGTCGTCGGTGTGAGCGAGACGGCGGCTCTCGGCGTCGGAGTGGGCGTCGTGTTCGGGGCGGGGCGCGCAGGGGCGGCGCTTGCAGTCTAGCCAGGCTGGCAGGGCGTCTAGAGTGGCTTGTACCTTACGGGCTGCGTGATCGGGGCGGATGGACGATGCTATGTACGCCGTGTCGTCGGCGTATAGCGCGAGCTTTACGTCGCCCACGACAGGCACGTCATTGGTGTACGCCCCGTACAGGGCCGGCGAGAGGCAGCTTCCCTGGGGCACTCCAGCGCGCACGGGGCGGGGAGCGGAGAGGGCGTCCTCAACAGCGACTTGGATGGTCCGGTCCCGGAGGAAGGCAGCGACGATGCGTAGCAGTCTTAGTGGTATGGTGGGCATGGAGAGTTTGTAGAGCAGTCCCTCGTGCCATACTCTATCGAAGGCTTTCTCCATGTCCAACATAACTGCCACGGGGTACTCACGCTTGTTAACGCACGTCGCGAGGTGGTGTAGAACGCGCGTTAACTGGAGCGTAGTTGAATGTTGTGGCCGGAAGCCAAACTGCTCCGGTCGTGGCTCGATGTGTGGCGTCAGGTGGGGCAGTAGTAGTCGCTCCAGGAGTTTGGACAGAGTGTCGAGGAGCCAGGCCGAGGAGTGGAGTGCCGAGGACCAGGCGGGGGGAGACAATGATGGGATCGTCCTGCGGCGCGAGTGGTTGCGCCAGCCGGTCATTTACTGACGCCTCAACCGCTGCGACGTGGTCGATGTTGGAGGTGGCGTTGAGTGAGAACTGTCGTTCGAGGTGGGCGGCGAAAAGCTCGGCGCGGTCCTCCGCGCGGTATCTGGGTTGACCGTCGGGGGCGATGAGTGGGCGCGTAGGCGGCGTGGCTTGGTTATACAGTTGCCGGCACAGGCGATGGACTGATGGCATCTCATCGCTGGCCTGGCAGATGTATTTATCCCAGGAGTGGGCGGCGTGTACCTCGAGGGCGGTCTTTATTTGGGCCGTGGCTCGGTTGAGTTGTGTCTTGATGGAGGGGCAGCGGGTACGCTGCCATAGGCGTTGGAGTCGGCGCTTGTCGGCGATTAGCGCCAGTACTCGGGGCGGTAACGATGGTATTTTTACCGTGCTCGAGCGGGTGTGTGTGGCTGTTGAGAGCGCCGCCTGTATGGCGCTCGTGAGCTCCGCTGTAGCCAGCTCGACATCTTCGGGGGTGGTGATGGGCCGCGATGGAGTGCGGGCCGTGAGCTCCGACTGAAAGGTCGCCCAGTCGAACCGTCGGCGCGGGATGGGGGCGGCCGTGCGTGTTGGTAGCGCGTCTAACGTGCAAATCACCGGGCGGTGGTCGGAGGGGAGGTCCATCATTACCTCCTGGGATATGGTGGCGGGCACGTCGCGCAGTACGACGATATCCAGCACGTCGTCTGTGCCGGTGGTTGCGCAGTTGTGCGTGGGCTCGTCCGGGCCGAGCACGTCGTATGTGTGTTGGGTCGCGTCGGCCATTAATTTGCGGCCTGAGCTGTTGATAGTTACGGAGTTCCAACCATGGTGCTTGGCGTTAAGGTCGCCCGCCACAATGGTTGGGAGTGGGTGGAGAAGTCTCCTCAGCTCCTCGGTGTCCAGCTGCGTTCTGGGCGGATTGTAGGCGGCGTAGAGGCGGATGTCGTTGCCTAGGATATTTATATCTACGCCGAGGGCACGGATGTGAGTGGTGTTTGCTGCCGGTGCTGGTTGATGGACAAGTCTCCGGCTGACGAGCACCATCAAGCCTCGGTAGGGCCGTCCATCGACCGGGGAGACCTCGTCCTGGCGGTAAATGCTGTACCCTGGAAAGCGGATGACTGTGGCGACTGCGAGGCGCGTTTCGCTCACAAGGGCGACGTCGATTTTAAACTCGCGCAGTGTAAAAGTGTAGTAATAATCGACGTTTTCCTGTGAGCGTTTGCGCGTTCCAATGGACAAACCTTAGGGTCTGGAATTTTGGGCCGTGATGATTTGGTTGAGGCACTGGGTGATCTGCGCCGCCATATTCTGCGCAAACACAGCGAGCAGTTGTTCGACCGGCGCAATGTTGGCCGGTGGTGGGTAGTTTATAATATTTTCTGTGGTGGGGGCAGTGGAGGGGGGTCGGTCGTCCGCCCCTTTTTCTGACTGCCTACCTTTGCCTTTCTTGGGTTTGTGTTTCTTTTTGGTTTTTGCGGTGTCGCCGCGGGCGATTAGAGCGTTGGCGGGGGCCATAAGCGAGGCGGCGGCGGTTTCGGTCACTTCGGGTCTCGGCAGGGCGACCGAGGTGATAGGTCCGGTTTTGGCGAGCGGTCCCGCTTTCTTGTTTCTCACCTCACATTTCCTTTGTGGGCAGGTGCTGTGGTTGGCGGGATTGAAGAGGTATGACGCTTTACCGAGGCTAAGGTAATAAAAGAGATGTGACTTGTTCGGTGTCAAGATGTATATTGAGATAATAATATTGAGTACAATTAAAGATACATTATCTTAGTAAGCGATCTTATTCTAGATTGCTGAGAATGCTACGCGTGTGTTCCAATTTTCTGTAAATGCGCGATAATGCAAACATCTTGTTTGTGTAATATGTTGCAATCATACTTCATCTCCCCTGAAAAAGTGGAAGGATCATCCCCTCCCTGCAAAAAGGAACAGACTCGTAACATTGACTTTAACGAACTTAACCAAAATTTAATTACTTAAGTAAAATAAGTAAACAAAATTTAAACATTATCAACATAGCAAAGTTAAAACTATTTCATTTATTAAATCGTACTAATACAAAAACGTTTTACAATATAAACAATATACCTAATTAAAATTGTATCTAATTAAAATGGTATCGAATTGAAATGGTATTGAATTAAAACGGAAGCTTCACATTTTACACTTAATCATAACAATAACAAAGTGTTAAGTAACATGGTATGTAATTAAGTACCTATACTTATAATTACGTATCAAATAAAATAGTTATTTATTGAATGGTTTGGTATTATTCTTATGCACAATTATAGCTTTATTTTCTTTTAAAATTTCTACATTAGACGTCATATCTCTTAAAACTTTATAAGGGCCATTGTAAATACTATCTAATTTATTTCCTACTTGGTTCTTTAATAATAACAAATCGCCTAACTGATAGGTAACATTATTGCTAGTTTTATCATACAATAATTTTCTTTTCTCTTTAGATTGTATCAAGTTACGTCGTGCGTCGGATTGCGCTTGTTGTAAACGATACTTAAGTTCTCGGGGATAACTGTCATAGTTATATAAGGGGTCGATTTCTGATTGTAAATTATTTGGAAGGTTACAAATTTTTCCAAAAACTAATTCGAAAGGCGTATATTTAGTTTCACTATGCACTGTGGTATTAAAAGAAAAACACCAATATGGAATCCAGGTGCTCCAGTTATGTTTATAATTATTACACTGGATTCTCAGAAAAGCTCCTAGGGTTTTATGAGTATTTTCTAAAGCGCCTACAGTTTCGTGATGGTACGCCGTAGAATTTAATTTTTTAATATGTAATAGAGAACATGTTTCGGACATCACTGATGACATGAATTCGGTTCCCTGGTCAGTCAATATTTCTCTAGGAATACCATAACGTAAAATGAAATTATTGGTAAAAGATTGAGCAACTGTGACCGAGTCTTTACTAGGTAATGGATACGCTTCAACGAATTTGGTTAAATCGCATTGTAATGTCAATACATATTTATTATTATAGTCATCAACATCGAGTGGACCCATTATATCCAAACTAATTCTTTCGAATGATGAGTGGGCTGTTGATGTTATGGTTAAGGGCTGCTTAATATGTTTATTACTATGCTTATGATATTGACATTGATGGCAATTTTTAACAAAAAGTTTTACATCATTACTCAAACCTGGCCAAAAATAATATTGCTTAATGTTGTTCATCATTCTATTAACTCCTGCGTGTCCGCTGGTAGGTAATAGATGGAAATCATTTAGTATTACTCTTTTTTGTTCACTATCATATATTCTTAATATATTTTTTGTTATGAGAAAGCGCGGGGTAACAGAGTTAATTCTTTTTGTTGCTTGTACAAGACTTTTGATTTTACTCTCGTTACATTTTTCTTTAATAATAAGTACCTCATGTATGCCTATTTTTGACATAATGACTCTAAGTCCCTCGCTAACACCTCTGGGGTAGATGACGATCGGGTACTCAGATATATCGCTGATTGCGAAGGTACGTAAACGTAACAACTTGCATTAGAAATAATGCTATCTTTAGACTTTGAATAATTGTCAAACTTTAATTGATTAAAACTTAATTCAGTTACGTCATCGGGTTTCTTGAGAAGTTCTACCGCAATAGGTTGATCAGGCCTAGTGCTGGTGGAGCTCTCTGAAGAAGAATCAGTGGGGGTTTTTAATTTTTTACTTTGTGCTCTAGTTAAAACTGATACTGTGTTTTGATGTAATGATTTTAAAGTAGAAGATGTAATAGGTATGCGATTCAATGCGTCTGCAGCTGCATTGTTTCGTCCTGGAACATACTCTATTTCAAAATCATACTCCTCTAGGAATAATCGGAATTTAGTAAGTCTGCTTGTTGGGTCTTTCAAGTTAAATAAATAAATTAACGGTTTGTGGTCTGTTATAATTTTAAATTTACGTCCATATAAATAAGGGCGAAAATGTCTCACAGACCAAACAATTGCTAAAAGTTCTAATTCTATGATGGGATATCTCGTCTCGGCGGGTTTCAGGTTTCTACTCGCATACGCGACTACTTGACCGTTCATGTTAGATAAAACAGATCCTAAACCTGTCTTACAAGCATCTGTTTGTAGCCGAAAGATGTTACTTTCTGAAAAATCTGGATAAGATAAAATAGGGGGTTGAATTAATGCTGATTTTAATTTTTCAAATGCCGTTTGACACTCTGATGACCATAGAAACTGTACATTCTTTTTTCTTAATTGATTTAAAGGATAAACAATGTTTGCAAAGTTCGGTATGAATCGTCTGTAGTAATTTGCAAACGCGACAAAACGATTGACATCGTCGCAGTTCATCGGCACTGGATAGTTTTGCATGGTTGCAATTTTACTTTCATCTGGTAAAATTCCATCAGAAGTTATTTTGTGTCCTAGATATATTATTTCGTTTCGCAAAAATTCACACTTCATAGGATTTAATTTTAAGTTAACTTTTCTAAATCTCTCTAGTATACTAATTAAGTTTTTATTGTGGTTTTCTATAGATTTCCCGAAAATTACGCAATCATCTAAATAAATAAAAGCCTTTTTATAATTTAAGCCTGACATTGCAATAGTCATAAGACGTGAAAATACACTCGCAGATGTCCGGAGACCCATGGGACAGCGTTTCATCTGAAAAATTTTATCACCAGCAGTGAAAGCTGTGTACTTTCGTGAATCTTCGCTTAAAGATAACTGATAATAGCTTTGCGAAAGGTCTAATTTTGAAAAATAAATGTTATTTGCAAGCGAATCTAAGATATCAGTTATATTAGGCAAAGGGAATTTGTCGTCCTCAATACGATTATTTAACTGCCTGTAATCTATAACTAATCGCCATTGTTTCTCGTTTGACCTATCTGTTTTTTTCGGTACAAGCAAGACGGGACTAGACCACTCTGACGTAGCCTCTTCTATAATATCATTTTCGAGCATAATATCTATCTGTTTCTGAACTTCCTTCCTTAGTGCGAACGGTAATCTATGTGGCTTGACATAAACTGGCGAGACATTAGGTTTTAAAGTTATATTATGGGTCATTAGGTTTGTACAAGAGAGTTTGTCGCCTGGCAGATGAAAAACATCTGCGTACTTAGCGCAAATACTCTCAATACTTCGTTTTTCTTCTAAATTCAGTTCAGGTAAATTTAATAATCCTAATAATGTTTTTACACGATCGACAGAAACCTCCTCTTTTTCAAAATTACAGACTTCAAAATCATTCAATGAAAAAGTCTCTAAATCGGTAAGATCTAGATCAACTTCTTTCTCAGTGGTGTTTAATATCCTTACTGGCATGCGACCATTACAAGGTTTCGCTATTATACTTCCTATAAAAACTCCTTTCTGTATCTCTTTAGATAAACAAACACAATCGTCGCCTAACGATGTAGGTATATATTTTATTACCTCACATCGTGGCGGTATCAAATGTCTATAGTGACTCAATATAGGTATAGACACATAATTACTATCTTTAGTTAAAAGCAAAGTATTTTCTTTATAGTTAATTATAGCTTGATAGCGTTTCAAAAAATTATCACCTAAAATACCATTTGCAGAACAAGACATATTTTTAAACACATACATTTTTTCTCTAAAAACTAACCCATTATAAGACAAATCTAAGTAAATATATCCTTCAGATACTAGTTTACCGCTAACACCTTTTATAACTAACTTCTCAAATGTAATTAAATTCAATAACTTCGGATAATCGCATAACCATTCGTATTTTAAAACACAAAGGCTTGCTCCGCTATCGACTAAAAGATCGATATTGCTATTACTTACGTTAAAAGTTACGGTACTACTATTATTGTAGTTTAAAACATAATTTTCAGTAGGAACGAAAAAAATCTAAATTATTATCGTTCTGGGGCTCAGAACGCGCTTGTGACTCACTATTGGTCGATCGCTCGTGGCTAGCGTACTGCACACGTTGAAAAGGCACAGCTGAGCGCGGCGGGCGCGGGCTCGGCCGACCGCGGTCACGTGAACGTGATTGTGTTCCTTGCGCGGCGCGGGAGTCTCGCGACATGTACTTACCTTGTTGTGGTCTCGTGTTTCCGGCAGCGTACCTATTGTTTGCGCTAAATCTATTATAGTAACTATATTTATTAGAATAATTACTTGGCTGACGCGGATAATTAGTAGGTGTGCGTGAGAAATTACGAGTATGAAACTTTTTAATGTTCATAACTTCCTCGTGTCTGGTAGACATTGACTGCTCGTCTAGGGCAGTTCTTATAGCCTCTGGTAAAGAATCAAAGTGACGTGATGCTATGATAGTACTAAGCTTTTGATTCACTAATCCATCTGAAAAGCGCTTGATTGCAACCTTTTCATTAATGGGACGCAATACTTCAAACTTAGTAGCGTCGTCATCCGCTTGTGCTATGGTTAAATTCACAAAAAGTTGTTCTAGTTCCGAGCCGAATGACTCGATCGACCTATGACCTTGACGACAGTTTTGTAATTTGTGTTGGATAGCAACAGCAGATTTTTTCTGAATCAAATGCGTATTCATATCTCTAATTAAATCTTTAATAGTTGGATAACTACTTTTTAAACGTAATTTTGCGCTAGGAGAGAGCCTAGTTTTAATCACAAAATCAATAAGTAACCCATGAGTAGCATCGCTGATCATTGAACTATATAATTGTATACCATCAATTAGAGATTTAGTGACGTGTTCTTGACCTGTCATCGTTGGTAAAAGTGCAATGGCTGTCTTCAAGTCAAATTTATCTTTTTCTGCCATTTTTGAAATACTACTAACACTTAAAGTCTCTAAAGAAATAATTTTGTCATAAATGATCTGAATGTCATTTGCTATTTTATTAATTAAAGTTATATCTTTAGTTGATACCTCCGATTTTTCAACTAAATTATGTACTTGAGCTAAAATATACTCTAATTTCGCGTATTCAAGTTTCGCTTCATTAAATTTCGTAAAACCTAACTCTTTTTGACGTCTATCTGGTCCTAGTTTTACTAAATTATCTTTAATATACAATAGTTTCTTATGCAATTCATTTAAATCGGAAATAATAAATGACATTATCTAATAAGAAAAAAAAATGTAATCCTACATATTATTTAAAACGTTTAGGTATAAAATAACTTACGACTTACGGTGGCATTATAGCGCGCGAATAAAATAATTACGTCTCTGCACGATGAGTAGGTATGTGGTGACCGGCGTGGCGTGTGGGGGCTGGGGCTGCGGGCTGGGGGTTTTCTCATGTTCCTTGAGTGTGTAGGATCTTCAGACTTCTAAGATGGGTTCCTGGACCGCTTGAAACAGCTAACTGAAGATCGGGCTGGGATTTCCCTTGCCCCTCGTACAATGGGCCGGGTTTCTACCCTGGACACCTCCTGGTCTACGTTGATGGTTGAGTCGACGTCGTTGCCAGTTCCACGGAAGATATTGTGTTTCTTAGAACTGCGCTGTTGAATTCTCTACGGAGTCGGTTGACAATTCGGTCCCAAATTTTCCGGATGCAGGCGTAAATGATGAGTATAACGATGAGAAGCAGTATGACGGATAGTAAAATTTCTGTTGTAGTGAGCTGGCTTGAAGTTTTCTGCGTTGCTTGGGCGTCGCCGCTGGCGGTTTGTGCGATGATAACTTCTTCTTTACTTTGTGGTGCTCCCATATTATTGTTTTGTCTTCCCAAGTAATGCGATGAACAGAAGTGTAGAGCCAAATAGCACCGCAACGAAGACTGCTGCTAGTATGGTGTTGAAAATTTTGCTTTGCTGCTCCATGTAGTAATGATTTTCCCGCAAAAATTTATAAGTTCGGTTGGCAAAGGGTCGCCATGAAGAGGTATGACGCTTTACCGAGGCTAAGGTAATAAAAGAGATGTGACTTGTTCGGTGTCAAGATGTATATTGAGATAATAATATTGAGTACAATTAAAGATACATTATCTTAGTAAGCGATCTTATTCTAGATTGCTGAGAATGCTACGCGTGTGTTCCAATTTTCTGTAAATGCGCGATAATGCAAACATCTTGTTTGTGTAATATGTTGCAATCATACTTCAGATTATTATTATTATTATTTATAGGGGGGACGCCAGCGAAGCCGGACGGGCGATCAGTCACCTAGGTCGGGACCATTTCACCCAGTTCCCCAAGTCCCCTAAAAGCTGAAAAATCAGGGGGGGAGGCGGGTTATCATTTACCCCACCGGCGTCGGACCCTCGAACCTACCGTGGTTGGCGGGATGGGGGCCACCGCAGTTGGCACAGGTGGCTGGTTCGGATCTCGGGCGCGGGCAGTCGGCCGCGGCGTGCGGGCCGCCGCAGCGCACACAAGCGAGGGGTCGGTGGCATGCTTTTGATGAGTGCCTGAATCCTTGGCATCGGTGACACTGGGGGAGGCCCTTCTTACCCCGCCAGGCCTCGACGATGACGCCGGGCATCCTCATCAGCTCGTTAATTTCGTAGACTGCCGGTGTTAGGTCTGGGGTGCGGGCGAGCGTGACAAAGAATATGCATCCGGGGCGCCCTGCTCGCGCCCGGATGCGGCGGACGTACTCCGTCGTAAATCCTTTCTCGGCCAGGGCTGCGGTGATTTCCTCTGGCTCGGTGTTAAAAGGCAGACCCCTGATGTCTACCTTTAGGCTTCGCTCCTCGGGAAGGGCATATGAGTACCAACTCAGGTCCGGGATTCCCGACAAGTAGGCCTGAATGACCCGGTACTCGTTGCCGTCCTCGGGCGAGAAGCGCACGCCGACACCGAAGGGACGCACGGAGGGTGGGCGGCCGAGGCGGTCGTGTAGTATCTTCAGGTGAGAAGGCCAGTTAGGTAGCTCCTCGACTACGATCGGCGGATATTTCCTATCGCGGGTAGTTGAGGAACTTGTTGCGGCGGTGGGGGCGGCCGTGGAAGGGGCAGCCGGTATGGTCGGGTGGGGCGCATGAGCGGCTGGTGCCGCGGCGGCCTGAGCAAAACTCACGGCGGGTGTTGGGCGTGGGTCCGGGGTTGGCTCAATGACCCGGCGCGGACGCTGCTCTCGCTGCGACTGTGGCGCGGGTGTGTGCAGCGGTAATGGTTGCGGCTGCGATGGCGTGGTGTGTCCGGGTTGCGGCATCTCGGACAGAGGCGGGCTGTGCGGATCTGCCTTGTCACCGGAGCTGCGACTGCGCTTGTTGCAGCGCGGGTCGCGGGGGTGCGGGGTGGCAGGGGGGCGCTTACCGGGCCGGGTGCCTTTGGCGGCACGCTTTCTGTCGGCTGGCAGCGGCGGGAAGTCCAGGTCGGACATCGCCTCCAGGGCCTGGAGTGCGATCTCGTCCGATGGGGCGAGCGGGATCCCCTCCAGCTCGTGCTCCTTTACTCGCAAGTACGACGTCATCCAGCGAGCTAACTCGGTACTTACGTACCGTGCCTCCACTAGCTTCGACACAATCACTGCGTCAGATTCATATCTGACGCGCGGTGTTGCGTTTGACGCTAGCGAAAGCAGTCGCTCGCCGGGTGACGTCGTACTGCGTCCGGGAGGGCGTGTAGCGGGCGTGGCTGCGGCGGTAGAGGTGGTGGCGGTTGGCGTGGTGGCGGCGTTGGGCGCGCTGGTAACAGCGGCGGATGCGGCAGGTGTAGCGGTGGCGCTGGGCGCGCGGCTTACCGGCGGTGGCGGGTGCTGAGAGGCAGCATTGGGCGGCGATGACTCAGCCTGCTCGACAATGCTGCGGTCTCCAACGGGCGGGGGCATAATGGTGGGGGTCTTACCGCTGCGCAGTCCTGAGCACTGAGTGCCCTGCGGCGGTTTGGGGGAGAGACGGTCCCCGCTAGCCCTGAAAAGGGCTGTTTGGCCGATCTCCTACGCGCTATTGATAACAATAGCGGAGGAGATCGAATGTGGCCCCGGTATAACGTAATACGCGGACTGGGCGGACTCGTGCGCAGTGTGGTTAGCTCTGCAGTCCTGATAAAGAAAATCCGATAACACGTGCTTTTATAGGGGGTCAATAGGCCGCAACTCGCGACGTATCAAACAATTGAAACATATCTTTTTCCTTACTCCTTCACTTAATCCGGGATAGCTCCTTGTTGAAGATGTAGGCCGTCGACCTGTTTTTCCCTTGAATGTGGTCATGTAAGTTCCGATTGTTGCCGCTTGCGCGGACAGTGCCGCGGCCGGCCAGCGCGCAGGCGCGACGCCATGTTTTCTCTCGGTCGGTGTTTTTTACGGGTGACGCGACGACGCGAGCGCCTTTATTTTACTTTATGCATAATTGTATTGTACAAGTGTGTTATAGTGTATAAATACACGCAATTGAACATTTCATAGTGTTTTTATTAAAATCGGTGTCGTCTTCGAGCCCCATCGTCCACATTTTAGTGGTACTTCGACCCGGATCATAATGGAACACAGCGAAGACGACATGGCCGCCGTGTTACGCACGCCACCCCCGCGTAAACGCGCGGCGGCGAGCACCACCCACGGCCGCGAGGTGGATGTTAAGATGCCAGTGACGACAGAAATGAAGGAATCCAGTCGCCGCTCCAGTGCCCGCACCTCAGCGCGAAAGCGCTTGGAGTATGAAGCTGCACTCAAACTAGCAGACATACAAAGTGAACTAGTGAAGAAAAAACTGGAACTAGATCTCGCCGAGATCGAATCTTCTAGATCAGCGCATACTTCGTTCGACGAAGGTTATCATCGCACGATAGACGAGTGGGTCGACGACGCGTTGCAACACTCACAAGATGGCGGTCGCACCAATGTAGATCACGGCGACCAACATCAACCTGATGACCGACCCCCCGTCACGGTGGCTGACCCCCTTACGAAAGCGTTATGTGAACCTCCGATCGGCGAGCGCTGCACTTATGATGTACCCCGCAGCCGCCCCACGCGTATCGCCGAGCCCCCGGTCCGCCGCACCTATGATGATAGCCGTCGTGAGCAGCGCACTGAGTCTCAAGGCCACGCCGAGCCCCAACGCCGCAGTGACCTGCTCGAACTCGCAGAAGCGATACGTGATGTTGTGTACATACCTAAGAAAGAAAATAGCGAACTACTCACCCGATTAGCCACATCGAAAGACTTGCCCGTGTACAGCGGCGACCCCGTAGAATGGCTACAATTTAAAGAAGCATATAGTGAGTCAACTCGTATATGTAAATTTTCTGACACAGAAAATATGTGGCGCCTTCGTAAATGCCTAAAAGGTGAGGCGCATGAGGCAGTGGCTTCGCTTTTAATAGGTAAAAGTGCCCCTCACACCGTGATGTCTACGTTAGAACTTAGATTCGGACACCCCGAACACATTATAAGCAAGATAGTTGCTCAATTGAGAAAGATTCCATCCTTATCGGAACGGTACCACGGTGACATCGTCGATTTTGCAATAAAAATACAAAACTTCGTTACTGCAACTAAGGCCATTGACCTCCCGGAGTACTTACATAGCCCGGAACTCGTAAGTAGTGTACTCACCAAACTACCTACTACACTGATTGACAAGTGGGCTACCTATGCATACGAAAACGGAGATAAGAAGCCAAAGTTCGAACTACTAAGTGAGTTTCTCTACAAGGAAGCTACCATAGCTGCTACCTCGGGTGTATCTTACCTACATAGCACGCACATATACACCGCGAGGCCCCGGCGATACCCCGTCGCTCATAATGTACTTACTAGCGACGACGCGACGATGTCCGAAACAGAGAATAGATGTGACTTTTGCAAAGGTGAAAAGCACCTACTAGAAGTGTGTGTCAAGTTTAAGCGCGCCCTACGCAGGGATCGATGGCGCTATGCACGTTCTCATAACTTGTGTTTTAAATGCCTACGAGCACGACACACCGATCCAGCTTCGTGTAGAGCATCGCCGTGCGACGTAGAGGAGTGCGGGCAGCCCCATCACCGCCTCCTACATTGGACATGGACAGCGGGACGGGAGACGCGCGAGCGAGCGCCGCCGTCGTCGCGTGAGCAGCCAGGCGGCGGGCCGCGCGAGCGAGCGCCGCCGCCGCTGCGTGAACAGCCAGGCGGCGAGCCGCGCGGTGTCCACCCGGACGATCAGATCGTCACCCATACGACCGCCGCGGCCGCCCCGCCTCGGCCTACCGCGGTACCACGTAGCGTGAATAAAGTGTTGCTTAAAGTAGTGCCTATAACTTTGTGTGGACCTAAAGAAAACATTCATACTCACGCCTTACTGGACGACGGCGCGACTATATCATTGATATCGAGTGACGTGGCAGACCGTGCTGGTCTACATGGACAAGTAAGCACCCTACGTGCCCGCAGTGCTTGGGACTCGGGAGATTTAGTGTGTAAAACTGAGATATTGAACTTGTGTATTAGGAACAGTGATGGACAAAATTTCGAAATGCGTGCGCGAAAAATAGACAATCTTAATTTACCTATTCAAACGCTATCGGACGTTGACCTCGCACAGTATGAACATGTTGATCATAATTTAGAATTTTGTTATTGTGATGTACAACCTAAAATTCTTATAGGTCAAGATTTCTATGATTTAATTGTGCCTACCATTGTTATCAAGGGTAAAACAGGTGAGCCATACGTTACTAAGACGCCGCTGGGTTGGTGTGTGCACGGAACCGTAAGTACGAGGTTAAATACTCGATCAGCTGTTAATGTTACCTACGCCACGCGCGACCGATCTCCCCGCGCGCCCGCGCAGCCGACATGCACCGACTGTACTAGTACCATTCTTACTACCTCTGTTATCAGTGATAACGCAACGTGCGACTGTTTTGATTTGCATGAGTTTGTTCGTAAATCTTTTTCATTAGATACGAGTGTGCTAGCTAAACCGCGTAAGAATAAGGATGAGTTGCGTGCCATTGAGATACTCGAAAAAACATCTGAGTTTGTAGACGGACGGTGGTATGTTGGTTTACCATGGAAGTCCGACGTAGGTACTTTGCCGGACTAACTTCCCACCGCACTTAGACGACTACGGTCGGTAGAGAAAAAGATGTTAGTAAATAGTGACTACGCGACGCGTTATAATGATAGATTTCAACACTTATTTCAGAATGACTATGCACGCGAACTTAGTGATGATGAGTGTAGCACCCCCCCGTCCAATGCGTGGTACCTACCTCACTTTGGAGTAGACAATCCGAAAAAACAGAAGTTGCGCTTAGTATTCGATGCAGCCGCGACTAGCCAAGGACGCTGTCTCAATGATTTTATTTTGCAAGGACCAGATATGCTTCGTTCATTATACGGCATTTTATTTCGATTTCGTGAACAACCTGTAGGTATTATAGGTGATATAAAGGATATGTTCTTACGTATTAAAATTAGTAAAGAAGATCAGAACGCATTGAGATTTCTATGGACAGTAGATGGCAAGGTGAAGCATTTTGCCATGACTTCACTTATTTTCGGTGCAAATTGTTCACCCTTTATAGCTCAGTATGTTAATCAAGTAAAAAATGCTTCTCGTTTCCATGACGAAATGCCTACTGCGGTCGCAGCGATCCAGCAGAGTACCTACATGGACGACTACATAGACAGTTTACCTACCCCTTCGACCGCTAAGCAGATGGTAAGCCAAGTTACTTACATTCAACGACAGGGAGGCTTCGAAATGGGGAAATGGGCGAGCAATATACCTACCGTGTTGAATGAGGTCCCGAAAAGCGACCTTAATGATAAAACCGTAAAGTTCAATGTTGACAGTCAAGTTACGACTCTCGGCTTATTGTGGTACCCTGCGACAGATGAACTTGCCTTTGACCTGTCACTTAAACGTATACCTACTGATATCTTGCAGCTGAAGCGCGTACCTACTAAGCGCGAGACCTTACGTATCGTTATGTCTATATTCGATGTGCAAGGGTTTTTAGGTCCGTTCATGGTAAAAGCTAAGATTTTATTGCGCAACATTTGGAAAGCAGGTACCCAATGGGACGATGAGATCCCACATGATTTATTTATTGATTTTTGTAGTTGGATTACACAATTACAGTCCCTGATGGATATAAGAATACCTAGGTATTATTTCCGCGACAAGGCTGCCACTGCGCTCCTCACGAGTGAGCGAGACGACTCGACGAGCACGAGCACGGCATCGACTTCTCTCGAGTTGCATACATTTTGTGATGCATCGCCGGCCGCGTATGGCGCTGTCGCCTACTGGCGACAGATAGGTAGCGATGGTTGTGTAACTGTCTCGTTTATCGCGAGTAAAAGTCGAGTTGCTCCTATTAAGCTCGTTACTATCCCGCGCCTAGAGCTACAGGGTGCGGTTTTGGCTTGTAGGCTAGCGGATAGTATAAAAAGGGAGCATCGACTGAAAGTAGATGCTACCTACTTCTGGTCAGACTCCACGACAGTACTACATTGGATTAACAATGAAAATAGGAGTTATAAGGTATTTATTGCCAACAGACTCGGAGAGATTGACGAGACAAGTAGTACACGCGAGTGGCACTACGTGCCCACCAACTTGAACCCTGCGGACCACCTGACGAAGAACACGGAGTACAAGCTGGAGACCGCTGCTGACTGGCTCACTGGACCACCGTTCCTCCGCGAAGCCGACTCCTCCCGCTGGCCGCTACAACCTGAAACAGAAAAACAAATTAATGAAGAGTTATTAGAGAGAGTGTACACTGTACATGAAAATACAGTCAGCAACTTACCTGTGCCTGATCCTGCCCATTTCTCCAGCTGGCTTCGACTGCTTCGTGCAACTGCAACAATGTTGATGTTTGTTGATAAATGCAGAAAGAGACATAGTGGAAATGTACTTACCGGTCAGCTGATGAAGCGAGCAGAGACGTTGTTACTTAGACACGCACAGATGGAAACATTCGCGTGTGAAATAAACCTGTTGAAGGAAAAAAAAGAGTTGAGACGTGACAGTAGACTCCTCACGCTCTCCCCGATCCTGTGTGAAGACGGACTTCTTCGGGTCGGCGGCCGCATCAACGCCGCCAAAGATGTGCCGCCCGAAGTAAGAGCTCCAGTAATACTGGATGGACGCAATCACATCGCGAGGCTGATAGTAAATGACTACCACGTTCGCGCGGCTCATGGCTCTAATGAGATGGTGGTTAATGAGCTCCGACAGAGATTTTGGGTTTTGAATCTGCGACCTACGGTGCGAAGAATATCAGCGCAGTGCCTTATCTGTCGCATGAGAAGAGCTCTCCCCAAGCCGCCGCGTATGGGTGACCTACCTGCAGAGAGGCTGCGCCATCATGAGAGGCCGTTCACCATGTGTGGGCTTGACCTGTTTGGCCCGATGGAGGTGACCGTTGGAAGACAGAGACCAAAACGCTATGGCGTATTGTTCACTTGCCTGACGGTACGGGCCATACATATTGAGGTGGTCGAGTCACTTACATCTGACTCACTAATTATGGCCCTCAGGAGAATGGCGGCCCGTCGTGGATGGCCGCGACTGATTTATTCGGACAACGGCACCAATATGCGCGGCGCTAGTGTCGAACTTAAGCGCGCATACGAAGAGTTGGATCGCGATGCAGTTGTCTCTGACGCCCTCAACCGAGGAGTTGACTGGCGGTTTATCCCTCCTCTCAGCCCGCACATGGGTGGCGCCTGGGAGCGCCTCATACGGAGTGTAAAAACGGCCCTCAAAGTGGTGCTGAAGGAGAGAGCTCCTAAAGAGGAGACCTTTTTGACCCTATTGACAGAAGTCGAAGGCCTGGTCAATAGCCGACCCCTGACTCACGTGTCAGTGGAGCCTAGGAGTGATGAGACACTCACTCCTAGCCATTTTTTGTTAGGTAGCTCATCAAACCTGCCTATACCTGGCGTTTTTATTGACCGCGACTTGTGTTTGCGGAAACAGTGGCGTATAGCTCAGCGTCTCACTGACCAGTTTTGGACTCGCTGGATGCGAGAGATCTTACCGACTCTGGTCCCGCGACGTAAGTGGTCTCAAGAGGGGGCCCAGTTGAAGGAGGGTGATATGGTTTACGTGGTTGACCCGTCCTCACCACGAGGTGTATGGGCCAAGGGCGTGGTACAAGCCGTGTACCCCGGAATGGACGGACGCGTGCGCGTAGTCGATGTAAGGACGAGCACGGGTATCAAACGGAGATCGGCCGCGCGTGTCGCCAGGTTCTTCGATAGTAGTGAGTGTTGCCGTAGCAACACTGGGGGGGAAGATGTTGAAGATGTAGGCCGTCGACCTGTTTTTCCCTTGAATGTGGTCATGTAAGTTCCGATTGTTGCCGCTTGCGCGGACAGCGCCGCGGCCGGCCAGCGCGCAGGCGCGACGCCATGTTTTCTCTCGGTCTGTGTTTTTTACGGGTGACGCGACGACGCGAGCGCCTTTATTTTACTTTATGCATAATTGTATTGTACAAGTGTGTTATAGTGTATAAATACACGCAATTGAACATTTCATAGTGTTTTTATTAAAATCGGTGTCGTCTTCGAGCCCCATCGTCCACACTCCTTAAATACCGATGTGATTTAAATGTATTTGGTATCAATTTAAGGTCAAACGATTACCATACAAAAAACGTTCACCTTTAACTATGTTAGGATTCACCATTTATGGTAAATTACCTATGTGTTCTATAGTCTTTTCTCATGTTTAAGTAGCCGCGAAATGAATATTTTACATACTTTCATTCAGAATTATAGCACAAATCAACTATAAATTCTCATGAAACTTACGCATGTGTGTGTGACATTAGTCGTGTCACAGCCGTCTCTATCGTCTTCTACAAGCCATGCTATGATACGGAACGGCAACATTGCTGTGAACCGGTTTACTCCTTTGAGTACTAAATCCTATGGAGGTGGCATACCTACGAAAAAGTGAGGTGTAAAGCTAGAAACACATTTCGCTGGCGCAGCGCAGCGTCGACCCGGGTGTGCACACTTTACTAGCGTGGCGCAGCGTTTCCTGACGAAATTTTTGATCAGTGTCAATCGAGTCGTTGCCGAGCTAACATCTGCATTATGTTTTCTTCTAATTTTGAAAACAATTTCTGTTCTTACTTGAACATATTAAATCCAAAAAAAATATGTTGATGATTACGATGATAATATGATGATGAATGAAGACGAGATGCAATTTATATCTATACTAAAACTATAAATACACTTTGTTTGTTTGTAATAGATAAACTCAAAAAATACTGAACCGATTTTAGAAATATTTAGCGTAATTTATTTTCAAATCAGAATTATACATTATTTTTGTTATAAAATTAAAAAATATAGTGTACTAAAAACACTTTAATACTGTTTTAACAGTATAATTAACAACCCTACATGATAATGAATTGGTGACTCTTCTAAACAAAAATAATATTTTTTAAATTGGCCCATTATTGACGGAGAAATCGGAGTAAGTAGTAAGTAGTAAAAAGCAAAATGCAGAGCTCCGCTGCGCAGTCCGCTACCGAGCCATCTGACGATACAATGCTAGAAAGTGGTGGGGGGCCTGGCGCAATCGGAGCCGGGCGGAAACGCTGCGCTGCGCTGCGCTGCGCCAGGGAAATGTGTTTCTAGCCATACTAAATGTATGAAACCGATCGCGCTGTGCTGCGCTGCGCCAGCGAAATGTGTTTCTAGCTTAAGTAAGTCACAATGTAAGAAAATCTTATTTTAAACTACTTCTAATTGTCGTATTAATCGGCCCGTCAAAATTGGTCCAGCCGTTTCAGAGATTAGCCGGAACAAACAGACAGACAGACAAAAATTGTAAAAAATGACATTTTGGTATATATGTACCGTATATTTAATCATATGCACGTCGTAAAAAGCGGTTATTTAATGTTACAAACAGACACTCCAATTTTATTTATTTGTATAGATGTATAGAAGATATGCCATCTCCATAGGATTCAGTACTCGAGGTTTACTCGCTGTTTACCTGTCAAACGGTGCAAACCATAGATGTATTATTCCTGTAGATGGATCACAAAAATAAGCTATAACTCACCCATCCTTTACCCCTTCTAACACTTTCAAATTGTCATAAGATAGAAAGAGACATACATGTTAATCTGTTGCGTCGTAATTAGTGAATGTCTCCATTTTGACTATGCAATGCTAGATGACATTAGATGATGATGATGCAATGATAGTGCTGTGGTTTTTTTTGTATTAGAAGTTATCGATAAAACATTTAAAAATAAGTTAAATGCAATGCGATACATAAAATTACAATGCATATGTATATATCGCAGGCGTATTGTATATTTCACCGTGTTACATAGCAACTAGCTGTATTGGAAAACAGCACCGCATTGTGATAGAGCGCTTCGCGCTTTTCAATGCAGCTAGACTTAATGTAATTGGGCGGTTCATAATCCGCTTTTCTGACAGTTTTTAGTACTAATCGTGTCCAAAGTGCTCACGGCCTTAGAATTTTGTTTATGCTATGAAACTTCGGCATAGGTCGAAATATGGCAAAAATGTCTTCCCTCCAGACAAAAGCGCACGCTCAGCTGATCGATCTAGTGTGGCAGATTTTTTTTTTATAATTCGACGTATGCTATGCTCCAAAGAGAAAGTTGTTCAGTTTCTTGGTCTATGCAAGCCCTTTAATTTTGAATCAGTGCCAAATATGAAGTAGGTACTATAATTATACTTGAGGAGATCGATGGCTCATTGGTACGCGCATTCTGCATCCGGTGGTTGATGTTAAGCAACATTCGTGGACATCTGAATGGTGACCCAAAACTTTATTATCTCGGTCTCCTCTGTGCTTCGGAAAGCACGTTAAGCCGTTGGTCCCGGTTGCCGTTGGCACCCTCACCCACCAATCTGCATTGGCTTCGCGTGGTGGGTTATGGCACTTATGGCCCGTTCTTCCTGTGGTGTTTTCATGCACAGGGGAGGCCTATAGCCCAGCAGTGAGGACATTAATATGATAATGATGATAATTATACTATTTATACTAGGAGGTATAGTCGTAAAACTGAACGAGATTTCTAATCAATTTATTAAATTAAATAATCTGCTGAATGATATCAAGTAAAAAATACAGATTTCACGCTAATTTTTATACTCTTAAACAATTTGCTTTAATAAGTGCATCGAGCATATTCTTGTTTGTTGCGAAGGTCTCCAATCGTCGCCTTTTCTTACGTTTCTTATTCACGTTTCCTTTACATCGACGGCGGCGCGGCGGTGGGAAATCTGTTTAAAATTGAGAAAATTAAGTTTAAATACAAAATTGTTAACACTACAATTTTTTATCGATATTACATAATAAAATCGGACTACAACACTATCAGGTTGGTCAATTGTCAAAAAATTCCAATTGGATTTAAATTATATATTTTTAGCCTAAAAACACCCGATTTTCTTTAACCAAGTCAATGTTAAACTGTGTATACACGTACAGCAATTTAGTTTTTGCAAATACGGACCAGTAAGCTATAAAAATGTGTTCTCAAAAACACAAAACAATGAGTGTGACTTACCTCTGAAATGATATGTGTTCATTATTCTCTTTCAAAACACTCACTCTGCTTGAATAACCGGGAACAGTACAGGCCATTCTTAACAAACAACAGATTTACCGCACCACACCATCAAATCTTTCTATAATTTACTACAAAAAAAGATTTTCTTTCTGAAGCATTTGTAACCAGCTGGTTAACAAACAAATATGACGTTGACTTTTAAGTGGCGCGCGGCTCATTAAGACGCACACGTTGGGCTATTGTTATCTCTTTTTAACACACGAAATGTCGCCATTTGAGAGAAGAGAGTCGATTATAGAAGGAATCGTTCAAATTTTTATGCTCCATCTACAGGAATAATACATCTATGGTGCAAACGGTGTCAAATCGGTTCACTTAAAACTACGTTGCCAACTTTATGCGCATGGCTTGTAGAAGACGATAGAGATGGCTGTGGTCGTGTACGTATACAAACATTTCGAGCAAATTTGCGACGTTGCCGTTCCATGCGGCTAAGACGCGCAACGCGCGATGCCGCTCTTCCGTCTGTGTCATGTGGTTTGTGTCAATTATAATTTACATATTTCTCTTTTGAGTTAGTACTCTAGTAGTAATTTGAGTAGTTATTTGAGTAGTCTTTTGAGTAGTAATTTGCAGTGGGATCTATCCCACTGCAAATTAGTGCGCTCATCGAGTTTTTGCTAATAACCTAATTTTTACGTACTTACTTCTATTAATGATTAGGAGAATATATATCTATAGGGTTGCCTATCAAAATGTTGCCGCTAGTATTAAAAAAAAACGGCCTAGTGCGAATCGGGCTCGCGCACGAAGGGTTCCGTACCAGGGATGTTGCGGATGCAGATTTTTTGACATCCGCGGATGCGGATGCGGATGCCGATTTTAAGAGGCTCACATCCGCGGATGCGGATGCGGATGCGGATCTGTACAAAAAAACTAAAGTGTGGGTAAAAAAATAAAAAAAGTAATAATTATCCTTTCTTTATTTACTTATAAAGTAGTGGGATGAATTACTATTCATCATCATCATCATGTCAGCCGAACGACGCCCACTGCTGGGCATAGGCCTCCCCCAAGGATCTCCACAGCGATCGGTCCTGCGCTGCCCGCATCCAGCGGCTTCCCGCGACCTTGACCAGATCGTCGGTCCACCTTGTAGGGGGCCTGCCCACGGAACGTCGTCCGGTACGCGGTCGCCATTCGAGAACCTTTCCGCCCCAACGGCCATCAGTTCTCCGCGCTATGTGTCCCGCCCACTGCCACTTCAATGATGCAATCCTTCGAGCGATGTCGGTCGTTTTAGTTCTCCTGCGGATCTCATCATTTCTGATTCGATCGAGCAGGGAAATACCAAGCATCGCTCTCTCCATTGATCGCTGGGTGACTTTGAGCCTTCTTATAAGACCCATAGTAAAAGACCACGTCTCACTTCCATAGGTCATTACTGGCAACACACACTGGTCAAAGACTTTCGTCTTGAGACATTGAGGTATTTCGGACGCGAATATATGCCGGAGCTTCCCAAACGCTGCCCATCCGAGCTGGATTCGACGAGAGATCTCTTTCTCAAAGTTGGACTTACCTAACTGGACCGTCTGTCCTAGGTAAACATAGTGGTCAACAACTTCGAGTGTAATGTTCCCAACATTAACTGGAGCGGGTGCAACATGGGCATTGAACATGATTTTCGTCTTGTCCATGTTCATCTTAAGACCCACTCTTTGCGAAGCATTACCGAGATCTTCGAGCATTGTGTTCAGGTCTTCCAAGGTCTCAGCCATAAGAACTACATCATCGGCAAACCGTAGGTGCGTGAGGTACTCGCCATTAATGTTGATGCCGCATCCTTTCCAATCCAGCAGCTTAAAAATATCCTCCAACGCAGCTGTGAACAGTTTGGGAGAGATGACATCTCCCTGTCTCACACCTCGCTGTAGTTGGATAGGATTAGAGCTCTGGTTCTGTAATCGGACCGACATGGTGGCGTTTTGGTATAAGTACCTCAGCACCTCGATGTACCTGTAGTCTATTTGGCACCTCTGGAGAGACTGCAGCACCGCCCAAGTCTCAATCGAATCAAAGGCTTTCTCATAGTCCACGAACGCCAAGCAAAGTGGCAAATTATACTCTTCGGTCTTCTGTATAACTTGCCGCAGCGTATGAATGTGGTCTATGGTACTGTAGCCTTTCCGGAACCCGGCTTGTTCGGGAGGTTGGAAGTCGTCGAACCTGCGAGCGAGACGATTCGTAATGACTCTCGAAAACAACTTATAGATATGGCTCAGAAGCGAGATGGGTCTATAGTTCTTCAAGAGAGTTTTATCACTCTTCTTGAAAAACAGCATCACATCGCTTCTGCCCCATGCCTTTGGCGTTTTACCCTCAAGGATGACTGAGTTGAAAAGCTTCTGGAGGACCTTAAGTATCGGCTTACCGCCCGCTCTCAGAAGCTCTGTTGTGATTCCGTCATCGCCCGCCGCCTTGTTGTTTTTAAGCAGCTTGAGAGCCATTCTAATCTCGTACAGGCTGACGTCCGGGATATCTTCGGTATGGTGTCGGGTAAGCTTGGCTCTAGGGTCTGTAGCCTTGCTTTCAACAGGTGTTTGTGTGGAATATAGCTGTCCATAGAAACTCTCAATCTCCCTCAGGATTTCAGGTGTTGACGAAACGATGCTACCTTCCTCAGTTTTCAGCCTCGTCAATTGACTTTGCCCGATAGACAGATCTCTCGCGAACACTTTGGAGCCTTTGTTCCGCTCAATGGCTTCTTTAATACGCTCGGTATTAAATTGGCGAAGGTCGCGTGTCAAAGACTTAGATATCTGTCTATTGAGCTGTCGATAACGATGGGCATCCGCTGAGTTCTGCAGCTTCATTTCGTGTCTCTGATCCATGAGTAGGAGAGTCTGACTGGAGAGTTTCTTCAATTTGGGACGGCGGGTTTTATAGTACTTAGACCCTACCGTGCAGACAGTATCCACCACCATGTTGTATAGATCGTCCACGTCTATGCTGTTCTCAAGGGCTTCGAAGCGGTTTTGAAGCTCGAGCTGAAAGCACTCGGGGTTTTGAATTTGAGCTGGTATTGGTCGGAGCGTGGATTTTATCAGTCGCGATCTTTCGAGCTTGACATCGATATTCAATGTGCCTCTCACCATACGGTGATCGCTTCCTGTCTTAACAGCGTTGATCACACTGACATCATTGAATATGTGCTTCTTCGTCGACATGATAAAATCGATCTCGTTTTTGACTTTACCGTCCGGACTGATCCAGGTCCATTTGCGGCTTACGGGCTTCCTAAAGAAGGAGTTCATCATATAGAGGTTCTCCCTCTCCATGAAGTCTGCCAGCATCTGGCCTCTATCGTTCCGTTGCCCAAATCCAAATTGCCCCACTCTCAGCTCATCACCGCAACGTTGCCCCAACTTTGCATTGAAATCCCCCATCACAACCGTGTAGTGGGTTTTATAGCTATGCATGGCTTTAGCGATCTCCTCATACAAAGCCTCCACTTCGACATCGTCGTGTTTCGAGGTCGGAGCGTAGACCTGGATAACATTCAGCGAATATCGTTTCGATAATCTGAGTATCAGGTACGCTACCCTGCTCGAGACACTTCCGATGGTGATCACGTTGTTGACAAGGGATTTATGGACGATGAACCCGACACCACCAAGGGACTGTTGGTCGCCCTCCCGGTGGTAAAGTAAGTTACCGGATTGCAGGGTTATCGAGTCCTCTCCCTCTCTTCGGACTTCAGATAACCCAATGATATCCCAATGTAACTTACTTATTGCCTCTTCCAACTCTACGAGCTTCTCGTCGAGCCTCAATGTGCGCGTGTTGTAGGTTGCCAGGTCGAGTCGTCGGTGTTGGTAGCCGGAGCCTACCCGGGGATTCTTAGCACCCCCTGCCCCGCCGTTACCATAGCCGCTACCGTAGCTAGGAATAGCGGGGCCGCCGGGGACTGGGGGCCGATGTATTTCTTGTGTAAGCATTTAGGGGGGGGGTTTGCCATAATCGCCACGCTTGGCCGGCGGGTTGGCGATCGCAGTATAGCCTGTTGAAGCCTGGAGACGCTGCTGCCCATCTCCTGATGGCAGTTTTCCCTTTGTCGCCTCTTACGACACCCACGGGAAGAGAGGGGGTAGTGCTATTCTATTTACGTGCCGGCACTACACGGCACGGAATTACTATTACTAATTATTGACTATAGTAATTAAATTTAAATATTGGAGCATTATATTTAATGAAAAGTTGGCGACACGCGCCACTCGCCGGGCCCGCCCCTTTCTTTCTTCTAGCGACCTGCTACACATTCGCATCCGCATCAGCTCCGCATCGATTTATGCGGAGGCGGATGCGGATGCGGATCTCTAAATCGATGCGGATGTTCCGCATATGCGGATGCGGGTGCGAATATTCGCAACATCCCTGTTCCGTACCATTGTCTATATAACATTATACACTAATTATAACATTCAATATTATTCTATACTAGCGGATCCTCGCGGTTTCACCCGCGTGGTACCCGGTACCCGTGGGAATATCGGGATAAAATTTAGCCTATATCACTCGGGAAGAATGTAGCTTTCTAATGGTGAAAGAATCTTCTAAATCGGTCCAGTAGTTTAGGAGCCTATTCGATGCAAATAAATAAACAAACAATCAAATCTTTCCTCTTTATAATATATGTATAGATAGACAACATTAGACCGGACCGGACAACGGGTCAGTATGGGAAAGTTTGAAACTATAAGAGTTAGAGATATATTTGTTTTATGGAACCATGTCGTCGATATTAGAGTTTAGAAAACTGCATTCAATGATTTTCAAAAAAACTCATACACGACTCGGAAATGGGTCGGTCGGTACTCGGTAGTGGGAAATCGAACCTTGTCAGTTTTCAAAACTAAAATATTATGCAATTTTATTACGAAAGTTGATTGTGTAGATTGTTAGAAACACATTTTACTATGGAAACCTATGTCTACAATTGAAAGAAAGTGCTGCAGTTATCTATCTCATAGATGTGCACACGCCCCTTATCATACTTCGGTCCGCGAGGTATATAGGTTTTTTTTGGTATCTTTTTTCATACCTTGAGTTACATTATCGAAGTTTTCATACGAATCCCTAACTTTTTCAAAATATTCTATAGCCTATGTTAATCAGGGATAATGTAGCAGAAAGAATTTTTGAAATCAGTCCAGTAGTTTTTGAGTTTATTTGCTACATAGGTACCTGATACATACATACCTACATACATGCCTGAATACATACAAAACGGGAATACAGGAAATCTTTCCTTTATAATATTAGTATAGATAAGGAAAAATCGGCCAAGTGCGAGTTGGACTCGCCCAGGAAGGGTTCCTTACCAACTTAACGTACCGATTGCCTATACCAAGCCAACATTCTATTAGGTACTTATCATTTTTCGTCAGCAAAATATAACATTGTTTTTCATTTACATTTGCGGTTTTCGAAAATGTGTTATATCTCAAAAAGTGCTTACTACATCTCGTTCAAACTAATTTTCGTTGAAAGTTATTATAAAGATGTACAGTATATATTTTTTCTAGATTTTCACTAATTTATTTCAAAAGTTAGAGTGGTGTGGGGGGGGGGGGGGGGGGGGGGTACACATTTTATCGCTTTGGAAGGCTCTATCTTTCAAAATATTGACTTTGAGAAAAAATGGTTCGAAAAACCTTTATGCCATTTTTAAAGACCTATCTATAGACACCCCACACGAATATGGTTGATAAAAAATATATTTTTCGGTTTCAGCTTCATGTATCGGAAGCCCCCGGATTGTTGTATTAAAATCGTAAAGCGGTTTATAAAATACATCTACTTACCAAATTTCAACTGAGTAGTTTTTATAGTTTTGGATAAAAGTGGCTGTGACATGCGGACGGACGGACGGACAGACAGACAGACAGACAGACAGACAGACATGACGAATCTATAAGGGTTCCGTTTTTTGTCATTCGGCTACGGAACCCTAAAAATGGTTAAAGAAACTTATCTTATTTTTGAAAACCTATCTATAGACTCCCCACACGAATAGGTAAATTTTTTTTAGTTTCAGTTTTATGTATGGGGTTATTATTTTTATTTTCGTATAAAAATTGTAAAGCGGTTTACAGGATACATCTACCTACCAAGTTTCAAATGTGTAGTCTTAATAGTTTTGGATCAAAGTGGCTGCAACATACGGACAGACGGACAGACAGACAAATGACGAATCTATAGGGGTTCCGGTTTTGGCCATTCGGCTAAGGAACACTAAAAATGGTGTTATTATTTTCCCTGTATACGTTTTTTGGAGCATTAGTTGATAGACTACTTGTGTAATTTAAAAAATAATAATGCAATTGCAATTGTTGCAATTTATACATCTAAATTAATATTTTAATGTTTTTTTTAAAACAATAATAAATAAAAAAAAATCTTCCTGAGGTTTGAACCTCATCTCTCTGATGCCTGAGTCAAGCATATAGACCGCTAGGCCACATTGTCGTTTTTAGCTGGATCGAAATGTTTTGTTACTATAAACTCGGATTTGGTATGCATGTGTGAGTGATTAGTAAAATTGGATGACAGAAAAACATATTCAACATATTTGGATGATTTTTGTACTACAAATAGTTAAGTGTTGGTTTCGAAAATTCAATATTTATTTATAGAAGCCGCAAAAAGTATTTTGAGTTACAAAAATACAAAGAATAATTAACAAAAAAATAAAAACTACCAAATAGCGAAAGTAGCGCCATCTAACGAGCCTTCAGCTTTTTGTGACTTAAAAGTTTGACCTTTGAAAGTTAACAGTTTAACCTTTAAAATGATACCATTTTTATTATTCTTAACTAGTTATTAAGTACTCAAGATCGCGCGGAGTCAATTCCAATTAAGTGATTCCATACTTTTGCTCGCGAGTGTAGTATACAAGATTGATTGATTACTAGCGTCGGAGCTTCAGTGCTGTGTCCGGCCGCCACTAGTGATTGGCGGACAGATCACGGCCCTGAAATGTGTAAGCAGGCCTTTAAGGTACAATTTAGATGTTGGCATCACTGCTTCGTATGGATGTATATGAAACACTGACCGATGCAAGCGACCGCGTCACGCGACCTGTGGGCGTGGCTAGCATATAGATTTAAAGTAAATGTGTTAATACACCTTCCTAAATAACCAAAGCAACTTAATTGAATTTTAAAATTAATTTTATGTTGCATTTAAAATGCAAATCTGTAAGTATGAGAAATGTTGTAATATATTAAATAAGATGGGTTCCATGTGAGTCTGAGTTCGAATATCATTCGAAAATCTACTGTGATACTATCAGTTTTTTTTCTTTCTTTTTTTTCTTTATAAAGCAAATTCCATAATTTAAGCTTTTACTTCAAAGCTCCTAAAGTACATTGCTTTGCTTATTTCTCTGACTAGGAGCTTAGAAGTTAAATCTAAAATTAGGAAATTGGCTAAATTTGTTTTGCATATGAGAAGGTAATTTAGGAATGTGTTTGGAACCCTTAAGCAATCGGTCGCTTCGGTCGCGCGGCCCTGCCGTGCAGCCAACATCCGAATTGTAATTTGTACCTTTACTAAAAGCAGCGACAATCGCGTTATGCAGTCGCACGGGTGTCATATGCGTGTTTGTATCGCTGTAAAAGGTACATTTGATAAAAATCTAACTGTATTTGAGGATAATTTTGAACAACATTTTTTTTTCAGACTTGTAGGCCTAGTGACCCCATCACAAAAAGAAATACTTGAAAAGAAAAGAAATGAGCGACGCAAAAGGTCCACAACTAGCACTAATAGAAATGATTTCCTCTATGGAAATTTTGAAATGATGCCTGTGAGTAGAAATTATACTTTTGAAATTATATTTAAGCGTTTGAAATCAGCGCCATGTTGCCGCATTGGATGTGCAGATATTAACGGACACTTCCCGCAGTTGAAAAAGGTTAAAAAGGATTGTCACAGATGGTCTTTATCGACTGTTTCGCCTTATCTACACTTATATTATAAAGAGGAAAGATTTGATTGTTTGTATCGAAAAGGCTCCGAAACTACTGGACCGATTTAGAAAATTCTGTGACCATTAGAAAGCTACATTTTTCCCGATATTCCCACGGGAACGGGTACCACGCGGGTAAAACCGCAAGGATCCGCTAGTATAATGGGCGCAAAATATTTTGGCGGCTCGGAAGTTCGCGCGGAACGCTGCGCAGTAGACGAATACAGGTGTGCCCGGAGTTGGTGCGCGGGCGGAAGCACGGCGTGTCTCGTGTGTCGTGTCTCACCTAGGAGTATTAGTGTTCTGTGTGTCTCACTCTGGCGCGTACGGATACGTCGCTCTCGCTGTGCTGTTACCTCGCACATTCGAGCTGAGCGATATGCCACTTGCAGTTAACTTCCGAGCCGCCAAATTATTTTGCGCCTATTTTACAATATATATTTAAAAAAATCAAAAAGTTACTGGACTTATTTTAAAAATTCTAGAATCTAAACCATTCTTCACCATTGATACATAAGTACATATTCATTGTGTCTAAGTGAATAAATATTTTTTTATTTGTTTATTTTATTGGAAAGCTGCATTCTTCCTGAGTGACATGGGCTAAATTGTATTCCAATTTTCCCTCGGGAACGGGTACCACGCGGGTAAAACCGCGAAAAGCGACTGTAAGCCATGAAATATTATTATTAATAACTGTAAGAAATGAACTATATTTTATTACAGAAACGCAAAAAATTAAATCAGTTTCCCTACCTTCAGTCACACAATGATCCGCCTCAAACGCGTTCAGCAAAGCTCAGGAAACAACAGGTAACTTTAGGACATTAAACCTACACATTAACACCCAGTTGCAGAAACCTCCATTAAAGTTAATGCTTTATCAAATCTATTGCTGTCACTTTTTGTTGCCAAGAAATAAAAAGTGACAGCAATAGATTTAATGAAACATGAACTTTAATGGAGCTTTCTGCAACTGGGTGTAAATCAATTAGAATAAGTATTTACTTTATTACAATATGCTTGTTGTACGACATCTGTCATCATTACTACTATCACGTCATTAAAAACTTTTAGCTGTTTTTTTATACCATAATATTTGCCGTTTTTGTTCGAAGACCCAAAAATCGTCGCGGGAGGGCTCACCATCCGGTTCATCTTCAGAAAACAAAAGTAAGTATTTTTACCAATCACTTGTGTCTATAAAATTGTTGCATATTACGTCATACGAAATTTCGAGTTTTGACGCTTTGTCACGCTCTTTTCCTATCTCTTTAACACGTCAGTCACGTTTGGCATGAACCCCCCTCCATCGGTGTTACGTAATATGTGGATGACCCCTAATGTGGAAATTTATTGTGCAGAAAATGTAATGATTTGACTCGATTTAACTAGTAATCCCTTAGTACCTATGCATAGATTTTTAGTATGATATTTAGTTATACATATTTAAATTTTTACCTACAGTCTGTGAAATATAGAATGATTAAAATGACAGCTCATTCGTGCAAAGCAAAAACTTCTTTAAGCTATTGGTATAAAGCTCACAAAAAACAGCACCAGACATTTTTGAATGTATCTTATGCTACAAAATTAGACCCTATTCCTTGTGCAGAATGTTTTGCTTTGCATGAATGAGCTGTCATTTTAATCATGCTGTATTTTAGTCTGTAGCTTTTTTATTGTAATGTCACAGATAGTTGGAGTAACAAGCCAGCCTGGGCACAGTCTTTGCCCGCGGGTCTGTCTGTGGAGCCTGTATATTCACCTACTAAGAAAGTGTGCCACAGCTGTGGTAGAAACGGTATGTGTATTTATATAAGTTCGACTTATCCTTTTATTTCACGAAGGTACGTTTGAACTTCCAACCAGCAATACTTAACTTAAAAAGCGTTGAAAAATTTAAAATGAAGTATTTAGAATAAATCAACCCGTCTCACAACCAGCTCCGATGGGACACGAACCCACGATCTTTCGCTATCCGGGCGACTGCTCTAACCACTGAGCTGCGGAGTCATTACGAGAACGACGCTTCTCCAATACTTATAATCAAGAGTAACGGGACTCAACGCGACATTTATTATAAAGTACATATTATTATGTACTTACAGCTTGACGTTTCGGATGTGTTGCAATCCAATACTTCTTACGCGCTGTATAGCCAGCGTTAATTTCATCAATGTGAAGATATTACTACCCTCACACACGAAAGAAATACCTTTCCAGACATTTGAGAATAGCTAAAGATGAATCTGCTATTGCAAGTTATTTAAATTTTTCCTTTATTGCATTCACAATGCAATTTTTATTATTGAAAAATTGAAAATGAAGTATTTAGGAAAAATCGACCTGTCTCACAACCAGCTCCGATAGGATTGATTTTTTCTTAATACATCATTTTCAATTTTTCAACAATAAAAATTGCAGCGTTGACAGGAATCGTCGTGAGATAAAACAATGAATGGACAATTTCAGCAACCTTTAGGCGGTTATAAATCCATTGATTGATGCGACGCGGGAACGCGCCCCGCTAGCAGGTTCTGCGACGAGGCGCGGAGCGGTCAGTGGGGTACAACCAAAGATATTATAATATAACAAGATTGCGCCCTCATGAGTTACATCCGAGCCAAACGAGATAGCCCTTTTATGGTGTGCGTCCCTCTCTAATGAGAGAGACGTGAGTGACTACACGATTTGGTTTTTTCGAGGACAATTTATAGTTAACCAGACTTGGCTCACGTAGGATTCGAACACCACGCTTCCTAGGGAGCTCTTGTAGCTAAAACAAACATACATTTAAACATCCGAACTCACTTTCTATTTATAAGAATATATATTTTTTATTTAGTTATGATGAGGACTCCGCGAGGCAAAGCATAGAGGGTACTTTGCATCACTTATGAGGCAATAATGTGACAATCGACACATACACATATGCTTTATAAGCATACTTACTTTTGAACCGACTTCAAAAAAGGAGGTTGTCAGTTTGACCTGTATGTACTTATATGAAATATATGTCTGTATTTCTGATAGGCGTATTTTGCTAAAATGGATAGAAATAAAAAGTCCACGTACAGTAATGAAAATCTGTTTATTAATTAGACTACATTGCTAAACAAAATTGTCTTGCGGATCTTTTGACGCATGGAGGCTTTGTGTCCAATTAATTTTAAAGATTCGTTTTTTGCCTACCTACTTATTTAACCTTGAATTAAAATACAGATTTTATAATACATTTAATAAGTTCTGTTTCATGCCTATTTTCTAATAAAGTTCTTCTTCTGCCAACCTTTTTTAATTTCTTCATCTTTAGGAAATCTGAAACAATGAAAATTAATGTTTGGGTTAAGTAAGAAAGTAAATTCCAGTCTATAGATTACAAAATGGACACCTTACTATACGCAAGAATAAAACTTTGGCTAAATACTTACCTATGAAAAGATACACCGCTACGTTTGTATGATGCGCTTTTGCATCCTTTCACGCATCAAGTGAGAACCATTTTTATTGATTTAAACGTAATTTTAAAATGATAATTAAGATCCACACACTAACTTTACACACATAAATTAATTTGCCGTCGCCATATTGATGATGTTTTTATTTTTATTAAAATTGTCCAGACGCAAAGTGTTGCAAATTTATTATAATTAAAACTACCATAACCGACTCTTACATTAAACAAGTAGATTTTCAAGGTTTTAAATAATACAAATGATATGGACTTTATTATTATCAGCTTAACATTCCTTTTAATTAATTAGTATTTTGAAAATTCTCGAGAACAGGAAATATGAATTTGAATTAAGTTCTACTACAACCAAAAATATTTCATGGTGGCAGCCCAGTAGACAGGGATGCAATCCTATTTAGGAGCCTCTCGCTCGGCTCGTTTTTCCGTTTATCGTAATGTCATACGAAAAAAAACCTTATTGTAACTGCATAGAATCGAATTGACATTGCTTTTATTTTCATAGTGCACAATCTTGTTATATTATAATATCTTTGGGTACAACACACTGAGCTCCGCAGTATCGTCAGGCGTCTGTCACTCGACTTACTTGTCCGTATCCAGATGTACCGTCGCTGCTGGTGTGGTGCTCGCCGTGCGGCGTGTGGCAGCACACGGGCTGCGGCGAGGACGGGCGCTGCGCGGCGTGCCGCGAGCCGCTGCCGGAGCCCGACCCCGCCGCGGCGCCGCCCCGCCCCGCCGCCAGCCCGCGCCCGCCGAGACACTCGCAGGTGTACCGCGGTGAGACTTGTTGTACGTATCCAGATGTACCGTCGCTGCTGGTGTGGTGTTCGTGCGGCGTGTGGCGCGGTGAGAAAGCCATACTAATAACGCGCGTATATTTATAAGTAGTTCCTGTCATTTATAACGTAAGATAATAACGTTATAGGTGCCATAATAAGTTTTCATTTAGTTCGTGAGCCTTCACCTAGTAGGTACTATTGTTGATCGAAGATTTTACCTAAGAAATTGGAGTTTGCTATGAGGAAATTTTAGGATGTTGGAATTGTCATACAAAGATATTTGGGGGTTTCTTTGACATGTGAACTCCGAATTCAATGTAACTTTAGAGATATGATCAGACAACATTAATCTAACAATTGCCAATAACCTAATTTAAAAAAAAACTTAGATAAAAAAATCTGTTTGAAGCAGTCAAATTGACGACATCCAAAGATGGGTACTTTGAAGCATTTATAAAAATTTTAGACGCGGCTTTAATAATTTTTTTTTTGGATGTCTAACATTACGACATACTCTATATTCGAAACTAACTATTATTTTTGATATATTGATTATAATAAAAAAGAGATCAATGGACATGTGAGGAAAATCACAAGTAAAGAGCAGAGTTGTAACGAATAGACTCAAAAACTATTAGACTGATTTTAAAAATTCTTCCACTATTAGTAGCATAGTCTATATTTAATCCCGATATTCCCGCGGTTTCACGCGGTGAAACCGCCACTATTATTATTTACTTTTGGCTATCCATCCAACCAAGAAAAGAAATATGTATATAATGCCATACATGTCCTTAGGCCTATCTCATACCGAGAGGACAGCGGTCGGCAGCGACGCGGTGAGCACTTCAGTCAGTGTTAAATAATTTTAAACATTATCTTCATATTTAGATATAGGTACCAGTATTGCTTGAAAATTCCGAAAGTGGAACTGCCGACCGCTGCCATCTCGGTATAAATTGGGTCTTATAGCTGCACGCAAGAAGACATGAAGGCTATTTATCCTGCGATTCGCGTAACTGAGTTTTGGTACAGCCAGTTACAGTTGAAAGCCAGCGACACGATAAGAAGACAGAAAAATACATTCATTGAATCCCTTATTTCGCAGACAAGTTAGCTGAACGCAAACGCTTGCAAGAAAGGAACATCGAGCTTTGCGTCGAGTTACGAAAACTAGAAGCGCGAGCCGCTTCTCTGAAGGAGAACTTAGACGAGCACAATGCCGAGAAGAGGCAGCTTTTGGCCGATCAGATCAAGACGCAGAGAAACCTGCAGAAGCTTCTAGACTTCATCAGCCAGTTTAAGGAGACATCTATTAGCATGCGAGCCACCTCCGTCAGCGATTCGGGCAGCGAGATCAGCAGAAGCAACGAGGAATGAAGTGTAAGTACTTGTAACACTATAATACGTCACTTAGACGAACAAAACTTCGAGGAACGGCAGCTGTTGGCCGACCAGATCAAGACGCAGAGAAACTTGCAGAAGCTTCTAGACTTCATCAGCAAGTTTAAGGAGACATCTATTAGCATGCGAGCCACCTCCGTCAGCGATTCGGGCAGCGAGATCAGCAGAAGCAACGAGGAATGAAGTGTAAGTACTTGTAAGACTATAATACGTCACTTAGACGAGCATAACTTCGACAAACGGCAGCTGTTGGCCGACCAGATCAAAGCGCAGAGAAACTTGCAGAAGCTTCTAGACTTCATCAGCCGGTTTAAGGAGGGTCTATTAGCATGCAAGCCACCTCCTTCAGCGATTTAGGCAGCAAGACCAGCAGAAGCAACGAGGAATGAAATGTAAGTACTTGTAAGACAATATACGTCCCTAAAGCTGCGTATCGACTTCGTGCTCCAAGAGGACGAACATTGGCGTGCGTTCCGGACGCTTGAAATGGTTCGTTGGAGCGCTCGAACGTGGAGCGGGTCGTTCTATCTGGTGTCGGTTTTTAACCGCGTATCAAAGGCAGCGCAGTTGTGGCGCGCGCGCCAGTTGAGACGGATGCTATAGTATTTTGTTGCGTTCCCAGCAATGGATAACTGAAGGGTACAGGGGCAAAACAAGGAATGTCACAAAACAGATTTTTGTGTAATTTACATTTTAATGTAAGTAAGTATATTTGTGAACATTTGTCAAAAGTTTATTTGTATTTACAGCCGATCTTTGTAAAGTAAACTTAGGTTCCTATCAGTAAATTAATAAAGAATAATTATGCAAGCCAAAAAAAAAAAAAAAATTAAAAACAAAAAACCTGTTTGTGACATTTCTTGTTTTGGCCCCTGTACCCTTCAACTGAAGTTGCCGTGAACGGTCAAACGGAATTTGGAATGCGTTCTGCGGAACGCACTCTGGGCGCGGTCGTTCATGGCATGCGCGCCAGGAGCGCGTAGTCGATACGCAGCTTTAGACAAGTATAACTTCGAGAAACGGCAGCTGTTCGCGGAGCAGATCAAGGCGCAAAGAAACTTGCAGAAGCTTCTAGACTTCATCAGCTAGTTTAAAGAGCTGTCTTATTAGCATGCGAGCCATCTCCGTCAGCGATTCGGGCAGCGAGATCAGCAAAAGCAACGAGGAATGAAGTGTAAGTACTTGTAAGACTATAATACGTCACTTAGACGAGCATAACTTCGACAAACGGCAGCTGTTGGCCGACCAGATCAAGACGCAGAGAAACTTGCAGAAGCTTCTAGACTTCATCAGCCAGTTTAAGGAGGGTCTATTAGCATGCGAGCCACCTCCGTCAGCGATTTAGGCAGCAAGATCAGCAGAAGCAACGAGGAATGAAGTGTAAGTACTTGTAAGACAATAATACGTCCCTAAAGCTGCGTATCGACTTCGCGCTCCAAGAGGACGGACATTGGCGCGCGTTCCGGCCGCGCGAAATGGATACCATGTTGGAACGCGCGCCAATGTGTTCGTTGGAGCGCTCGAACGTGGAGCGGGCCGTTCCATTAGGGGCCTATTGCATAATGAATTATAATCTAATATTATTTATTTTATTATTTGATTCGCTACGTTTTTCGTTGGTGTGCATTTTAAAGAAACTACCTTTTGGATGTCTATTTCTTAGTTATTGAAAATTATTTACTTCTATGATTACCGGGTGTTTTGTTTTGTTTTGAAATTTAAGATTAACTTGTGATGGAAAGTGACTTTACATATTATATTATGTTAGAGTCACTTTTCAATTTGACGACTCTGTATAAAATATGACAGGGAGAAAAAAATAGCCCTTGGCGAGTTTCTTGCCGGTTCTTCTGGTTACAAGGCCTCCCGCCGTAGGATTTGCGAACCGATAGCGTAGCTTCATTGACGTTCACAAGTGCTGTATCAGCCTAAAATGATTAAATGATTTTGAATTTTGAAATTTTAAATTTTGAATAGTATTAGCAATTTTGGTTGTAACTTCGCTAATACTATTAGCTTGTAGTTCATTATGCAATAGGCCCCAGGTGTCGGTTTTAAACCGCGTCTTTTAACCGCGCAGTTGTGGCGCGCGCGGCAGTTGAGACGGATGCTATAGTATTTTGTTGCGTTCCCAGCAATGGATAACCGAAGTTGCCGTGAACGGTCAAACACTGGAACAGTTGCCACGCGCGCCAAGTGCGCTTAGTTGATATACCTCAAATATTTGGAATAAGTTCCGCGGAACGCACTCTGGGCGCGGTCGTTCATGGCACGCGCGCCAGGAGCGCGTAGTCGATACGCAGCTTTAGACAAGTATAACTTCGAGAAACGGCAGCTGTTCGCGGACCAGATCAAGGCGCAGAGAAACTTGCAGAATCTTCTAGACTTCATCAGCTAGTTTAAAGAGCTGTCTATTAGCATGCGAGCCACCTTCGTCAGCGAGTTCAGCAGAAGCAACGAGGAATGAAGTGTAAGTACTTGTAAGACTATAATACGTCACTTAGACGAGCATAATTTCGAGAAACAGCAGCTGTTGGCGGACCAGATCAAGGCGCAAAGAAACTTGCAGAAGCTTCTAGACTTCATCAGCCAATTCAAGGAGACATCTACTAGCATGCGAGCCACCTCTGTCAGCGAGTCGGACAGCAACAATTATTGTGGATATAAAAAAGCAACGAGGAATGAAGTGTAAGTACTTATTTCATTAAGCCAATAAATAATAGAGCGAACGAATTTTGTATTTTAATAGCTTTGAGTATTCAAAACGGGAGTTGCCAAGAGCACTCTCCTACATTAGATTTTTTCCGCCAATTTTGGGGGGAGACGAGGTACACACGCACAGCACACAACTTCAAATTCACGCACACTCTTGTAGAAAAAGTCATATTGTTACACACGCACACGAAAACGAAAAGACCACAAAGTTATATTTGCGAGTGGCCAAAATTTGGAACTAAACATCATAGTACACATTTTGACAGCCCACTCAGACGGCAGCGCCAAAAAAATAAGTCAGCTTTTGCGTCAAGGTTAGTGATGGGGCGTAAAGAGATCGATAAAATTGAATGATTGGAAGATTTATGATTACGAACAAAGATTTTTTTAATACGGTCTTCATTTGATTTTATTATTTACACCAACAAAATTACTAAAAGCAGCTTATAAATAAATGTTTAAAGGGCCCCACAGACGATCCATGAAACCCGAAATCCATGATATTAAGCCATGATATTCGGTTTTTGTATGAAAAACTGGAAGTGTGTGGTCGATTGCGGCCAACAGGCCGTTGCCTGCTGGCGGACTGATCGTCTGTGGGGCCCTCAACATACATAAAACATAGTTCTGCCCTATCTTCAAATAATTTACAGAAATGAAATTCCGCTCGTGATAGTTGGCGCAAGTATCCTTTTTATTAGATAAGATATTATTTTATTTTTTAAACTTTTTATAAACAGTTACTTATCTACCCGAACCACAAGTTTGAATAATCTACACTTTATTATCTTATCTTAATTTCCAGTCCAAAAGCTTAAAAAGCTGAAACAGGGCATATCTTTACGGATAATTTGTGTCGACCGAAATGACAAAAAGACTGTTAAATAGGAAAAGTACCCAAAAGCTGTAGTTACATAGATTTTGAGTTTACATAGTTACAGTTACATAATGTTTTATATTTCTATTGATTTTTAAAATGAATTAATTTGATATATATGTTACGTATACATTTCTGCGAATCTGTTTTCTCATCAGATAAGACAGTCGTCGGGTATCTGTGTACTTTTGCATCACTAATCTTCCCAATTCAATATTGACTTTCTTCTTTATAAATATCTGTTTTGGTCTTGCAATCTCTTAATCTTCTTTTTTTGGAATATTATTTCTCTTTTCAATTGTTGAGCTTGTGGTAAGTGACGCTTGTTCTTTTCGGTACCCAACAATTTTTAATTCTGCAAAACTCTATCCATTGGTTCTTTAAAATGTGATTTTTGGAAACCTGTGAAGTAAATAATATTGATGACAGCATTATCATTATGATATATTTTATTGAATTAAAAAACTTATTTATGTGCTTTATCAGAACGCATCAAAATAATAGTTCATAGAGCATACATTCGTTCTCTTTGTAACAGCACTATGACTTGTACCACGGTGTTTGGTATCACTTTGCTATGTCATGTTGGCAATGTCTGTCGTTAGCTTACACAAACAAACTACGTTTTCTTCGTGATTATATTATAGTTTGATAATAAAATTATACTTAAGTGTGATAGGAAATTCCGTCCTTTGTAAAATTTGAACTTTCTGATCGTCTTTTGCAGAAATACACTGCACAATACACCATTTTAGCGGAGCTGCGTTCGGCGATATGTGTTCTTACAAAATGACGGATGGTCGTGACCAACTAGTTTTTATAAAGTGACACGAACTAATTGGACATGTACTTTGGTGAAAGGGGGTGCGTGTATATGTCAACTCCCGTTTTGTATACTCAAAGTTTAATAGTAATGCTTTGACATTGATTTTAATGCATGTAGAACCAGCCAATGCGTAATACTTGTATTTCACAGCTTATAAAACAACAATAGCGAATCGGACTGTTATAGATATGTAAATATTTAATAGTGACATTCAAAAATATTACATATCAGTATAATAAAGGTGAAAAAAAGTCAATCTGTTTAATAACAAGCTAGTAATAAAACTCTCTTTCTAAAACGAAATGTTATATATCGGGACTATGGCGCTACCCACTTGTGACGTCATTCATGTAAGGTTTAACCATAAACTTATTATACTCTAGTAATAGACGGACAGAGTTCGCTTGGTTGTGAGACCGAAAATGACATGAGCTAGTGTGTGTAATTTGTAAACGTGTGTGTGAGTTTTAGAGCTGCCCTCAAGCCCATTTTTGGTTGTCGATAACAATAATGTAAATAAAACACAAACAAGATTTAATAATTCATATGATATGAAGTATACTTCAATGGACATGAGAAAATAAAAATAAAGTTCATGTTATTTAAATTTTTACTTTTTTTGCATTCACAATTATTATTTATTATTTGAATATAAGGGGCTATGCATCTCCCGTAGGAGATGTAGTCACTGCGACCTAAAAGATCTATTGTGACTCGCCACCTGGTTAAAGTAACTCTTTTAGCCTGGAGGCTTCTAGGAAGTCTAGAATACTCCTAGCTTTGAGAGTTTTAATCTCCTCCGGGCGCATAATGTGTCGACCCAGATGGATACTGCGTTTGTGGATAAGGGGCCCGCAGTCACACAGAAGGTGCCTAGGTGTCTCCCTCTCCTGTTTACAGTAGCGGCAAACATCAGTGTCACTCAATTTCATGTGAAATTGGTGCCTGTTTAGTTTGCAGTGGCCGGTTAAGGCGCGGACTATCGCACAGATGTTCGTCCTGCTAAGCTCCAGGAGTTCGGCAGTTCGGCTTTGCGAGTAGCCTTCTATAAGGGATTTGGCGTGTAGTAGTCCTGGTTGTATCAACCAGTACTTTTTTTAATGGCCAAATAGGTTGCCCTTGAGAAGTTGCATGGCATGGTTCTTTGAGATACCACAGAAGGGTTTTGGTCCTATCTGATGGCCTTGAGCTCCAGTCCTTGCAAGTTCATCGGCTTTTTCGTTGCCGATGATTCCCGAATGACCTGGTACCCATTTCAGAATAACTTTATTCCTTTGGCCCAGGTCATTCAGTTTGTTTACGCAGTCTTTTACCAATTTCGAATTAATGACATTCGAGTTTAAGGCGTTAAGAGCTGCCTGGCTATCTGAGAAAATCAGAATTGATTGGTTTATGTAGTTTCGTTGACGGTTGGCTTCCGCACATTCTATGATGGCGTATACCTCCGCCTGGAATATAGTGGCATATTTTCCTAAATTCATGCTCTTGCTGAATTTCGGACTGACGCCAAATATCCCACATCCTACATTGTCACCCATTTTGGAGCCATCTGTAAACCAGATCAGGCTACCAGCCTTGCAGGAAATGAGGTTGTCTGACCAATCCTCTCTGCTTGGCAGCTCCACTGAGTAGTTCCTTGTGAAATTACATTGTGGAAGCATGACATCTGTAGTCATTGCAAGTTGGTCGTGTTCAAGCACTGATTCATGTAGAGATCTCAGTGCTTGAGAGTGCCAGTTTACTTTTCCAGTGCTGTTTGTTCTATACATGCCAGCTTTCGCCTCCTTCATAATAAATAAGTGAAGTGGCGGTAGGTTCAGCAGGGCATTTAGAGCAGCTCCTGGGGTAGTAGACATGGCCCCTGTAGCTATAAGGCATGCTAGTCTTTGCAAACTATTAAGTTTGTTGATGATTGTCACTTGGGTTGTTTTCCTCCACCATACTACGCAGGCATACGTTATTATCGGCCTGACTATAGCGGTATACATCCACAGGGCTATTTTAGGGTTTAGGCCCCATTTCGTCCCTGCTAAGCGACAACATATTCCTAAAGCTATTTTAGCCTTTTGGATCACATTGTTAATGTGAGCATTCCAAGTCAGTTTCTGGTCGATAATTACGCCCAAGTATTTGACTTCATTGGAAAATGGTATGGGAGTCCCCTTTATGATGGGCGTTGCAAGTTTATCCAACTTTCGCCTTCTTGTAAAGGGGACTATTGTAGTCTTGCTCGGGTTGACCGATAAGTTGTTCTCTGTGCACCATTTGTTAATGGTGTTTAGAGATCTTTGTAGTATAGATGATACCGTGCTTTGACAGGGGCCGATAACACAAGCCACCACATCATCAGCATAGCTCTGTACATCTAAATCTCTATTAGAGGCTTCAACCAGCAATTGGTCAACAACAAGCAGCCATAGAAGTGGCGATAAAACGCCTCCTTGTGGGCAGCCTTTAGTTGTTTTGAAGCTCTTTGTGGTTCCGTGTAAAGTTACACTGATAGTTCTATTAAGAAGCATAGATTCGATCCAACGGGTAGTTGTTTCGTCAATCCCTTTCGCCCTCATTCCTTTGGAGAGGGATCCTTTTTTGCATTCACAATGCAATTTTTATTATTGAAAAATGAAAAATGGGTTTTATTTTCTAAATACTTCATTTTCCATTTTTCAATAATAATGGTCATTTCACTTCATTACGATAAATATTTACAAAGTTATTGTAAAATTAATTTGCTTAAAACACTATTGCCTCGGTTGTTCGCTAGCAATCGGCTTTTACCACGTTCGACGTCATTCCTCCCGACCGCCCGTATACCGCACCGGCCGGTCATACTTACCTACTCGCACAGCAGCACTGGTTGAAATCTTGTTTTTTAATAAAAGTAGTTCTGGAGTTTTTGGAGGCCCTTTTCATCGCATTGCACCAAATTTTTAAATTTTTTACGAATAAATATTTTTATTTTGCGTTTTTATCGAAGTATTCGTACATAGAGGCACAATACAGTATTTAAATACCTCAGGTATTTTGTGAAGACATGTTGATAATTTCTTGAATAATACAATATTCTATAAGACTATACAATATTGTATTATTCAAGCACGCATTGTGGCTGTCACGAAAACAATAGCACGTGAAAAATTGAAAATGAAGTTGGTAGATTTAGACTCATTATGTCATATTCAATAATTTTCACTTCACTATCAATCCAGTTAGACTTGTACCAATACTACATCCCTTTATACCCTCACATCATTTTATCCTTTGATCCTATGGGGGTAAACCAACATCTCGCCGTGTCGTGTCGGCCATATTCGCCACTTCCGATCCAGCCTGCCCACGCGACAGAGTGTTTGAGTCGAGGAGCTCCTGTTCCTCATCATATCGGTCAAGTAGTAACATCTTCCAAGTGATCGCCGCGAGTTTAACTGAATTGACTATTGTGATCACGAACTTTTGGTGTGGAAAGTCAAATAAGAAGAGATACGCGCGTCCTCTACAACCAGCACGCGGGAGCAACGTCGAACCAGGTTAGCCCCCTAAAAATCTCCTTTTTTGACCGCCCAGAAGTATTTAGAAAAAATCGACCCGTCTCACAACCAGGGGGCTACCGCGTAACTTTATGGGTATGAACTTAGTACGTTTTTCCGAACTTTAAGTCAATTTTATAAAGAAAATAGCCGCTATCAGTTCCTTGTTTTTTGATGTCGGGTATAACGATAACTAGCTAGCAACGTTTAACAGAACAAAGCAGCAAAAATCTATCAAAGTAAGGAATTCAAATGACAGTTGAAGCCCATACCCATATCCATATTTCTTAGCCGGTAGCCCCCCAGCTCCGATGGGACTCGAACCCACGACCTTACGCTATCCGGGCGGCTGCTCTAACGACTGAGCTACGGAGTCGTTAACGACGATGACGACGACGAATACAACGATCAACGACTCCGTAGCTCAGTGGTTAGAGCAGTCGCCCGGATAGCGAAAAGTCGTGGGTTCGAGTCCTATCGGATCGATTCTTTCTAAATACTTCATTTTTAATTTTTCATAAATAAAAATAGCATGGTGCATGCAAAAATTTAAAAATTTTAATAACTTGGTGGTAATTTTTACGAATCTTTAAAAATTCATTGTGAAGTATTTTGAAGGGCTACGGAAAAAAATTTATGACATATTTTAAGTTAAAATGTATAGATTTCAAAAATAAATAAATAAAAATACCTTTCCCAAACCCATTGAACATTTAGGTACACACTAATTATTGTCCTCTGAAGAGAACAATTTTATTTAAATAATTTCTCAAGGTTTCTTTGCAGTTTTGCTTGAAATATTTGCTGCACACCACAGAGTTTTGGCGAAGCTTCCAGTCTATTCTATTTATTAATTTTATCCAGTTTAACTTAATCACTGGATTTACAGGAAACCTGAAAATATTGTAAAATTGGTACTGAAGTAGGTATAATTTACTATTTAAAAAGTGTCGGTAAAAATCAGCTTTAAATAAAACTATCAGTGTTTACAAAGGCAAACAAAGTTATATTGGAAACCATCGACATGAGTATCGATAATAATATCGATAATTTTTGATCAACCTCTACGTCATATTTTCTCAAGTTCACGGATATAATATCTTTTTATCTAACACATAAAGTTTAAAAATCAGCCTTTATTTAGAAAATAGGCGGTAAATAGTATGATATTAATGTGTCACTTAGTGTATTTGGGAATATATTCAACTAAAATATGAACTGTGAAAATGGTAATTGTACAATCTTATTTACCTGTGAAATTAGTGTTTATTTGGTTTATTGTCGTAAGTAACATTACAATTCAACACAGAACACTACACCATTATTGATTTATATAGTTATAAGAGCCAAATCGACGTGATCGCGATAAAAATCACAAAATAATCGAGTGGACGCTTTTCATCAAGATGATAAAAGACGCTAAATAATTCAAATCGGGTTCTGCTGTCATTTTCTTCCAACTCTTTCTCGCACATAGCTTCTGCCGTAAGGACTGGTTTCTCACTCGCACCATTGTCCGTCTATTACCCCTAGTATAAATAAGTTTATGGGTTTAACTTGTACTGGTGCAGTGTCCAAGACGAAGCAGACGCTTTTTTACAAGCATTTATTTAACTTGCAGTGTATGTATGTATGTATGTATGCATGTATGTCCGTTCGGGTCAAATCTTGCGAGCTAAATTTGACCCACTTTCCAATGTCCGATTGAGCTGAAATTTGGAATTTACCTTTAGTTCCGATGACAATGCAATTAAATATTTAATCAGTATAGTTATCAATTCAGAATTCTTGCAAATTTTCAAGTACTATATTCTTGTTTTGTTGTGATGGTTACTTGACAGGTGCTTGACACATTGTCAATGTACCATAAAGTTATAATCAGCGAGCATTCAGCGAGCGCAATCTTTATAGATTGCGTGTCAGATAACTCTGCGACTGGGGCGTTTATGGCGCTAGTTACAGTACATTATTTTGTTCTAAACTTATGGAAAATATTAGTATTCGATTTTGACCCCGCGCAGACTTATCTGGCGAACACTCTAAATTCAACTAGTAATAGAACAAACGTCCCAACCCGACAGCCGATTTGAATTGGATATTTGAGAAAGAACATGAGTCCATGTCACATAATTGCTCAGGAGACAAAAAACTGTCTGTTAAAAAAAACATACCAAGCAGTAAAAATGTTTGATGCAGTTTTGAAAAGTATGCTATTATATACTATTTACATAAATTTGAGATTATCCCTATATTTTATAACGAGGGACTAAACGAAGCCATTATATACCAGAGGTGGTTTGGAATAGAATAGAATAGAATATTTATTAATTGCAATTCATGTGGTACATTTGAGATCTTACACTAAGCTTTGGCTCCCGAGCGTGCGAGGGAGTCAATGAAACCGAGGGTATATTAAGTTGGCGTTTAGTCTCGAGGTGCAAACTGTACTTTTCACTGCGAGTGCGAGAAAACTAGTCAATTAAGTACAAAAACATTTAACAAATTCTGAAATTTTCGAGGTCAGTAGTAGTAGTAGTGTAGTCACCACTATAATAAAACACTCGGCATCACTTTACCGAGATATCGCCTATTTTAATAATTCCACATATCGTCCAGTTGCGTAGACACTTGGGGCACAAAACCACATCTATCTTGAGTCACTAAGTCCACTATGAAACAATTGCGATTAATTAAAATATCCACTCAACCTAACCCGCCAAAATGGCGCCAAAACCTCGCAGTCAGTTTTTTCCGCTAAACCAGTCACAAATTAACAATTTAAAACACATGGCGCCACCTTCCTTGAGGAAAAACTAGAAACAAAAAACATCTTAACATTTTCGCAATGAAGATCCACACTTCACAATTAATAGTATATTCAGTGGCTGTTTGAGTTTATCTAATGTCACATGAAGGAAATTAAAAGAGTAATTACATTTTACTCCCTAGGGACTAAAGTGGTTATTTAGTCCCGCTTCGTAGGGCAATATTTGCGTACTTTTAGAGCATGAGAAGTGAAAATTATTATTATTTCTATTAAAACATTAATTTAAAGCCCCTGAACTTAGGCTTTTTCTCAATTACTTACGTAAAAAAAATTGACATTTAATTAAAAATGAAATTTCCCTGTCAGTTACAGGCCACTCGAAATGGTTTTGAAGAATTTTTCGTCATTCTTTTGTGACAGGTACCGTTCAATTTTTTTCAAATCCATGACCTTTTTTTGTTAAAAGGTCTTTTTCTTCTTTACAAGCCCGTTGCATTGGCAAATCCAGGTGATTTCTGTGGGTATCTGATAAGAATAAGTGATGTGATACAAGGCCTTGTCCAGTGATGTGATACAAAGCCTTGGCCAAGGCCAGATTTGGTGTAGCTTTTTTGATTTTTTGATTTGATTTGGTACGAACGTGTGTAGCACGGATTATATTTGCTTTACAGCAAAGTTCGTCCGCACCAAATCGGCGGTTAGGTCTGGTCTGGACGTGTGTAGCGTCTATAAGAACTAACGAACGAACTATAAGGGCCTAAACTGAGAAAAGCGGGCGTCAGCGACGGGCACACGTCGCGGGTCTCCGTCCGTAGACACGCGCGCGGTCCGCGTGGACACGCGCGCGGGCTCCGTGGAATCGCATCACATAGCGCTATTGACTGAACAAAGAAGCAAAAAACGCGAAGTTGCTTTATTCAGACCCTACTAGGTGTCACTTTGCACATAAATAGTTCACTAAAGTCAACGACAGATGGCTCCAAGTTAGGTAATACATGGGTAATACAACCAAAGTCTACCTACAGAAAAGAAAAATCCTTTTTTTCTTTTATGTACTATGTTTATCAACTTTGATAGAAACTTAAATGTGTCTTGTTCTTTAGTATTTATTTTTGAAATACTTACTAAAATTTACTACTGAAAATCAGCGTTTGCTTGCGTTGCATAACAATATGACGCTGAGCTGCGACCATTGAGTACTGCTGCGGCACGGCACACACACATTTTTATTTGGAACTTTTTGTCTTATTGGGTCTAATTTGTATTCTATTCTTGTTCGTCGTAAAACAGTGCTACCTTCTCTTATACCTATGTGAATATGCCTTGTATTTAATGAATATGTGTGTGTCTGTAGTAAGAATCTACAATCTCTATTTGGTGGTAAAATATATTTGTGTTTGCAGACTTGATGCAGTTGAAGAGCTAGACTGTAATAAATTAACTGGCAAACGACCATGCAACAATGATGCATTAAATGAAATGAAGCGACTAGAAACACGCGTCCAATAATAACTAAAAATACAAAAATATATTATATTTAAAAAACCTTTTATTTAAAATCAAGCTTTTTTTCGAATGTCCTAAAAATAATAAAATAAACTTTGTATCAAGTCAAATCCAACAAATTTATTACATTAAACAATTTATATGTTTTAAAAGCTTGTCGCGAGATTTTATTGTTACTGGGCTTGCACTAAACACAAATGCTTTAACTTATATTTGACATATGAGATTAAGTTGGTTCGATGAGCTCAGTAGCGCCACCAATGGAAATAAATCATTTACGATTTAGCAAGGGCTTAGAATAAAAGTTTCGGTTATTTCGCGCAAATAGAAGAGCAAAATGCAATTTTTAATTGTTTTTTCATGGCCTCAAATATGAGCACCAAGTTATGGATCTCGATATTGCCAAATGTGGCCACTTTTGGCACTATTGAAATTCACGACTTATTGCGTAAGTTTGAGTTCTCAAAAGTATATTTATAAAATGCATTCCACTCTTTCACCTGCGCAAAATAACCGAAACTTTTAATCCAAGCCTTTAATAAAATGCAATTGATTTATTTCCATTGGCGGCGCCACTTAGCTCATCGACACACCTTAAAGCGACAAGCTTTTAAAACATATAAATTGTTTAATGTAATAAATTTGTTGGATTTGACTTGATACAAAGTTTATTTTATTATTTTTAGGACATTCGAATAAAAGCTTGATTTTAAATAAAAGGTTTTTTTTTAATATAATTTCCTCTTTAAAGACGCTTCGGCTTTGCGCCAGTGTGAGTTGAGTCTAAATCTGCTATTAGACGTGTCTAATTATCTACGTGTTAATTTAGTATCGTTTTTGTTTCCAGATGGTGACATCTGTTCGTCTCTCTACGCTTCTTGGAGGGACTAGGCATTGGAGGCAAAGGTGAAGAAAAGCGGTAGAGGCAAGTTAGTTGAGAAAATATTGTTATAAAATTTGTGCCACTTTTTTTATATAATATTACTTAATTAATTTTAGTATAATTATTGAGATGAATTTTCCTCGTGAAGAGGCTTAGTAATTTTAGGTTTATTTAATTTTTTTCATCAAATCAATACAAGCATAATATATGTTTTACATACTTGTATGTAATCTTAAACTTTGTTATTATTACTTTATGTAGTTGTATCTATTAAGGTACCTATTTGTGTGTTGTATTATATGAGATTTCTGGAATAACTGATTAAATAGTTCCAGCCAGAAAAAAGAATTATCATTTAAAAAAGGATGTTCAATTTGACTTTGTACTTTCTTATAAAATTTCCTAGCAGATTTTTAGGGGTAGCACTTTGCCTTCATCACACCTGATGTTAAGTGGTAATAAGGCTGAAGGTGGAAGCGCACTACTCCCGGAATCCTCAATCAATTAATTATATGAAGAATTAGTAATTAAAAACAAAAGTCGTTAGTTTTTCTAATTGGCAATTATTGTGATTTTCTTTTCTCATAATGAAAATAAAGATATCTTCAGTTTTAAATTCTGCTTAGAATTCTGATTCTTATATAATTACTTACTCGTAAATAAATTAGTTTCTACACAGTTTATGATTTCGTGATTCAAAAGTTCAGGATCCCTGAAAGCATATCATAGACTACCTTTATGATGTAGATATTTGTTATGATGATAGAGAAAAATTGATTGATAAAAATGAATAGCCAAAAAGGTGTTCACTATTTTGATTCCTAGTTTAAAATAAGCGTTCATCGAAATATTTTTCGATTCTAGTTATAAAATTGTTCTTAATTTTATAGTCAAAACATAAATGAATTATTTTTTAATTATTCTGTGATATATGTAATATTTTCCTTTAGTTTATATGGATAAGATTTTGTAAAAAAATAATGTAAATAAATGAGTTTCAATTGGTATTTATGTCTTTAAATTGTTGCATTTATTGAACTTTTACCCTTATAATGTTTTGTGCTATTTCGTATTCGGTGATAAAAAATGAGACAATAATACAAAAATGACGTCAAGCCAATTCCAAAATCTTCTTTCCTTTTGAAACATCTTGTCTAATATTTGCGATGCTGCGTTCCAGTAAATGAACCTCGTATTTCGATAAATCTGTAAATCTTTGCATGTCAGTAACTCCATGGTGATTAATGTTCACAATTCCGGAGAAATAATTAGTGCCAAAATCGTTATTTTCTATCAATGCGGCTACTTTAGCAGAGCGGCCGTCGAGAGCGTCCATGACAGAGCGAGTGAACATCAGCGCGCCATACGCAACAGACAATGTCGCCGACCAACCTTTCTTAGCTTCCAAAATATTTTCATCACATTTCTGAAACTTGGTCGTAAACTCTTGAATAGCTTTGTTCGTCATTTGACACTGAGGTTTCGCTTGAGATAGTAAAGGTATCGCTGTTTTACTTGATCGCCCGCCTATCACTGGTACGGTACATTCGCGGGGTGGCAGGTTATGTTCTAAAGCGTAAAGAGTTTGCGCTCTCAGATGGTCTACTGTAGTAATCCCGAACAACTTTTTAGGGTCATACTCTCCCTGATTCCTCATGATTTCCGCTGCCATCGGCACTAACACATTAACAGGGTCCGTTAGAATGCCGACTATGGGTAAAGGGGAAAGTTTTGCAACCCTGCGACTGAGCATTTTAATAAAATTTGTGTTAGTAGCCATCCACATGTCGTGGGATACTCCAGGCCTGTTGACTATACCTCCGGTGGCTACTACAATGTCAGAACCTTTCAATGCTCGGTCTAAAGTGTCTTCTCCCACGTATCCTTTTATGATGGAGTCAGCTGGTATATGTGAGACATCTAGTATGACTCCTGGAGTTTGGACTAGTGTGTCGTGAACGTTCAGGCGGGTGATAGAAGGCTGAGCTCGCAGCATCAGGCATACCGTCTGTCCTACTTCGCTTGATCCTCCCACGACAGTGACTCTGTAATTCCTTGTGATTGTTGTCAAAGCTTGAGAAAATTTTGCCGTAAACAGTTTTCCTGCGACCTGCATTTCTGTAATTGTTTATATCCTATTCGGTCTAGTTACTTCATATGAAAATTCGGTTACAAATAGTTTTTTTAAATAAATAATGTAGTTGTGAAGGGTTCTTTGTTGTGCTTGCTTTGTTTGGCCGGTTATTTGACAATTAATGACATAACTTGTCATAATGTCAAATCTTTAACTACAAATATTTATGTCCAGTTTTAAATGTGGATAGTTGAGAGCATTTTATACATTTTAAGGAGCTTTTCTATTCCAAAGCTCTTTTTTTTGTTTAGTCATATCTTTTAGACATGTGCTATCGTGATATGCTACGGCATTTAGAATCAAGTCTTACATTCTCGCTATACAAATTCTTTCACAGAAGTTAGGTATATATCCGTATATACAAAGGTACTTTGTGGTAATGATTTATCAAAGAGTATAGGCGGAAACAATTCTCCAAGAGGATAGTCAGTCAAAGTAACAGCAGATTGCCATTAATATTTTCTTCAGAAACCATTTGTCATGCATTTGTCAATCAAAATTTCAGTTTAGTTTGCAGAAGATAAATTGGTTAAAATCATGGTTAATAACCCTACTTCAGAATTAAGACTTAAGCAATATGTTTTTGCGAAGTAATTTCAAGTGGTTGTTAACAAAAAACAATTTAGGTTGTGTCCGACATGTGCAACAACAGAGAAATATTCAAGTTTCTGTGATAGGAGCTGCAAGCCCTATCGGATCTAACGTAGCTTTGTTACTGATGCAAAATCCAAGAATAACCAGGCTCAACTTGTATGATGACGACGACAAAGTCATGGGAGTCGGGTATGAACTGTCTTACATCAGTAGAGGGCCGAAGGTATTACCATATTCGGGAGAGAACTTTTTACCGTCAGCTCTTCGTAATGCCAATTTGATTTTGATGGTTGCCAGAACAGCACGGAAGCCTGGTATCAAGAGAGATCAGTTGCTTGCAACGAATGCACCAGCAGTACAAAGGCTCTGTAAAGTTGTATCGAATCAAAACACAGATGCTATCTTTGCTATTTCAACCAATCCAGTTAATTGTATAATTCCTTTCGTCAGCGCTCTAATGTTCAGTTACGGGACATACAACCCTTATAAGATAGTCGGCATTACACACATTGATACAGCACGATGCAGAAATTTTGTTGCAAATGCTTTGAACGTGAGCCCATATTATTTACAAGTGCCGGTTATCGGAGGGCATTCGGACGAAACTATAGTGCCATTGTTTTCGAATATAATGCCATCCAGTTTCTTTGTAGACGCTTGTAAAGCTGAGACATTGACGAGGCTTTTGAGGAGAGCTGGTGCAGATGTATTGAAGAACAAACATGGCGAAGATTCTTCAGTAACGTGCATGGCGTGGTCCATTGCGGAGTTTGCTGACAGAATGGTCACAGCTTTGTGTGGTTACGAGTCTGTAGTCAACTGTTACTCTGCAAATCCACACTTTGGTACGAGGTTCTTCTCGGGGCCAGCTATTGTTGGACCGCGTGGCATCATTCGAGTTTGTGGAAATATGCCCATGAGTGATTACGAGAATAATTTGTTAAGTGCTGCTGTCCCCATTTTGAACAAGGAAGTATGCTTAGGAGAAAATTACGTGAATGTTATTGCATCGGCAGCAAAGAAGTAACAGAATTAACTTAAAATAAAATTTTTGGAAAAAATATAGAAAAATGTGTCATTGGTATTAAAGGCTAATTTAAGAATAGAATTGTCGTTTACTTATCACTACATAGTATAAAACAAAGTCGCTTTCTCTGTCCCTATGTCCCTTTGTATGCTTAAATCTTTGAAACTACGCAACGGATTTTGATGCGTTTTTTTTAATAGATAGAGTTATTCAAGAGGAAGGTTTATATGTACTTTTTATCCCGATATTCCCACGGGAACGGGAACCACGCGGGTGAAACCGCGGGCGGCCGCTAGTCACCCTATAAAAATATAAGGAATCTTTTGCTTAACCCTCTGCACTAAGAATAAAAAGGGATTCCATGTAAGTAAGTACCTAAATTATCATTTCAAAAGAAAAAAACTTGACTGTAAACAAATTCAAAGTATTCTAGCGCACACCGAAAACAGCTAGAGTAGGTACCTATAATGTTCACAGTAACCGCAAATAAAGGTTCGTAACGGTGGGTTAACTTTAAGATAATCGCTGGTGGGTCGTAGAGACCCGTCGCGGACGTTATGTGTCGTTCGACTCTTGACGACTATGGTGTTAACTTGGAGGGTAAAGGGACGAGATGTGATTACTGCAATGGGTCCATTTATTACCGTGGAACTGTTTGTGATTGCGTGTTAGAGGTACTTTTATGGCACTTGAGTCCTTTGTTACACGAGAAGGTTTACTTAATACTAAAGTGTAGGTACATTATCCGATTTGCAGCAAAAGGTGAGTTACAAATTATAAGATACCTACGTTATGTTTGTTAAAAGGTAATTAGACAGTAGTGGTACTACCATTGCTCTGCAAATTGGACCATGTTATTCTATCAAATAAAAAAAAATGGTTTTTCGGTGTAAGTAAATCTCTTTTAAGATTTTAAACTTAATTTCTAAGGTACCTGCGGGTATTAAGGCATGTCGGGTAATAAGGCCTAAGTAACAAAAAACGTACGAAATACAGTAATTGACGATCAAGGTTACACTCACACAAGCTCAGAGCGTATACAAGTCGCTGCGAAGTGGCGGACGAACGCTTGCACTTCTCCCCCCGCCAGTGTCGTCGAAATCATTCAGCGGTGAGGGCACGCGGCATAAATTATAAAAATTGGCTCCAGTAAAACGTAAGTTATTTTAAAAATATCATATTTACAAACCTGTATTGACTGTCCGTTTATTAATTAATGTATGCTTGTCTCTAGGTTACCGTATTAAAGGACTTGTAGTTGTAAAATTTTTATTATAATTTTTTTCTGTAACTAAGTGGCTGGCGGATATTAAGGCCTATAAAATTTTACTATAGGCCTTATTATACTCCTATTTTTTTAAACTGCTATATAAGTAGGAGCGTGTTTTTAAAATGTTTGTTGGTGGATAGTATGTACGCAGTTATAAATTTTCAATTTATTTATCATTGTTTTCAGTGCTTACCGTCACGATGCCTACAAAACGGGCATTGTGGTCAGAAGACGATCTGATCGCAGCTGTTAGAGCAGTACAAGGAGGAACTTTGAGTACGTATAAGGCTGCAGAGAGATATAAGGTTCTCAGAAGAAAAATCAGAAATCATCTGCAGTCTGGCAGTTTAAAGAAAAGTTTGGGACGTAGACCCATGTCTGTAAATAAGATATAATGGACGATGCAATGAGGCAATGCTCACGATGCTCCAAGTGGTACAACGAAGAGTGTGTCGGTTTGACTGCAGAAGATACTGATAACTTTCAATGTCCTGATGGATGCGAATAAAGGCAATTTATTTAATTTTCTAAGACCACTATGCTTCCTATTGCTTTATGTTAATGATTATTGATCTCAAGCATATCAATTTACGTAGTATAAGTTGATTTTTGGATAGTTTAAACTATAGGCCTTTTTACCCTACCCTAGTATAATAAGGCCTACAGACTGCGTTTTTCTTAAAGTTATATATTGTTTGGGTTTTAAGCTAGAGAAGCTATTTTTTGTTTAAACTCTGTAGTAATTTAAGTACATGACTGATTAATAATAAAACTTGTTGATTATGTTGGATATTTTTCATTTTATTACAAATTTCCCTTAGCTAGGCCTTAATACCCTCAGGTACTTTAGTCACTTTCACATTAAGATTTAAACATGGTGAAGATCCTAATTTTCGTAGTAGTAACGTTATCTCTTATAATAAGCATCTATACCTATCTACAAGTTAGAAGTTTTAGAACCTTCATTGCATAGGTATCTGTCAACGGCTAATTTTAATCTTTACCTATGTTCATTATTGTTCGTATGTCGCGTACATTTACTTACCTACTGTAAAAATCGTTTCTCTCTGCTCCCGTGGTCTGTAGATTTAGATTCGATCCTCTCCCATTTTCCGCTATCATATCATATTCATATTATTCATACATACCTATTCCTTTATCGTTTATTCAAAGTGACAATCTAATGAATCTGTTTGCGACACATTTGATTTATGTCGAAGCGTGTGTTCGAAAAAAGTTTAAGCACACAGCAGGAATGGTGCTAAGTCCCAACTCCCAGGGGTGTCATCTGTCGGCGTGATCGGCTGTAGCTCGGAGTTTGGATCGAAAGCCTTTTGGCTAAATTGAGTTTTCTTCTTGAGGGAGGAGCAGCAGAATCCTGTTTAGTAATTGAGACCTTGGTCATTTGGTAAGTTATTTCAAATTCAATAAGTAGTTAAGTAGTGTAGGTATTAATTTATTATCATTAACATTAAATACTTACCTTTCTACATAGGTATCTACGAGCTAGATAGGTAAATGACTAAAATGAGAGTTAGAAAATCATTCTCATTGTATTTATTTACTTCGTGAAGATTTTATAAAGGTTAAGGTTACGATTTATTTACGTACTGTTTTACAACAAAAAATAATTAAGTACTCTTTGTAAAATAAAATACCGTCTAAAATAATAGCTTACAAGGAATACAGCCACAGTAAAATTGTAACCATCATTGTATCAAATACGACAAAGATATCCATAAGAAGTAAGTGTACCTACGCTGAAATTAGTACTATTATATATTCCGCATCCGTGGCTGAAAACAGAATCAGCTTCCTACTAGTGTTGCCGCTCGATAGTCCACTATCGATAGCATTTCGATAGTCTATCGATAGTTTGAGCAAAAACAATAGTATCGATCTCTCTTTTAGTGCAATACTATCGGTAAAAACAATACTATCGATAGTATCGATCCCTGACGGCGAATAAACTATCGATAGTATCGATAGTATTGCTTATCAATATTAATAAACTATCGATACTATCGATAGTTTTGGACAATCGATTGTTACCTTTATTTCAATAGTATTGATTGCATTTACACTGGCAGATGGGTAGAACCGATACTATTGAATTAAAGGTCACTATCGATAGTATAGCTGCTTACCGATAGTATTGTACTAACTAAGAGATCGATACTATCGATACTATCTATAGGCCTATCGATAGTTTGTCATTTTTCGATTAAAACTATCGATAGTAAAACTTCCTTACTTCCTACCAGCAGCGTCGTCGTCGCCGGCAAGAAATTAATTTTCAAATGGCGACTTGCGTCAATTTAAATGAGCTAGAGTACGCGCCATCAAGAAATTTGTATGTTTGCGCGCCATATAACTTGGTGCGTGTCACAATCTGGAACAAAATTATGACATAGGCATACCTACGGCAAATTTTTGACGATCAGCGCCATTCAGCGCCCTCTGACACACTCCAAGTTATGTGGCGTGGACTCTACACCGCACTCGTTCAACTTATAAGTGAGACCGTAAATACTAATACCGGTTTCAGACCGGCTCTCAAAGAAAAGATTTTGAGAAACTAAATCTATGATAAATACATTCATGGATAGACCTAAGCATTATAAAATAAGAGTGTATGCTGAAATAAAAAAAAAAACAGCTACATAATTACCTATACGTTCGCCTACGCATCGCTGGTTTGTAATATAGGTAATAGCTCCTATTATTTATTCTGTGCTTATGTTACGGCCTAAAAATTCATGGGCTGAGAACTGCCCTTCAGGTTCAGAATCCCAATCCCAGAATTTACAGATCCCAGAATAGCATTATATTGTTAGTGTACGCTGAAAATACAAAAAAAGAACTGAAAATTCACAAAGTACCTAAGTACAAGTCGGCTACCTATACTTACCAGCGTCGCCTACGCATCGTTATCTCCTTGTTTGCCGAACTCGCCGGCAAGAATTGCAAATGGCGATAATTCCAACTTGCGCCAATAAATCAGCTACACCCGTTCAACTTTTTTCCCCTTGGGCGCTACTTGTACCATTGTTGGTGATTGATCGAGCTCCACCCGTATTTAAAGTTTTTTTCTTCCAACATGTGTTCCGGAGTTTCGAATCTTAGACGTTTGGAACCGGTCGTGCTTGTAAAATATATTTTTAATGGGGCAGGCAATTTTGCGAAGATTTTTTGACCTAGTTCACATTGCCATTATGGAAGAAAGGGTGTTATTTCATTTTAGTGCTGATTTCGGATCTTTGGTCGGTCTCTCAAGCAACTCCATTTGAATTATTTTTACTTTTTTGCATTCACAATGTAACTTTATTGAAAATAAAGTATTAAATAAAAAAACGACCCGTCTCAAAACTAGCTCCGATGGGACTCGAAACCACGACCTTTCACTGTCCGGGCGAATGGTCTAACCACTGAGCTACGGAGTCGCTTTTCTAATACTTCATTTTCGATGTCCAATCTCCAATTGATGGAAAAGTTATAAACGTTGAATAAAATCATTTAGTAATAAAATATACCTAGGTGTTTTCTGAGTAACTTTTTGTTCATACTATACTGTCTGTCACTTAGTTTCAGAAATAAATCACTACATAGTATAAAACAAAGTCGCTTTCTCTGTCCCTATGTCCCTTTGTATGCATAAATCTTTGAAACTACGCAACGGATTTTGATGCGTTTTTTTTAATAGATAGAGTGATTCAAGAGGAAGGTTTATATGTACTTTTTATCCCGATATTCCCACGGGAACGGGAACCACGCGGGTGAAACCGCGGGCGGCCGCTAGTTGATTATAAAGTAGAACTGCAATGCAGTGCAGGTATAGGTAGGTACATACATGTAGAAATAATAATTACTTAGTTCTTTAAATTGGCATTTAAATTGTTCACTGAACCGCAATATCCCAGTAATCCCTGCAACGACATTTGATATCTTAAATTACCGTCATTCGCAAGAAAGACAATAAATTAGACATTGATGTTGCCCTTGAGAGCCCTTCGTTGCGTCGATATGGCAATTTACTGCCCTTGATAATAGCTCTTAATACAACAGCAAATAAACAGTCTGTTACCTGAGAGATTGTTAAGGGCCAATTAGCGAAATATACCTGGAAACCTGAGGAACAATATTTTTTTTTTTTTTTTTTTTTTTTTTTCATTTATTCTGGCAACAAACAGTCGTATATACATTACAAACAGTTTACAATGTAAATATAAATTAGAAAAGACCTTAAAGTGCCAATAAAGAACAGAAGTATTATGCACATAATACAAAAAGTAAAGACTGTATCGTTGTTAAATTTGGAACAGACGTTATCATTAAGTAAAACTGATGTGTAGATGTTACAATTCTACAACAATAGCATTTTAGTTAAATTTCGTTTCAAAGTGTTTAGAGATACATTAAATAAATCTAAATCGATAACATTAAATTGCTTGTTATACGTGTTGGTGGAACGAAAAATGAAGGTGTTTCTTGTGTAGTTTTTACGCAGTCTTGGGGGTACGAAAAGAGAAACAGTGCGAGAGGAGCGCAAAGGAAGTCGCACACGACTAAGGAAGGATACCTTGGAGAGCAGAGTTGGGGAATCTACAATATTGTTCAAAATTTTATAAAGAAAAACTATATCGAACTTATTACGCCTATTAAAGAGAGAAAGTAAATTGTGAGCCTTAAGGGACTCATCATAAGATTCTTTGATATTACTACGGTATTGAATAGTTTTAACGAATTTTTTTTGTACTTTTTCTAGTCTGTCGATGTGAATTTTATAATTAGGACTCCAGACAGTACTACAGAAGTCTAAATATGACCTAACAAAGGCGTAATAAAGAATTTTTAGTGTATGGACATGTTTAAACGGTTTACTTATACGAAAGATGAAGCCTAATCTTCTGAATGCCAAAGCCAATATGTGATCAATATGTTCATTGAAATTTAATTTTGAGTCCATAATTATACCCAGATCACGTATGCTGTTTACTCTGGCAAGTGTTCTGCTGTTTAGCTGGTACATATAGGTGATGGGATTTCTTTTTCGAGTGTACGATATAACCTTACATTTATCGATATTGAGAAATAACTGATTGTGAGCACAGTACTGGTTAAGAGAGAGAAGGTCATCTTGCAATGTTTCACAATCTGAAACGCTGCTGATGATCCTAAAAAATTTTGTGTCGTCGGCGTACAGCAGATGACTACTATGCCTGAATGCAAGTCCTATGTCGTTAATATAGATGTTGAAGAGGAGAGGTCCAATATGCGAACCTTGAGGTACGCCTGAAGGGACAGGCAAGAACTGTGATTTGTATCCTTTAAGGCAGACTGCTTGACTCCTATTTGTAATGTAGGATTGGATCCATCTGAGGAGGCTGCCGTGTACACCAGCTCTCGAAAGTTGGCTTATGAGTAAATCGTGATTAATTTTATCAAACGCCTTAGAAAAGTCAGTGTACACGACATCCACCTGCAGGTTTTCCTCCAATGCACGCGTTAAGTAGTCGGTAAATGTCAACATGTTTGTGTCAACACTTCGTTGTTTCATAAACCCATGTTGGTTCTCTGTTATAAGGGCACGAGTCGCAAGAGCCATTTGCAACGTTACCAGTTTCTCCAGAACTTTGCCCATAATGCACAATTTGGAAATAGGTCTGTATTCATTTATATGATCCTTAAGTCTATTCTTAGGAACAGGAGTTATCAATGACTTTTTCCAAACACTAGGAAAAACACCAGAACTAATTGAGGCACGGTAGATAATGGTTAGTGGTAGTGCAAGTTCTTTAGCACACTCTGAGATAAAAATCGGATGAATATCGTCTGAGCCAGAACCCTTATGTGGATTGACCTTTAATAATTCTTTGAGTACTAAATCTTCATCAATATTTAAGGTCGTCACAGACGGTGAAGATACTATAATATTTTATCTTAACATAGAATATCGCTCGCCATACAATTCAATGGACCATCACACACGCCGAAGATAACATATATTTTCATATTAAGTATCTTAAGATGCCAGGCGATACGGCAAAATATATATTTCGTATGTTAAGATACGGAAATATATATTTTGCATGTTAAGATACCATCTTAACATACGAAATATATATTTTGGATACGAAAAGATTTGTATACAGGTTGTCCCGTTTTCGGTGCTGGGAATAGAGAGAACTAGCGGCCCGCCCCGGCTTCGCACGGGTGGACATTTATTTTTTAAACATTTTGGGATAAATACGAAAAAATCAAAACATTTGTAACGATGCCGTTTCGTTCCAGTCATTATGAATGGTTAGAAACTCCATAGTGGCTGGGAAGTTTTATAGTTTTACGTACTGCCCATCAATTTTATGCTGTACCACTGTTCTTTCGTAATTCTTCGCTCCACGTGCCCTATTCAGCATTTTGATTCAGTCCTACCAGAACAATCAAGCTGAACAGAGCTCGCGTGCGAGCTAGCGTACCAAAAATTTATAAGTGAAATGTAATAACTATTAAATAGCCAATTAATTAATTATAGTACAGGTCCTATTCTTCATATTCTTTCATATTTCTAATTTACAATATTTGATAAAACAACTCTCCAAGTGCTGTAACAATCTTTTATTCTCTACAACATCTTCTAATTGAATACTATGCGGTGACTTCCGACGTTCCGGCTAGTGTACCGCTGGCCGACGAGGGGGTCCCGTAACACATCACTACATAGTATAAAACAAAGTCGCTTTCTCTGTCCCTATGTCCCTTTGTATGCTTAAATCTTTGAAACTACGCAACGGATTTTGATGCGTTTTTTTTTAATAGATAGAGTGATTCAAGAGGAAGGTTTATATGTACTTTTTATCCCGATATTCCCACGGGAACGGGAACCACGCGGGTGAAACCGCGGGCGGCCGCTAGTTCATAATAAACGAAGAGTAAGTTTACACCTAGTTTAACCAAAAAGTTTGCTTAGAAATAATGACGCTTTGAAACGTCAAACGTAAGGAGTAGGTACCTACCTAATGATGATAGTATGATTTTCTATCCAAACTGATCTAGAGTTCGAATTAGCTATAGCAATTTTTATATCAAATTCCAGGTCAGAATCATCTTCTGATGAACTGTCCAATAAGTCTAATAACAAATCCGAATTGCTCATTTTTGATCACCCTGTATAATATGGTTTACAGAATATTCGTCCGCTACCTAGGACGGATATCAAGAGAGTGAAAAGATTCCAAAATATATCGTATCTTAACCGTGTGTGATAGTTTAAGATGCTATAATATTTTATCTTACGATATCTTAAGATAAAATATTATAGCATCTTCACCGTTTGTGGCGCGCTTTACGGAACTCATATCAACAATAGGAGCAGAAATAGGTGCTAAGTCAATCATTACTGTTTGATTATTCTTTGGAACAAAGGTGGAATGAAAGTATTTATTGAAGGCATCACATATTTCATTTCCAGAAGACAATATTTGACCATTGTATGTCATTCTTTCAGGGATGCTATTTGAGTCCTGCTTTGATTTAACAAATGACCAGAAATACTTAGGATTTGATTTAATCTTTTCTTCCGATTTTTCAATAAATGTATTATAATTTTGTCGTTCTAATTGTTTTAGTCGTTTTCTTAAGATAGAGTATGTGTGATAATCACTCGAGTTACCGTAAACTTTCCATTTTTTATGATATTTATTTTTCTCTTTTGCTAACTTTATTGTAGATCGATTATACCATGGAGGATAATTATGATTAGGCTGTAACTTGCACACGGGTACATATTTATCAATTAAATTGTTGAGAATGTCATATAATTTTCTGGTCATTGATTCAACATCTGTTGCTATACTGAAAATATCATGCCACTGAATGGATTTCAATTCCTCCTTTATAGGTACGTAATCAGCTTTATGAAAAAGTTTTTTTGTAGAATTAGCAACTTGAATTTGGGATTGAAAACTTAAACAAAGGTCTATTACTAAGGACTTATGATGTGAGTCTTCAGGTACCAACGGACTTTTACAGTGATTTGTGGTACAATGCACATTACAGAATACGAGATCAAGGAGTCTATTTTTGTTATTAAAGTGTTTGTTATATTGTAATAGTAATGACTCGTTCATAAAGTCAGCGGTAAGAGAAGCTAACAAATTATTATTAGTTTGTATATCCATACAATCTGCATCTGCATTATATATCCATTGTGCGTGGCTGATGTTAAAATCACCGAGGATTAAATAAAAATCGTTGGGATTGGAAACCGAAAACTCACTCACCATCTCATAGAATGATTGTAAAAGAGATTCGTGGCTACTGCCGTGTGGTATATGGGTCAGGCCGTAGATTTTGCCACATTCGAGGGTACAAAAGTCTCCGCCTCATATAATTTTAAATATATTACTCTTAGAAATGTCTCAATCTTATCATCGTGTTTCCTAAGAAATAGCAAACCAAGGCAGATATAGATATTTGGATAAGTTTATATATTTGGAAAACTATTTGACATTTCCTTCCCAAAAGTGACGGATTTTTTATAAAAACCGCGAATCCGCAGTGGTAGGTGTACAGCTTAAACATCGATAAAATTATCATTTTTTAACTTATTGATGAGCTGTTTGATTTGACGTTATAAAATAATAATAAGGTTGCCATTCCTTTAATATCTTTGCGTCTTTCCTAAGAAAAAAGATAAATTTTCGGCAATAAGTTTTTTTTTTTGAAAAACCATTTCTTTGCGCTACTTATATTGCGCAACCATTTTCACCCATTTTATGGTTTTAAAACATTTATTAAGATTTTGTTTGAGTGCTGGCATCACCAAAGTATCGTATTCTATGGTCAATGCAGCGTTGACGACCATATTTTTTGACATTTCGGTGTCAACTCCGATCAAAGTGAAAAGTGTCGCCTACTTTGCAGAGTGCATTTTTTGAGATTTCAAGGTAAGTTTTTGATTAAAACTTATAATTGTTGTTGCGCATGGTTTAATTAGATGTGTGTGATCTGTATATGTTAAACTAGCCTTGTTAAATAGTATATTTTAAGAGTTATAATCGATTTCATTTGCGCCTCGGTTCCGCAAAACTGTCTTTATGTCACTTTGCGATACCGGTTGCGTAGAAATTGCGCCACTTATTTTACGCTATTGAATAATAGTGCATGCACACAAGGTTTTCAAGTTTTTTATTATTTTGAAATTACTTTTAGCTGTAATTCCGCTAAAAAACATGACTAGCATTACTATTAATTGATTTGTTAGATTTTATTAATATTCTATAAGTACAGGGTGTTCGGCAGAACGTTAAACATACGAAAATAGGGGTAGGTGCGGTGGTCTGCTACCTAACCAGCCTCAAAGATTTTACCTAGGTCCAAAGTTTTTTTATTTTGTATTTTATAAGTTTTGGAATTTCGTCACTTTCATACTAACTTTTAAACCCATGTAACTTTTTTTTTATTGACAGATCTATTTTTTTGGCATCCTAATGGTTGGCAGGTCCTTTTAAAAGTGATACTTCAAGCAGGTTGTTGCTAGAGTCAAAGTAATGGACTCTCAAACATTGAAAAGAGTTGAAATAAATTTTAAAGTTGTATTATATTTATATAATTAATAATGAATAATACCAAATACCTCCATCTAACAAATTAAATGTATTTTTTTGTAAATTGAACAAATCATACATAGGTAGGTACTTACTAGTTTTTGTCATCCTGTTTAACTTTTCATTGTGCGCAATATATAAAAAAGAATTAGTCGTAGGTACATTATTGTTAATTATTAATTAAACATACTTACATACCAACATCGTGTTTTTTTTTCTAGTTTGATGCAATACCTCTTGTTAGTACATGTTTGTTAAATAAAATCACATTAATGTACGTGCTCCTTAATAGTTTTGCGCTACCATTTTGCACCACTTTGTGCGACCGACTCGTAGAAAATTTTGCGTCACCATTGCGCTATTTGTGGCAAAATCTACGGCCTGACCCATATACGTTATAATTATATGAAGATTCTTTGAGTTTGGGCCACGTGAGGAGGTAGAGGAAGTCGCCAAGGGCACGGTAGTCCATATGACTTCGGCATTAATAGACAGACACATATCCCTCCGACTATAAGGACAAAGTTCTCGTTTAATGGCTACTACGACACCGCCCCCGCGTTGTAAACTACTTACCTTTGAGTCGCGGTCATACCGAAACACCTCGTAACGGTCGTCAAAGTATTCTCGATCATAAAAATCACTATTCAACCAAGATTCTGTTACACAAATAATATCGTAGTCCCAGCTCAAAACACCCCTAAGGAATTCGTGTGACTTTGTTCTAAGACCCCTCACGTTTTGATAATAAATACTTATTTTTTTAGTATCGTATTTTATGATTTAATATAAAAAAGAATAAAATTATATTTTTTTTTTTAAGTAGTAAAGTTCCACCAACATGTATGTTACATATAAATATACACCACAACACTAGACATTCACCATTGAACAAAACTATGTAAAACAGATTAGTTTCCATGAACAGGGATGAACATAGAAAAAAGCATAAGCATAATTGGGTTGCGCAGCGATAACTACAAAAGCATGGCGGTATTTTAAAAAACACAATAAAAAATATTATACATTTATTATTATAAAATTCGGGAACATTTTCTTGTCTCGATAACACCATGCAATTTACAAAAGAAGACAATGAATAAAGATAAATAAAGGCTAATACGAGTCATTTTATTTTATCAAGGTCACTTTCACGGGATACGAGCCAAACCTTAGAGGTATCACTTTTACGCACAAAGATCTTGCACTCAGATAACCATACATATTTGAAGTTAAGTTCTTTCGCCCGCGAACGTGTTTTTTTGTATAATAATTTATTTTCAGGTGTCAGATGATCGCTGATGTAAATAGGCCTAGACGGCCCGTCCAGGCCTGCATCCACGGTGGTTAATCCTCGTCGCGCACGTACAGCCGCAATAATTTCATTTTTTCGCTGTCTTTGCGTAAATTTCACTATAATATTAGGAATCGACGAAGTTTCCCGGGAAGTGGTAAAGTCATCTTTTTCTTGTTTTGAATTAAACCGGCGGACTCGATGAACATAGTCGATATCTGTGGCTGACAAAGGAAAAGCGATCTTTTTAGCGATATTATGAATAATATTCAGTAAATTCTCACTTTTAAGCATTGGTATTCCTGTAATTTCAATATTATTACACCTTCCCTGTTGTTCTTTTAACTTGTAGTTTTCGGACAGATGATCAAGTTTAGATTGTAAGTCGACGTTTTCCTTCATTAAAGATTGTATTTTCTGTTCCGATTGTTCATTATGGGACTGCAACGAACAAACTTCACTCTTGATTATAGATTGTTCCAAAGAAAGATCCTGGATAGAAGTTTTGACATCATTCATTTGTAGTTTAAAGTTTCCAATATCTTCACGCAGTGAATTTAAGGTACTCTTTATGTCTTCATGTTGGGACTCGAAGGTAGCTTTTAATGACGATGTTATTTGGCTGTGGAATTCTTTTAATATTTCCTGCATATCGCAATGGCAGTCAGGTGTTTTTCTTTTCCTTTGGGTGACATTTGATGACGACGAATCTTCACGATGGGCGGCCTGGTTAGGATGTGATCCGGTGTTTTTAGTTGGGCTTCTTTTCACACTCATAGTTGCCAAGGATGATAGTTTGTATTTTTGTCTAAAACGTAGGTGACAGATAATTAATTGTAATACCTGCGCAGCGTAGGTCAGGTGGGATGACGCTTAATGCAACGTTCTATATCTTTCCCTGTCACACTCGGCAACCCGTCTCACTCATCAAGATTACCGAGGCACAACCGAGGTTCAACGAAAGCTAACGAGTCACTATAAAAACGAGACAACACAAAACGAGTGCAGTAAAATGCCGAGATGGTGGATATAGAAAATTAACCGTATTCTTACTGTTAAAAGATCGATATCACAATGAAGCGATTCGGAAAAATACGCGAGCAATTTTCATCTCCTATAATTGTTTCCTAGCATGTAGCAAACAACAGTGCATGTAGAAATATAAAACATTGTTTTAAGTAACTTTTTGCAATTTTCTGATATAAAACTTCATTTGTTAACTATGAAAATATTGAAAATGAAGTAGCTGTTAAATCGACCCTTCTCACTACTGGCACTACTAGCTCCGGTGTGACTCGAAACCACGACCTTTCACTGTCCGGGCGAATGCTCTTTTCTTTTTTTTTGCCTGATAAGTACTTTATCAATATTTAAATAAACATTGACCTAAGTATACCTACACCATCAATTGCTCCAATCCCAAAAGTAGCTTAACTACTTACTTGTAGGTATTATTGAAACAGCAAAAAAGGTTATGATATACCTAAGTACCTACCTACATATTGATATTTATTGGATAAATTTAATATTACCCTAGTTTCACATGTAGGTCCTACTTGAACCCAGAACATTGGATGTAAATTAACTTGGGTCCAAACACAGGGTAAAAAAAAAAATACTACTACCTACGGTTCAAGTGCCTACTGAAAATCTACTTGTGACCAGTGGTTATTTTCCTAATATTATTTATTCTCAATTCGATTGCAAAGGGAGTAACTTCCTCTTTTGCCATTAAATTTGAAATCTTGCGTTCCGTCCGATAGATAGATAGGATTAGATAAGTCTGCGCGCGGTTAAAATCGGAAATAATCTTTACTATATCCTTGGAACCAAAAAATGTACTGTAACTAGCGCCAAAAACGCTCCAGTTCCAGTCGCGCGCCTAGTTATCTGACGCACGCTCTACTAGATTGCTACGTCGTAATTATGGCCGACTACGAAGGATTCAAGTAAGTGGACGATCAAATTATGTATGAAGCTGTCGGCCGGTGTCGTAGCAAGAACACAATTTCATTGTTTCACTAATAATAAAAAGGAATAGAGTCGATAACATTTTATTAATTTGATATAGGGTTATTTACCTCGAGGAGGTAATATTATTATTATCACATTTATCTGTAAACATTACCAATTACCTCCGTAGTTAGCGCCTATTTCTTACAATATTATCACATCGTAACGTCTCCGTAGCTCAGTGGTTAGAACACTCGCCCGGATAGCGAAATGTCGTGGGTTCGAGCCCCATCGGAGCTGGTTGTGAGACGGGTCGGTTTTTTCTAAATACTTAAGTACCTACTTCATATTCAATTTTTTTATAATATCACATCACATTCTCCACATCATCAGCATCACTCCACTTCATACCACATCCTTTGAGGTGGATAAAGATTTATTTTAATCAGTTATTAGGTAGGTTAGGTACTACACGCAAAATACAGTAACCCTGTACGAAGCTTCTTGAGTGTGCCTTGGTGAAAAGTGCTCAAAGAAGAGCACCTAGTACGAACGAAGTCACACGAAGTGCAGTTACTGAGAACAACAAGTTTCATAAACAAATTGTAAAGGACTGCATCATAATAGAATAGTTCCCGTAGGTTGTAAGTGAATCGGGGAATAAGCAATTAGCAAGAAAACTTGTTTTGCTGCAGCTTCCTTGGGAGACTATTATGCCCTCTTCATAATTTTCCCGCTAAATCGTATTTTCTCCTCAATATAAAATGGAGTTTTTTATTTCTTGAAGTAGGTAAACTTATGATATTTTGCTTCGTTATTGAAAGGAAAAGCCCGAATTATTGTTTTTGTGTCTGTAGATACCTACTAAGAATCCTGAATGCCATAAATATTAAATGTACCTATGATTGCTAAAGTAATTGCAATCTAACTAGAGAAAACACTTAAATGTACCCTGTTCTATGTCGACATGAAAAATACAGCAGAAGAAAATATTATTTCACCTTTTTGCTAAGTATATAATTTTAAAGGCAGATTTCCATACCGACGCGTATCACCAGTAAAAAACATAATGAAAGATATCCGCTCATTAACAGTAACTAAGAAATACCCAGAATTATTTTGGAAAAAGGCATGTAAGTTATTAACACACGTTTTCTCGCTGGAGGCGGTAACATGCACGATTCCACACTTTTAATAATCGATTTAATTGAGCCAATGAACAATTTAATTAAAATTCTAAAGACACGGTGCGGGGCGGCCGTGGGATGAGGGGTGACCGGGGTTGCAGTCACTCGGCTTTGTTTGACTTTTTAAGAATATCCGAAAAGGTATGTTGTTACTAAACATTGAATTAAAAGTTTTTTTATCTTTATGTGGGTTACCTATCATGAATTCGAATTTCACTTTCCCGAAAATTTTAGCAATTTTTTCATTTTCCATGATTTTCATTTCACCGAAAACACGATAGACAAAGTTTTTGAAATCCAGTTATCAGTTGTAAATTTTTCAAATTCTAGGTAGGTATATGTTTTGTAGTCCCACACAACTTTTGGCCGAAGCTGTTAATGGGTAATGAGCACAGCCGTCTCTATCGTCTTCTACAAGCCATGCTATGATAAGGAACGGCAACATTGCTGTGAACCGGTTTACTCCTCTGAGTACTATATCCTATGGAGGTGGCATACCTACGAAAAAGTGAGGTGTAACTAAGTCACAATGTAAGAAAATCTTGGAATTCAATTTTAAACTTCTAATTGTCGTATTAATCGGTCCAGCCGTTTCAGAGATTAGCCGGAACAAACAGACAGACAGACAAAAATTGTAAAACATGTCATTTTGGTATATGTACCGTATATTTAATCATATGCACGTAGTAAAAAGCGGTTATTTAATGTTACAAACAGACACTCCAATTTTATTTATTTGTATAGATGTATAGAAGATATGCCATCTCCATAGGATTCAGTACTCGAGGTTTACTCGCTGTTTACCTGTCAAACGGTGCAAACGGTGTCAAATCGGTTCACTTAAAAGTACGTTGCCAACTTTATGCGCATGGCTTGTAGAAGACGATAGAGATGGCTGTGGTAATGAGCTAATGAGTGACAGATGATTTATAGCAGCATGCAAGCAGCATGCAAGCAAAATTCAAGCAGCATGCAAGCAGAATTCGAGCAAGCAAGTAAGCAACATGCAGCATGCATGGTTTTTGTCACGGCTACGGCGCTGCGGGCACCGGCCGGCGGTAGCGGTCCCACGCGAGCTTATCGTTGAAGATGGTTTTTGCATGGTTTTTGCTCACTACCACCGCAGCTTCGGCTTGCTGGCCGGCTCAGCGGGAGCGTCAAAAACATTGCTCCTCAGCTCGCGGGCCACTTCACATAGGGCATATATGACTACGTGCAATCGGTTATGCAGCGATTCGTTTTTAGGGTTCCGTAGTCAACAAGGAACCCTTATAGTTTCGTCATGTTCGTCTGTCCGTCCCCAGCCTACCTCATAGACTCTTAGTACTAGAAAGCTGTAATTTAGCAATATACATAATATTAATCAATCCGCCAAAGTGGTGAAGAAAAATTTAGAAAAAAATATTTAAAGTTAACTTATGTAAAGTTTTCCCCTACACGTGCAGTGGGTATGTAATTTTTTTTCTTGTTTTCCCCATAGTACCTAAGTACTATTATATATTCTGTACCCATAGTGTCCGCTATCTTTGGATAGCAATTTCAAAAATATTGCGGGATTGTGAGAAAAATTACTGAGGCATCTGTTTGTTAATTATTAAGCTTTAAAGTGCAAAATTTTGTTAAAGTCAAGAATCTCCCATGCCTACCAAAAAGTTGATTTTGAATACGTGAAAAAATTCAAGATAGTTGTTATAATCACAGCCAAGTCACCTTTAAAGTTTTTGAGATTAACACATTTTCGAAAACCGCAAATATAACTTTGTCATTCATACGAACACAAAACAAAGTTATTTTTTTTCTGGCGAAAAATAATAGTTTTATTTTTGCTAGGTGTACCGTGTAATGTAATGTAATCGGTACGAGTGGGTACGGAACCCTTCATGGGCGAGACCGACTCGCACTTGGCCGATTTTTGTTACTGGTTTGGTTGCACAATATTTCAGAAAATAAAATCTATGAATATTTTCTTTTTAACCGACTTCAAAAATTGAAAAAAAATAAAACCGCCTTCTAAAAAACCACATCAAAAAAGTAAGAAATAATTCCTCACCAAATAAATAACGTAAGTACTTTGAAGTCGGGCGTGAAACATGTACAATTTTTTGTTGTTTTTGTTAAAACCCGCCCGACTTCAAAGTACTTACGTTATTTATTTGGTGAGGAATTATTTCTTACTTTTTTGATGTGGTTTTTTAGAAGGCGGTTTAATTTTTTTATAAAAATATTTTTTATTTCACTCTTTTTAGTTCATCGTGCAGGCAATTTGCGTGTTTTCTGGTAAATAGGTATGTGATCAAACTCAAAACCTCCTTTTTCGAAGTCGGTTAAAATACCTTGAGGTATCCCCTTTTTAACAAAACAAGAATCATCTAAATCGGTTTATAAACAAAGGAGTTATGCCTAAAGATAAGTATTAAATTCACATAAAGTGGTAACGAAAACGACAGTATTTTCAAGATTTCCTGAAAACTACTGAACCGATTTCAAAATTTAAAAAAATGGGACCAACTTGGAAACCAACCTGATGTAATAACGTTTGAACCATTTCAATCGGCTCAGCCGTCTTCGAGTAATCGGTGGACATACACAAAAAAAAAAGAAAAAAGAAAAAAAACATACATACAGACGAATAGAGAACCTCCTCCTTTTTGATTTAGAAGTCGGTTAAAAAGGATTATTAACCGACTTCAAAAATTGAAACTTTAGCGCTACTTACCACTTTACTTACCAACCAAACCGAGGTACCCCACTGGGAATCGAACCTGAGGATCTCTGGGTCTGAAATCGGTGGCGTCATATACTAGAGCACAGAGGCAGTTATGGTTTTTCTAACCACCAACCTTGCAAGTTGTCGCTTTAATTTTTCTTCAATGGTAAGTATTACGGAATACTCTCGCTACCAAAGAATATAAAAAAGAAACTAGTAACAGTTGGTTGTTTTAGGTAGGTAAACAAATTAGCACAATCACGTAAGTCCACATTTGCCAAAGTGCCTGCAACCCGTATAAAAATATGCGATTATTAAAATGTCGGCAGTACAAATGAGCGCTGAGGTGCGCGCACAATGCAGGTATTTACGGCGCGGGTTATTGAGACCGGCGTGCTATCATGTCGCACAGCTTTATTATTGGCAAGAGTTTTATTACGGTTGTTGTTATGGCAAACACCTGATTCTTCAGAGAAGCAGTTGAATTTTTAACATTGCAGTACTAACACGACTGGTTCCTTATATCCAAAGGTCACTGGTTCATATCCGGCTCGAAGGACCGTTTTAATGTTTGTATTAAGATGTCGGAAGCGCCGGTCACGGTTGTTGTTGGGGCAGAGATCTTATTCTTCAGAGGAGCAGTTGCATTTCTAAAGTCCTGTACAGCACAGCTGGTTCTTAGTGTATATCCATAGGCCACTGGATCATATCCGGCTCGAAGGACCATTTGAATTTTTGTATGAAGATGTCGGCAGCGCCGTGGTGCGCGCACAATGCAGGTATTTACGGCACGGCTTCTTGAGACCGGCGCGCGAGCTATCATGTCGCACAGCTTTATTATTGGCAAGAGTTTTATTACCAGTGTTGTTGGAGCAAACACCTGATTCTTCAGAGCAGCAGTTGCATTTTTAAAGTACTAACACGGCTGGTTCCTTGTGTATATCCATAGGTCACTGGTTCATATCCGGCTCGAAGGACCGTTTTAATTTTGTATTAAAATGTCGGCAGCACAAATGAGCGCCGCGATGCGTGCACAATGTATTTACGGCGCGGGTTATTGAGATCCGGCGAGCTATCATATCTCACACAGCTATAAAAAATAAATAAAATAATGCTAATAAACGCTATTAATCATAGGTATAGACTATCAGAATTTTGATCACTATGCTTAGCTCGGACAGACAGACGGTCTAGTTAGGTAAGTCAAACTTCGAGAAGAGATCTCTCGTCGAATCCAGCTCGGATGGGCAGCGTTCGGGAAGCTCCGGCATTATATTCGCGTCCGAAATACCTCAATGTCTCAAGACGAAAGGCTTTGATTGACCAGTGTGTTTTGCCAGTAATGACATATGAAAGTGTGACGTGGTCTTTTCATATGGGTCTCATAAGAAGGCTCAAAGTCGCCCAGCGAGCGATGCTTGGTATTTCCCTGCTCGATCGAATCAGAAATGATGAGATCCGCATGAGAACTAAAACAACCGACATCGTTCGAAGAATTGCATCGTTGAAGTGGCAGTGGGCGGGACACATATATAGCGTGGAGAGTTGGGTTAGGGCGGAAAGGTTCTCGAATGGCAACCGCGTACCGGACGACGTCCCGTGAGCAGGCCCCCTACAAGGTGGACCGAAGATCTAGTCAAGGTCGCAGGAAGCCGTTGGATGCGGGCAGCGCAGGACCGATCGTTATAAGATCCTTGGGGGAGGCCTATGCTCAGCACTGGGCATCTTTTGGCTGACATTATGATGATGATGAGGATAACAATTTTATTAATAAAACAAAATGCGTAATTTTCTTTCACTGAAGCAACGCATTATTTCATCCCACACTACTGTGCCACCTACTGTTTCCCAAATTCTGGTAACGCCATCTATCAAGCTTTGATATTTTTGCCATCAGTAAAACTGCTCAATTCATTTTAAGTAAATACACAAAAAACTAGTTTAACCCACAATGCCATACAAAAAAATACCCAGCTCTATCCAAATCAGAAAGTGTTAATTTCATCTCATTGAACATCCCCCGAAATTTCAAGTTTCCCTTTCCCATAACACTGGGTCATAAATCGGCTGCAGTCATTGGTCATTACGACCGGGAGTCGCGTATGCGTTCGTTACTTCTGATAGATAAACCGAGATAAAGCATGACCGCGAGACGCGTGCCCTGCGCGTGCGGCCATTTCACTGCCGAAGACGTAGGAACGGCTAGAGGTGGCAATGTGAAAACATAAAATTTTATAGAAAGATAGCGACCCGCCCTCGATTCGCTTCGGTATAGTGTGGTATTTGACACCATGTATTATACATGTAAACCTTCCTCTTAAATCATTCTATCTATTCGAAAAAACCGCATCAAAATCCGTTGCGTGTTTTAAAGATCTAAGCATACATAGGAACAGCCAGCGGGAAGCGACTTTGTTTTATACTATGTAGTGAAGCTTCTGATGTTACTACAAGCTGGTTTCGAGTTTCAGATAAAGATTTGTAATACTTAAGTTCTTTTTAACTTTTCTATTCATCTACTTAATTTTAGAATTGACAAGTTGACCCTTTGTGCCCTTTCGCATTACCTACAGATCTATGTTATTTATACACGGTAATTTCACGAGTTTTAGGGACTATTCTACTCATGAAAACAAACAACTTTAATTATGGGACCAATACTGAAATGGCGAAAACCGCTTTTGATGCGGTAACGAACAGAAGTTTATGACCGTTGTAACGAGACGAGACTAATATTGGTGGTAGATAATAAAAACTTGCACTCTTCGAGTGCTTCATTTCATTCTGTCCTGTCTACCTCTTCGCCAGTCTATGCATGCGAGTGTGCCCCGGAATGGCAGTCGGCGATCATTTAGCTCGCGTCACACTATCTGACGTCTGCGGGCGACACAGCCACGGCGCGCCGTCGCCGGCTAACTGCTGTAATGCGACTAATGACCATGAAGTTTGACTTAATACTCTGAGGTAACTGGAGCTCTCACCCTGAATAAAAAAGTGTCGCCAGCAAATTTGACATTTATGTATGTAGTGGCTGTCAGCTGTCTCATATGACCATACGTATTTTTTTAAAGTGTAGGTGAGACGGAAGACAGCCACTGTGTTATTTGTGGTATTCAAAAAATTGTTCCTACTGCACTCTCCAGTTACCTCAGTATTAAGTCGAGCTTCATGCTAATGACGAACGAACCGCTCTTGATACGGTAGCTAACAGACGTTCATGAACGTTGAATTAGACTAATGTAAATGGATGGAAATAAAAACTTTCGCTCTTCTTATGTAGGGCAGGCGTACCGGTTTTGGCCACTTTAAGGATTTTTTCACTTTCAAACGCTTAGTGCTTAATGATCTTAAGTCTTTAAGGAAAAATTTATATCTACAATTATAGAGAATTTATCGACCTTTAAGGGTACAATTTACAAAGTAAAAAAAAACAATAGTTTTTTTTATATAAAACAAATTCTGCAGGGAGGGCCAAATGTACCGGTTTTGGCCATTTTGCATTGGTTTTGGCCACATCGTTTGCATTGGTTTTGGCCACTTTCATGAATTTACTATATTTAGAAGTTGAGTTTATGCTTAATTGATGTCTTATTAGAGTTCTGGACTAAAACACTACATGAAATAGTATTTCAATCCCAGCTAGCTCATTACTACAATTTTATAAGTATACCTTTATCACTTGATTAGAAGAAAATTAGCGGATTTAGGCTAGTGTTGTAGGCACAATTCGCTAATTTAGGTAGATGGAACAATAAAACAATAGTGCCTCTTACCTTTGACATCAGAAACACGTCGATGTCATGTTTGGATGAGATAAGTGAAACTTAACTTTAAGGGACACTTGAATTTGATGTTGTCTTCTACCTCTAAAATCAGTCAATGTCACGTTCAGTGAGGGTCACTGAACGTAGAAGACGCCGTCATGGATAAGTATCCATGACGGCGTCTTCTACCTTCTTTTTGACATCAGAAACACGTCAACGTTACGTGTAGTTAAGATAAGAGTTATCTTTCTTTGAAGGACACTTAACTTTAAGAAGCACTTAACCACTATGGTAGTTTGTATCTTTGTCGTTAATATGAGTGTCACTTAACTTTATGGGACACTTGACTACTATGGTAGTTTCCATCTTTGACATCAAAACACGCCGATTTCACGTTAATATGAGTGTCACTTAACTTTAAGGGGCACTTTACTTTAAGGGGCATTTAAGTACTATGGTGGTTTCCATCTTTGACATCAAAACACGCTGATTTCACGTTCAGTTGAGTGTTACTTAATTTTAAGGGATACCCAGCTTTAAGTGGCACTCGACCACGAGGTTTTTTCTACCTTTGATATCAGAAATACGTCGATTCAATCAACGTCAAGTTCAAGTGAGTGTCGCTTAACTTTAAGAGACACTTGAAGTTCCAAGGAGTCTGCTACGAACTTGTACCTTATTCTCAAACACTCATTCCGAAGTATTCTAGACAGCACATCAAGTTAAACTGCGATAACAGCTTTTATTACGTAGTGCATAAAGGCGGTCTCAAATGTATAGTCTGATGTGCCGCCGTGTGTACCTAACTATAATGGGAAAATTTTGTAACTTTCCATATAATAAAGCGGACCGGAGCTGTGTTTTTATACATTTTAGGTTCTACTTTCAATTAGTATGGAAACGCAACTCCCCTCCAATCCCTCTACTTCAGCGGACAGGCAGCCTTACGGAGCTAAAAGGAGTTAGGTAGCAAAGAGGTAGCAAAACAAGGGTCTAATGAAACACTAGCTTTTCGCCGCGGCTTCGCCCGCGATGACCGACGTTATCCCGCGGGAATATGAAATTTTTTTCGGGATAAAAAGTAGCCTATGTTCCTCTCTAGGCTCAAAAGTATCTATGTACCAAATTTCAGCCAAATCCGTTCAGCCGTTTTGGCGTGATTGATTGAGTAACAAACATCCAAACTTCTAAACTTTCACATTAAAAATTATAATATTAGTAGGACTAGAAACAGAAGAATGAAAAAACCGGCCAAGTGCGAGTCAGACTCAGACACGAAGAGTACCATTATCTATACAAGTTTAGACACTATTTATAACGTAGGTAAAATATTATTCTATACAACATTTGACACTATATTTACGATCGAAAAAAACGACAAAAAAAGCACGTTTGTTGTATGGGAGCCCCCTTTCATATTTATTTTATTCTGTTTTTAGTAGTTTTTGTTACAGCGGCAACAGAAATACATCATCTGTAAAAATTTCAACTGTCTAGCTGTCACGGTTCATGGGTACGGAACCCTAAAAGGAAGCGGAGTGAGGAAACCTAGCAGAGAAGCGGAGAGAGAGAGCCAAGCGGGGCAAGCATCCTGACTCCACTTCTCCTCTTCCTCTACCGTGTCACTATAAAGCACGGAGATTTATATCACTTTTTAAGTGAAAAGTGGCCCTAACAAATACTAATGATTCCGAAGCAGAAACAGTCTGCTACGCCGCTCTGCATTGCTGACTCACTCCGCTCCACTACCGCGACAGCGGACAACCTAAACATTATTAATTTTAAAGTTTAGTGAGTTGTAAGTCTTTTATAATAAATGAGCTTGAAAAGTTGGATACTTCCTACTAATGCCAAAGTGGCCAAAGGTGGCACAATGCTAAAATTTCCAGCCCCACTTTTGGCCACTTCTTGTTTTCCAACTTTTTGTGAGAACAGTGAGAAAACAACACTTAACCCATCTAGAAGAAACATATTCTAATGTGATATAAAATATTAAATAACTATAAAATAATTTTATTGTAGAAAAAAAATGATTTTTCAAAACCTTTATCCTTAACATTTTGCTTAAGAATTTTACAAAATGTTAACTTTGAAACATAACATAGTGTTTATTTCTAAAATATCGTACTACGTAAAAAAAGCTAAGTGCTGTAATTATTAACTAAAAGTCCAATCTTTTATTCGCCATTAAGAAATATAAGCAATAGTTTTTTAATTCCTATTTATATAGATTTAAAGTGAAAAGTGACCAAAACCGGTACAGTGGCCAATACCGGTACGCCTGCTACCTACCTTTAAAATGGTCTTAAAATTCCATAGAGTAGGTTAAGCCTAAATGACACCCGTAGTTCGTAGTATTGTGGCATTATGGGAGATATGCGAAGAACGAACTGCTTTCTGAGTAAAGCGGAGAGAAGAGAAGTCTCTCGTCTACGTATGATCTTATAAGTATTAACGTCTAGGCTATACTTACATACACCTCTAAATTTAAATTAGTACAAAGATTTTAGGGGATCATAGTGTTCATCAATACGAACAATTTTTACTACGGTGCCAACCACGGAATCGCAAAATAAAATCAGCTGTTCCATAAAAAAGTACAACAACGACTCAACTGAAATTTATGGAACAGTTGGTTTTTTTTCGCGATTCTGCGAATGGCCCCTAATAAAATTTGTTCGTATAGATGGACACTATCATCTCCTAAAATCTTTGTATTAATTAAAATTTAGAGGTGTCTATTAAAAGCTATCAATTGACTCTCGGTGTAAAAAAAAAACCAAGCGGTCACTCCACGTCACTCCAAGACTTTGTGAATAAGTACTTTATTCCATACACGTATATATCTCGTTAGTAACACAGAATAGAAAGTACTACCTTAGTAATGTAAGTGTAAGTAAAAACTTCCAATGGAGAGTTGGTCTGATTCTACTCCTACAGTAATGTGACTATGCGACTAATGAAGAACGAGCTGCTAACTGACGTTTATGAACGCAATGAGTTAACGTACGATTAGTCCAATTGATTGCAGCGGGTCGTCAAAGGATTACCAATTATGTGGACGGAAGCAGCCCTATTACATTGTAATCTAATCAGGGTACTAGAGCAACATCGCAACATCGTTGATACAAAAGTTTGTTTACATCGCATTTTAACCGCCTTACTTGTCTTATAAACTAGCGGATTAGCTATAACCATGATGTTATAATGCTCACTTTAGGCTTGATTTGAATAAAGAAAATTACAAGAACATTTTAAAAGCTTATTAGTTAGATAAGTAGCTTAAAAGCTTTAATTTTAAATAACGATAACAATAATAAATGCGTACCTACTTAAAAACACTCTTTTTAGGGTTCCGTAGTCAACAAGGAACCCTTATAGTTTCGCCATGTCCGTCTGTCCGTCTGTCTGTCCCCAGTCTAGCTCATAGACTCTTAGTACTAGAAAGCTGTAACCTACTCGGGGCATTCTAACCTTCACCCCAACTAGCAAAATCAGTTCTTATAGCTATCTTCAAGACTACTTCTAACCTCTCTTATAAGAAACTTGTAGTGTGCTACAAACCTGGATTTGGGCGCAGTTATAGGAGCTATTATTTCTGTAATTATCTTATAACCAGCTTAAAGAATGTCACTAAGCCCTATAGCATACTTGAGAAAGCGTTCGCGAAAAGCAATTGCTTTTATAATAATCTAAGACTAAACAATTACAAGCACAAACGCTCTTATTATTATATTACACAAGTATCTTACTAATGCAATCTAGTTTATAGTGTAATTAGCTAATGTATTTAGAAGTAAATTTTATAAGTTAATATTGTTCATTGTTATTTTGTGATTAAAGTTAAAATGTATACGTAAACACACTTGCTTTTATTATAGAAATAACAATACATTGTAGTAAGTATTTGTAATTAAGTACCTATGTGAATGGGAGGATGGGGAATTAATTTTTACTGTAAATATGTACAGTAATTTGGTTAGTTTCACCAATGCCCCTCGAAAATAAGCACATAGTACAATGTTGTAAAAATTTTATTTAATCAAATTCTTATGTATATCCGCCATGTTTTAAAATTGCACTGCATTAAGTACTTTGTAAAACCATTATAAGTAAATTAGTGCTTGTAGTAGTTTTGGTCCAGATAACTCTTCTCCATTTTGAAACAAATTAGGGTTCCCTGAAATCTATTTACACTAATGTTTTTATTCACTTTTTTAGGACTCATATATTAGAGAATTCATTCATTCATTTGAAATGGTGTTCTTCTTTATGTTGAACTTCTTTATCTTCTGAGTGGTGAGATGAGGAAGAAAAAATATTGCTAATAGAATAATATGCAGAACCCTCTGTCAGTTCACCTGAATTCGCACTGGAAGAGCTTTGTTTGCTTTCTGATCTCGTCGGATTTATTCTCCGAATGGTCACCTATTCACTAACTCATCATACGTTTTTGTCACTTTTCTTTTGTAACCACTGCTCCTTTTGAATCGTTTCCAATAACTTATATTTAAACTTATTTCCTCAAGAGGATGGAGAAATCTACAAAATGGCAGATGTTTACTAGTTAAGTGCTTGATCTAGTGGTTCATTAGCTTTTTTGATCTCATAACGTTCTTATTGAGTATAATAAGATTTAAAAAAGTCTCAAACAAAACTATAGCAGTTCAAACTTATAGTAATCTCAGAGAAGTGTGTTATAAATCTTGTTCTACTTACAACATGCTACTATTAGATCAAAATATTATTCAGGACTATATAGTCTTACCAAAAACAATTATACGAGACTTATTCTTTAAAGTGTCCTATAAGATACTCTTGCAGCTAACTACAAGACTGAGATATAAAAGCAAAAGCTCTTAAGAATATCTATGCTTGTGAAATGCTATTACTAGTAAAAGTGTCCTATAAATGTTTTAAACTTTAGTCTTGTAGCAAGCTATAAGATAGATATATAAAAACTAATGCCCTTGAGTATATTACGACTTGTCAAATGATATTATAAGTAAAACGGTCTACAACAAATCCTTTACAAGAACGTTATTAGTAGAGGCAGACTTATAATCAATCCTTATAGGATTACTTTGCTTGTTGGGACGTGTACGTGAAGTGGGGATGTAACTTTTTTTCTTGTCTACCCTTGTGTGGGATGTCGATGGATAGCAATTTTAAAAATATTGTGGGTTTATATTATAAAGACAGTTTTTTGATTGAGGCATCCGTTTGGGAATTATTAAGCTTTAAAGTGCAAAATTTTGTTAGAGCCAAGTGTCCCCCCCCCCCTGCCAGCCAAATGGTTGTTCTTGGATACGTGAAAAAAAACACGATAGTAGTACATATGACGAAGTTCAAAGGAAAACTATCACAGCTACCTGTAGGCTTTACAAGTTTTTGAGATATAACACATTTTCTAAAACGGCAAATATAACTTTGTCATTCATACGAATACTATGAAAAACAAAGTTATTTTTTTCTGGCAAAAATGACACTGGTATTTTTGCTAGGTGTACGTAATCGGTACGTTACGTGGGTACGGGACCCTTCATGACATGAGCGAGTCCGACTCGCACTTGGCCGATTTTATTATCCTTAACGTAGAGGTACCACTTTAGCCTTCATCACAACGTATGTTAAGTGAAGATAAGGCTGAAGATGGAAGCGCACTACTCCCTCAATCCTCAACCACTGAGGATCTGGCTATCTTACTCTAACTGCTGGAACACAACAATGCTGTAAACAACGTTTTTATGGTGTCAGACTTAAATAAGGTGGTGGTAGCTTGCGAGACTGACTTTGAACAAGCCTTAGAATTCCTATAATCAGTCTTGTCTTTATAAACTGCATTAAAACCCGTAGTTTGAAAGATCTAAGCGATTGCAAGCGACTTTGATTTATTCTATGAAGACATTATGCAACAACAAAAACTTTTTATATTTTATTTTTCATGCAGATTAATCGAGTGCGATGTTAAGTAGGGATAAATGTTATATTATATGATAAATATCCTAAGTCACAATTACACTTACCCGTGATTCCCAGCATATATAAGGGCGACCATTTCTACATTACACTGCACTTTTGTCCCCTAATCTTTATTTCAGTGTTAATGTTAAATCGAGATTATGCTCCATTAACTGTGGCGTTACCGGCACACCACAGAATAAATAAGGATTATTCTAACGACTGGTTAAGTGTCGTGAGAAAGATTTGCGCAAACAAAACGATATATGATTGTATTGTTCTGTACCACTAGGAATACTGTGAGGGTGGTTTGTACTGTGAGTGTCAATGACAAAGTGCAATATAATTTTTGGATTATCGCATTATTTATGATAGATCGATGTTATGCGCAATGTTGAATCTACAAGAGACAAAAATCTTTTCGTGTTCTGTGGTTGAATCAAACTTCTTTTTTGCAAAAAAAAAAAAGTTTGACGACTTGAAATGGACTATGTAAATTGCGTTTAATATTTAGGTATTTTGACGGGCCCAAGTGGCACTGATCACATCTCCTGGGGTAGGGGTCGTGAGTTCGATCCCTAACCGGGACAAACATTTATGTGATGAGCATTTTTGTTGGTTCCAAGTCTAGGCGTTATACAATCTGTCCGGTGAAGTCCGGTCATCGACTATGACACAAACTTTAAGGGCATGTAGTATGATCATTTTTATCGACAAACCACCCCACATGGGGTTCTAAACCCCACCACCTTAAAACGGCAGTGATCTTAATTTTCTTTAATTTTTTTTCGGCTGCACGATTATTTTGTAAGTTGAAGCCCTATCCAAGAAAAAAAAACTGGCGGATACGTTAAAATATGTCGCCGCGAATTCAAAGTATAAATTTTATATTATTTATAGCAGCCCGTGGCGCAGTGGTTAGCGTGTTCGGCCTGCGATTCGGAAGGCACTTTAAGCCGTTTTGGTCCTACGGCTGCGTTTGCAGTCGTTACCCACCAATCTGCCTTGGGCCCGCGCAGTGGGTCATGTTCCATTCTCCTTATCCATCCACTAGCGGATCCTCGCGGTTTCACCCGCGTGGTACCCGTTCCCGTGGGAATATCTGGATAAATTATAGCCTATGTTACTCGGGATGAATGTAGCTTTCTAATGGTTAAAGAATTTTCTAGATCTGTCCAGTAGTTTCGGAGCCTATTCGATGCAAACAAAGAAACAAACAAAAATACAAACAATCAATCAAATATTTCCTCTTTCTAATATGTGTATAGATTAGGAAGCCCTGTGCCCCAGCAGTGGCTTCATTATCATCAGCCATTATAAGTCCCCACGGACTTATAATAGCTGATAATGACGATGATGACTATTTATTATATCGCAAGCAAGGTATAATCAGTCGTACGTCATAGCATAGCAATGATCAATGTAGACGTCTTCTAAAGGAATCTTTGCAACCGACAGCTTATTAGTTAGCTCCAGAACGGGAACGATTCATTATTTTTAATGAGCTGGACATTATCTTAGGTCCTAGATGTGAATGCGAAATATTAAGTACGTCCTAGTCTCTCATCTCTTTAGTTGGAGGACATTAATCTTAGATCGCACTTATCATTTAATTAGATCCGTGTAGAGCGCCCTTGCGGCTTCAATTTTATTTTATAACGTCATACACACGTCTCTCCCTTGCTAACTGTTTTACAAATATATCTCATACTGTTCTTTAACAAAAAAGTCGTATAAGGCGACCTTAACTCACTGATATAAAGCCTAAACTTGCTAGGGTCGCCGGGGATTTGCTGGCATAGTTCGTTGTTACAATAGCTGCCATGCGTCCCTACTGTTTCGCCGGTGGTATTCTATTCGCTACTGGCCAGTTGATGTAGCGAATTAGTAGGGCTGTGCTAAAACGTTTGCCACACTTAAGGCACATGGAGTCGTGAAACTATCATTTTTGAGGCCCTAAAACTCATAAATTAGCCTACTGATTAATCCAGAATGAATATTAAAATATTGATATATAAACTTCAATCTGAGCATTTAAAAAAAACATAGTCTTTAAGATACTATTTTTAAAAAAACATTGAAATTAAGCTGTTTTCAACTTGAAATACGCTACTGCTTCTAAACTACAAGTGATATTTTCACGTTTCTTTCAGGAGAAGATTGCTAACTTGTTTAACTAAAAACTGAGCATTTTTCGTTCTAAAATAATACATAGTTTTGACGAAACTAAACAAACTTGTGTGTTTAAGCTGTTTTGGTGCGGGTAGCGGGCGGGAAAATTAGGCCACGCTTCTATGCCCAAGGTCGTTGGCGATACCACGGGCCTAAAATTTATCGATGCAGAATTGCAGATGTGCAACAAAAAAATACATGTTTTAGTAGTTTTCTCTCTCTCTAGGTTTTACTAAGCTTGCTAAGATCAAAGGTGCTAAGTGAAAAAAGTTTGAAGTGAAATTATTTGTTTTTGTCATTTAGATCTTGATATGTATTGTAGGTAAGTGTATTTACCCAGTAACGTGAATTCATATTTTCTTTTGTAAAACTTAATTACGTACGCCCTCCTTTTGTGATTTCTTTTTCTGGCTTTAGAATATAACTCGAAAAAAAATGTTTTTCAATCCTGATTATTTATGTAATATTTAATTAATATTCCAACAACGTAAGCCTACAAAAACTAAATTAATTTATGACGAATGCACACAATGCACTGAATGATAGCAGCCCTTAGTTAGAGCAAAGAATGCATCGCTTCTTGCGCATCCCCACCGGATATTAAGCCCCAAACTTAATCACATCCCTCTCAGTTAACATTATTAAATAGTGGAAAAAAATTGTACAACTCATTACGTGTCTAGAATTCTCACGAAGCGTTTTTTTTTCACAATTACTATTAACAATAAAATTAGTTTCGTGACGCTACGCATCGCAACGTGTTCACGCTGCATAATTTCTTATTCATTCAATAAATTCTTGAATAGGCGGTTTCGTTTTGAAATATGAATGTGCTCTATTTTGATTCGCCTTTTAAATATAGAACTTTTATGTTTTTTTTCATGTTACGAGTAAATTATTAAACGTTGTAAATTCGTACTATCGTAAACTTACACTATTTTCAAATAATGTAATTCACATAAAAGATGCTTTTTAAGATAAAAGGTAAAAGATTTCGTGAATACCATAAAAATATTAAAATTATAAAAATATATAAATATTGGAGTATTGGAGTATAAATAAGTACATAAATTGCTCAAAACTTAAAGCATTTGCTGGAAACAACGTCGGGTTAACCACATACACCCAGACACGAAAAATATTTAAAAGCTCGTTTTCAAAACTTACCCGACTGAAAATCTAACCTTAGAGATAGCGGCACCTTGAAAACCGGTGCGTGGGTACACCACTTAGCTACGCAGGTCGATAATTACTTCTTCTTGTTTTGTTTATCTGAATAATGCCTGGAAAATGCACAAATTGAGTATTAAAGTAGTTACGCGATTTTCCGAATAATTTACGAAATACCAAAATGTCGCCTAAAACCTCCAATCAAATATAAATTTTTGCCACGGGTTGCCGGCTGGCGCGCAAAATGGAAAAATTAAGCGACGTAAAAAAGGACAGTTTAAACTGTGTTTAAATTTGCATCAGCCGCGGTCGCGAGCGATGCAGATGAGTGACGTCACGTGTGCCTTCACTGCCTTCCCCTCCCCGTGACTAATTGGCACCCCTTTTGTTTCTAGTTAAATCAGCTTCTTTTAGTTTAGTATGCTAAATAATTTTGACGTTTTTTACGTCTAAAACGTCTTCAAAATCTTTTCATTATACCTAACAGTTCACTCAATCAACCAATCAATAAATCTTTATTGCACATAATAATAGAAACTAGTAGATACAGAGAAATAAAAGGCAAAAAGAAAAACACACAATAGGGGCCTTATTACTACATACTTTCTTCCAGGCAGCCTTGGGTAAAAAAAAAAATTAATACAAAAAAAAAAAAATATAATTGAAAGTGGTCAACGTGTTTAATTTCGATTCACTTCAAAAAATAATATCACGACAGAACATAGAAAGATTTTTCAATATCACGTTTTAGGAACCCATTCCAGCACTTTTGTTTAACGCTTTCAGTTGTCTTCATAAAAACAAAACAAAAACTTAAAATGTTCTAAGTACTTCATTATCTGTGGTACGACCAAGTTTGAATGTTGTTGTAGGGTACGATTTACCATTTCCCCCGTAGACTGTAGTTATAGCAATAGTTCTGAAGCAATAAGGCCTATGCGTATTTAAAGGTCGTTACAACTTTCGAAGAATTCGTGCAAATCAAATCGCCAGCAGCGACGAGACGAATCGAAGAATTATCAATGCGGCTTAAAATAACGAGATCAGGCAACCCCGGCGGGTGCCATGGGAAATGTAAACACAGGGGACACCGCCATTATACTCGTACCTACCTACTTATGCTAATCCACAAATTAGTCGATAAACGACCCACTAACGATAAATTTGCCCTTTTTTTCGTTATCAGTTATTATTATTATTTTTCTTTTGATGGTGGTACTTAGGTATCTTGGAACTAATGATGGTCCTTTTGTGAAACATCTTGTGCCCTCATTGAGTTATAATGTAGGTACTAATGTGCCCTTCACAAATGCGGCATTGTTGTAAAGGAAAATTCTACTAGTACCTATCTACAGCAGTGGAAGGAAATGGAAAACCGATTACTGAATATTATCTTGTCCATTTTAAGTTAGATAAAATAAGTGGATTCGCGTTTATAATATCAAATATTAGGAGTCGAAAGAATCAAATTGTCGCTTTGTATGGAGATTTTCGTACATTCTTTCCCATACTTTTTACATTTATTAAGACTAACTAATATCATCTAATTTCACAAAATTTTACACACGTACCTATTTATGGAAATTTTAACTACTAAATGACACATTCGTTTAGAGAGCAACGAAATAAATTTCACTTCAAAACAAATAAAGTACGAAATTCTGAAAACAAAAAAGTAGCTTTCCAACTTGCGAGATAAGATTTCTCTATGTAAATAATCAAATATCGTGGTTAGTAAATTATCAAAACTTGTTCGATACGGTCTTAAATGTAACATAATAATATAGAAATTATATATTTCTAATATTATAAAAGTTGATAAATACAAAAGAAAAAAACGGCAATTGCATACTTAAACCCCTATTAAATCTATTAACCATTTATCGGTTTTCTACCTCACAGAAATCCCCCAACTATTTCCCGAAACAAACGCGCAAAGAATGATGTCCAAGCCGTAGCGTATGATGTTAACCCTAAGTCGTGGGCTCGTGGTCCGATCGTCCATTCAGCACGCGGCGTGGCCATAAAATTAAATAAATCCGTTATTTTTCAGGCTGAGGAAGGCGCGGTCAATCGGCCGGCACGATAACAAACCGCATTTGTAAAGATTTCGCCGGCCCATGCCGTCGGGGGCTATTCGCCGAACTTGTGGCCTCACGTGTGCAACTAAGAAGGTTTAGATGTGACATTTATCATTTTTAATACTACTTTTTGTGAATTAAGCGTGAAAGCTTCCCAATTCACTTACTTGTAAAATCTACCTTGTATTGTATACCTTGTATCTTGTAGATATTACTACCCCCACACGCGAAAGAAATACCTTTCCAGATATTTCACAATCGCTAAAGAAAAAATTACTATGGCAAGTTATTTAAATTTTAACTTTTTTTTGCATTCACAATGCAATTTTTATGATAAAAATGGAAAATGAAGTACCTATTTAGAAAAAATCGACCCGTCTCACAACCAGCTTTTTCAATCATAAAAATTGCATTGTGAATGCAAAAAAGTAAAAATTTAAATAAGTATACTACAAATATTGTTATATACATAAACTACCTATCACAGCAAAAGTTTATTAAAGTACTAAAAATAGCACAACTTAACCATTTTCTAACAGACTCTACACGAATTTTAATCCCGTCACTTCTAACAGTTCCCCGGTCTATGGCAGTCATCAGGCACGCACTAGCACGGCTAAGCCGCGAATAAATGAAAATTGATTTTAAGATTGCGCTGCCGCTGCCCGGCCGGCGGCGCCCGTTGACAAATAACCGGGAGCTTAGCCCTACGCCCTGCGGCTCCATTACAACCTACTCTGTGATATTGATTTCGTGTTTTGTTTTATTTGGTGGAGAATTGACCAGTGTGTCCAGTCATGGTGCCGCTATCCCGGGTTTGAATCCCGGTCGGGTAAATATTAAAAATGAACTTTTCAATATTTCTCGTGTCTTGGTGTCGTCCGTTGTTTCCAGTTGCCATAACACATGGGGCTTACGCTTCTTAGCTTGGGTTTGGAGCACAATGTATGTGATGGTGTCCAATCTTCTTCTTATCGAGTCGATAGCAAATAAAAACCTAAACAGTGTCTGAACAAAATTCGGCTACGCGGATCGCAGCATTGGTAGCCTCCATTAGGTCTTCCTGCGTGCAGCTTGTTTGGACACGCAGGGCAGGATCAGGATGTCAGAATGTTCCACTGTCTGAGGAATAACACCACACCTACACGCTAAGTCCGCTTAGACCAAGAATCCACACCTAGACAGGTTGTCCTTACTGCGGCCGATCATCGTCCGGATTCTATTTAGAGATTTACAATAGGCCATGGTAACTCTTGTCCAGGCGAGCTAGACGATGTTAATCTGTGGGAATGAGATATGTTTTCGGCGTAAAAACTTTATGCTCTAGACCATAATCTATCTCTGTGCCAAAATTCATCCAGATCCAATCATCTGTTTCGCCGTGATTGAGTTACAAACATCTAAACATCCAAAGTTTCGTATATTTTATAAATATAGTAAGGTTATTTCGATACAAGTTAAACTTAAATTAAAAACATACAACTCTGTAGTCAAAGTTAAACCAAGGTGACAGACACATCAAACTGATTTAGTTGTTAAAGGAATTACTGAATCATTTGCATCGCAGCCACGGCTGAGGCTTTAAACACAGTTAAAACTGAAGTTGATAATATAATATCATCTTATTGTAAAATAATATGGAGCTTATTAGCCCTACGGATTGCGGCTTCATTGCAACCTAAGTACTCTATGATAAGAGCTGTGAGACTGATTTTGTGTTTTGTTTTATTCTGTTCGTCATGTAGCTTGCTACATACAGGTGATCTGTGGTTCGTCATTACATATAAGACGCGAATAAATGGAAATTAATTGATGTGGGATTATTTACAATAAAATTCCTAATTTTAATTCTAATGCTCATGCTTTCTTTCTTGAAGGATCTTTACTTTACTTTCACGTGTTTGACGTGGAATATCACCTTGTTCATCATCACTATTTGTGTTCACTATGTTATTATTTATATATATGTAGGTTTATAATATATCTTTAGATTATTCATATGTAGGTATTTTGTGTATAATACTATTTGTTTATATTATGTTATCTTATTTATTATCTATCTTCAAACTCATGTTTAATTAAATCTTTTTTTTTCTTTGTCTGTACCGCATTCGCTGATTTCTTATTTCCTAAAGGTTGGCTGGCAGAGAATGCTTTAAGCGTTAAGTCCGCTTATTGTACTTTACTGAATGTATTTTGTGCAATAAAGTTACATAAAATAAAAATAAATAAAATTATTCTTAAATAAAATCGAACTTAGATTTGAACCCTTTTTATAAACTCACTCGTATTGTTTTATAATTTTATTTAAAGCTAGTGACGCGCAGTCCCCGTAATCGTGGGAATATCAGGATAAAATATAGCCTTTGTTACTAAAAAGAATTAAGCTTTCTCCTGCTGAATGGATTTTTTAAATCGTCCAGTAGTTTTTGAGTTTATCCATTACAAACATACTTACAAAAATACAAACAAAAAATCAAATCATTCCTCTTTATATTATTAGTATCGACAGTCTGTAAAACAACTGAACACGTTAAAACATAATAATATTTTAATTTAAAACAAGTGACTGAAATATAACGACGTGATATATTTTAAGAATCGGTTTAGAAAGCCCTAACATTAGATACCACACATTGGTTCGGTTTGAGAACAAAAATCGAAAATAGCGAATTATATCAAATAGCGCGCTAATTAATGGCATTAGACGCATGTGAAGCTCCAGCAATACAAATAAAAGATGACGTCATAACTCCTCCCCTTTTTGTTCTTTTTCTGTGCTACGGGTCAAATTGATTCGTATGGCCTAAAGATCAATCGTTCCGATTTTCATGCTTGTAACACCATTTGCAGCTTTTTTGGCGTACCACTAGGACGAGGAAACTATTCCAATAGGGTACATAAGTAAGTATTAGAAAATGTTCCTTCAGCATTTGATTTTTCTAGATTTTTTATTATTGTAGGTACCTACCAATTTTGTCTAGCGATGACATAATAAATTGTAAATGCGTTTTGCTTCTGTTGCTAAAGCTGATGAGATTTTTCGCCCGTTTTTCTTGTCAGTTATAAGATGTCCTAGCGGTGGAAGGTTAAAAATGTTGGATGATTCATAAGCATTAATTTTATTTAATCTATTTATATGAAAAAAAGATTTTGGCTTGACTTGACTCAGAGAGGTTTTAATTAAAATGCTAAAAAACTACCAATTGGCTTTCAGCACTTGCATCATTCCAACCTTGAGCAGTTTACAATTAGGCTACTCTTATTAATGAATGGCCAGTTATCATAAAAATAAATCAACTCTATTCTTTTTCTAAATTGACGTAATTAAGCGTGACTTTCGGTAAGAAGTTTATAATCGTACGTATAAAAAGTAAGGCCGACGAAAACTAACCGTAGCGTAAAATTGGTGACTTTTTTCTTGAGTGACGTTATTTCGAAAGGTTTAGGACAAAAAAATCTGCGTGCACCTTTAGCCATTAAGTGATAAAAATCTTTGTAAGCTAACATAAAACTTTTATATATTATAACAATATATTATAACGTACTTACAGTTTTATGAAGTAGGTACTTTCTAGCAGGGACTAAAATATCGATAAAAAAATATATCGATATAAAAAAATATCGATAAAATTTATCGATATTTCTATTATCGATAATTATATCGAAAAAAATATCGATAATCAATAATCCATAATCCCTTGCTGCGTCATACCAAGTATGCATGTTGCCAACTTTACGTCCGTCTGGATATTGTCTGGTGTGGTGTGGTGTGTGTGGCTCACACACTCACACGCCACACACATGGGGCGTGCCGTTGCTGTTATTTATCTTTTACTTATATTCTTTTAGCGCATTATCGTTATGATTAATAATTATGTTAGTGTTGTTTTATAATAAGTGATTGACATGCGTTAGAAAATGAATCCTTATAACTGAATAAAAAAATTACCGGATAGTCAACCATTTTTTAAATTTTTTGATGTCGTTTTTTTATTTAACTTAGTGCTACTTTTGGCGGCGCATCAGATATTGAAGATGACCATATATTTTGACGTGCCAGATTCTTTGGTGGTAGATTTTTATTGATGATATCCACCATATTCCATCCAATCATCCTTAGAACGTATGAATCTGGAACCCATCATTCTTTGGTTAGGAGATTAAAATTAAAATATGTTTTATTTTAATTAATAATGTCTCGGAAGTAGGTATTCATTTAAACATCGTGTCCTAAACGATTAATAATTGTCCTATTACACCAAAAAATGTAAGTATTTAAATTAAAATTTTAAAACATACGAACCTACAAAACTTTATTTTAAAATTTCGCTTTTTATTAACCGGTAAAAACGCTCTTCGCCATCTTCTGACGTCATAAAACTTGTAACCAACCACTTGACAGTGTTGACAGTGTCAAGTGGTTGTTTACTTACCTTAGAGTAGTTCCACTTAACAAAGATCTTTCTCCAATATGCATTTAATAAAAGAAATTTAAGACTTTGACGTTCAATTTTATACATTCAACATCCATCTTTGATAAGTGGAATACACCCTTACTTATATGTAGAAAAAGTGAAAGTGACGTTTATTTGTTTGCAAATTTAGAAATCCAATACGTCTCAACATAGTGTAGGCAATGAACAGATTCTTTGTATGGAGACCCATACACTAATTCCTCAGTCGATGAAACTTTGCTGAGTTATAAAATAGCATGAGCCATAAACTTTTAAATGATTATCCAAAAAAAAACTCACACGGAAGTTAGGTATTTATACATAAATATACAAATCTGTTTATATATTGAACCGAGTAACTTCTCAGTCCAAATTTATTTTACCAAATGAGTTATTTATACTAGTAAGTATGTGATACTTGTTGAAAATCCAAAACTTTTTTCAAACATGAGTATGCTTGGCAAAATGGTATAATTCCGTTAAAAAGTTCGACAGAGACATTTTTCAGTACAAGTCACCCCATTTTGTTTTATTAAAATTTGGTGTTTCTGCTGGGATATTTTTTTGGGTATTTCAGATTATTGTTTTTATACGTTACATGAATATGTCCGGTTAAGAAAATTTTGACGGAGCATTTTTCCTAAAAAAGATATCAATGAAATAAGACTTTCATTAAAAAATACCTAATCTTCTTTTATTATTATTTTTTGGAAATTTATACCATACTTTTAATTTATTTATACATTATCATGATGTAAAGTTTTTTCTGACTGAGGAATTACTGTGGGGGTCAACTAGCTTCATTGACTACACTAACATGGATGATGTGTTTTCATCAGTTCAAATAAAAAATAAAAAATATATTTTTAAAATTATTTTTACTTATCAATCTTGTACTTTTATTTCATTATATCGCTTTATTACGTTTTCCTAAGCCAAATATTTTTTTTCCTTTTTTTTTCGGTGATGTGTTGGAAATTTACATTCGATGTATCAAATTAAGTATGAGTCAAGTAGCCTATTAATAAATTATTTTTTGTTTTAAGTATTAATGATGACATTGAAGTATTCATTTGAATTGTAATAGCATTTATTTAATAGAATTTTTTTAATTGATTAGTAAACAAAGAATTTTTATTTTCATTAATTGAAGGAGGTAATTTAGTATATATTTTAATAGATGAATGTTATGTACTATTAGATGTTAGTTTTAATCTGCAACTTGGCAACATTAACTTATTTTTGTATCGTGATGGACATTTCGATGAAATATTTTATTTATTTATTTATTAAACTTTATTGTACAGTTACATCAAGTAGAGTACAAAAGGCGGGCTTAACGCTAAAAGCATTCTCTACCAGCCAACCTTTGGGAAAAACGAGACAAGCGAAGGCGGTACAAATAAAATAATAAAAAATTCTGATTTAAAAATGAATACAGTTACCTAATATACGTTTAAAATACTATAACATTTAATACTTATATACATACATACATACATATATACATGAAATATCTTGTCGTTTTGTGTAAAATTCGCTATGTTTGCGTACAAATTTGCAAACTTCGTAAATATACAAACACGGCAGAGGTATTCCAGTTACGGCACCACTTTGAACCGCACCATTTGAACGGCACCAAAAGCATTCCCATTACGGCACCATTTGGTGCCGTTCGAAAAATGAATTGAAAATATTATTAAAGCATTCCCGTTACGGCACCAATGGTTTAAAGTAGAGGTGTTCACTAAAAAACATCGATACATCAGTTCAGTTCTTTATTATTTTTGAAGACATTATTTGAAGTAGTTATTCTAGTAACAACAGAATAATACATTATTAAGTATAAAGTACAATGTAGCTGTCCAAATTATTGTTTCGATTATGAAGTACCAGGATAACATAGCTATAGAGGAGGTAATTATATTACATTGGATTTCTTTCTAACCAGTCGTAACAACAAATTATAATTTTAGAAAAATCCTCGTTAGTTTAGTAAATACAAGGATTAAATTTCCGATTAAATTAGGATATAATTTTTCGGTGGCCCAAATAACTCTCTTTCTAATATAAATTATGCATTCCCCCTTTATAAAATGTATATGTAATATGGAAGTATGGCACTACAATATTAAAATTTGTCTAAAACGTGAAAATGAAATTGTCTATGGAAATTTGCGAAAAAATCAGTTGTTGAAATTGACTCATTTACTATCTTTGCGAGGGTTTTTTAATGTTTTTGTATGAAAATAGTTTATTGTTAAGTACGACTGGTTAGAAAAAAAACCTCAAAAAAGTCAGAAAAAAATTTTCTCTCTCGGTCGGGGGACCCCCAACGTATAATATATACCCTTTTAGTACTTCTCATTTTGTGGTCCACCAACCGAGAGAGAAAATTTATTTTCTGACTTTTTTTGAGGTTTTTTTTTGTCGGGGGTTTTTAAAATTTTGTTTTATTTCATCCTTTTTAAATTACACATAAAATTTAAAAAAAACCGCATTGAATACGCTAATTTCAGCCAAACAAATCGGAGCAACTTAATTTTCGGCGGCCATTTTTTTGCCACCATTTTGTTTTTTTTATTGCCACCTATATTTGCCCAGGGTGTACATTATTTTAGTCAAAGCACCACGTCTGTATCTTTTTCCATTTCGGCAGGCAGTTCCATAAATGGCTGGATGGATTTTCATCAAACGTGGCTAAAAACCATCTTGATTAATACAGCTTTCAATTAAAAAAACCCGCAATGAAATCGCCTGATCCATTTAGGCACTACGAATATACGTACAGACAGACAGACATAGGCCTCAAACTTATAACACCCCTCTTTGCGCTGCGTCAGGGGTTATAAAAAACCTATACACTATAACTACCTCCTCCATAGCTATGTTATCCTGGTACTTTAGGATTCAAACGATAATTCGCAAAGGTACATTGTCCTTGTACTTTAAACCGTTACTGGAATACCTACTTCAAATAAAGTCTTTAAAAATAATTAAAAAAACTAAACGGAGTTATCGATATTTTTTAGTTAGGTAACAGCTCTACTACGCCTCTAACCACTGGTGCCGTAACAGGAATGCTTTAATAATATTTTAAATTCATTTTTCGAACGGCACCAAATGGTGCCGTAATGGGAATGCTTTTGGTGCCATTCAAATGGTGCGGTTCAAAGTGGTGCCGTAACTGGAATACCTCACACGGCAGAGGCAATTTCTAGAAACTGTGTCTATGTGAACTTGATGACAGATAAATATATAAGTACTCAAATATTTTTGTTTGTAAATACATACTTATTATACATAGAAAACACCCAGACCAAGACAAATAGACATGTTCATGCACACAAATATTTGTCTTGTTCGGAAATCGAACCCGAGACCTCTGGCGCGGAAGGCAGGTAGTTTGCTCCTGCGCCAAATCGGTCGTCAGGTATCGTCAGGTAAATATAAGTACTTATTTTAAAATAAACAAATACAAAAGTCACTTTACCGTGCGTACGAAGTCGCGGGCAACAGCTAGTATTGATATAAAAAATATATTCAAACAAAGCTTCAAATAAATTCAACAAAATGCTATCAAAAAGAAGTCGTAATGCATTCATATCGTAATTTGTTATCGTATTGGGTCATTAATTACGATGTATTCGTCATTCGTATTGGTATCGTAATAGCCACAAATAGGGTAAATCACTAAAATACGCAAAGAACGCATTTTAGTTGGTAGCTATCTGCCGCTTGCCAAAACGCAAAACAAAATCAAACGCTTGTCGTCTTGCCGTTGTTGTCGCTCCGACGATAATCCCCCGATCCGATCCTCTCGCCCTGCTAAGTTTGGCAACGTCGCGCGTCGCACTCGCACGTTTCGTACATTATCGATATTAAAATATCGATAAAATTATCGATATTTTAATCGCTATTTCGTATCGATATCCAACTATCGAAATTTTATGCTTATATCGATATTTTTCAAATATCGATATAAGTCCCTGCTTTCTAGTATCACACAACTCATGATAAGCTCAAAGTGTTCAATATTGTTTGGTAAATGTTATAGGCCGTCATCTTAATTCATATCTCAAAAATTAAGAACTGTTAGATTAGACCAGTAAATAATAGCAGAAGTATTTTTCTTCATTGAAAATATTGAAAATTGAGTACTTATTCGAAAAATCGACCCGTCTCACAACTAGCTCTGATGAGCTCCATTCACTGTCCGGGCTAATGCTCTTTACCGCTGAGCTACGGAATCTTTAAAAAAAGTAAAAATAATAAAAAAAATACTTTATCTTAGATATCTTACTTTAGCTAAAATATGAAACAACTGATGATAAAGACGTTGTTGTTACTGAATTTCATTAAGAAATCTCAAATTCGTCACCTAATGGAAATCGCAACTATTTTTTTCATATTGGCATAGATGCTCAGCAATTTAGTCTAGCAGATAAACAAGAGATAATCACCCTAATTATTTAGAAACTGTGTATATATACACTATAAGCAATATTTATAAATAAGTTCACGGTCGTCTCGCACGCGCGCCGATTGCAAGTGCGTTTTTTACGTCCTAAGTATCTATCGCAACAGAATTAGGATTATTTTACACTCAAACGAACTGTTTTATACTATCAACTATCGACAAGTTGGTGTGATAATTTCGTATCGACCTCGTTTTTTAATTGCGATGATTTTTTTATTTGGCTGTAATTGAGTTTTCCATGACTTTAATAGCATGGCAATCTGTGTTTGAGTTGAGGCATTGTCTGTTGGTTAGCTGGGATATTGAGCAATTATCGACAACCGATTTGGTGCAGGGGAAGGATACATGCCTTCTGCGTCAGAGGTCTCGGGTTATATTCCCTAACAAGACAAATATTTGTGGGCATAAGTATGTACAGTGCCACAACCTTTTCTGTGCCGGTGACAGCGGCGCTACGTACGTTTTTCTTTTTTTTGTAGTAATGTAACCGGCCCTGACTTCTAAGAACTTCAGCCGCCAGCAGAGCTATGGTTGGATATCAACTTAAAAGCAAAATGACATTAAAAAAAATCACGTTAGTTTCACATTTTGGCCACCGGCACAGCAAAGTTTGTGGCACTGTAAGTATATTTGTCTTGGTCTGGGTGTTATCTATGTAGGTTTACTAAGTATATATTTACAAAAAAAAGTGAGTAAGTGAGTTATCCGTAATCTAGTTACCTTAACGCAGTTTCTTAATAAAACTGCTTACTTAAGAGCTAAGATAATTGGTGTGATTGTAAGAAATTTATTATTAATTATAATTTGCCGAAAGGTAATTAAGGTGTTTCGATATATTACTACTGGCCTAAAATAGTTCTACCTACTGCAGTACTAATTGACGAATACTAGCGATGAGACCAGCACAGCGATGATGCCAGCGATGAGACGGGCATAGCTCTACACAAGGTTTATAGTGAAATTTGATGACTACGGCACGATTGTAAATCTGAATACTTAGGATGAAGAATATGGCAAAACCTCATACTATGGTTAAGGCATGTACTTAGTAGTAGTGTTCAGTACACCCCTGCCTAGACCGCGGAGTCAGCATTGGCGCAGTGGAAGGCTATCATGAGTATAGACTCCGGACAAATCTTGGTTTCAGCCGGGATGTAACTGAACAATAGGACTGCGATACACAGCGGAGAGACTTTTAAGTAAGGTAAGGTTACATACGGGTCTGTGGGTCGACCGTCTCCAAGGCAGAAGTGGTGTAAGGGGGCGCGCGCGCCCCTGGGGTCCTTTCTTCGTCTTCTTCTGCAGACCTTACCCATTAGTCACATTACTCATAACACAAATAACAGCGTTCACAAGACACTGGGCGTTTCAACAATAGATACACAAAGACACACACGTGGGAGCTTTTTTTATTACGATATAGTGTCCCGACACCAAGCGCGTGTGGTAGAAAAGGTTATCTTTCAAAGCATCCGCGACCGGCCACTCCAGAGATGGCATCAAAACCTTGGTCGTACAAAACGGGATCACATAGATAATTTAAGATGTATTCAAACTCGATATGCCAGGCACATTCAACGCGAGCGATTTTTAACAAATTCAGCAAAATTATTCCGACATTTTTCTACCAAGAATTTCAATCAAGTGTCACTGTCAACTTCAAGTGACAGCTAATGTCAATTTGACGTGACATTAGAGTTGCGTTCAGAAACGTCGATCTTTTCCGAACATCCCCCCGCCCCGGACCGTTAAGAACGGTACGTCAATCTACGGGTAATCGGGAGAGCCCACTAACTGCTCTCTTCAAAACCGAATCTCGAACCAAAACCTCAGCAAAACGAGGAACTCCGTCAGTTCCGGGGTAGAGTTTAACAATGCGCCCCCTTCGCCAACATAGGGGCGGCAGGTTAGCATCCTTAATCAACACGAGGTCGCCAGTCTGGGGTGGGGTGGTTTTATCTGTCCACTTCACGCGCTGTTGCAGGATATGCAAATACTCCATCGACCAACGTGCCCAGAAGTTTTGGGACATCTGTCTCAAAAGTTGGTATCGCGACAAACGATGGGATCCTACATCCTGAATCGGATATTCAGGCAACGCCAAAAGGGGCTGTCCGATCAAGAAATGACCTGGGGTCAACGCTTCCAGGTCATTCGGGTCCGAAGACAACGGGCACAAGGGTCGCGAGTTGAGGACGGCCTCAATTTTACAAAATACCGTATCAAGTTCCTCAAACGTGAGAATAGTTTCTCCAATCACGCGACGCAAGTGTGTCTTGGCAGCCTTTACACAAGCTTCAAAAATTCCTCCCCAGGTCGGACAAGCTGGAGGGCTAAACTTCCAGATTATCCCACGCCGGGAGAGGGTGGTTCCAATGTCTATTTTATTATCAACAAAAAACTTAACTACTTCCTTAAGATAATTACACGTTCCCTTATAATTAGTACCACAATCGGAACGTATCAATGACGGCAGTCCTCTACGGGAAACAAATCTGCTCAAGGCGGCGACAAAGGCTTCGGTAGACAATTCCGAGACAATTTCCAAGTGGACAGCCTTGGTGGACAAACACACAAACACGCACAAGTACGCCTTATAGGTTTTAGCATTACGCAGTCTCGAAGCCTTTACAGTAAAGGGACCGGCGAAGTCGGTGGCGACTCCGGCAAAAGCTCTACATTCCGTGACGCGATCAGCAGGCAAATCACCCATCTGGGGCTGCATGGTCGCGGCCTTCAATCGATAACAAGGCAGGCAACGGAAAACCACAGTGCGAATGGCTCGACGAGCAGACAAAATCCAAAATTCACGCTGCAAAATGGCCAACAAAGCATTACAGCCAGCATGTTGTGCATTCACATGGCGATCTGTTATTATCAGTTGAGTCAAATGTCCGGCTTTAGGTAACAAAAGGGGGTGACGAGCTCCATACGGCAGGTTCGCATTTCGAAGTCTTCCGCCGACTCGCAAAAGCCCACTCTCGTCCAGGAAGGGATTTAATCGCGATACCGCGCCCTTCAACTTGCGACGGCCTAAACGCAAAATTTCAATCTCGGACTCAAAACTATCAGCTTGTACTCTCCGGACCCACAACAAGAGCGCGTCCCTACGCTCGTCCGGAGTGAGAACCGACGAATCACGCCTCGCGCGTGGGTTTCTGCAATTGTACACAAAACGTCTGATCCAAGCGGTAACACCAAGCAGCTTCTGTAAGGAGCTGTACCGATCCAACAACAAATCCTTTTCCCCGGCGGGGTTAGTCTCCAGGACGCATGCCCGCATATCAGAAACTGCTACGTTCGACAACGCTGGAGAGGGCGGCCACTCCGACTCCGGCCGCATCAACCACTGTGGGCCCCACCAGAGGGGGTGGTTAATTAGGGTTGGGGCTACACAACCCCGAGACGCACAATCCGCGGGATTCATGGTTCCCGGCACGTGTCTCCAAATCAACTCGATGTCGGAATTACAAATCTGCGACACTCGATTGGCCACAAACACGTCCAAGGTGTGCGCCGGAGCCTTCAACCAACAAAGGACGACCTGACTGTCCGTCCAAGCATAAACCTCTTGTATCGCAATAGATCGACCTAATGTGAGCCATACGTGGTTCAACAAACGCATTAGGAGGGCAGCTCCACACAATTCCAACCTCGGGATCGTATGACGAGTCCGATGGGGAGCGACTTTGCTTTTCGCTATCACCAGATGCACAGCAACAACTCCGTCAACAGTAACGGTGCGGAGGTACACGGCCGCAGCAAATCCACGTTCGGAGGCATCGGAAAAGCCGTGAAGAGTAACTTTACAATTTTCAGAAGGGAGGAATAGCCTCGGCAAATGCACTTCATTAATCTCGGGGAGGGATGAAACGAAGCTCGACCAATCTCGGAGTAACTCGTCCGAGAGGGGTTCATCCCACGACACACCCGAAGCCCATAACCGTTGCAAGAAACCATGAAGTTCGACTTAATACTGAGGTAACTGGAGCGTGCAGTACGAACAATTTTTTGAATACCACAAATAACACAGTGGCTGTCTTCCGTCTCACCTACACTTTAAAAAAATACGTATGGTCATATGAGACAGCTGACAGCCACTACATACATAAATGTCAAATTTGGTGGCGACACTTTTTTATTCAGGGTGAGAGCTCCAGTTACCTCAGAGTATTAAGTCAAACTTCATGCAAGAAACACTTGGCCATAAACAACACGGGGCAAATCCACCCATTGGGGTCAAAGGTAAGTGCGACAGTAGACAATACTAAACGCTTGGTCCAGACTTTCGGTGGTCGTAAATCCACACAATAAGTGAACGTGTCAGAGACCGGTTTGTACTGTACGCCAAGGACGGTCACCACATGGGGATTATCAACATTTTCGAATAGGTGGGGGTCCTGCTGGTGCTCTTCGGGCAAACCTACCAGTACATCAGGCGAGTTGGATATCCATTTCCTCAACTCGTAACCTCCCGACTTCAAAAGGGCGGTGAGTTCGTCTCTCAGGACAATCGCCTCTGAGACAGATGAGGCGCCCGTGCAAATGTCATCCACATAGACGTCACTGGCCAAAATGGCGGAGGCGCGAGGGTATCTCAAGCGCTCCTTCTCGGCCAACTCCAACAAAGAACGAATCGCAACAAACGGGCTCGAAGCCAAACCGTACGTATTCGTATTCAATTCATAAATCAACAAGGGGTCCCTAGGACTCTCTCTCCACAAAATCAATTGGTACCTCCTATCCTCTGGATGGATGACCGTTTGTCTGAACATCATCCGGATGTCAGTCATAAATACAATTTGGTGCCGCCGGAAGTTGGTCAAAATGTCTGAGATCTCCGTGTGCAGCTTGGGACCTACATGCAGACACTGGTTCAAGGACGCTCCAGTAGAGGTGGGAGCCGAACCGTCAAAGACCACCCGAATCTTTCCGGATTTCAAAACGGCGTGGTGCGGCAAAAAGAAGTGCTCAACGGAGCGCCAATCCAAATCGCTCACGGACATGTGCCCTAACTCCTCATACTCCCGCATGAATTCAACATACTTCTGGCGGAAGACCGGATCCTTGCTCATGCGACGCTCCATCGCCACTAGCCTACGTTCCGCTAGCGGTCGGGATTCGCCCAGAGGAGGTCGGCCGGCACGAAAGGGGAGACGGGTGATCAAACGACCAGAGCGGAGGCGACCAGTGTTATTCTGGTAATACAACTCGCATTCATCCGCTACTGGGTCTACCCGCGGGGCTGGTGGAGGTTCCTCAACCTCCCAAAACTTCTGCACCACTTCGGAGAGAGACACATTAACAACAAGACCGCGATCCTCATCAAGGGAATCCAAAACGCGGCGAGCAGGGCCCATCACAACTGTACCGAGTGTCGTCTGCAGAGCTACCAAGCCATCTGGCTGCAAAACTCGCTTCCCCGTCAACAAAACTCGCCCCAGGACATCGGCTCCAAGGAGAGCATCAATCGGGCCTGGGCGGAAGAAATTTGGATCGGCGAGTGGGGAATCAGACACCAAAGACAACATACTCGGTCCCAAGTCAACTGAAGGTTGACGGCCAACAACTGTGTCCAACACAATCGCCGAGGTCTTAATGCCTGGCGTGGACTTATTACGTGATGTAAATGTGAAGTCAACATGCCCTAACAACCCGGGGACTTTCACATCGCCAACACCTCTCACGCCTTCCGTGTGGGGGTGCACCTTGAGGCCCAACCGCCTAACTAACCAAGATGACACAACACACCCCTGAGCACCGGAATCCAACAAGGCGCGAACTTCCACAAGGTCGCCATTCAATCCCCTGACAAGCACAGAGGCCGTGGGCAACAAAACGGTCTCTGGAGGGGTGGCTACAATCGACCGTAAACACGTTGATTGCTAGTATGTGGGGTCCCCAGACGTCCCCCCATGGTAAGGGGGTCGCTCATAGCGATCCAGTGGGTCCCAATCTCCCACATACTGCCTACGTCCAATTCGCCCGGTATCAGGCGGGTTATATCTCCCGGCCCCTTGAAGACGGGGCGGGCGCCGCTCCAAACGCGGGTATTCGGCGAGCGGCGGCGAGAATCGGTGCCTAGCATCCACCGTGTACGTCGCCCCATAGTCGCGGGGGCACGGTGACCGATTTTCAGAAGGGGGGTCCCGGGGACCCCCGCCCGTGCGAGGCTCAAAACGTCGCGGGGGGCTTCTACGACCTCCCGCATCGCTCGCAAAATCGAACCCCCTAGTTGGGGACCGATTTCCCATGGGGGGGTCCGTGGGACCCCCGCCCGTGCGAGGCTCAAAACGTCGCGGGGGGCCTCTACGACCTCCGGCAACGCTCGCATTACTCATCCCCATCCTTGGGGATCGGTTTCCCATGGGGGGGTCCCTGGGACCCCCGCCCGTTTGAGGGTCCAAACGTGGCGGAGAGCGTCTGGGGCCACTCTGGTGGCCACTAGAACTGCTGCGGGATGCAAACACCGCGGGGGGTCCGAGACCCCCACCCATACGAGGTGATCCTGCAGCGACACGCTGCGGCGCTCCGCCGCTCTCTGGGCTGTTCATGCAGAGGAGGGGATGGTGGTTGCCCTTACAAAAGCGGCATGGGTGCGCTTGGGTACATTCGCGCTGCATGTGCAGGCCCAAGCACGAGTAGCACCATGTCCGTTGTCGCGCGATCGCTCGACGGCCTTGGACGCGCTGGTCGAGGAACTTATCACAACGGGTCGTGCTGTGACCCGGTTCCCGACAGTACAAGCAGCGGGCGGTCTCCTGGACGGCGGCATAGCGGCCGGGCGCGCGAGGGGCCATACGCCCCCTACGGGGGGGTCCGGTGGGGGATCTACTCTGTGGCACAGGTCGTTCGGGTCCCATAGGACCGGCCAGAGAGGAATTATCTGCCAGTCTACTTTCTCCTTCCAGGAACGTCAAGAGGTCCGAGAAGGGTGGCAGATAAGTCGCACTATCCCCACCATACTGCTGCTCAAAACGGACCTTAACAGAGTCCGGCAACTTTCCCAGGACAATGTGCAGTAACAAAAACGACCACTGCTCCACTGGGAGTTTTAAGTTTTTTAATGCGTTGTATGCAACCAACAGCGGATTCAACAAAGCCACTCTCAAGTGCATCACGCTGGCAACGCGGGGTAAATTCAAAATGGCGGCAACATGGTTGTCCGCCAGACGTCGTACGTTCTGGTACCGACGGGCAATCAAATCCCTAGCAATAGGGTAGTTTTCATCCGAGGGGGCCAAATGTTGAACCGATTCAAGGGCCTCCCCTTCCAACACGGATAACAAGTACGCTAACTTCTGGCCCTGGGTCAAATCATCCCGGGCATGTACCAGACTATCAAAAATATTAATAAAGCCCTCCCAGTCCTCTAGACGACCAGCAAAACGCCTTAAGTCTAAGGGGGCCAATCTAGCAAAGAGAGGGGGCATACTCTTAGATGTGACCGGGGACGGGCTCGGATCATTCTCTCTTGCCACTTGCAAAGGTCGAGCCACCTGGGTAATTCTGTCCGCAAAATCATAACACTGGTCCACATCCAAACCGACTTCTTGTCGCATTTCCGCCTCGGCCTCAACAGTCCTTTCCAAAAATAAGGCATACTGCTCATCAACAACAGCCAAACGTATGGGCAGATCTACGTATCTGTTCAACAAGGCCTCCGTTCTATCCGGTCGATCCAATAATGCGACCGCAGAAGCTAACCACCGTAACTCAGAACGTATTTTGGCTTTAGCAGAGGAGGCCGTCATTGTAACGTCACAAATTTATCAACAAAAACAACAAATTCAAAATATTCACTATAACACAAAATCTCCAATATTTGGAGGTTATTACTAACCACAAAATTCCAATATTACAACAACAAAGTATTTATAATGACACAAACTCTTAAATATTTGGAGGTTATCAGAAAACAACAAAACTCAAGTATATAATTATAACTCTAACTCTCAAGAGGTTATAACTTAGACACAAACTAACTTTGACTTTGTAAGTCAAAAGTTATTCAGTTCAAACAAATCACTGACCATTGAAATTCACTTGGATATCGACATACAACAAGATGATTTTAATTATTTCAAAGCACAAGTTTCAATAAGTTTCAATGTGTAAACAATGTCTTAAATCATTTAAGTTTCACTAAGTATTGAGTGCAAACTTATTAGCTAACCTTTTATTAGCTATTATTTAGCAACAAACTTGTCAATATTCACAACTCAAATTTGCTGACAAAACTAAATAATAATTATTATGAACAAAGAAAGGCATCTGTTTACATTTTGGAACCTCAATACATGACAATTAATTACAAGACATGGAACCAATAACAAAGGAATGCCCTTTACTTTTCAAATGCAAGTTAATTACCATTTACAAGTACAAATTAATCTAGTCCGGACCAGATGGTCATCAAACGGCACTGATTAATAGACAAAATTTTGGCGTGGGCCTCTCAGGCCTTCAAGCTACGCTCTTGCTACCAAGAAATGTTCAGTACACCCCTGCCTAGACCGCGGAGTCAGCATTGGCGCAGTGGAAGGCTATCATGAGTATAGACTCCGGACAAATCTTGGTTTCAGCCGGGATGTAACTGAACAATAGGACTGCGATACACAGCGGAGAGACTTTTAAGTAAGGTAAGGTTACATACGGGTCTGTGGGTCGACCGTCTCCAAGGCAGAAGTGGTGTAAGGGGGCGCGCGCGCCCCTGGGGTCCTTTCTTCGTCTTCTTCTGCAGACCTTACCCATTAGTCACATTACTCATAACACAAATAACAGCGTTCACAAGACACTGGGCGTTTCAACAATAGATACACAAAGACACACACGTGGGAGCTTTTTTTATTACGATATAGTGTCCCGACACCAAGCGCGTGTGGTAGAAAAGGTTATCTTTCAAAGCATCCGCGACCGGCCACTCCAGAGATGGCATCAAAACCTTGGTCGTACAAAACGGGATCACATAGATAATTTAAGATGTATTCAAACTCGATATGCCAGGCACATTCAACGCGAGCGATTTTTAACAAATTCAGCAAAATTATTCCGACATTTTTCTACCAAGAATTTCAATCAAGTGTCACTGTCAACTTCAAGTGACAGCTAATGTCAATTTGACGTGACATTAGAGTTGCGTTCAGAAACGTCGATCTTTTCCGAACAAGTAGTTTAGCTGATGTAGATCAAATTAAATAAAAAAATACTACAATACAACTTCAATTCAAAGGTTTTACTACGGGGAAATGATTGCTTAATTCAACATCATTATGGCGAAGAGTTGAACCCGATCCTCGACGGTACCTGTATAATATTAAAATTAGCATCATTACTTGTTCAGTAACTTTAGGAATTCAATTATGAGTAGTGATTAAAATAACACCGGTTATCAAAATCTTGAAGTCTATAAATTGCGAGATAAAGTTGATGGCAGAATAATTATTCCGGTATAATTTCCAAATCGCTAAGTCTTTAGACGATATTATAATGAAGGCGATTAAACTCAACTTGAGTAAACAAAATTTAAATGAGCAAAGAACTTGGCTGCAGTTTTACATTAAATGTATTTACAATTTATTGTACACTTTTATAGTGTTCATTTAATAAGGGCAACATTATGTATTTTATCAACATTTTTTTTTGAATGATTTCGTTTAGGCTGAAATCTGAATTGATTTTGGTGATAATGGATAACTCGTACTTTAACAAAATGATATGGGCATACCGCTGTCGCTGTAAGCAGCTAAATACGAAGAAAAAGGCTAATTTTTAAACTTCATAATAGTTACAATAAATTTAATCTCACAGACTTTAATATAACTAAGTATGTACCATTGTTGAGCCATCATAGCCGTGCAATGCAAATCGGGAGTAGGTACTTCGGGCATACGGTTGTTGGCAAGTGACATAACTATTTTGGTTTGTGACTGTACTTCATGTATCTACCTAATATGTTCAATGGCCTACGCTAAAAGTTTAGCAAGGAGAATTTTCTTAAAAAGCAACGGTTAATTTAATATATTATTTTGTAGTATTATATTAAAAGCTATTCCTTACTTTTTCCGATTCACTCGCGTGAGGGCCTTAAGCCTTCATTAACACACTTCGCGAGCTGCCGAAAGGTTCAGCTTAATTTATGCTAATTCCTGTTTCGATGTTTTCTTCGTTAAGACTTGGGGAGGAAACGACGAATTAAGAGCTTGAACTTCAAGCTGTTTTAAGTAATTGTACTTAGTTTCTTTTTTCTAATAGATCTTGGATAGAAGACAGTAAATAAACAGTTTACACTCGTAATATCAATTCAATTTATTTATGGCTTAAAACTGTGCTAAATTTTTGGCAGGTTACAATGTAACAAGATTAGTTGGTAACAAAACAACAGTATACCCAAAAAAGGCATGCATCAACTCATTTTATTATTATAAATATAGATTTCCAGAAATATTTCAATACAGTTAAAAGTTTTTAAGTGGAGGTTGTAAAGTATAAACTTACGTTCCACTCTATATATTTTTTTCTACGAATGTTGACCGATTTCTTCGTCAACTCTTCTTCTTTCTTCGACCATCTTTTTCTTACGTATAATTAGCATTTACTTGTTTCTTGTTTTGTAAGTGTTTTTTTAAATTGATGTGTCAACCTTAGGGTGAGGCCAGATGAGCGTAATTTTTGAGTTGTAAGTCGCGTAATTTCTGCTTAGTAGTAAAATGTTGGTCAGTAGTTCAACACACAACTCATTTTGCGTTGCCGGGCCGTGTGGCAAAACAGGGCTTATGTATGAAAAATTACGAATTACCGAAATTCTGCAACTCACGACTCACAAAATTGCTTTCATTTTGGCCTCACCCTTTAAGCTGTTTGAAATAGATAGTAAAACAAGTATACAAAATTGCCGAGCCAGAACCTTCGGACTTGGCAGTTGAAACTTTTCGGTTAAGTCACATAAGTTACAGCCACTCAGGAACGTTCCTTGATTATATACCTTCTACCCTAAAATTCTATTACGCTTTCCTCTCATTTAGTTGCATCAGATCCATAAGACAAATCGACATCTTACACTTTACTGCCGCTGCTACCATCAGTCTCATTCACAATGGTTACAATTGCCCGAGATCCGCGCACAAAGGGCCCGTTCACAATAGCCGTTTACCCCAACACAACGGCTCAATGGTCAGCCGACGGGTGGGTAGAAAAAAAAACCCTAGAAAACAGCCCGATAAGAGTGATTAATTGGTTAAACCGAATTCAATGTAAGCGATACGAAACGCCGATTTTTAGTCCCGCCGGGTAAGCCGACTTAAATCTTTTGGTGATCAAGAAGTTTTTTTCTCTTACAATTTTTCCTATTACAGAATTGCATAGTAAATGCATAAAATTAATAAAAAATCATAACCATTAGTGCTTACTTTTAAAGAAGAATGGAAGAAAAAGACGTATAGCACCGACCCTAAATAAATGGGATAAGGGCAAAACAATGAGGAATTGACCTTTGGGCTTATCTCAAACTGGTGCAGAGTGAAATTCACATGCCAAATTCACCCTTATCTCCACAATGTAATGCACAAATTTCTTCTGACAAAAAAGACGCGCGTCGACGGCTTGACTCTACGCCAATGTGAGTTGGGCCTTAGTATTAACTTGCATATGTACCTAATTGCCGTTTTGAATCTTTGTGAATAAAGATTTTTTTTCATAGCTAGTTTTTTTCTGCATGTAGGATAGTAGTTCCTGTCTGTCAGTGTATTTTCCAAAAAAATGTGAGTAAAGTCGGCAATATATAAAGTAGATGCAATCTACATGATGGTCACATACATGAAAGTAATGTAACATAATATTCGATCAAATTACGTAAAAATAATGCCATACTTTGGGAACTAACTGACCATACTTACATGAATATAACTGACCGGCTAAAGGTAGTGAAATAAATGGGAAACAATTTATGATGATTGGCATTTGTACTTCAGTAAGTAGATTATTTATTAATAGCAGTCCATTGTCCACGATTAATAGTTGTGCTATGCTTTTATTAAAACTAAATAATACAACAAAAGGATGGCTGTTTCAATGAAAATTTTAAGGGGACGTGTCATCCAGAAACAGGTTTCCGTCTTCGAATCTAGAAGAAAATTGAAATTAAAGTCTATTCAAAGAAATCGAGTTGAATGTATTGGGGTCGCAAATTATCTTATTCAACATCAATCATTAAAGCAAATACACGTTTATGGCACTAACAATAAAGTCTTAATTCTTAAAAAGATATCTATTAATACAAGTTTAGTACAGTTAGACCATGCTTTAACCCTTCAGAAGTTAGAGTAGCCGATGAAATGTCTCCAAAAACGTATACAGAATAAGATGATTTGTGAGCGAATATGTCTTGAGTTACATAGCAATAAATTAAACAAGGTATAAATGCGGCGATGTAGGCCGTGCCATAGTGATGTCCGTTGATTTATCGATGTTGTAACACGTTTCGTACACAGTTTGCTCTCATTTGACGAGGTAGGGGTTAGGGCATAATGATGCATGCATTTAACGTGTAGATATCGTCTTGTTTCTTATTAAAATAAAGTTGATGAATAGTGTCTACGTAAACTAAAAGTAGATGTATTTAATTAGCCATTAACGAACGACTTCAAAACTGATACCAGCGTATTTAGATACTTATTCACTATCCTTCCTTGGAATATTTTTAGCCTTTGTAGGTATTCTATTTTAGTAACCATCCATACTTAAGTTTTGTCTTAATATAAAGTTGGAGCACATTTAACCATTCATTGAATAGATTTGCTAACCAATCGGCAATCAATATTTCTTAAATATTGCACACTTCTCACTGTTACCTTCCCATTATTATTGCTGAAGCGCATAAACCTATTTATAAGCGCTGCCCGCGGTTTTTTCCGCGTCCAGTTTGACCGTAGGCTTTATTTTTGTCCTGTGTGTGCTTCTTGAGACGTTAAAAATGATACCAAAACCACAATAGGGTATTTAACTGTTGTTGAAATGTAGTTTTTAATGATGAAGTTAAAAATATAACATTCAACAAATAATATGAAAAAGTAATTTGAATCTGTTTTATAATAAGCTGTTTAATTTTGACTAAGTATAGCTGTCTCTTTCTAAAACGAAATCTTCTATGGCAAGACTATGACGCTACTGACTATGGTAACATTACAAAGATAGACGTTCTCTCCTTGTCTAATTAGAAAGTTTGATGTCCTATAACTTTGAAAACATTATTTTTTTTTATTAAAACTCACTTGGTCTATAATTAATATATGTAATTTAAATAAGACAAGATATTTTCCCGCTTTATTCACCTAACAAATTATGTTGGTATTGCTAGTGTTATTTATAAAGAATTTTCAGTTTTTTCCTACGTTTCGGCACCTTTCCAGGGGCCGTGGTCACGGAAAACTTACCACTGTTTCAGTTTTCCGTGACCACGGCCCTTTACGTTATTTTTAAAATCCTTTAAAAATAACACTAGCAATAACAAAATAATGTGTTAGGTAAATAAAGCGTGAAAATATCCGTGGAAAAGTTGTTTTATTTAAATGAAAAGTTCGCGCAGAAATCTAAGATGTGCTTATTAATATAATTATTAAATATTTTGAAAAACATAAAAAAGTAACGTACCCTATTCTAGGTCTTAAACTTACTTCTTTAAATGAGAAGAGAAGAATGAAACGCTTTCACAAATTATATAGAGCTAAGCAGTGGCTAATAGTGGCCATTAGAGACACAGATTGTACCTCTAGTGTATAAAGCGCCTCGTGGTCTAGTGGTTCACACCACCGGTACCAGACTCTCGGTCTCCAGGTCCCGGGTTCGGTTCCCAGTGGTAGGACTTGTTCCGCGTCCGCTTGGCTAGGTACCACCATCTTATCTAATTCTGACGCCATAACAACGATGTTTTCAGCTTTGTTTTGTTCCGGCTGTTAGAGATAAGATAGCCAGTTCCTCAGTGGTTGAGGATTCCGTGAGTAGAGCGCTGCCACCTTCAGGCTTATCTTCAGTTAACATCAGGTACGATGAAGGCTAAGTGCTTCCCCGTTGTGGTGTGGTTGCGGAGAAAAATATCGACATATCTGTAACATGTTTAACATCCTTGTATTTTGTGGGACCTGTGTTGACTGAATGGAGCGCAAATTGATATAGAAACGCAAAGCATTCCCTTCGATTTATTTAGGAATTTTTGCTTATTCATGTCATGTTGGTACTGTTAAATTGTGCTATTCTGTTCGAGTTTGCGAATCAAAGGGTTCATTGTTCTACTTTTCAATACGTTTACAAATTTGGAAGCTACTTCATAGGTTGCGTTTGATGGTGACACAAATAATATTCGATTGTTTTTTTTTAAATTTAGATGTTAAAAGTTAACTCAACTTTTTATCGGTACTAGGTAAATAGATTTTTTGCATAAGTAAAAAAGTATTGCTTGCTTACAGTATCACTGCTTGCTTATGCATCATTTACGCTATAAAAATAAATGTGGATGAGTTTATTTTTTAATGACTTAGTTAAAAAAAAAATATGGGCAGGATTTTGACCGCATTTAATTTTATTATAAGTAAGTATACATAGGTAATATGACATTCTGAAAAGTATTACAATTATATTTCTGATACTTTACAATGCAACGAGGAATTTGATGATTGGAGTGAATGGTGGAACCTCAAAGCGATATAAAGAACAACTGGTAACAGTGTACTTACCCAGAAACGAAAATACTTACTTGTAGCATTATGAGTTATTTCCGTTTCGTTGCCCTCAAAAAATAAATTTAATCTATACAAATTAATAAAATTGGAGTGTCTGTTTGTAATATTAAAATAACTGCTTTTGACTAGATGCATATGATTATATATACGGTATAGTCCGTTCGGTTAGATAGTGTCGGTACACCCGCACGGCAGTGTGGCAGAGCGACACTATCTAAGCGAATGGACTATACATATACCAAAATAGCATTTTTTACAATTTTTATCTGTCTGTCTGTCTGTTTGTTCCGGCTAATATCTGAAACGGCTGGACCGATTTTGACGGGACTTTCACTGGCAGGTAGCTGATGTAATAAGGAATAGGCTACTTTTTATTCCGCAAAAATCTCCCATTCCCGCGGGATAACGTCGTGTAGTCCACGCGGGCGAAGCCGCGGGCGGAAAGCTAGTAATTAAATAAAGTAAGACCGCATTCATTTGGAGCAAAAATAATATTAATTGAAAGTTTTATAAAAACTCATTTTTTTTCATACATTAATGATGAATTGTCACTACTTACTTATATCTTTTTTCTCTAATTATATTCCGACCTCTTTCTTAGAATGGCTAAACTAATCCATGAGGGCACAAAAAACCACACAGTTCATCAGTCACATTTTTTTGTTTTTTTTAAGTTAACCAGTGTTCTTTAAATAATTATTTCTCTTAAAATTTGTCTACAAGTACCCTTTATACAAAAACTCAAAATCATACCATTTTATGTCCACACACAATTAAATTAACATCGCTTTGCGCCGCACCTAATCAATCATCAAATTATTTACAACGCCACATTGTAGCTAAAAACCTGTATGGCGCCCTTTTAAAATATTAATTAAAACCCATTATGGGAACGGGAATAAATCATGCTTTCATGCACCCCTTTGCAGGCATAATTGGTTCAATAGAGTTGCATAAGAAAAGATGGTTAACGAGACTGCATCTATGAACGTATACATTGCACGGCTGAGAATGTTTCTGACTAATAAGACAGGAGAGATACTTCAAAACTTGTTATTGTTATTTTAAGAAAATTGACGTTAGATTGTATATTTAAACGATGTTGATTGCTGAAGTTATTTCACGATGATACGATTTGGTTAAAACACTTTAGTTAAAATTTAAATAAACAAAACTACCTATAGCACTTATTACTTATAGTTCTAAAAAAAGTGGGCTGGGAACAAAACTTTAGCTCAAACAAACAAATAAGTTTTTATCTATTATTTCACATAATAATAAAATTAAAGATCAGTGAACAACTAGCTAATAAATCACAATCCTTCTTCGTGCAAAACAAAAAAAAAACATTGCGCTAAACTGTTGTATACTTTTATCGTAATTTGATTCAGCATCGTTTTATTTAGGCCTAAAGGCAATAGCGCACAGAATCTGCCCACTTACAGAGTTAAGCGTCACTTCAACGGAATAAGGTAATAAGTGGTACGTTGGCTTTGTGGGAAAAGCTCCGCAATGGTCGAGCTTTCGTACGGGAAAAGGAAAGCACACCCCGCCTCGCTTCGACACTTCTCTCTCTTCAACTCATTCGCTTGCAAGCGGTCGTGGCGAGCGCTCGTCTCCGCGTCGCTCCGTCCGCCGTCCGCACGCGATCGCAACAAAACTTTTTCAGTGTAGTGTCAATTATTTTTTTGGACAACAAAAAATGGACGGTATTTCTCCGTTGTGCAGTGCTGTTTTGTAACCGTGTAAAGACTAATCGGTCACCAGTGTACTGAAGAGGCTAATTACGAGTAAGCTAATTGGCTGGCCCGGCGTTTCATGAAGGTGAGCCGACTTTTATTTCCGTTCGGCAATCCCTCTAATTGCGTCAATTAGTGTAATGCGGCGACAGCTTTGAAGAGTCCGCTTAATGATCTCCACGGTGATGTAGCGACTCCTTTGGTAAACTATGGAAACTTGAGAATAACGCTAAATTCTGATTAGAACTGCTGGATACTAACTTTATTGTTGGAGAGGTAAAAGTTCGTAACTTTTTTATCTTTTTTAAATTTTAACGGATGCGTATGTTTATTTTCTCAGGCCTTCTTTAATTTGATTAGAAAACGTATTTTTTTCTATAATCGAGATTAAGTTAATAGTAATCAAAAAGCTTTGATATATTTTCGGAAAAATTATGAACGGTTTAGGAATTTGTAGATGAACTCAAAGATTTTGACAATAATTTCATTATTACCTCATTTACTATTTTAGTCAAGTTAAATGAATTCTATCTTCTAATCGGTATGTGCAAATTCAAAACAAACCATTTTTTTCCACAAAACGTAGGTGTATATGTAAAAATCGGCCTTAAACTTCATACAACAAAAGTAGAAATATTTTCTGCCAATTAGTTGCACGGTGCATTTAATAAGTTAGATTGCGCCGAAAGCTTTTAATTAGTTTTATTATCAATACTGGTATAATCCTGAAAATGAGGGCTTGTTTTTTATTGACAAAAATAACTGGGTAACTATAAGCCGAGCACCATCCGAAAAGCCAATTAGAATCCAAGGGAGCTTGTTTATTCTCTAATTAGCGAGTGGCTCATTAGACCTCAGTACACGAGCACTGCAATGCTTCATTCGCTTTAATTATAAACACTGTATTCTGTTCTTATAATTACTGGGCACAATTAATGGCCAACATTTTATTGTTTATCTGTACCATAATGAGCGCTTATATGAGTCGGATTAACGTACCAATTATATTAATTTTAGGATGATACCGTTCGTTATAATTAATTGCCTGTTCGCTGTTTCCCTTTTAATGATTGATTTTACGTGGAATCCTTTACAGTTTCTGTGTGAAATTAGTATCGTGTTGTTGTAACTGTTGAGGAGCTATCGGCTAATTGGCTGCTCACCAGCTATTTATTTATTATTGGAGATAATTGGCCTCTTTGAAAATATTGTTATTACTTAGTTGATTGCTAGGATTATTAACCATGTAGGTATTAATGTGTTAGACAGACTTTTTATGCACAATTTTTTGTAGTAGGTATCTTAAATATTTCTGTAAGTATAATATAACCATTTTGTAACAGAACAGTCGTATAATCATAGTAATGGTAATTAAAATTTAATTGGAATTATATAAAATGTGTGCTATTGCCCCTGAAGGCGCTAGTACAGTGCGAATAAAAACTAGAAAGAGTCTGTAAAATCCGTACCCACAAATTTTAATGATCTTATTGCATTATGTTGCTAAAATATATTCTTCTAACAAACAATAAATAAATCATTGAAAACAATTATTTTTTATTATGATAATGTAATAACGATAATGTAAATTTAACTTTTAAACAAAGTGTATTAAAATCCTTTGTAGCAAATGTAATTTTATAATACGTGTAAATAGTACCTACTACCCACAGTGTGGCTATTGAGCCCTCATATAAGCTGCAGCATTTCCATTAGGTAATTAAGTTTGGTTAATTAATAAACAGGCTATTATAATGAGGATGTTATGATAAATTAATCAGGACTGATGGGCTTCGGTCCAGTCCTCTAAATATGCTAACGTCAAATTTAATATGAATTACTTGCATGAAAATATCTCATTATTGTGATCAACTTTAATGATGTTGCAGCCGATTGATTTTTCAAATTAAAATCTTGTGAATATTTTTTGTATTCAACGTTTGTAAGCGGTTTAAGTAAGTTTATGATACATACAGTACCCATTAATACTATTCTCAAGAAATATTTTTGCGCCAATTTGAATTATGTAGGTATGTATTAGTATTGAGATAAACTGTTTTAAACAAATCAGTAAATGTCGTAAGTGTACTAAGAGTATACAAGTCCATATGTAGGTACTTCGATGAATACCGTGAATAGCTTCCATGGTCTGTTTTCCTTTTATTTTGAAGGCTAAAAATATTACAAGAACACGCATTATACTGAAAAGTAACAAACAAAACACACTTACCTATTTTGGACTAATATTGCAAAAAATATTCAACTTCATTGCAGTTCCGTCCGTCCCGCTGGCGAAGTATCGTGAGTTCGTTTGCTCTCAAATCGGTAACTCAAGATACTAATGGAATGCATACTAAAGGAATCAGATACCTAGAATCAGTTTTCTGTTTGTCTGTCTGACTAACTCTGATGCCGAGTGGTGTACGCACCGGTTTTCAAGGTGCCGCTCTCTCTACTCTAGAGGTCCCCGGTTCGATTCCCGGTCGGGTAAATATTGAAAACGAACTTTCAATATTTCCTCGGGTCTGGGTGTATGTGGTAATACCGTTCATTGTTTCCATTTTCCATAATACTAGTGCTCAAGCTACTACAGTTTGGTATTGGAACAATGAATGTGATGGTGTCCAATATTTATTTAATTTATTATTACTACTAGCGGATTCTCGCGGTTTTACCCGCGTGGTACCCGTTCCCGTGGGAATATTGAGATAAAATATAGCCAAATATGTCACTCGGGAAGAATGTAGCTTTCTAATGGTGAAAGAATTTCCGAAATCGGTCCAATAGTTTCGAATCCTATTCGATGCAAACAAACAAACAATCAAATCTTTTCTTCTTTATAATATTAGTATAAATAATAATCTGTTAAAATAACCCGTGTTATTTAAAAGACTGTATAAGTCCCCACTGCTAGGGCACAGGCCTCCTTATGGATGGATATCGAGAATAAAGTCGTGACCCACCACGCGGGTGCAATGCGGATTGGGGGTAAATACAGTGGTATTAAGGTAAAGGAATTTAAATATCAGGTGACCCTATATGCACACTCGGTACGTTCGGCACTAAAATTGGCGTGCTGCAATTTGCTAACAAATCAGGCCGATATGGCGCAATTTTTTTTTATTGTAGATAAGCAAGCGCTTGCCCGCTATCTCGCCTGATGGTAAGCGATAATGCGATCTAGGATGAATTGCGCTTGCCTAGAAGATACCTATTCACTCGCGACTTGAGAGCCCCCAGATTGTACCTAATCGGGATACAGACTTAGGCAAGGAGTTCCATTCTCTAGCGGCGCGGATGATAAAATTTGAGGCAAACCGCTTAGTTCTCAGTTTTGGAATATCCACCGAAAAACGGTGGCGCTGATTGCCTTCCGCTTCCGATCCTGGGGTTGTGAGTTCGGTCGTTTTGATATGCGTTAGACAAGTTCTTTTGTCTCGGAATCAGATTTTTGTCTTAAATATATATAGGTGCTTACTATTTTTTCAGTGGTAGGCATCATTATTTTTCAACGGACAACGTGTAATGTTCTTGAGCAGGAATTAATATATTAGGGTACCATAAGTGCACACGGTATGTCTGAAATTTTCTAACAAACAAATTAGGCCGATGGCGATGGCGCAGTGGTAGTGATCGTGCCTACCGACGCAGGGGTCGTTGGGTTCGGTCGCTATGATATGCGTTACACAATTTCTTTGTCAGGGAATCAGATGATTGTCTTAATAATTGAGTTTTTCAGTTGTATCATTTATTTAAGAGTCTATGAACCAGTTATCCTGATTAAAATATCAGGTGACACTAGGCGTTCAGTCAGTCAGTATGTGCGTCGGCATCGGCCGGCGGCGGCGTTCTGCCATTTTTCAACAAAAAAAAAACTAAATCAGTTCAACAAATCAAAAATTATACACATAAAAACACAATCAAATTGAGAACCTCCTGCTTTTTTGAAGTCAGTTAACAAATTAGCCCCATGGTGCAGCGGTACCAAGCGGTGGTTTTGATGTTTCTGTTAAGAATCGGTTAGATGTTTGCTGATAAATATAAATTTTTCGGTGGTATCGCAATTATTTAAGATACGATGAACCTGTAACCGAGTTAGCCGAAGGAATTAAAATATCAGGTGACCCTAGATGTACAGTCGGTACGACCGCACTAATTGGCGTTCTGCAGTTTTCTAACAAACAAATTAGCGAGCGACTGCCGCGGACGGCACGTAGGGTTGTCGCGTCAAAAGATTATACACATATTTTTTCAGAAGGATATATGCAAAGTTTAGTGTTATCTTAGTGTTCTCGTATATATTTTAATTAGACACTTATAAAAAATCTATAGTTGTTCTAAAATTTGAGTTAGGTAAATGACGGAAGACCATAACTGAGTTATTTTTGTGACACTAGTTGGTCACCTCACCGGGTCCACTAATTGGCTCTACTGCCATACTACCGAACGAACCACAACGAAGAAACGAAGTTTGGATTAGCAAACTAACGTTTGTGTTATCCATTTCCATACATATGAGTTTTTTTTATATGATACAAAATAATTTCTAAAGTTCATCTAAATTTTCGAGTGATATGACGAAGGTGTGACCATAACCGAGTTATTTTTGTGACACTAGCTGTCACGTCACCGGGCCCACTAATTGGCTCTACTGCCATACTGCTTGCAAGAGCGAACCATTACGAAGAAACGAAGTTTAGACTAGCAAACTAGCGTTTGTGTTCTCCATTGCCATAGTAAAAGTTACAATAACTAAAAGTTATATTCAGTTTATATGACCATATGGGGTAAAAAAAGTTTCTGATTGTTTTATTTCATACAAAATAATGTCTAAAGTTGTTCTGAATTTGTCGAGTGATATGATGAAGGTGTAACCGAACTATTTTTGACATCAGTTGTCACGTCTGCGGTTTTTATAAGGAATCAAAAAGGAATAAAACCATAAAAAACTAAGTTTTTTGTATATAAGAAAGCTATTTTATTGAACTAACACGAATTAAGAAAAATAACTTTACTATGCAAGCAACTTTTTATTGCTACTAAACCAGTTTCGGTAGGCAAAGCACTAAGGTTTGAACAAGGGCAAAAGCACCCTTTTGTTAAAATAAACCATGAAGGGGTGAACTAAGTGTATACATACATTCCTTCGCGTTCAAAAACTAGCAAAAACTAACGTATCTCTAAAAACTGCCCGTAAATTGAGAGCGAGCGTTAAGCGGCGACTGTATCGAATAACATGTGGAAAAAATTACTTTATTCACCGGAACGGCTTAATTTACAAATTCAATTTGATTTCAATATCGTATCTGTGGTGAAATCTGTTGAATTTTGATGAGCTTATTCGATAAAAAAAATGCAACTAGCTACTGTTTTCATAGTGGACGGTGGACTCGTATGCTATGCAACTAAAAGGGATGATATTCTGACATAAAATTTCTGAGGATAAAAATAAAAGATAGTGCTATTGACATTTTGTATGAAATATCTGTTTTTTTTGTTGAGTTGTAGAGTTGGTCCCATAGCAAAAGCTGTTCATATTCATGAGCACAATCACCACCTAAGAGCTTTTGCGATTATTCATTAACACGGTGTATGTAAATTATTACTTGTTTCAGTAATCACAACTAAGATTGGCCGAGTCAATATTTAAAACCTAAATAAAACCATTTTTTAATGAAATGAAAAATTAACACAATGTCATAGAAAGTGTACAAAATATTAGACAAGTACCTATACCTACCTACCTCACCACTCTCAAGTAAGTTGGAGAGGGTAAATCACATTTTCCGCTCGAACTAAAGCTCCACAAGTATCGAAAATACGCTTACATCTTGCAATAAGAAAGAGATACGCTCGTCGTGATATAGTCTAAGATACGTATATGGATCGACCTTCACCTATCTGTTTATTGGATGAAGAGGATTTTATATCAAATTAAGTAGAGGCACGTTAAATAATATGTCACAGTGGGTTGACTAAAATTGTCCTGGCCAGACTACGTTTAATTGACAAGCATCGAATCAAATTGCACCCATCTGTTTCTAGTGAATAAATTTTATTCTAATATAGTATGAAGATGGGTGAAGGTCGATCCCTATTCGTATCTTAGACTTATAATAAAACTAGCTTTCCGACCGCGGCTTCGATCACACGAACACACACAAAATCACGACAATCCGATTGCTCCGTTTTGATTTGAAGGCGGACACATACATAAACATACAAACACACACACATGCATATTTATAATATTAAGCCATGCATGGCAAGATCACTGTGATTGATACCTTTAATGAAATATACTTCAATACATCACAAACTACTTTATTATAATAAATAAGATTTCAAAATATTGGGTTAATATGTTTACATGACTAAAGCTTTCGACAGCGTAAATCATAGCATTCTTCTGCGTAAGCTTGAATTATATGGAATAAGAGGAACCGTATTAAATTTAATCAAATCTTACTTAACGGAAAGAAAACAGCAAACGGAAATAAGTAGATTAAATCTTAGTACAGGGGAAGAACATAAATACTTATCATCACTTAGGACAGTGCGTTACGGAGTACGACAAGGTAGTTTTAGGGGCCTTTACTATTTGTTGTATATATCAATGATCTCCCAAAAGCTATTGACTATCCAATGATTCTGTTTGCGGATGACAGTACTGCAATTTTCACGGACAACAATAATGGCAATCATGAAACTGACATAAATAATGCATTAAAATCTATAGCAGACTGGTTAGAATGTAATAATTTGAAAATTAATATTGACAAAACATATATAATGACATTTCAAAATAAACACAGTAACTTTGACCCTCTAAATATAAAATATGACAACACACAAATAAAACAAGTACAATGCACTAAGTTCCTAGGCATCTTTATTGACTCCAGTCTATCTTGAAAACAACACATAGAACACATATGCCTTAAGCTGAGTAGGTTTTCTTATGCTCTTAATTTACTACGAAAAGTTGCAAACAGAGATGCAGTCTTAAGTGCATATCATGCTTACGTTGGCTCCACAATCAGGTACGGAATCTTATTCTGGGGTAATTCCGTAGATAAAGATATGGCTTTTAAAGCACAAAAAAAGTGTGTGCGGTCTATATGCTATTTAAAACAAACCGATAAATGCAAACCGTTTTTCAAAGAACTTAAGATACTGACACTCCCTTCGCTATATATCTCTGAGCTGGCTTTATTTGTCAAAAAAAACATTGGAAGCTTTAAAGTTATGATTAGTAAGAGACATAAAAATAGGCTACAGTTTACAAGATGTAACACCAGTAAATTCCAAAAGAGTGCTTTTTCAATGGGTATTAAAAATTTTAACAAGTTACCACAACATTTAAAACAAATTGAATCAGTTCATTTATTTAGGAAAAAACTGAATAAATTTCTGATTGAAAAAGCATACTACTCGATTAACGAATTTATAAATGACAAATTTTTATCTAATAATACTTAATAATAATAATTTTATTTGACAATTTTAACTTTTTATGACATGTGAATTTTTGTAAATCAATTAATAATTTGTAAATGTATTTTAATAATAGCTACCTACCTAATTTAATTTTATTATGGAGCCACATAATTTTTTATTATTTATGAAATTAATAATATGTCATTTTTTTAAGCCCATTATGGAGTTCTGTAGGTAGTAGTGGGTATCAACTTGTTGTATTTTGTAGTTTTTGTTTATTTAATTAATTTAATTTAAACAAAACATTCTTTTGCACACCCGTGAGGGTAGGACATGGCGGTCACTATATTTCATATTTTTAAGACACATGTATATTATTGCATTACCCGTGTTTCACGCAAATAAACAATTTTGATTGATTGATTGATTGATTGATACAATTTCGACAGTACCTACGAGATTAGCGCGTTAAAACAAACAAATGAAGTCTTCAGTTTCAAAACAAGTGAAGGCCATAAGTACTAATATTATTAAAAACAGGTTTGTATTTTTGTTTGTAACGAATAAACTCAAAAACTACTGGACTGATTTTAAAAATCCTGTCACCATTAGAAATCTACTTTCTTTCTTAGTGGCATCAGCTATGTTTATTCTGATATTCCCACGGGAACGAGTACCACAATAGTTACTGATAAAATTGATTATTTCAAACTCACCTGTCGAGCGTAAATATAACTAGCCTTCCACCCGCGGCTTCGCTCGAGTGGATGTGATATTGGTCCGGGATAAAAAGTAGCGTTTGTCACTCTCCAGCTTCTAAACTATCCCTATACCAAAGATCATTTGTTGTTGCTCTGTTTTGACGTGAAGAACGGACGAACAAATAAACACACTTTCACATTTGTAATATCAGTATGGATAAAAAAAACCAGAATTCACGACCTATCAATAAAATATCAGTTTGTTAAAACAGCACCGAATGCTCTGTCTGTTTTGATTAAAAGTACGAACCTATGTTCTATAAATGAAAAAACAAATTGTAGAAAACACCACCAACCCCACCAGTACGTCGATTTCGGACAGAATTCAATTCTTATTTTGTTTATAAAAAATATAAATACCTATACCCAAATATCTTTTCCTGTTTATTAAGTAAGTATCTAATGAAACAGAATGTGAAACAATATATTGTATCGATGTGGCTAATTGCTAATGCAAATACTCTGTTATTAGGTGGGTTAATTAAAGAGTTATCGTTCGTAATTAACCCGTTTCGTGGAGTACGTGGGCCTATGGCTTGTTCGAAACACCACTAATTAGGAAATTCCTTCTTCATTAGTTCAATTAGGTTTATTCACGATATAGTTAGTCCCTACACAAAAATTGTTTACACTCCATCCAGACTGTAAGATTGTAAAATAATATGTGAAATACTTTGCAAAAGAACCGAAATCCAGAGAATTAATCTTGTATTTACATTTAATTAGTACGTGTACCATTTTCCAGAAGTTTTGAAGTTCTAAAATCCATGTATTAGACTCCTGTCTCCCTAGAGCAAAAAAAATGTTTAATTAGCGGTACTAATTAAGACTCTTACTAGGATAGGAAGTAGCATACAATATGTTAATCACAGAAAATATAACCAGAAGTAACAAACAAGCTTACTTTGAGGGAAAATTTAAAAAACATACAAATTTATATCATATTTATAAAACAAGCCACAAAATTTCCGGCCATTTTAATTTTTAATCTGTTTTAAATTATCTTATTCTGTCCATTTAATGGGCAATAAATTATTGGCGCGCTATTCGCAAACCGAATCGTATCCGTGACCCGTCGATTACTGGCCGACCAATTGTCGTGCGGCTCACGCGCACAATCGCTGATACTGTCGCCTCCCCCGAAAATAGGAGGAGATAAGATGACATGAAAAGCGCGTGGCGCAGGTGTTAGCACGCACGGCATGCGATCGTTGAGATTGAGCGATTTTAACATTGTCGGTCACGGGTTGGGTGACCAAAAACTTGTTATCTTGAGCTCACCCTTCTATATGGTATCTGTTTCGCGATAGAATATCACGAAACAGATACCAAAAATATAGTTTTTGAATTTTTTGTCCGTCTGTCCAAAAACTACTGGACGGATTTTGATGAAACTTTTTTTGTTATACTGCTATTGGTTTTCGCCAACATTTAGGCTATAATTTATTTTGAAGATCGCAATATCTGATGTGGAACCATAGCAGTCCAGCCAAACTATGAGAGATATAAAAATACCGTCTTAAGGAAAATTGTTAAAATGTAATGAGCATTTTCTATTGACGTACAAAGCTTTAAGGTCTGGTGCACCTGATGTGAATCCCTAGCAGCCTGGTTAAACTATAAAAAATACAAAAAATATCGAAGGTCTGGTACACCTGATGTGGAACCCTAGCAGCCCAGCTAAACTATAGGAGGTACAAGTACAAATTATATAACATCTTAAGAGAAGTTGTTCAGTGACATACAACCTATACTAATATTATAAATGTGAAAGTGTGTTTGTTTGTATGTCCGTCTTTCACATCAAACGGAGCAACCGTTCGACGTGTTTTTAGTACGCGGGCGAAATCGCGGGCGGAAGGCTATGTGATATAAATTTTTAATGCGTTGATATGTATCATAGCGCTGTACATATATTTAATAAATTAATTAATAATAAAAAAAAAGCTTTGTAGCCTAAAAATTAAAAATGCTGCCGAAAGTCACTATAGCACGCGGACGAAGTCGCGGGCACAGCTAGTATTATAAATAGGAAAGATTTGTATGCATGTAATGAATAACCCAAAAAATCTACATACTGGACCGATTTCAGAAATTCTTTCACTTTTAGAATGCTACATTATCCCTGATTAATAAAGGCTTCTGAGCCATATCTATAAGTTGTTTTCGAGAGTCATTACGAATCGTCTCGCTCGCAGGTTCGACGACTTCCAACCTCCCGAACAAGCCGGGTTTCGGAAAGGCTACAGTACCATAGACTACATTCATACGCTGCGGCAAGTTATACAGAAGACCGAAGAGTATAAGTTGCCACTTTGCTTGGCGTTCGTGGACTATGAGAAAGCCTTTGAGATTGAGACTTGGGCGGTGCTGCAGTCTCTCCAGAGGTGCCAAATAGACTACAGGTACATCGAGGTGCTGAGGTACTTATACCAAAACGCCACCATGTCGGTCCGATTACACAACCAGAGCTCTAATCCTATCCAACTACAGTGAGGTGTGAGACAGGGAGATGTCATCTCTCCCAAACTATTCACAGCTGCGTTGGAGGATATTTTTAAGCTGCTGGACTGGAAAGGATGCGGCATCAACATCAATGGCAATGGCATGGCGAGTACCTAACACACCTACGGTTTGCCGATGATGTAGTTCTTATGGCTGAGACCTTGGAAGACCTGAACACAATGCTCGAAGATCTCGGTAATGCTTCGCAAAGAGTGGGTCCTAAGATGAACATGGACAAGACGAAAATCATGTTCAATGCCCATGTTGCACCCGCTCCAGATAATGTTGGGAACATTACACTCGAAGTTGTTGACCACTATGTTTACCTAGGACAGACGGTCCAGTTAGGTAAGTCCAACTTTGAGAAAGAGATCTCTCGTCGAATCCAGCTCGGATGGGCAGCGTTTAGGAAGCTCCGGCATATATTTGCGTCCGAAATACCTCAATGTCTCAAGACGAAAGTCTTTGACCAGTGTGTGTTGCCAGTAATTACCTATGGAAGTGAGACGTGGTCTTTTACTATGGGTCTCATAAGAAGGCTCAAAGTCACCCAGCGGGCAATGGAGAGAGCGATGCTAGGTATTTCCCTGCTCGATTGAATCAGAAATGATGAGATCCGCAGGAGAACTAAAATAACCAACATCGCTCGAAGGATTGCATCATTGAAGTGGCAGTGGGCGGGACACATAGCGCGGAGAACCGATGTCCGTTGGGGCGGAAAGGTTCTCGAATGGCGACCGCGTGCCGGACGACGTTCCGTGGGAAGTCCCCTACAAGGTGGACCGACGATCTGGTCAAGGTCGCGGTAAGCCGCTGGATGCGGGCAGCGCAGGACCGATCGTTGTGAAGATCCTTGGGGGAGGCCTATGCCCAGCAGTGGGCGTCGTTCGGCTGACATGATGAACAAAGGCTATATTTTATTCCGATATTCCCACGGAAACGGGTACCACGCGGGTAAAACCGCGAGGATCCGCTAGTACATATGTACATAAAGAAGAACCCTAACTTGTAAGGTAAGATACACTTATATAAGTATTGGTTAAGATAGAATTTAAAATATTTGACCATGTTGTGAGAAAATGTTTTTTTAACCGACTTCTAAATAAAAAAGGAGGAGGTTCTCTATTCGTCTGTATGTATGTTTTTTTTTTTTTTTTTTTTTTATGTATGTCCACCGATTACTCGAAGACGGCTGAACCGATTGAAATGGTTCAAACGTTATTACATCAGGTTGGTTTCCAAGTTGGTCCCATTTTTTGAAATTTTGAAATCGGTTCAGTAGTTTTCAGGAAATCTTGAAAATACTGTCGTTTTCGTTACCACTTTATGTGAATTTAATACGTATCTTTAGGCATAACTCCTTTGTTTATAAACCGATTTAGATGATTCTTGTTTTGTTAAAAAGGGGATACCTCAAGGTATTTTAACCGACTTCGAAAAAGGAGGTTTTGAGTTTGATCACATACCTATTTACCAGAAAACACGTAAATTGCCTGCACGATGCACTAAAAAGAGTGAAATAAAAATTATTTTTATAAAAAAATAAAACCGCCTTCTAAAAAACCACATCAAAAAAGTAAGAAATAATTCCTCACCAAATAAATAACGTAAGTACTTTGAAGTCGGGCGGGTTTTAACAAAAACAACAAAAAATTGTACATGTTTCACGCCCGACTTCAAAGTACTTACGTACTTCAAAGTACTTGATGTGGTTTTTTAGAAGGCGGTTTTGTTATAAATGGTATACATTATTTATTTATTTATTTTAGGGCCGATTTTTCAATGCCTGATAAAAATTATTCCCTCCGGCCATTTTCGCAACTGCGATTCGCAACTAGTTGCGAATTAAGAGTATTTATTCATTGTTCGCAATCAGTTGCGAATCAAGAAAACTTTTTCCTTAACCGCAACTTAGTTGCGAACGAAGAATAAGAACTTCCCAAACATACATAGTTGCGATGGGAGAAAAGCATTTCTTGATTCTCAACCAGTAACCACAAGTTATCGTCTGATATCGTAATACCGATTTGAAAAGCAATTGTCATTCATATCTCTTTTGTTTCGAGATTGACATTTACTTTGGTTGGTTAATAATTTAACTGGCTGATAACTTTTATCTAATTGAAAAGTCAGCCCTTATTTTATTAGTTTTTATTCTTTGGAAGATTTACAGACACATCTATATAAATAAATAAAATTGGAGTGTCTGTTTGTAATATTAAAATAACCGCTTTTTACTACATGCAAAATGATTATATACGGTACATATACCAAAATTACATTTTTTACAATTTTCGTCTGTCCGTCTGTCTGTTTGTTCCTGAAAACTGAAACGGCTGGACCGATTTTGACGGGACTTTCACTGGCAGGTAGCTGCCGTTATAAGGAGTAACTTAGGCTACTTTTATCCCGATAATATTCCGGGAACGAGAACCACGTGGGTGAAACCGCGGGCGGCTGCTAGTTTACAATAAATATGTTACAATCAGTAGTTAAAAACAATGCCATTTACAAATTTTCACTTATATGCCATTTCCTTTGCTAATTAGAGTTACATTTTATCATGTCAGCCGAAAGACGCCCACTGCTGGGATAGGCCTCCCTCAAGTATCTGCTTAACGATAAGTCCTACGTTGCCCGCTTGCAGCGGCTTCCCGCGACCTTGACTAGATCGTCGGTCCACCTTGTAGGGGGCCTGCCCACGGATCGTTGCCGTCGGCGTCGTAAGATACGCGGTCGCCATTCGAGAACCATTCTGCCCCAACGACCATCGGTTCTCCGCGCTATGTGTCCCGCATATGTGTCGCTATGTTCCCGGGTCACATTTATTACAAAAGAAAGGTTTAGGTAAATTAATCATTATTAAGAGATATCTTTAATTGACCTCAATATCAAAATACAAATGTACGTAAGTGAAATAATAAACAGTTTTATTAGTAATAAATAAGTGCAGTGTGCGGTATCATTATTTTCTTAATATGTAAGTAACTAGGCAGATAAACTTATGAGCTCAAAGCATTTACATTTTATGCTTTGACGTCATTATCGGAAACATTAATTTTAATATCTTTACGAGTATGAGATTGTTGTACGGTACATATAGATAGCTGCACGTTTGCCAAGGGCACTTGGTAGTTTCGTAATCAAATTGTTTGTTTTTATAAGCAGCCGCCCGTGGCTTCGTCCATGTGGCCATTTTTCTAGATACACATTTAAACTTTCATCCCCTATTTTACCAATTTTTAGCTTACTCTTTTTCGTACAATCTTTCTTTACTCATACCATATTTGATCTTAATCTGACAGGTTCCAGAAATAAGCGCGTTGAAACAAAGTAACAAACGTTTCAGCTCGCTCATATTAAGTAGTAGCCTTCCACCCACGGCTTCGCACACGTGGACTACCTACATGACGTTATTCCGCGGGAATCTGATGTTTTTCCGTTTTCCCAAACTATCCCCATACCAAAAATCACCCCGACCCGTTGTTCCGTTTTGACGTGGAAGACGGACACACAAACAAACACACTTTCACATTTATAATATTAGTATGGAAATATGGACTGATATAGGTACCTAACTGTCATGTTTTTTACAATAAATTAACCTTTCGCTTTTGCCATTCTTTGGAAACAAATGAATAAATCAATTTTAAAGTTCGTCAATCTAACCTCCTTGAGTGATCAAGGGTCATTGATGGTTTTCCCTTTGGCTTAATTCAGGAGATATTAGAAAAGTTAAGGAACCTTTTTGGGCCATTTAAAGAGCCGTAACTCTCGTATGTATCGAGCATTCGACGATAAAGATCTTCTACCAAAATAAAAACAATAATGCCACCGCAATGTCACCGCATGAGATAATAAAAACGATTAATATTCCGAATTTAACGACAATTTATAAATAAAGCTATCAAATATGGCAGTGGAGCCAAAAAGTCGGGTCGGGTCGCCCATTTATTAGCAATTTCGATTTTTAGTACTTATAAAGACAACCCAAAAGTTTGTAACAGGCTTTCTGTCGCAGATTTTATGCAAATTGTCGCAAGTTAACATTAAGTAGGGGAACAAACTGTCCATGTTTTACTACTTTACTTTGGTAAGGCTCTTTAATAAACGTTACTCGGTATTTGTAGGCTCTTCATTGAAAACATATTAGTTTAACTAATTAAAAGAAGTGTTATGTGAAACCTAACTAAGTACATGACTCAACGTATGAAATATAAAATATTGTGACATAGCCATAAAAATAGAATGATTTCAAGGGTTTGAGAATAATTGTTAGGTACATGGTTTATTTTAAAATTTTCTAGAAAGAAATCTCTTTTTTTAACTACGTAATATGAGTAAGTCGAGTTGCTTTGTGTCTATTTAATTTTAACCTAAGTATAAATAAATTGGATGCAAAAATCAATTTCATTGCAACAATGTTTCATAGAACTGCGTTTATAAATAAACCTAAAGATCAACATAATAGGGAAATGAATGAGTTCGTTGCACTATGGTCCACAGGAATCGTTCATTTCCTCAGTACTTGATTCGTGGAGTAGCAAACACGGCGCGGTAATGAGGAGCCACGGCAATTTAAACGCTCAGTGGGCCGCGCACTAACTGCCCTCGAAATGACCACTCGATATTAGCGTTTTCAACCAGAAAGGTTGACTGGGAAATCTTTAGCTTTAGATACGAAGTTAGTGGTCTATTATTGGCCAAGATAAAACATATTACAACTCTTTGCGCCTGCACGAGAGTAAAAAGTGTTATGGCCGTATTTAGAAAAAAAAACCGTGTTCTGTGATTTTTAGTTTCGTTTAAGTTAACTCGGCACCTGGCTCGAAAACGTCGCTTACACTTAGGTGCCGAGTTAACTTGTTCGGGTAGTAGTTAAGCAAAGATTTAGGCGATTCATAAGTTTTGGTGAAAACGGCCATTAAACCCTCATTCGAGGAAACTGTACATAGAAAAATGAGAATCAATGTTCGCGAAAAAAAAATATTTTGTAAAATTAATTGTATTAATCTATTAGATAGTTTGCAAACGAAATAGTGTGTACATTTGGTCCTTCGAGCCGGATTTGAACCAGCGACCTATGGACGATACAATGAGAAGTTTTCCAGTAGGTTCTATAATGCTCAATAGATGTCGCTGCGACCACTTTTCTTTTTTTTCTTAATTTTCATGTATAGTGCCACAAGCTTTTCTGTTCCGGTGACAGTCGTGACAGAGGAGCCACTTACAATACGAAATTACCTGTCAAACTGGACTGTCGTATGAAAACTGTTTTAGATCCAAAGAGAATCACCGGAACAGAAAAGATTGGCACACTTTATGGTATGTTTTTTTGCGTTCCCCAGTTTACGGGAAAGTTGAATGTATTGTTTCACGAATTTTGTTGCGTATATATTAATGAGTTATCGTTTTTTTCTTATTTTACCTGATTTTGATTATATTTTAATTTAAATAACTGTAAATGTCAGAAAGAAAAGAAAATGTGGAAAAAGTGGCATGCAAAAACAAACTTGAACAAACTTTTCAACTTGACAGTTATTGTACATTTTTATAGGTACAACAAAAATAGCGAAGTATGGATAAAAACCTACGATTGAACTTTAAGTCATATCCTAAAAGTAGTAATTTAGAAATAAAACCTTATATAACAAGATTATTTACATATTTATTTACATTTAAAAATTTTATTTTGTTTTGCGTAGGCTGACAAACGTCCAAGGTATTGCTATTAAAAAAAAAAAGAAAAGTTTCGCTAGCGCCATCTCTTGCACCTATTTGAAATAAGCTTACGATACCTTTTGGAAAATTCCTCATTAGTCTTTGACAGTTTATACAAAATATTAAGGTGTTTTGAAACAGGAAGTCAGCTTTTGTACATTAGTAAGCATGTACTTTTATTTTAGTATAGATAATTTAGTTATTTTAAATTTCTGACAATTTAAATGCTTAATTGGACGCACTGCCCTCTAAATAACCACTCGATATTAGCGTTTTCAACCAGAAAAATTGATTGGGAAATCTCCAGCTTTAGACACGTTATTGGTCTATGACAGTAACTATGAAAAAAATTTAACGTTTATATATGAAACTTCCTCATTTCTGGGAGCCGATTCTCAGGCAATCGAGAAAAGTTCACATTTATAAGCTCGAAATTCAAATTTAGCACAGTTTGTGTATTGTCAGAATTTCACAATCGAAAAAGTTCGATCGAAAACCAGTCGAACGCTACGAATGCTACAGACCAATAGATGTTCGTATACGAACTTAGCTGTCAAAATGAATGAGTTTATTTGAAACGTTCTAACTTTTCAATAGAAACCACGAACAAAATCTACGACATACGAATTACCACACTGAAAAAGTTCGAATGCCTGAGAATCGGGCCCAAGTATGAAAATTGGTACTTATGTAGGTAAAATTAAAAATGATCTGCATATGCGAAGTGAAAATAAAACCTAACTGGGGGTTGAAGTTTAAAAAAAATCATTTATAAAAATAGTTTATAAATATAATAGTTTACAATAATGTTATAAAGGCGAATGTTTCGAGTGGTGGCCTATCACGGCGAAAAGACTGAACAGATCTGGATTAAATTTGGGACAAAGATTTAGTCTTAGACTTACTAATTATCCAGGAAAAAATAATGGCTCACGTGGGATACTACCCTAATTGATATTTACTTGTGCGAGGGGAGGGATCGCGAAATTTGAAACGATATATCAAATTACTCGCGATGTCGCGGGCAGCCACTAGTTTCAACCTTGGTCACCAAAAGGCCATTTATTTTTTGCATAGGTATTTCTCTCAGCGACAACTCCTTATTTTAAAAAGTAAGATAAAGTAAAGCTTGTTAGCTCAAAGTAAGGTTTGTTAGCTCAAAGTAAGGTTTGTTAGCTCTTTTGTTTTTCTGGGTAACCTATCTCTCAGGATACCAACTGACCTTCCAATTTTATGACTTTCATTTCACTTTTCTAAAACTTTTTCTAGTACATTTATTTTCCGCCGCCGCTTCCGCCGAACCCCTGGGCACTACACCTACAATTCACTAAACTTAATACTTATAGAAATATAATTATATCACTAAATTTTTACCGTATTATAATTATATTCCTAGTGAGATAATAATGAATCGCTTTCGTATAACTATATAACGGTTTTATCTATCATACTGCGACATATACACTGCAATTTTCTTTTAGGTACTGCGTTTTCTCACCAAACATTACATAAGTTTTCCATCAAGGACGAGAAAACATAACATTTTCGATTTCCTACTATTTATAAATAAATAGAAACGAATTTACTGCTATATTACCTAACTTTAATCCAATAGCAGTCGAAGAGACCATTAATTAGCTCTACATTTCACGGTTGCATTGTCACGCAAACGTCAACGTTACTGCGTCAGGATAATCAGAATCGGATGAAATTAGCGGAGTCCGCTCCCAGTATTAGTTTCTACTTATGATTGCATTGCAAGAATGCCTTTTATGCGCCTCGCTCGGTGCCTGCTTTAATGAATGCAACAATGAAATTAATTAGCGATTCGGATTGGTTTTTGTTCCTTTGTTATCGTTCCGGGAATGGGATTTATGATGTTGCCAAATTGGAAAGACAAATCGTTTGTAACCTCAATCAGGACTTACAACATCGGTGATGTTTTTTGGATTACGAATAATTAGTTGCATTTTATATTTCTTTTTTTACTTTTTTGCATTCACAATGCAATTGTTATTATTGAAAAATTGAAAATGAAGTACCTATTTAGTTGTTATACGGGTCGATTTTTTCTAAATACTTCATTTTCAATTTTTAAATTTAGTTGGGATTCTATCTTGTCTTCAAAAAACATTCATTGATAGTTTTTTATTTAATAAATGTGTTGTGTATTAAAATCATATAAGTATATCAAATAAATAGGGAAGAAGAAATAAGTTGATGATGATGATGAAGTGTTAAAATCATATAATGTATGTACCTATAAAAATATGGTATTGGTATAAAAACTGCATCACAAAGCAGAGAAAAAGAAATACTATCTCTAAATAAAATAAAAAGTTTGATTCATCCTATTTTTAAAATTTTACGATTTATGCGTTTTTATCATTTCTCTTTTAACATCTTCTTTGTTTATTAGTATAGACAGACATGTTATTACTCGTATAATGTACTGTTTACTAGTCAAACACACGTAAGTATGACATAACCTGAGTCGTTTATTAGTGTGTGGTTGTGTAGTCAACTTGGCTCGGATTGGTGCCATTATTAATTCTGCTAAATTGAAATTGGATACGAGTCGAATGATGCATCGGTAGCATAGCAGCTCATGTTAACTTGCTACAATATTGCTCGGTGAATAAGGTTGTAATGAACTTCTTACTACTTATCTCATGTTTTGTTGAGGTTTTTTGATGACCTTAGTTAGCCGTGCCGGTGCGTGGAATGCGTGTTCCCTGCACCAACGGCTATTCCTTGCTATTATTGTTCGTTTTATATTATTAACTTGATTATTTACTATTTTTTTAACACGCTTTTATTAGCGTCACCTGTAACTAACTAAGTGACTAGGAGGATGGGTCGTGTTTTTCTAATATTTCATTTTCAATAATAAAAATTGCATTGTGAATGCAAAAAAGTAAATGAAATTTGAACTAACTAAGTCATATCACTACATAAAAAATCTTGGAAAACAATTTTAACCTATAAATAAAACACTTTCACAGATTTTTTCACGCAATTTATTTAACAACTTGGTTAAATTTTAACCTAATTCTAATTGTCTAATCGATTTGAAACTTTGCAAGTTTATAGGAATTCTATGACAATAAAATTCAATAATTTACTACCATCGAGCTGATCTGATGATGGAGTCAAAAGGTGGGCAATAGAACGCTACAATAGCTGCTAGGAAACCCCTCGAGTTTGGGCTCATTTGTTTCGTTCTTATGAGACCTATTCGTCACACTTGGTTGTGATGGTCTGATGATGGAGCAGGGAGGAGGCCAGTGGCACTCCTTATTGACAACTAGGAAACCCCTCGAGTTTGGGCTCATTTGTTTCGTTCTGATAAGACCACTTCGTTACACTTGGTGGTGAGGGTCTGATAATGGAGCAGGGAGGATGCCAGTGGCACTCCTTAATGACCACTAGGAAACCTCTAGAGTTTGGGCTCATTTGTTATGTTCTGATGAGACCTATTCGCTACACTTGGTGGTGAGGGTCTAATAATATAAAACTGTGTTCTTAGTTTTTTAAACTAGGTAAGTATTTTTTATTTGGAAATGTTAAAAAGGTTTTTATACTAACCTTATTTAAGTCTATATCTTGAGTTACGTCACACCATCACCGTCAAACTTAGAGCGCACGGGCTATAATAATAATCGTTCGTTATAACATGTTTCTAGAAACATTAGATTTGTAGTATATTGTTATATATTTAACAAGCGGCTTACGACTTCAACAACCGCGTGGGATGATTTTATGTTGGCGTATTCTCCTTGTTCCTTTTTTTCCCCCTTCCTCAAGAAGGGGGCTGTGAAATGCAATGTCGTCCTACTAATATTATAAATGTTAAAGTTTAGATGTTTGGATGTTTGTATGTTTGTTACTCAAAACGGCACGCCAAAACGGCTGAACAGATTTTGCTGAAATTTAGGACACAGATACTTTGTAGCCTGGAGAGGAATATAGGCAGGCGTCTGACACTCGATGTACTTGCGCGCAAATCTCGCCCTCACCGCCGGCGGTGCAAATCCATAGAAATTAGGTCCGCAAAAGAGCTAGAATATATATATGCGATAAAAAGAGATGCAACGACTGGCCGTTCGTAGTTTGCGCCGTACAAGCTGAATTCCACTTTATTGCGTTATAGTGAGAGTTGCTATTTATTTAAATGGCTTAGCAGAGTGCAGTATCTGTTACTAGTAACTATTTAGTAATCTGTGATATAGGTTACTTTTTATCCCGGAAAAATATCACATTCCTGCGGGATAACGTCGTGTAGTCCACGCGTGCGAAGCCGCGGGCGGAAAGCTAGTATTTTATAAATCCGAAGATAATTTCAGATATTAGCACGACCAATCAATCAAGCGGATGCCCATCGTTATCGGCAGCTCAATAGACAGATATCTAAGTCCTTGACGCGCGACCTTCGCCAATTTAATACCGAGCGTATTAAAGAAGCCATTGAGCGGAACAAAGGCTCCAAAGTGTTCGCGAGAGATCTGTCTATCGGGCAAAGTCAATTGACGAGTCTGAAAACTGAGGAAGGTAGCATCGTTTCCTCAACACCTGAAATCCTGAGGGAGATTGAGAGTTTCTATGGACGGCTATATTCCTCGCAAACACCTGTTGAAAGCAAGGCTAAAGACCCTAGAGCCAAGCTTACCCGACACTATACCGAGGATATCCCGGACGTCAGCCTGTACGAGATTAGAATGACTCTCAAGCAGCTCAAAAACAACAAGGCGGCGGGTGATGACGGAATCACAACAGAACTTCTGAGAGCGGGCGGTAAGCCAATACTTAAGGTCCTCCAGAAGCTCTTCAACTCTGTCATCCTCGAGGGCAAAACGCCAAAGGCATGGGGCAGAAGCGATGTGATGCTGTTTTTCAAGAAGGGTGATAAAACTCTATTGAAGAACTATAGACCCATCTCGCTTCTGAGCCATATCTATAAGTTGTTTTCGAGAGTCATTACGAATCGTCTCGCTCGCAGGTTCGACGACTTCCAACCTCCCGAACAAGCCGGGTTCCGGAAGGGCTACAGTACCATAGACCACATTCATACGCTGCGGCAAGTTATACAGAAGACCGAAGAGTATAACTTGCCACTTTGCTTGGCGTTCGTGGACTATAAGAAAGCCTTTGATTCGATCGAGACCTGGGCCGTGCTGCAGTCTCTCCAGAGGTGCCAAATAGACTACAGGTACATCGAGGTGCTGAGGTACCTATACCAAAACGCCACCATGTCGGTCCGATTTCAGAACCAGAGCTCTAATCCTATCCAACTACAGCGAGGTGTGAGACAGGGAGATGTCATCTCTCCCAAACTGTTCACAGCTGCGTTGGAGGATATTTTTAAGCTGCTGGACTGGAAAGGATGCGGCATCAACATCAATGGCGAGTACCTAACACATCTACGGTTTGCCGATGATGTAGTTCTTATGGCTGAGACCTTGGACCTGAACACAATGCTCGAAGATCTCGGTAATGCTTCGCAAAGAGTGGGTCTTAAGATGAACATGGACAAGACGAAAATCATGTTCAATGCCCATGTTGCACCCGCTCCAGTTAATGTTGGGAACATTACACTCGAAGTTGTTGACCACTATGTTTACCTAGGACAGACGGTCCAGTTAGGTAAGTCCAACTTTGAGAAAGAGATCTCTCGTCGAATCCAGCTCGGATGGGCAGCGTTTGGGAAGCTCCGACATATATTCGCGTCCGAAATACCTCAATGTTTCAAGAGTCCAGTGTGTGTTGCCAGTAATGACCTATGGAAGTGAGACGTGGTCTTTTACTATGGGTCTCATAAGAAGGCTCAAAGTCACCCAGCGAGCAATGGAGAGAGCGATGCTTGGTATTTCCCTGCTCGATCAATCAGAAATGATGAAATCCTCAGGAGAACTAAAACAACCGACATCGCTGGAAGGATTGCATCATTGAAGTGGCAGTGGGCGGGACACATAGCGCGGAGAACCGATGGCCGTTGGGGCGGAAAGGTTCTTGAATGGCGACCGCGTGCTGGACGACGTTCCGTGGGCAGGCCCCCTACAAGGTGGACCGACGATCTGGTCAAGGTCGCGGGAAGCCGCTGGATGCGGGCAGCGCAGGACTGATCGTTGTGGAGATCCTTGGGGGAGGCCTATGCCCAGCAGTGGGCGTCGTTCGGCTGACATGATGATGATGATGATGATTAGCACTACCAAATCAATAAGGCTCATTACATATTATAAAAAATTGTCTGCCTACATTTGATCACCAGTTGTTCTTCGCCTTCAAACAAATGAAATTGTTTCCATAGTTTATTAATCCATTTAAAAATTCCCTTTTACAGAATAAGGACTGTCATAAAAGCCAGCCTTAATATATGTCAGCTTAATGGTTGTTCAAAGAGTGTACTGAGCCAATTCCATCGCTACTACTACTACTACTACTACTACTAAAATCAGTAACTAAATCATGTCCACGTTAACTGTCCCGAAACTGTTTCTAAAAGCTTTATTTGTCACCTAAGATAAAGAGTTTTAATTAAAGTCAGCCCAAACATAATATTTTGTGCTCAGTGGTCGGTGAAAGAGAGGACTGAGCTAATTCTGGCGCTAAGCTGAGCGTGTCACCCTCCGAGCGTGACTAAATCGCTGATATTAATTAGCTTTATTTGTAACCTAATAGTATCTACACACGTTCCTATCCGAACTCCGATTCGGTCTGCTCCCAGACCAAATCGGAACGTGTGTTGCGCAGTTTTGGTCTGGGAGCAGATGGGTCTCTGTAAACTCGCCACATAAGTTAACTCGTCACGATTTGAAAAGTTCCATACATTGAAAGTAAACTCGCCACTCCTATGGAATGTTTGTTTTAATTCGTCAAAGTTATTGTAAACTCGTCACTATAATAATAGATTTAATATCATATTTGCAAGAAGTACCGTTAGCAAGCAAGTTGGCCTGTAATAAATATTTGAAAGTATAATAATTTTGACAATGCTTAGATGATTCCCTTTATTCCAATCAGTTCGACTAGTAGTTCGATCATCGAACTGTTTGGACATATATTTTTGCACAATATTTTATATTCAATTACGAAATAATGTTATATTCAGTCACAAGTACCAGGGCAACATAACTTACGAGGAGTTATTTTGATTTTGTACCGCTAAGATATATCGTAATTTCTTTTAGTTCTTTAATTTTTCAAAAATATAAATCGAAATAACTCCTTGTAAGTTATGTTGTCCTGGCACTTTTGACTAAATATAAATATATTATTTATAAAGACTGTATTTTTTTTATTAGATATCAGTTAAGTGTCTATTAACATTTTTTTATTATTTATTTATTATTTGGATTTATGCTATACACTGTCAAATTGTTATTAGTACACTGTTAAATTGTTACACCTCTAGATACTTATATTTATTTGATTCTGTTATCAGAAATGTGATTTAAAAATAAATAAATAATTTTTCTGCAGTCCCTACGCAAACATCTACAGTGGCGAGTTTACAATAGAGTAAATCATATTTATTTTTAAAATGCTATCCGTGACGAGTTTACACATATTTTTTTGTGATTTTTCTGATGAGTAATTAACTGTTAAGGCGAGTTAAGCGAGTTTACAAAGACCCGAGCAGATTCAGCTTCGCCTCATGTGATAAACCCACACTCGTGTTTTAATACCCCTCATTATACAACAGTTGCATAAATAACTATTAGTTAGCTTAAGTTGACATTTTATATGTATTTTATTTTATTCAAGTATTTAAGAATGGAAACTCCCTAAATAGCTAATAGTCCGTGCATACCAAGGCGAAAAAATATACATATGGATTGAATTATTTTCACAAATAAAATGTAGGTAGGTGCTTTAATTTTACTTTCATAAAAAAGAACCAGTTCGGATTTTTTCTCATTAAAAATCTATAAAAGCAGTTTTTTTTATTTTTCTTAGTATATTAGGAAGGTAAGTAAAAACAATTTTACTATTCTTCTACAGTTAGGCAGTGATTCATCGTTCAGGTTCAAGTAAACCATAAAATTGTTAATACATAGTGTGATGACAAAAGATGCCTTCCTAGGGCACAAAGTTCAAATTTCCGTGAGCCAGTGTAAATTTCTTAACAGCGAGACAAATCTGGAAACACGATTTATTAATTTCCTGGGAATTCAGTGAACCGATAAATGGTTTAGATTAGTGAACACTGTCAAATGGATTTACGTTATTTTAAAATTTAGTGAGAAGTTGGATTTTAGATAAACTTTACTGTTATTGAAATCAGTGATAGCAAATTTCATTAACGCTTCTTATTGGAAACATGAATGGGGTATACCATCTTACTGGGAACCTCGTGTTTCCATTACTGAGATGAACCAACACTGGCTGATACTACAACATAGATACTTAACTACACTTTCGGTGTAATGTTGTTGGGTTATAAACTAGATCCTAATTTTTATTTTTCGTGTTTTTTATTATTAAAGAATTTCGTAAAACATTAACTTATTTTGCAATAAAAAAAACTTTTTTATTCATAAAAGGTTTTACTTTGGTACTGATGGTTGACGAAGCTTAATAGTATGTCTGAGAACTAACTTATCGAGTTTCTGGTATTTACAGAATCAGTGGGCAGAATGTAGAATGCATAATGGGCGGAAAAATGTCAACTTTAAGTGTATTAAACCGGTAGGCATAGTGAACATTATTGCGGTATGGAAGCGCCGTTATTAGCCAAGATTTCCGTTTCAATAGTTTGTCGCTTACGTTTGTTTGTTGTAAGAATGTGATATTGTTCCAATAAAATATAATTACGATTCCAATAAACACTATCACATATAAAAATTTAAATAATTTTGTTACGAAACTAGTCATTTTCCGAATCAAAATTATATTTTGAGCGTTATGTATATAACTGGTGTAAGAATCAAAATTAAAAATATTTTTTTTGAAAATATCGACCCGTCTCCCATTCAGCTCCGGTGGGTTCGTAAATCTACATTATTGTGAAATAGCCATTGAAAATGTAAATAGTAAAAATAATTTACTTTTTTGTGGTTTGTGCACTTAGTGATTCTACAGCTTTGGATAAATGGATTTTGAACACATTTTAATTAATGTTTCTTACAATTTACGGACATTTGAATGACAAAGACGTTAATTTTATTTAAGTCTTTTGGTTAAATGTATGCCGTGTTGCCTTGTACTATGTACACTCCGGTTGGCGGGTCCACGGTGCGTGCCTGATGTACGAGCGGCGACAAATTGAAAACAGCGGCAAATGGCGCGGCGCCCACTGCCCGCAAACCCGCTGAATGCTAACCGAAAAGTTGCCGCGGATTGTGATACTGAATCTATTATGCATTCCATACGGTCATATAGAGTACAAATAGTTATTAATTTTTCTTTTTAAATATTCAGATATTAACAATGGCCGAGTTAATTGAGACATACCATGCACAGTGATTTATTTTATCGTGAACAGTGCAGAAGTGAGTGAACCTGCAAATTGTGATAAAAATCGGTATTTTACACAGCGGTCTGTGTGAGGTATGCTTTGGAAGCTTTGGATAAATTTTTATATTTTAGGCTAGCGGATCCTCGCAGTTTTACCCGCGTGGTGCCTGTTTTTTGACAGCGCTGATGTCACTCGGAAAGAATGTAGCTTTCTAATGGTCAAAGAATGTTCTAAATCGGTCCAGTAGTTTCGGAGGCTATTTAATTCAAACAAACAAACAATCAAATCTTTCCTCTTTATAATATTAGTATGGATTATGGAAAAGATTTTAACATATTTTACTAGTTAAGTATTCATTTATATCAAGGATAACATTTAAACGATTAATTACTTCAAAAGTTAGTACCTATAGGTACTTTTGTTGTTAAGAATAAAGTGCAGTAAAAATTGACTTTAAATTTCAATGGTTATTTTTGCATCACGATGTAGGCATGTAAACTGACGGAATAAGGAAAGTGCAAATATTATTGTAATACTTATCTAAATTGAATCATAAGCCGACGTGCGGTCAGGCGCGCGGCCCGAGGAAATAGATTTATAGGAGATCCATTGAAGAATGTTTACAAAGTATCTTCAAAATACGGTACATGTAGGTACTGCTATTTTTTACTTATTATGACAAACAAAAATTTAATAAATTCTTAATAGTAGTATATGTTTACCGTATCTAAACGACGAATTAAGTTTTGCGCAGCTTAGTCCCGTGACAACTGCCTGGTTATTCAATAAAATATTAACTATTACTTAAAAAAAAAACAAAAGTAATAATAAAACGCACGTTTTTATATCCTTAGTTATTAGCTTATTTCTATGTGTAACAAACATATCTACAATAATTAAATTAAACAACTCAACATTTTGTCTAACATCCTTTCTGCTCCTAAAAATAAGTATAACAAAGTTTTGTCTCGGCAGAAAAGGAGAGGAATAACATCATATGGGTGTTATTTGTCCCTCACAAATAGTTAGATTATATAAATAAGGCGGCCCTAATAGTGTGCCCGATAGCGATCGGACGGGCAGGGCTCCAATTGAGTTGGGTTCGCTAGGAATTTTTGCTCCGCTTCTATAGTTTTTAGGGTTTTACTTGAGAGTAAAATAAATAAAAGGATCAGGTTAGCGCTTGTCTAACAACTCTTTAAGGTAGATACAGATGATTTGAAGATTTGCTGTTGTATTTGATCAGATGAATGGGGTTTATTAACACATTTTAGTTTGAGAAACTGATCGATTTTTATAACATTTAAAGTAGTATCGGTTCGATTATTTGTCCGTCACAAATAATTAGATTATACAGGGCGTCCCAAAACTACGTCACATGGAGGGAAAGTACCCTAAATACTGAAAATATAAAATTTTACTAAAAGAAGACTTCATTTTTATTTTTAAAAGAAAACGAACTACATTCAAAGAATTTTAAATAATCGCCTGTCTGAACTGGGAATCGAACCCGCTGAATATTTTAAAAAAATCTTTAATTATATTGTACCGATAGAAAGGCTCGGTTATACCTGAGCATTTCTTCCAAGTAACATAGCATCCTAAATAAATGGAAAACTACGAAATTTAACATTTAATCTTGAATAACAAGTTTGTGCAGCGTTACGGATAGCCTTTTCTGTGACTATCGTGCTCAATACTTTAACATTTCAATGTATTATTAATGAGTGAAGATTGGAGCAATTATACCTAATTTCCCTATTTTAAGTCTTTGATAATGTGATAAGTAACACCACCTCGATTAGTTTAAAAAGTTTGAATATTTTGGTGCGGGTTCGATTCTCGGTTTGAACATGCTATTATTATAAAATCTTTGAATGCAGTTCGTACTGTTATTTAAATAAAAATAAAGTTCTATATCAATAATAAAAAAATCTATATACGAAATAAGGCGGCTATAATAGTATACCCGACAGCGATCGGACGGGCAGGTCTCCAAATGACTTGGGAGAGCTAGAAATATTTGCTACCGCTACTATAGTCTATAGGATTTTACTTGAGAGTGAAATAAATAAATGGATCATGTTAGCGCTTGTCTAACAATTCTTTGAGGTAGATACAGATGTTTTGAAGATTTGCTGTTGTATTTGACCAGAGAAATGGGCAATTAACACATTTTAGATTGAGAAACTGATAGATATTTATAACATTTAAAGTAGTATCGGTTCGGTTATTTGTCCGTCACAAATAGTTAGATTATATAAATAAGGCGGATCTAATAGTGTACCCGATAGCGATCGCACAAACAGGGCTCCAGTTTAGTTGGGTTCGCTAGGAATTTTTGCTCCACTTCTATAGTTTTTAGGGATTTACTTAAGAGTAAAATAAATAAAAGGATCTGGTTAGCCCTTGTCTAACAACTCAGCCACAAAAATGTAAAAATAAATAAATACAAAATTAAGTTTATTGAATTAAGATTATAGAGGCAAGATAATCTTCGTATTTCTAACTAACATATATTTTGCGGTTATTACCTACGGCAGAAATGTGATACGATAGCTAAAGTCTAATCAGGGCTGTCAATAATACTTTTTTTAAAGAATGTTGGCTGGCGTTAAATACATTTTTAAGTGCACTTCAAAATCCAGGGAAAAGATTAATAATTTATTGATTTCTGATATCGGGGCAGATGAATTAAACCTCCAATTTGTACGTCAATATTTAGTGTTAGCGCAATTATACCATCAGCAGTTCGAGTTCAACTGTGATTTGATAAATGGAAGCGATATAACAGCAGAATTGGTTTAGGCTATACAGTTATCCGTGATCTAGTGAACTCTGGAATTGAAATTCGTAGCAACCCTACGAAGTGGACGCACCGCCGCCCACTGTTACGGGTTTAAAGTTACGAATCCGTATTTACTGATACGATACAAATTGATCCGTTGACATCCGATACGATTGGAATCGGAACGTAATGTCAACAGGTTACGTCTCAATTTCAACTGGTCCTTCTTGTTTCTTGATGGTGATAACTTATTAAATTCACACTGTAAGCAGGTATGTACAATTTGAATCTTGAGTAAATAGTTTGTGTTTAAAACAAAAATTAAGGGAAGTTCAAAAGCTTAAGCTTAATACTAAGAATGTTATAGCAAAATAGGTAGTCCGATATCGAGAAATCTAGTTTTCCACAAAGTAACATTTTAAACGTCGTAGCGGATCCGACAAAAGCTCCACTCCAAAAAATAAGGAATGCAATCTTCCAGTTGAATCAGACAAATAGGGTATCTGCACTGACCAATTCAAATTGTAGGAAAGGCCGGGGGATACAATCCAATCAACGAAACTAGTTCCACTGATGCCTATCACTAAAGTTTCACATTCAAAGATTTGTTTCTCGAGATTAAATCAAAGGCGAATTACAGTAGCGGCGAAAAAGAAATATGGTGAGTCCGGCCCGAGTCTTGCGGGGTGTCCTGCTGAAATTGCTTTTCAATCCCTCGGACTTTGGACTTGTAAAGAAGTTATTACCTTCCAAGGAGATAGCGACGGGTCCGCCGATACGGATATATGTCTCTTTCATATGTAATATTCCTTTTTCGCGTTTTATTAATGGAAAATGTTTCGTGGGACAGTGCGCCCGGCTCTCGCCTCGATATTAAAAAAGACCCATCTACTTAGTGCGGCTTCTTTTATGAGATTGTCGCAAAGGAGGTTTTGTTTCGAGAGTTTGCTTTATTGAATCACGTTAGTAAGAGTGTATTTTATTTTTGGTTTTTTATTGTTATGGTGCTTTCACACTGCGCGGTTAGAAAATGTTTACAAACATATCTAAGAGATATTTTCATGATAGGCAATTTAGTAAAAAAAACATAGCTAAAATGTATGAGCACTTAAAAGTTAAAACATCTAAGAATTCCTTACAGAATGTAACATTTTCTAACGTTTATGAGTAAATGTATTAAGTATTTCAAATCACTTTTTTTGCATAAGTACAAAGTGCAATTTTTATTATTGAAAATTAATACTTATATTATACTTATCTTGTATTAGAAAAAATAGACCCATCTCATAATAATAAGGTCGCATCACAGCATCGTTGGACGGGTCGATTTTTAACCGACTTCAAAAAAGAAGTAGGTTATCAGTTTGACCGTAGGTATATGATATTGTTGGAACTGGATAATATTTGTTGAGTACATACAAAACATTTAGCACTTGTGCTAAATTTCATAAGTGTATGTATGTTTGTCCATGAATATCACGAAAACTAAAATCATATAGAGATGATTCTTTTGGATGGATGGTGGACTTTAGATGGTACAATCTACACTAAAAATGAAGAAATAAAAAGTAATTTAAAAATTAAACCGACTTCAAAAACTACTTTGTCAACTGAAAAAGTAAAAAATAATAAGTAATGTAACGCTCCAATGTACCACGGCAGCGCTACTTTGATAAAAAAACAATGTTTAACCCGTTACTCTTATAAATTCATTGTTATTATTATCAGCAATTTTATTATTTGATTTTTTCTCAAGGCCACCGCGCATGTCTACGCTCGACGGGGCTCTCTTTCTTAATTTTTCAATAACAAAACCAGCCAGCAAACGGCGGAGTACTGGGCCTACTTGCAGTGTGGAAACATTATACGATCTCTACAGTACATACCACTCGGTAGATGAGGTCGTTCCCTTTTTCTGGCTTTTTATTGCTCCTCAAAAAGGTAGATACTTTAAAGATATTTTTTTCCTTTTCAGTTGACAAGGTACTTTTTGAAGTCGGTTTAATTTTTTAAATTACTTTTTATTTCTCATAGGTACTTATTTTATTTTTAAATGTAAAACGAAAAAAAAAATTACTAATCGTTTTGTGTTAGTCCAATGTGGGTTTGTAAAAAATGTAGATGTCACAAAAACTTAATTGAGCAGGTAATTAATCATTGAAAACATTAGCTATAACAAAATTAATCTTTTAAGGGCAGTACGGCTGTTTGTAGTTGTGTGCAGTGTTCGTTTGATAATATTGCCTGCTCTAATTAAGTCTACTACACCGATGTTTGGAATTAATTAGTGTATCGTTTAATTGGCATCTCTTGTTATCTGTTTGTTTCGATTATTTATTCAATAGCTGTGTTTGTGAAAGCTTCTGCTGAGATGTTAAGTTTATATTTTCATTTTTACACGAATGCTTATTGTTGATAATTTATTTGTAATTATCTAAGTAGGTATATGAAACAGTAATTGATTTCTCAAGCGAATATATTAATGGAAACTAATTTCGTTTCTCAATAAGCTGATTGAAACTACTTTAGTAAAAACATACTAAGAAACTTAGACTTATCCAACTCAATACAATCATTATTGAATCAGCTCTTTTGTCAGCAGCAGTATAACGCGCAACCACGTGGCCCGCAATAGTGCAGTACAAAATTAGCTGTCAAAATGGACAGCACTATGATCAATTTTTAGTTACACAAAATTACCACCGGCTCAGATAAGCTTGTGGCACTATACTTACACAAGACGTAATAATAAAACGATACTCAGCAAAGATTAAACTTGAGACGGATTTTAGAAAAAAGCCTAACTATAATGGTGCATTTCATTCTCTTATGGTGAGTTACATAGATTAATAGTTGTTACAACAAAATTTATGTCAGCTTCTTGTCAACAGCAGTGACTATCATGCCAACACCAATTTGTGCAGTTGTCATTTACGTTTACGTAGAGTTGTGCTGGAGCCTTACTAAGTATTAGTAGTAGTATCTGTCAATCCTCGTAAAGTACGACGTGACAATTCAATCTGTCTGTATGTCAAAAAATGTGTTAAGCACTTGAGATCATGGTACCAGCTCCATTAGTTTTAAATTGAACGTATGTTTTAAAATAAAAAATGACGAAGACTAAATACTATTTGAAAAAAATTAAATATTACTTTTTGGAATTGAAGTAGAATTTTACAATACTTACGTTTAGCTTTCATATAGTACCTAAAATGTTTCATATGCCACAATGTATTTCATTTTTCCTGTCATAAAGCAAAAATTGTTCACAATTATTAGTAAAAATTCGAATGTTACAACATGAAAGCTCTAATCCCAAAGCTTAACACTTTTACAGGCAACTAATTAATTACAAAACTAATAAATTAGGCGCTGAGTAAATACCGTTCCATAATTGCGATCATGATTTTAATGTGACATGGGACATCACTAGCGCTATGCGGATTGATTACATCTGTCCGTCACTATTAATAGAATATTGTGTGTGATTCAAATTGAATTAGGCGGCCATTGTCGAATTACCCGCGTATGTTTCGTATAGACTATTGATTTTGAATATTTAGTAGCCAATTTGGTCTGTTTGGTTAGGGACTTTGTAATGAAGATATTATGTGATAGCATTTTTATGGTACTTACTACGTTGCGATACAATGACGTCAAAATTCAATCTAAAAATTGGAATATAAAACTTTGTTGGGCTAAACTCAAGAAAATATACTGAAATTAAAATTAAATATTAGGTAAGTAAGTACATTTTATTATATCACTGAAATCTCCGTCAACTGAGAAATTTATGTGTCAGCTGAAAGAGCGATATATTAATTTTAGAGTGACTAAAAATTAGGCACTATCACAACACTATTTCTGAAAATAAATGGCCTTTGTTAATACTGAGTTTAGCATCAAATGTTTCTCAAAAAATTGCAAAGGGGCTGCATAAAAAGTATGAAAACTCCTCAAAGACAAACACAATAGCCCAGGGATTACGTGTTCAGGTTTAATTGGCGTGAAATGTATGCGTGAGAGTTTCATACGAGGCCGGTTTGACATAATGCTTTTGGTACGTTTAATTACCGGCTGAGTAGTTTTTACGAGCAATTGACTTCGAATATGTTCCAATGATGGTCCAATATTTGCTTAGAATATGCCACGCAAGCGCTTGTTTGATCAGCTGTTTTAAGTCTGTTTGCGGTTCAAAGTTTGTTTTTCTATACAATAGAGCGAATACTTACCTACTTACTTATCGTGTTATTTTGTAGCATACGTTGTGTTGTGTAATGTTTGTTTATACAATTTGGAGGGTTACTTTTTCAATAGACCTAATTCCTTTTATAAAGTACAGTAGGTCAATTCTCCTAATATCGATCACCAATTCGCTGTTCTTTTTCGCTTGACTTTCACTTGTTTGTTGTGAATGTAACTCAAACGTAACCATTACGCTTGCTCGTTGACTAACTTACACTTCGTACCTACTGAATCACCAGTACCCTAGATAAAGAATGAACATCGAGCTATACCCAACGGCACCGAAACGACCAAAGTGCATTTTTCATATAAACGTGCTCACTTCAGCGTCATATACTTAGACGGGAAACTATTTCAAAGTTTGCAATGATTTTAACGTCCAATGGAGAGGCCAAAGGCCTATCTGTCGCATGAAAGATTCAAAACGTGGCACAATCTACTACTGTACGGCCATTTATTAATAGGCCACATCATAAAGCAAAATAATTTGGGCCATATTTGACATGTTTCAGCCTCCTAGTTCATATCATAGTAGCCTTGCAAAGACTAAACGCAATACACATTTTTTTCGATGTTAAAAAAACGTACGATTTCTTATAATTTGTTATTAATTTATACCTATACGTGTGGTGTAGCATAATTTAAAAAATAAGTCAATACGAAGATAAGACAATTTGTCAGTGTGAACTTTATTATTCCCAGTAAATTGTTACTGGGAATAATAAAGTAAATGTCAAATGTGATCTATTAAACTGGCCCTTCTTTATGGGATAGAGAACCAATGGAGGGTTACTTTTTCAATCTTTCTCTTTAGTTTGAAGCATATTTTTAATTTCCGGTTATTGTAACACATAACCACTCACTTTTTTATGAAATATTTATTGAAATCTTATTATTTTGTTTCAGGTATGAGTCACCCATCATTTAAAACAAATATAATTGGTAACTATTTAACCAAATTTCCAATAATCAGCTTAATTTTGATTTTAAAAAATAATTAGTACGTTATTTAAATTTTTACTTTCTTGCATCCACAATGCAATTTTTATCGTCGTGGTAAAGGTCGTGGGTTCGTGTCCCATCGGAGGTGGTTGTGAGACGGGTCGATTTTTTCTAAAATACTTTTTTTTCAATTATTTGCAACTAATTTAATATGTTGAGTTTTATTAATTTGTTAATCAGAGCACATGGATAACATATTTTTTATTTACCCTATGTAATGTTTTCGAATGAGTTGTTATATTTGACTTAATGTAATACTTTAATGTTAGTAGGTAATTAATAGACTGAATGCTTCGATTCATATTTATTTATTCGATAAATATTGATTGCTATGATTGTAGTTGTGATTTGGAACCATATTGCGTAGGTTTATAACGAACTACAAGAAATTTGCGCAAATCTTTGTAGTAATATGGATCCAACTTGGCGCTAGTGAGCAACTCAAAAAATTGGAGATCGTGATTTGTTTCAAGAGTAACTCGACTGTAAAGTCAGAATAAAAGAATCCTATAGTTTTCAATGACTATGGCCATCGCGAATATACGCCCACATTATGCAGCATCCATCTGTTTGTCAGTAATCAATATATGCATCAGGCTGGGCAACAAACGATCGCATTACGGCGCGATTAGTCGCCTCTGTAATGCATGTTATGCACTCAATTAATCAGTGACGCGAAATAGCAGATACAGGGCTATGTGCACTGTCTCATATCAATGGGTTTTCAGGTTTCAGTTAGGTATCTAATTTTGATTATACCAAATATATTGTAAAACTCCAATAAGCAAACTTGAAATGTGTCTTTTGCTTTTCACAATGTTGTTAGTCATGGACGACAATTTTCTCCATTTTAATTTTATGAATTAAACGAAAGTGACGTTCCAGGAGTTTATTAAGAGAACGAATGCAGTAACTATAGTGTTTATATGATAACGAAGTCCAACAGGAAGAGATTTTGACATTGTGGATGTTCTATTCCTTTTATCGCATAAGGAAATATTCTCATAATCACAGATTCTCAAAAAGACAGATTCTCAAAAGGACAGACTCTCAAAAGGACACGTAAACGTAAAGAGAAAAAATATTATTACTACTATTTTATTATTTTCATAGAAAAAGTGTAAGTAGTAAAAGTGACGGCAAATGTTTTTATATTTTATTTTTCTGTTATCCATAGTAGGTACAAACTGGTAAGTTAGTTTAGCAAAATTACTAATTTATACTACTGTGGAAAGAGTGTGCAAGATATTTCCTTCTATTGATTTGTGTGTGCACCTGTACCATTTTCGGTTTTTTGACAATCTGTCCTTTTCAGAATCTGTCTTTTTGAAAATTTGTCCTTATGAGATAAAAGAGTTCTATTAAATTCCACTAAAATTATTGAATTTTCAAGCTTAAATTTCTCTAATATTTTTTTTAAATCTTTAGGTTTAAATTATTTGTTACCAAATCATATTTTACAGAAAATGGTAGATTATCATTATAGACAGCCCTGTAACATACAAAACTCATCGGAGATTAGGCTCGACGCGACTCGTTTATTTAACATGTTTGGTGGTTCCGTACGCTGTTAATCAGCTATTAGAATACTAAATAGGCGTTACATGATACAAACAGTTAAATACCAAAATATTGGGGAGTGCAACTGCTTGTTTTTAAATTAAGTATTTATTGAAATACTAGCGGCCGCCCGCGATTACACCCGCGTGGTTCTCATTCCCGTGGGAATATGGGGATAAAAAGTAGCCTATGTTACTCCTTATTACATCAGCTACCTGCCAGTGAAAGTCCAGTCATAATCGGTCCAGCCGTTTCAGAGATTAGCCGGAACAAACAGACAGACAGACAGACAAAAATTGAAAAAATAATATTTTGGTATATGTATGTCACCGGAAAATAACAAGAAACGCAAATTTATGAATTTCCTAGGAAAGTTATAAATTTACGGAAGTCCTGTAGAACACGTGATAGGTTAGAAATTTAAGGCGATCGCGAAGCGCAGCGAAGCGATTGCCTTAAATTTCGTGGTTATTTTATTTTAGGAAATTATAAATTTGCGGTTTTTATTATTTTCCGGTGACATGTACCATATATATAATCATATGCATGTAGTAAAAAGCGGTTATTTTAATATTAAAAACTGACACTCCAATTTTATTTATTTGTATAGATGTGTAGATTACTCATCTTATTTTAATTTGTATGAAGACTTAATTAAAAATTGTTATGTACTTACCTATTTGCCATCGTTTCATCATCTTCACGTTTTCGTTAAGCGGTGGGTCTTGAACCCTAAAAAAGTTTTAAGCATCGTTAAAGTGAAATAGCACAGAAAAGCTTAGCAATGTGCATAAAGGCTTAAATATTTGATAAGCAATACTAATTAATTTAAAATGGCGTTATAGTATTCAGAACACGTCCCACACAAATTATGCTAAATGTTAGTTTAGCTACAAAATATGTCAGATATTGCTAATAAAGTATGTTGTTATACGTGTATTTGCATGTTGCGGTTATTAGAGTGATATCAATAAATGCGTATAATTTATGTATTTTCTACACAATGCGGTTTCGCCCCCGCACCATGATAGGATGTGACGGTGTCAATAATTTAAAATGTACAGTTAATTATTGCGATTGTTCGTTGAATATTCTAAAAGGATTGTCAGGAGTGCATGGTCATTATAATTATTCGATTGTTAGCAATCTAACCCAAATTCGTCGCAAACTTTTTACACAAATTTAAGCTTCCGATGAATTTTTTGGTAAAATAGAGACTGGAGAGAAGAATACGTATAGGATACGTTTTTTAACATAAACCTGAAAGGAATTACAATAGGATGTGAAAGTTTGTAAATCTAAATAGCTAGGACGATGTCTATGCCAGTGAATTCAAATTTTATTTTTGTTTACCTCTAACCATTTATACAGTTAAATACCTAGGTACATACATTGTGGAAAATATCGTAAATAAATTAAGTTCGTCACACTTCTTGTTCAAAGAAGACTCTACATGCAGACATCCAAAGCCGTTTAAAAAAACCTAAGTAAGGCATGCGTACCGTTTTTGGCCACTGTACCGGTTTTGGCCACTTTTTGCTTTAAAAGTTTTCTAAACAACTTTTAGCCATTTTTGATAAAGGCAATTAAAATAAGGTATTTTAAGGTAATAATAACAACCGTTAGAATTCCTTATGTCATAAGTTTTTTTTTCAATAAATTCCATTTTCTGTTTGAAAAAATGTTTTGTATGAAAGTTTAAAGAAATTTGTTTTGGATGAAATAATTTATAAACCTTTGTTTTTTACAATTAAATTGTTGTTTTGCAATTGACTGGTTTCTAGCGCATTAGAATATATTGATTTTACCTGAGTTTGGTTTTGATTTTTCGCAATACTTACAAAAGTTTAACTATCAGTAAGTGGCCAAAACCGGTACATTTGGCACCTCTCACACATTGTGTGTAATATAAAAAAAACTATTTTACTTTTATAAATTTGAAAAATGTACCTTTAAAGGTACATAAATTATCTATAATTTAAGATATAATTTGTGTCTTAAATACTTAAGACCATTTAGTACTTAGTGCTTAAAAGTCAAAAAATCCTTAAAGTGGCCACAAAGGGTACCTCTGCCCTATATTTTTTAATCACTAACCCTAAAACATGTCAAATCGTATTGTTCGCATTACAATCACTCACGGGAAGTGAGTCACGGTGGTAGCCACTGCTAGTGAAACCGCATTGGTTAGGCAATGCACCAATAATACGCTCGATTAATTAAACTGACGTGTACCACGTACTTACCTAATTAATGTCCTGCTACTGGCTCCTGTTGTTGTTGTACTGACTGATTGGGTTACCTAACAATGCCCGCTAATGTATGCGCAATCGAATTACTCATTACTGTAAGTTTTGAAAACAAAGAAACGTCGGTTAGATAGAACAAAATATAACCGTAGGTTGGGCTAGTATCAGTACAGTACCCTGTTTCTATTGTTCTCTCTCTTCTCTGTTTTTATTACAAAAAGTATCGTTATCATGATCATTATTGTATGAAAACCAGAGCAGTGCTTTTTTCGGATAAATTAGGAACTATTTGACAGCAGCACTTTGAAAGCTTTTGAGGGATGGCAAGTATTGCGATTACCATACCTACATATTTATATATTTTATATCCCAGTTTATACTAAATGAATTTACATCCATGTTATTATTTTGCGCTACAATCTGAATTATACCTAATATAAAACATAATACAAAAGTACTATTTAACTAAAATAATAAATAATCAATAAATTATTTTATTTTATTCTAATACCAATAAACAATTTTAACCCCTTAACTAACCTATGGCGAAATTTGCTCATTCTAATTCTACAATATTGACAATTATCTAAAGTTTATAACACTATGCTTTTTATTTATAATATTAATCACATTATATTAAAGATTTCGATTGTTTCAAAACTGTTGTTACAATTATTAATAAAAAATAAATTCTATAATGTTATTATGTGTGTTTGTCTGTTTGTTTGTTTCTCCGTCGTTCACTTCAAAACGGAGCAACGGATCGACGTGATTTTCGGCACGGTGATAATTTGGGAGCTGGAGACATAAGATACTTTTTATCCCGGAAAGATATCATATTCCCGGGGGATAACGTCGTGTAGACCACGCGGGCGAAGCCGCAGGTGGAAGGCTAGTAAGTTTGTAAGGGGCTCTTATAAAAATAAATGTCACACCAAGCCGCCCGCCCGTCGACACGTTCGAACAATTGCATTTCATCAAATTGTTCGATTTCCAATTCGCGTCACAATGCCAAATTAATATTATGACTACAACAATATGATGTCGATAAGTCAGATCTACGAAATCCAAGGGGCGAGGGGAGCAATTTAGCAGCAATTTCAATAATAAGTCCCCGGTATTTCTATTATATCTGGGGCTACAGACTACCAGGTGGGTGCGGGGTTTAATAACTTACGATTAGCCTATTGGAATCGCTATGAATGTTTGCTATTTTTTCTATATTGCCCGAACGCACGGCTCAATCAAATGGAAAATTTAATTTTGCCCTCATGTGGAACGATAAGCTGTTTTAATTATGACATTTTAATGTGATTTCGCTCATATACACGTTATTGAAATTGCAATGGGGTACCAAGTTATTTCAATTAACCGATTACTTTGTAACGTAAACACTAAATGAGACAGGTGTCAAAATTATACGTATTAATTAACAGTATCTTGATGTAAATGTAAAATCATTTTAATTGTGTAGTTTTCTCAGTACTAGTCGATGAACTTGTTTACTTCTTACAGTCATACATAATGTATATTAAAATTATTTTTCTTGTTTTAATCTAATGAAGATGAATGTAATTCTTTCTGTCTCGCTATTAATTAATAATATTAATTGCATATAGAGTACCGTTACGGTGTGTCTTAGCTCGCTAATTATATTAATTATTTTAACATAATTAAGAAATACGTAATTAATCATGAATAAGCTTTCTTATAAATGGCGGTAACAAAGTGGAAATAGTGTATCGCAATAGTGTGTTGGAGAATTTTAATTAAAAATAATAACGTGTAATGTGCAGTGTGTAGGCCCCTTGATGGTGTAGGGGTGATTTTTAATTATTAAAATTTCTACGCCGTCGGCGGCGTCTGCCAATATTACTTTGATATGGGGGCCAACTAGATAGCTGCCTATTACGTACACATATTGCTCTGATTTGTTTATCCGTTATACTGTGTTATTATTACTAAACAGATTTATTATTAGACCTTTTTTAACATGATTGTTTTCACATTTGTATAGGTATCTACTTGTTTTTGAAAAACACACATTTTGTATAAATCGTGTTACTTTTTGATATATTGGAAAACTAGCTTTCCGCCCGCGGCTTCGCTCGCGTGTACTACACGACATTATCCTGATGGAATGTAATATTTTCCGGGATACACTATGTCATTCTCCAGCTCCCAATCTACTCCCGAACCAAAAATCACATTGATCCGTTACTCCGTTTTGGACGTGAAAGACGGACAAACAAATAATACCTACTTATTGATTTTCCCGTGGGAATATGATACTATCCTGTGGTAAAAAGTAAAAGTAGCTTATTATAATCTTTGCCAGGGTCTCAAATTATTTACTTAAATACTTACCAATTTGTGCCCCCAAATTAGCCTGCGCTTAAAGTGACTTTTAGATACAATGAGATTTCCCGCGGTAAAAAGTAAAATATATTCTTTCCAGGGCCTTAAACTGTCTCTATTCTAAGTAGGAGTAATTAGTAGGAGCACCCGGAAGCACTGTCTTAAACTATCTCCATTCCAAATTTCATCAAAATTGGTTCAGCCGTTTTGACGTGAGCATATACAATTTCGCATAATAAATGCGTAATAGTGGGGATAGTAGAAATAGGAATATGCATGGCCGGCCGCGACTACGCCGCGAGTACTACATCGCAAAATTTTGAGTCAAAAAGTAGGTAGATAGGCATTCTCTAAGGTCTCATCAGTACCAATCATCAATCTATTTTAATGTCCCCGCTGCTGGGGCACAGGCCTTCATATAGATGGATAAGGAGAATGGTCCATGACCTTCCACACGCGCCCATTGAAGTTATGGTGTACTAACCAATCCAAATGCAGCCTGAAGCATCGGGTTATCGTGTCTTCCGAAGCACGATATATTTTTTAACAGCAATCCCACGATAGACCATTGCAAAAGTCACATAACCTCATCGATCGTAGGCCAAGCACGCTACCCGTGGTTTAGGCATAAGAAGGTAACGATACCTAGACATACAGGAGCTACTATCGTATGAATAATATTCGGACATTCTCCTACTCTTGAACTACCAAAATGCAAAAAAATCAAGTCAATACTTTGCTAAAAAATGTGTAATACTGATTTTCTTGAGTTTTATTCCAATGCATAAAGAATTTTTTGCTTTGCACGAAAATAAGCTGTCATGGGACCTATCATGCTTCATTATATAAAGTGAACAAAAAAAAACTGTATCCCACGGGAACTGTAATTTTCCCGAGTTAAAAAAACCGTATGAAATTTTCCCGGCCAGAGTTCAATTATCCCGATCGATTTAGCCGTTTAGTTGTGATTGAGCCATAAACATCCAAACTCCGTATCTTTAATACCTCCCCACCCACCCTATATAAACATTAGCCCCCCCTTTCTACCCTATTACGGTTTTTTTTTATTTTGCCTACGCAGATCATTTTTAATCATAACCTAGTATCCTTCATACCAATTTCCATACTCCTAAGTCCAGAAATGAGGAAGTTTTCATATAAACCTTAATCCCCCCTTTCTACCCTATTAAGGGATTTTTTATAACTTTGCATACGCAGATCATTTTCAATCGTGATCAGTATTCAACATACCAATTTTCATACTTCTAAGTTCAGAAATGAAGAAGTTCCATATAAACTTTATCTCCCCACTAGCCTTCCGCCCGCGGCTTCGCTTGCGTGTACTACACGACGTTATCCCGTGGGAAGGTGATATTTTTCAGGAATAAAAAGTAGCCTATGTCCTTTCTCAGACTCTAGACTATCTCTGTACCAAAATTCATTCAAATCGGTTCAGTAGTTTAGGTGTGATTGTGTAACACACAGACAGACAGAGACGCATTTATAATATAAGTAAGGATGATTATACGAGAGCCAAAAATAATGCTTAAATACGGCTTAAATCTACAGAATTTTCGCCTTTAAATAAGGAACCCATTACTGCCAATACAAATATTTCATTAAATATTTCAAGTTGCACTTAAAAGGCCCTTTACAACATATTGCTCTTCCGAGGATTTCATTGTGCCCGTTTTTATTATTCGCCGACAGCCCTACTCCGTACAAAATGAAATTTATAACGGTATGTTTTAATTTCCCTGCGAGTGACGGGTCACGTGCACCCCGCAGCTCGGGCGCAACTGTCATCGTCACTGCTTGGACAATTAGCCTGCTCATGAGATTAAACAAACGAGCAGCGCCATTTATTTGTCTTCTTTTTTTGAAATAGTAGTGCCTTTTGAAAACAGCCAGTGCGTACAATATGATGGGTATGACGTGCGTGAGTAATGTGAGGGATAGTAAAATTGTTGTTCCAAGTGAACAAATACTTTTTGCATGCGCAGCGCAGGAGGAGTCTTCGGTTACTTATTTTATTAATAAGATTAGAAATATTACTGTGATGTGCGAAAAGTGTCATCTCGTTCGCAGTTAATGTAGCATCGTCACCCTTAAAATTTTTTTAGAAAGCCATAGAAAAGAACGGAGTGTATGATAGCATACCGAAAGAAAAACATTTTTGCAAAAAATTTGATTTGATGTAAAAAAGAGAAACATTTCAATAATGAAAACAATATCACTTGATTGATACAAATGGATGGATACGCTTCAAATACCTATGTAAGTTAAATTTCACTTTACTATTCATACCCTCTTTCCTAGTTTTATAACTTTGAATAATAACAAGTGATTCAAAACGGAAGGCACACGAGCAGAAAATTAAATGTGATTGTATTATACAATATCAATCTGGCGGGTGGCAGCCCTAAGCGGGTTAGAACGGCGGATTAGGAGTGCATCCAGAATCGGATACAGATTGATGTCAAACTGATTCCTAATTGACATGAATACATTGACTTGATAATTTGAACCTGAATTAAGTGGATTTGGTAATAAGTATTGATGTGGTCTAAAACGTGATATACCTACTTACTTAACTTTATAGGTGGTCTGGTATTATATTACTTCAGCAGCTTTGTACCTATTTGGTTTATTTCAAAATATATACTTACTATGTGTAGGTATAAATAGGAAAAAAAGTAAAAGAAAAAACCTCTTAGTCCCATTGTACATTTTCGGATGGAGTCCGACCGAACCCGAACCACTGGAAATCTTGTGTAATTCTCTTACCAAATAATATATAAATAGATTTGATGATATTATAGAACCGAAGAACTATGTTCCAAAAAATCTTATATTGACTATAGCAGGTGCAAGATTTGAATCAAATATTGTCCCAAAAGTGAGTTAAATGTAAGACTTTACAGACAGAAAACCATACATAGAGACACTGTTACGTTTCATAGATTTCATAGCCTTCCGTTCCGATCGCCACATTGCACCTAAAAAACATAAAAATATTCCACCAAAGTTTTCCCAAATAAAATGATCGATGATTAACGTTTCAATTGCAAGAATCGGTAACGAACCGCGAGTATGTCCACCGGCGCAAGGACCGGCGCACAATAGACGCTTCGCAATCCAGTCCAATTAAAATTAATTAGCTTCGGAACACACTCCGCAAACCAAAGTAACAAATCAACGAAGATACAACCCGGATAGCACCGACCGGGGATAAGAACGAAGCTGGCCTTGCCAAATCAAAACCTGCGACGAACATTCTAAAGTCTCAATTTGCGTGCAGCAATTTTCCATTCTTCAACGCTTAAGGGAAGGTTTAACATACATTTAATTTTTAGTTGCAACGCAACCTTACTTGCGCTTTTGATAATTGACATGCTCTATCTAGCTGATAATTTTACCCTTACTTACTTGTTTTTTGTTTAGTAAAGCGTCTTTCTTTTCTGTAAAATGTATCTGTAAAAAAATTCAAGAAATTTCTGGTAGATAGTGATTCATTGAGTGTTTTCAGACAATATATGAGTAGTACTTAGGTGTTGTGAATAATTAACAAAATGGTAATTATTTATGCTTGTCAATTATACAAATTTCAAATAATTCATATCATTAACGGACTAAAGAATTTTCTTGTATCTACTAATTGACAGTTCGGAGTATATTATGTTACGTCATGTCAGTAGGTATTCCATAACGGTGGCGCCTAATTAGTGACATTTCTTCAGCTACAGGGTGTGTAAAGGGCTTAACGATTTCTTTTGGCAGTCGATAAATCAACAGTCCCCAATCACGAAAAACTCTCCTTATTTCAAATTATTTCTACTTTTTTGCATTCACAATGCAATTTATATTATTAAGAATGAAGTATTAGAAAAATCGCCCCGTCTCACAACTAGCTCCGACGGGACTCTCGTTATGGTAATCGTCTATTAAACTTAAAACTATAAAATCCTTCAAAATTCTACCAAAGGTGTCAAAGTTCTCCTGCCAAATATGTACCTATTGAATTTCGTACCTTAAACGACCGCTAGATAGGCGCTGCTCTATTTTCATAAAAAATAAGTAGTTTAAAAAACTAAAAAAAACACACTTTTACAGGAACAGACTTAAAAGTAAAAAATAACCGTCTATTCAGTAACTGAGATTTAAAAGCGTGGTGCGCGTTGTCGATATTACTTAAGTACCTACTTAAAATGCATGCTTTGCAAAGGGCGCTCCACGCTTTTTAATTTCAGTTACTGAATAGACGGTTATTTTTTACTTTTAAGTCTGTTCCTGTAAAAGTGTGTTTTTTTTAGTTTTTTAAACTACTTATTTATTTTTTACTTTTTAGTTTAATAAATGGCAAGCCATGGATAGATGGTAATGGATTTCACAGTCCATTCATGTGTCTGCCCACCCCGTAAACATTATAACTCAAAGGCGTGATTTTTGTATTTAGTTTTACAAATTCAAGTCAAGTGTAGTCGATCAGATACCGGATGCACGAGCCGAACCTTTACTTCCTCCCTGCTCCATCATCAGAGCCTCATCACCAAGTGTAGCAAATAGGTCTCATCTGAATGAAACAAATGAGCACAAACTCGAAGGGTTTCCTAGTGTTCATTAAGGAGTGCCACTGGCTTCCTCCCTGCTCCATCATCAGACCCTCACCACCAAGTGTAGCGAATAGATCTCATCTGAATGAAACAAATGAGCCCAAACTCGAGGGGTTTCCTAGTGGTCATTAAGGAGTGTCACTGGCTTTCTCCCTGCTCCATCATCAGACCCTCACCACCAAGTGTAGCTAATGGGTCTCATCAGAACAAAACAAATGAGCCTAAACTCGAGGGGTTTCCTAGCGGCCATTGAAGAGTTCTATTGCCCACCTCTTGACTCCATCATCAGATCAGCTCGATGCTAGCAAATTATTGTATTGTCATCGGATTCATATATACTTGCAAAGTTTCAAATCAATACGACAATTAGAAGAAGGTTAAAATTTAATTCCAAGATTTTCTTACATTGTGACTTAGTTACAGGTGAAGCTAATAAAAGTGTGGTAAAAAGAAAACAATCAAAACAATCGTTGACAGTTTTTGGTGCTTGGGGTTCAGTTCCTATCCTTTATTATTGGAAAAAAGTGCAAAATCATCTGTTAAAATTTAGTATAAAAGTGGTTCTTGGGGTAAGTAGGTAAATCTGACGAAGATAAAAAATCTGCCAAGACAGAAAGAAGAGTCGAAGATACGCAAAAACAATCAACAGGGGCCTTACTGACTTGACTTGACTTAATGTCCTATGTCCCCTGGATGGGGCAAAGGGCGTCCACAGTAGATCTCCAACGCAAGCCGGAAGTTGGGGTGGGAAGCCGAGGTGTGGTCTTGGTGGGAATCGCTGGTTTAGTGACACCAGCATTACCTATAAAGTACCAAGAAACCATCTGCTGTGTAGTAGCGGTACACGTTATAAGCAGAGCCCCGGCCAGTCCGAGTCATCCACGTCCCCGCCGTCCACCCTGGGACCTGCTACAACCACGCTTCTGCGTGCCCGCTTCCGAGTTGTAGCTGAGCTGAGGATGCAGGGCGCAAGGCGAGCATTCTGCGCCTCAAAACAGAATCCTATCACTAGGGAGGATACCCGTACAAAACCGAGTATATCCGTTGGCTCTGAAGTGGCAGCCCCACTAACGGATTAAGGCACAGTGGGCTAATCACTGACTGATTACCGAAACCGAAACAGGGGCCTTACTGCGAGCTGTTAAACAATGTTATAGTAATGTTGATTGCAGGACAGAGCTATACTCCGCGTATAGCGCCATCTCGCTTATAATATTACTATACTATTGGTTGACAGTTCGCAGTAAAGCTCCAGCCCACCGATTCACAAACCGTCGGAAACGCTCCCGACAGCAGAATGTATGCACTGTCTCTGTCACTCACTATAGAATAGACAAAGACAAAGCACATAACTCGAATCCAATTCCGTTTCCGACGGTGTGTAAATCAGGGGGCTGATCACCTTATCCTTCATTAGCTTTATAGATGTTACCTACGTTTCATAGATTTCATAGCCTTCCGTTCCGATCGCCACATTGCACCTAAAAAAAACTATTAAAATAATCCACCAAAGTTTTCCCAAATAAATTGCTTGCCAAGGTTCCTAAATATGGTTCCCAAATATATTTCATTGGAATCCTCATCCCGAGTATTCCCGCCCATTCTTAACCAAGAGTGGATTGGAAACTGTTATAAAACAGGAGTTTATTTTCGTTGTCGATTTATCATTGTAGGAGGGACTGGTGATCATAACGAGCCATTGCCAAAATAACTTGTATTTCTTGGTGATTTATGTCGCTACCACGATAATTGCTAACGCCTCGTTTCGGCCACTAGTTTAATTAGCGGTTCAAGTTGTTAAGCTCGGTATCTGCAGTTAGAATTAATACCGATATGTTTGGTGGACACAGGACAGTCATATTAATTGGCGTTGGTACATTTATACTTAATTAATTAATGAGGTTTTGTAATACAGTAAAAGGATTTGGTGAAATACTTTAATTGTGATAATTACTTTTGTGCTGGTTTTAGGAATAAATGTTGTTGGCCTAATTAAATTATTCCTCACTTTTTTATTAATACAGATGTTTCAGTGGATGAAATACGAACAAATCTTACTATGGGACCAGTCTTGAAATCGCGAAAAAAATCGACTGTACAATACCGATTTTACCAAAATTTCTTTTCACAGTTTTGTGTTGTCGATGGTCCCATAGTAAAAGTAATTTGTGTTGATGAGCACTTTATACCCTGGATTTATTGTACTAATATATTATCTGTGATACTTACTAATTAATAATTAGTGGTGGCTAGCTAAGAATAGCTAAAGACAAATATCAGAAAAAAGGTTTACAGTTTATTAATTAAAATTAAAAGCTCCATGCGACAATGTCCTCCACGGTAAACAGAATGGCTATATTAGGAAAGTAATTAACATTACGTCAAAGGCCATCATAACGTGCCTAATAAACTCTTCAGGTGTTGTTACGTATAAAAATCCCGGCAATTCAATTAGCGGTAAAGCAGGGAGGGGTCTAATAAACATAATATAAATAATCTGTGACGATAAATCTGCAGCGCTTTATGGCGGGAGTGGGTTGTCACTCTAATTAGCACTATTGCTCGAGAGCGCGTGTGCTAAGCGATTTACGCTGCAATGTAGCGGAACGTCGTAAAGCTCGCCTACTAATTTTGTACTGGAGGAGTTCTTTATTGTGTTTTCTCGTTACTGAAGATTGCGTATTTGGATAATGGCTATTATTATAGTAAGTCGTGTGAGGATTATTTAGTTATAAGGCTATAATGAATAGACATTCAATTTAACTCTTTTGAAAGCTTTAAACATTTTTTATTTAGTTTTATTCAGAGAATCAAACGAAATTAAAAGTTTGTTGGTAATTTGTTGATGATTGATTGGTTTAACCATGAAGTTCGACTTAATACTGAGGTAACTGGAGAGTGCAGTACGAACAATTTTTTGTGACCACAAATTTCACAGTGGCTGTCTTCCGTCTCACCTACACTTTAAAAAAATACGTATGGTCATATGAGACAACTGACAGCCACTACCTGCCACTACATAGGTACTAAATGTCAAATTTCCTGGTGTTCACTTTTTTATTCAGGATGAGAGCTCCAGTTACCTCAGAGTATTAAGTCAAACTTTAACCCCCTTATTACAAAACGTGGACTAAAGTTAGACCTGGTTTAAAATTCATGCTAATTCTGTCTTTCATTTGGAAAATGAAAGTGACAGCACCAGTTTAGTACCAGTTTTAAACCAGGACTATTTTAGTCCACGTTTTGTAATAAGGGGACATGGGTTTAACCATTTTAATCTATATAAATAAGCATATAAAACTCTGGCGTTACTCTGACTGACAGCGCACAGCCGAAATGGGCGCATGAAGCTGAAATTTGGCATGTATGTTCCTGGGAGTGTAGGGGAGCATCTAGAGAAGATTTTTAGAAATTACCTTTATAAGGGGGTAAAACAGGGGGACACGCAGGCGAAGCCACGAGCGGAGCGCTAGTTTAGGTATAGAATAGAATTGTTACTTTTCTTAAACCCCAGTTAAAGTTATAGGTAAATAATGAAAACATAAATCTAAATCCACGTAGGCTCAAAAAGCTGTCAGCTACAATGTCACCGATTAGCAATACCCCATAAAGCAATTTCGTCCGCACGCTTTAACGTTACAGCTCATAACATAAAGCGCTTTTTCCGCTGCGCATTGACAGAGCAGTCAAAGCACTCTTCATCAGGCTAAGTTAATTATGAGGACGTATCAGGTTTATTATAATTACTCATTTTAATGTCGCTGCGCCTACAATGCCGTGCGAGTAGGCAACAATGTCCTAATGAACGGTGCACCCATTTGTTGTGTTCTACCTGAGACTCGAATGCTTGAAGCTACGTACGCCTAATGCTGCGGCTACATTAGCGGGCTACGGCGAAGTATCGTATTATCTTTCTCATTCTAACTAACCGGTAGTGGCGTATGGAAAAATATATTCGACAATTATCGCTATATATCGCTAATGTAGCCGCAGCATAATAAGGCAAATCATGGTTTTGCCTTCCCGTTAAAGGTTTTATAATAGCAGTAGTAAACAGATGACTATGGAGTATTTACTATAATTTTTATTAATTTATTGTTTTAGTCATAGGATATGGCCACTGCTATTTGTTGTGTTCTACCTGAGAATCGAATGCTTGAAGCTAGCTACGTATGAATTATGCAAATCATATTTTTGAGCTCCTTTGAAAGCTTAACAATAACAAAAATAAGTAGATCAGTGGGTATTGAGGTGAGAGCTATGATTAAAATTTTAATTAGTTATTATTTGGTCATCAGTCAGCCAGACAGAAAAGCTCTAATTTGATGCCTAAAGCGGCGATTACAAGCTGGCCCTGTCGCAAATCATACTGGATCTGTACTATTTAACGTCCTTTTGATGATGTGATGAGATTTTAGTCCTTATATTTTTAACGCAATAGGGAGACAGACCAGTAAAAATGCTCCTCTAGTTCCTAGGTCGTAGTAGTACGATTATGAAGACCGTTAGATGACCGATCTGGGTATGATCTGGGTAACTATCGTCACCAATAACCCTGAAATCTCCCAAAAGTTCGGTGTAATTACGGGCGCAGGTGTAACACGCACTTGTCCAAAGCCGGTATCACTTGCACGCACCATTACCTCAATAATTTAATTAGTTTCGAGTGATCGTTGCGTTCAGTTCATAGAGGCGATATTTGACGAGCGCTCTCGTTGGCTCGTGGCTTTGTCAATTTTAATTAAAGCCCGATAGGTGGACCGAAATGTTGGAATTCTTTGTTAATTAGTCTTGCTCGAGATTTCTAATAATTTAATTAATGTAGGGAGCTAATAAGCCCGCGAGCCGTCCTCGCGGTATTCCTGTAACGCGATGCCGTTCGCACATGCTTCACGGTGCTGGACGCGATTTGGTTTAATAACATAGGTACTTACTGAGTACTGTTGCCTAATGTACTCTACCAGAATTTGGTTCATCATCATTTAATGTCCCCACTGCTGGATAAGGAGAAAGGGCCATGACATGTCCCACCCACCACGCGGGCCCAGTGCGGATTGGTGGGTATTAACGACTGAAAATGCAGCCGGGACCAACGGCTTCGAACCACCGTGCTACGGCTACGGAAGGCACGTTAGCCTTCCGAAGCACGCAGGTGCTCGAGATGAAAAACTTTTTGTCACCTATCCCATGACCGACCATTGCGAAAGTTACTTAACCTTAACGATCGCGGGCCAAGCGCGCTAACCGCTGCACCACGGGCTCCTAAATTTGGAATATGATTCAGGGGTGGGCATTTTTATTTCTCATTTACTATTTTAGCTTATTTACCTACTAAACCTTCAAGAACGTAATCTTAAAATTAAATAAAAAAAATACTAAGTAAAAATTTACGTAAATTCGTCATTCACACATTCATCAGGGGAGGGGAAAGTGTCTCCATTGAAGTGCCGTGCCGTATCCGCAAGCTCATTTTCCATGAATCAAAACGAAAAGGTATCGATTTTTCAAGGTTTCATAGTAAAATTAGTGCGATTGAACCCTAATACAAGATTCAAAACCCTTTCTTCTAAGATTAGAAGTATCGTATTTTCTTGCTATTTGTCGGTCGACAGCAAAGTGGCTCAAGTTATTCATTACCTACCTGAATGCTACAGTCGATAATGCCTCGTCAGTGTTCAGGCAAATTGCCCATTATTACTGTCCCTTGCTGCTCGTGGACTAGGGTTGACACCTGCGAGAAGTCGCTATCGTTCCTTTTTTATATGTAAGTACCTATAAGTTTAAAAAATATTAACTCAATTGCACTGGTGACCACCCGTGGCCACAGGTGGTGGTGGTCACAGTGAGTTTATCAATAAGTAATCATTTTTTTCTCAAGAATTGGATTTTAAATTTCAAAAACAAACCTTTAAGTTTTTTTTAGATGTACATATATAGGTACTCACGCCTGTTTCCCACGGGGGTAGGCAAAGAGTATTAGATGTACTCTTACCTACGATTAATGTGAGGTTTCTATTTTCAATGACTCGTCGCTCGTCATCCATGTTCTTGCTAACGATGACGAATATCATATATTTTTTAATAATGACGGTTTTAGCTTACGAACTACCATTTGTAAGCAAAACTGATCGAATAAAAAACCGGGTATTCGTGAATATATTCCTGATTTATTAACACTTAATGGATCAAAAATAACTGAACTTACGAGTATTAGTATTTTTATAACACAATTAGGGGAAGTGTTTTATATTTTTTTACAATCACACCAATTTATTTAGGCCATAGGATATTCAGAAACTGTGTGAAGGAAACTTGATAATGAATAAATATAAATATAGAAAACACCCAGAGCAAGACAAATAGACAATATTTTTTATACGAAATTAAGTAAAGCCCTAACAATTTGCTTGCGACTTTTGCCGCGATGACAGTAATGAATACCGACCTTTCTCGTACCCAAATGACATACAATTGTCGAAGGGCCTTTACAAACAGAATGTCAAGTGAATAATAGTTTGTGGTGTGCACTTTGCGAACAATAAACCCTAGACAGCATATCGTTTATATCTAGGAAAGAGCGATAGAAAATTATGGAAAAATATTTATGAACTTTTTTATAGATTTTATTTTATCGATGATATATCAATTACTGCCGCCTAATCTAGAAAAAATCAACAGACTATGCTTGCGTTAACGGTTTATGTTAGCCCTTAGCCCGCAATTAACTAAAATTCATTTCAGTTGAAACGGTTTCTTTCAAGAACTATTCAAGAATAGCTGCAAAAAATGTAAAACTACAACCACAGATTACTAAATAGTTACTACCTACAACCCCGATATAACAAGTGTAGTGGAATGTTTTTGATGATATAAATATTGAAAAAAAAAAAAACATAATTAAGCCCTGATTCTTTATTTGAAACAATACTTATTGTTTATTTTGAGCCTTCGTTACCTTTTTTTAAAAAAATACGTGAATAAAAAACTTCAGTAGCTGTTCTAATTTATTAAATAGGTACTTACTGAATTATCAAGTTGAAGAAAAATCTTATTGGTGGAATTCAGTTTGATTTTTGAACAAAAAATCAGGTCGGTGAAGTTACCCAAGCTCGAGGTACCTATACTCTTGAAGCAAGTAAGCTGAGAAGTTTAGGAAAGTTATTTGATCACAAAATCGCACTTTGTCGGCTTCGGGTCGGATGTGGTTTATAAGTTTTATAAGTACCTACTTACAAGACTTTTTACCATCGTTTTGTTCAGGCTGTTCCGTAACGTTTTTAGGTGTTAGTTTCCATCAACAATACCACTAGACAACGATCACGAAGTAAAACAAAACGATAATATGGCACCGACTAACTTTTTTTAAACGGAGAAAAAGGTTACGAATATTACGACAAAAATTATAAGAATCGATAAGAAATAGGAGCGCACCTTAGGATTGTGCTCTTATTCGCTCGGCCGTTTTTGACACACCAACCGGATATCTAGTGCTATTGTTGATCGAAGGGTGTGTGACAAATTGTATTAGAAAAAAGCTACACAGCCACAGCCCCATTTTTTCGGACGGGAATCAAACCCAGGATTTCGAATTATGCTACCGAATCCCGTCTAAAAATCTTCTAAAAGGGGCTGTGTGTGTTTTTTTTCCCATACTTACAAAATTGCATAGTGAACGCCTTCCATGCTTTGTAAGATCGCCAAGTAACAAGTTTAAAAGCCCTTATTGCGTAAAGTTTTTGTAATGTAGCTCTCTGTACAACTTGAAGTTCTGGGAACAGTAGGTACTACACATTTCCCGTACCCGTCAGCAAGTCTACGCAGGCGGGCGACCAGTACCCGTTTATCTATGCAAACGGAGCGTCTCTCCTCAAAGGAAGTTGTGCGCAAACATTGGGTAATAAAACGTACCAATATTTAAGTTTCCCGCCACCGGGGAACCTCAGGATAGGTACTATTAAGACTAGAAACAAAAGAGATTGTACTTACAACAGGAACAATTTCAGTGATCTATATTTTCTGTATTCAAACGTTGATTTTATTTAAATAAATATTGTCTTTATGTAGTCCCATGTGTGAAGTTCGATAGATAGGTACCTATCTACTTTATTATCTTCGGCTCACTCAACCTAATTTTCTCTTATATTTTGCAATTGACAATAGGTAGTTAATCTCAGAGAATGAGCTTAACTTGGGTTGTCCCAGATCGTAGATTTTTCTTAATTTCAAAATATTCAAAAGTGTAAATTCTGTACCTACACATCTTAGACACAATTGCATTGTTTTATTTTTCATTTCACTACACAATGTAAAGTTAGTAAATAACAAAGCTTTTATTTGCAGACAGTTTTACACTTTATCGTTTTCTGCAAGATAGGTATTATATTTGCGTTACTTGTTTTGACATCGCCCTGACATTGAAAATGACAGCCAGAGTTACAGGACGACGCACGCGTAGTTCCCGCTTTGCAGACCCTTGATACCGTCTATCTGTCTGGTAGCTTAAGGTGTATCGATGAGCTCAGTGGCGCCGCCAATGGAAATAAATCAATTGCATTTTATTAAAGGCTTGGATTAAAAGTTTCGGTTATTTCGCGCAAATAGAAGACCAAAATGCAATTTTTCATTGTTTTTTCATGGCCTCAAATATGACACTCCACCAGAATCGCTCTTATATGGTCCGAGATAGGGCTGTCTCAAGGTTAATATGATTTTGATGGTTTTCGACAGTACAACAATTGAAAACGTGTAACACGCTCATCAGTGGCGATTAAGCGCAATTATGAATTTCTCAAACGATTCGCACCGGCGGCCCCGGGGGGTCTACTAAGCGTTGAACCGAGCCGACCGATTCGAGTTATGGCCGTAAAGGAATCTCTAAATGTACTGTAATGAAGTCACGGATTTGTCTCGTTTGTAATTTGCAGATTAAACGGAACTTCGATACACGCTATTAGTTGGTGTTATGTTTTTGTTTTCGAAAGGGTTTGGAGTATTTTAGAAAAAAAAATAGTCATGGGATCCTTGCTTAATTCGATTAATGTAGCAGTATAACATAGAGTTCGTGTCGAAGAAGATAAAATTTAATGCTTATTTTAATTTTTCTGCAAAGATAGAGCTTTTGAAATAGAATAAGATTGGATGTAGTGCAATCAATTCTTTCAATTTTCTGTAGGTTTTCCTTCTTCAAGGTAAAATTGCTAAAAGTATAATTTTGTTACTACTTATTTCAAATTCCTGCATTCATAATGCAATTTTTACATAATAAATTATACTATAAAAGTGAACTAGTTCCACAAGTGTTCGTGACATATACGTGTCTTTATTTATTGTCACAATAAAAAAATGACTTTACTTCACTGAAATATAGAAAATTTATATTCATCTCTTTCTGGAAATAATGTTATTTTCTCAAAACTCCTACAAAATCATTTAAAAATTTCTACCGCGATTTTGTTCGCGTTCACCTTTCACATTCGCACCATGTCATTGGTTCATTACACGGTTTAATAACGAATAAATTTAAGTTTAGTGGTGTAGCCAGCCCGCATATACAGTTTACACGCATAATATGCGTATGCGCTGACGGATTTATACGCCTGTTATTATGCGATTGGTTGCGTCGCGTCGCCTGCAAATTGCAGTGTCATAAAGATTAACTTGCCTAATAAATTAGTATATGGGACTATCTAATTACTGTTCTATGCGGGAGTTCGATCAATGATGATAATAATGAGTAGGTCGTAACTTTACTGTTAGCTGAGCTATTTAGCTATTTAAAGCTTAAAAGATAAAAAGTTTTCGCTCTCTATCTAACATCATAACACTTTTACGTTGGGAAAGCTTCAAGAATTCCTAAAAACTATCAAATAAAAAAGATTTGTTTAATCCTCATCCTAGTTTACCGAAGGTCCAATCTTACCAAAAACCTAGAAGGATAGAAATGTTTTTGCACTTTACCCTACATCAAATCCCTTTTCAGTCAGAAAAGCTTTCAAGAATTTACAAAAAAACTATCATTTAAAATACCTAGTGTTTGTTTCATCCTAATCCTGGTTTGCCGCGGGAAAATGGTGGAAATTGAAAATAAACATTCGGTCTGCGCCTCGGCACGCACTGCCCAAATTGACAATACAACCAATTTGCCGCCGCACGCCGACCACCTTTGTATGGGAATTGAAAAATAATATTACTCTTTTTTCCTACCGCACGTGGGCAATCTCGAAAATAAACTATGATTCTTCGATCTTCATTTAGATTTTTAGACAAGTTTCGGGTTTTTGGTATTGAATTTAGCATTGGGGATTATCAGAATTTATATGTTGTTTGTAGTTACCCTGTTGTTTATCGATATCTACGTAATAGAGAAAGCCACACGGACTGCGGATAAAGCTGCTTGTTTTTTTATTTCAGATATATTTTTTTATCGTGTTTTTAAATAAAAATCGTAAAATCTTTAAGATAAATAATCGAAATTGTTGCAAGAATTTGTTAGAATTTATGAAAAGCTGACTTAAATAATTAAACACTTTCTAAAACCATTTCTTTTTGCAGCTTAAAGCTTAGTTTTTCAAAGTTTAGCCAATTAGTTTTGATAATTAAGGAACAAACAGGCGTTCGGGTTCTGTTAACGACGACATGCGCCTACGCAGAGCTCATTACCTTATCGGCGCAGACAGGAAACCACAGATAGTGGCCCATTCATTAGTCCATTCAGTTTTTACAACGACTCCGTATTGTTAACACGGCTTTTGGTTGATTGAGCAAGTGACATTTGTTTAACACTTTTTCATAAGTTCCGATTCAAAATGTTGAAATAAAAGTAAGAAGTTAGTTAATGTTTTACTGTTTGTATAGCTACTGGATTTTAAGGGTTTAAGGTGAGTGTTAATACTTCTGATTGTGATAAATATTGTTTTCAGTTTGTAATTATATTTGTGCATAATATTTTTTCTAGCTATGCAATATCGAACATTAACAACATTTGGTAACGCGTTACCTAAACTACATTTTTAAATTTACTGTAAATAATAAATAAATAAATAAAATTTTGTTTAATAAAATTAAATCGTATTTATCTTATTTAAATACACTTTTATCATTAAGAGATGAAACAAATGGAAAGCCTTTTCATTCATAAATTACAGTAACTTTGCCGGTGGTCTCATCATTAAAATTTTCACCGATATCGAGTAACTTTGCGTCAGCTCTCTTATCTTAAAGCTTAATTAATACGATTTTTGAATAACTTACATTAACAAGCCTATTGTGTGTGGGCTTATGTTAGTGAAACTAGTGACGAAGACATGCTACCTATTTTAAAGTCGGTTAATTAATTAAAATAACATTTAACGTACACCTTTCACGAAATCGGGGACATCAAAAGAGCCGAGCCCATTAAAACTTATCGACCATTAAAAATTAACAAGTTTGTTAGAATTTAATTTGTGTAATAGGTATATTAAGGCCTGCCGTAATATCAACACATAGAATAATTAAATTAAACAGACTAGATTACTTCGTAAAGCGAGCGTAATTAATTTGCCTACGTTAATAGTTGGAGTTTTTAATAAACCTAATTTTTTGGTTATAATTACTGAGATAGAGTGCATTACTCGACTAAAAATAACATGACGGCTGAGTTAATTATGTAGAAAACATTACGTAGAAAATTATTAAAAGGAACTTAATCCGTTCCTGGGAATGAGAATAAATAAATAAATAAACCGAGATGCTTCCGAGCGATGCCGGTTTCTGGCGGGGGTGGAAATGTTCTTTTCCTTGAACTATCCTTGTTTATTGAAAAATAGAAAATGAAGTATTTTAGAAAAATCGACCCGTCTCACAACTAGCTTCGAATGGACCCACAACCTTTCGCTATCCGGGCGAATGCTCTAGCGAAATGTCGTAGGTTCGAGTTCCATCGGAGCTAGTTGTGAGATGGGTCGATTTTTTCTAAAATACTTAATTTTCAATAATAAAAATTGCATTGTGAATGCAAAAAAGTAAAATTTTAAATAAGTATTCTTGTTTACTTGTTCGATCATTACTTAGAAAAATCACCGCTTTTTGTAGAGCACAGAAAGTTTATCTTTAATTCTTTTTAACAAGCCATTTAATTACGGAAAAATGGAAAATGAATTATTTAGAAAAAATCGACCCGTCTCACAAATAAAAATTTCATTGTGAATGCAAAAAACTAAAAATTAAAATAGCAAGCCATTTAATTTTTTTAGCACCCGTTACAGCAGTTGTATGTAGGTTAAGGGAGGAAGAAAACTATCAAATTAGCTTAATTGCAGTTGAGTCTTGTGTATTTGATTTAAGGCCATCTGCTTCGCACTACTATTTTTACAATATGTTCATGGTGATATACAACTTCTCATTTGTTAAGTCACAGAAAACATGAGGATTTTTTAAAAGCAAAACTACGTTATCGGTTTAATTAATTGTAAATTGCAGAAACAAATTTAAGTTTACTTATAGGCAGGTAATACATATCTATAGTACCTTACCTGATTTATTCAACGTACGAGTATGACTGGAGTTGAAAGTATTAGCAGTAACAATATTTTCATCGAAAAGTATGGAAATAACAACTTTTAGAACAAACTGATCAAACAAAAAACTGTCTACCTACTGTTTGGTCAGTTACAACAGCATACCTATTATTAATGGTGTTAAATATTGATTTATGGCATTACCAAACTAAATAAATATTTAACAAGTTATTGTAGTAAGAAAAACAATAAAAATATTCAATTAACTTAGCCAATAAATACACCATCACACATTGTCCCAATACCAAACTATAGTAACTTGGGCACTACTTAGTTCCTATTATGGAAATTAGAAACAACGACGGGTTACCACATACATCCAGACCCGAGAAAATATTGAAAAATTGGTTTTCAATATTTACCAGTACAGATAGCGTCACCTTGAAAACCGGAGCGTGCACCACTCGGCCACGGAGGTCGTAAAATATTTTGTACCTAATGAATAAATAAATGTTTTGTGTGACATGTTGTTTTTACAAGTGGTGTTAAAATAAAGTGTTAATAAATAAAATAAAAAATATAATTAAATTTTGGTTCAAAGCAATCAAGCAATAAATAGTCTCATTGCGCTAAGATTAGACACTCTCTATGAGTAGGTATATGGGTAGTTCAAATTCTTTCAACATTTCTTGAAGATGAGACAAAATAAGAAAATTTATCATATAGTTAGATAGGTATCTACCGCTAATACACAAAGTTAGGTAATACTGGCAGTATAAAAAAAATGTAGATCAATCGATGAAAAGGCCTCAATTATAATGAAATGTAATGGATGCCACTCGTTGGGCTGTAAATGAATGAATGTTTAATTGAATGGCTCCCCACAAATAAAAGCAATTTTCTTATAGCCCCGCCAGCACGTAATTTAATTAGTCGCATAACTCTGATTAAACTATTTTCGGCTCGAACTGTGGAATCCTAAGATCGGAACCATTATTCTTAGAATGTACCCTTTGAAAAATATATCACTGAATTAGGCAAATACAACATGATTATGACTGACGTGTTATCATATAGGTAATTAAATATTGTTATGACGTAAATATAACGATTAACGCAGTAGGTAAGCGCATTCGACCTAGGATTGAGAAGGATAAGTAACTTGCGTTTTGGTAAATAAAGTGGTGGATCACCATTATCATAGTCCTGGTTTCGTCGTGGAATGGAAAGCATGTTGAATCAGTTGATCTATCAGCACTTGGAGTGTTTAGGGCTCCTTCACATTAGGTTGCAATCAGTCCGGCAGCAGCGAGCGCGACAGCTGCTCCTGATTAACACAATATTATGCATTTTGCCCGCACGGTAGGGTGATGTGGAGCATAATCCTACATTCGTAAGAAAGCCCTCCAACATAGTAAAAACCTGACCTTACACAATTCTATACCGCACCTAGAATTTTAGAAAACTAGTTCTAAAATACTTACATGTACTTAACTACTTACATCATTCTTAAAGTGATGCAACAACATCATCTAATTTTCTATTTCACAAAAACAAAACATTATTTTTCTTGCACTTTCTTAAAACAGAAATCTATTAATGAAACGCCTGGCCAGTTCTAATAATATCGAAAACACTTCACAGATTGTTTAATATCGTAGATAGACACAATCCTGTGAGCGGCAATAAATAAAACATGGCCGCCGATACTCCGATGGTTGGTCTAATGTAATAAATGTTTAATAGAAATTAGGTAAAAGTGGCACTCCCAGAGAAAGCCGGGGTCGCCACGGGGGCTGCATAATGTCGGAATTGACACACGCCTCCGACACCCTGCCTCTGAAATATAATCTATCTAATGGACTAATAGAAACACATAAATACCAGAAAAACCCCCAGTAATTGTCTTAAGTAATATACAAATTAACAATAGTGCCGATACAAAAATGAACATCCAAATCTTCCAAAAATATGCCTCACATAATTAGGTGCTCATTAACGCACTCAAATAACATCGGTATCTTGAAACAATAACATATTATTAAACTGATGTTTAAAAACGTCATAAAGTGACTGATAGAGTTAATCAGGGAGCAATTAAGCGTCATATAAAGTGGCCGGCCACTCATATCGATAACAAATTCACTTGATTACATCTGCCAGAAAAACTCCATCCTCAATAGATTTACACCTCGATTGAATTTTAATCGAGTCAACGAGAGTGCACTCCAATAACCGGCTAAGTTAATTATAAAAGGCAATTGATTTAAAAGGAGCGGTGTCGTGGTCGCTGTATGAGTAACAGAAAAAGTTTTCAATTTCACTAAAAGGGACTGGTTTGTGTCTCAGAAGTCTCGTCTGGTTATCGGCTTGTAATGTATGAAGTTGCTCGCCTCGGCTTTATTTTATAACTCACTTCACGTAATAGGCCCGGCTTAATTCACTTTTACCCCCCCGCGCGAATCTTTCGCTAATTTGTTTACCGTAAGACAAATAACAAACAATCGATGAGCTTAATGAATTATCCCTCTGAATTTGTAAATTGATAAACCATTAACTTTACTTATCTTGGGATCAAATCATCTGCGTAATGTTTATTTTATTATAATGTTAATAGTATTTGCGTCATCACTGTACGTCATGATTGTAGAAAGATACAACTGTGATGTTTGTTTGCAAATTACCCATTTCGAGTTAGTATGAAATATCATACAGATTCATTCTGCAGAACAGACTGATATTGTCATAAATCCCTCCATAAACATGGTCCGTAAATTATCACGACAACGATTTGGATCATTTTACAACTGCCATCAAAGATCCTTTACGATCAATAGGGATGTGACTGCATCTCGTCATAATTAATACGATACGTTTGTTTTTATAATGTAGTAAAACACGAGCTGAATCAGCCGTGGGGGACGTTTCGTCACATAACTTTGACACGCGTCGTACCTTTAAGTAATCGTAAAACGTTTTCGATATCAGTCCCTTTATACAAAGTAGACGAAACCGGTCGGATATCTACTACCCGTTAATAGAATTAAGCATTTAATTTGATGTCGTATCTTGGTCAAAGCAATTAGGAGACAACTTTTAATGAATGTCAATGAATTTCTAAGTAATTACTGCGCCATTACTAAACCAGTTTTAATTAAATGTTCCATTAGAAGGAAAATATAAAATAGTTGGTGCCACTTACCTCTCATTTGGAAAGGCTGCCAGTTGATTGGATTGCAATAACGCATAAAGTTACAAGTGCGGGCGCTGGCTGGTCAGCGTGGATATAAAAGGAGATCCGATCCAAATTGAGTTGGACATCTCAAACAGATAAAGCGGTATCTGCCCGTTATAAAGCAAACTTTATAGTTTTGTTTTTGGCAGTTTTGACACTGCTTCTATCTACTTATTTGTTCCTTGAGCTGCATCTAACCGAGGCGAAACTTTTAACTTCCCGACGTATATTCCACCTGAGAATCACTTACTTTAGAGTCTCGGAGTTTGTTTATTATCTATCTCTATCTATACTGCACTTTGTTATTCTATTGTTGGTCGGTCGGTTTATTGGCAGTTTTCTCGGACGTTTGCCGGTAGTTGAATTTATCGAAGTAAGAAAACAAAAGAAACAGAATGAGTTAAAGTTCCAGAGAAGTTTTTGACAGGTGAAGCGGCTAGTGCTAAGTGTGCTGAAGCTTGTTTGTTTACCTAGCAGAAGCGATCTGAGTCATTGTACATTTATCGCTGTAATTTTGTAGTATGATTTAGGCATCATAAACGTTCATGACATCGTTTTAGGAGACGGCCGACGCTTAGATAAGATTGAGTCGGAGTCGTGCATTGTGCTTCCTGCAGGACACAGACACCTGAAAACAATATACACGAAATTGCCACAATAATCGTCGTCGTGATCAGCGGAACGACTGTCAGACAATGGGGCAGATTACGCGATAGGGGCTTAACCGAATAGCAGCTAACTCGATTATGCGGCCATCCGTGATTGTGTTTGAGCCTATTAATGTTTGAATTTCGTTATATTATTGCGGCATGTCGGTGCCGGCGGTAATCCAATATGGGTCGGTATTAACAAAATTTCGCGTCGGCCTGACGATGACTCCGCACCGCAGTGGCCGTTGAGAAACCATATTACGGATATTTATTTAACCGCTATTTAGTTCAAAGTTAGCTTCAGGGTTCAAGAGGCAGAGGCAGAGACTTTTTTAAACAAGCTAACTTATTTTTATTCAAACAGCTTCTTCCTTAATCGGAGAAAAATTCAGTTATGGCATTAAAAACCAAAACAACATTTATTTGTTATAAACAAAAGTTAGTTATTTATAAACTTTTAATAATTATCTTATTTGTTAATAAAGTGGCTGTTACTATGTCAAGATTTTTTTTATTTCTCTTTGCTATTTTAGGGCCTTTTCGTCAACTAATTTCAATAATCGCCTCCGTATAGCCGTATCGCTCTCAAAGCTCGTAAGTAATTAGGCGCATTATCACCGTTAGTATCATTTGAAGCTTAAAAAAACTCGCATTACACTTGACGCGTGGGAACAAACACGCCTTTGTACGGAGGACCCGGGAGGGTGCAAAGAGGGACCATTGCTAGATTAAAGAACAACTTAAAGGAAAGCAATCTGCTAAATAAGTGCCTCTAAGTGATGTCGCACGGGATGGTGCTTTATTTAAACCCACATACGATAGTGAAACACGCGGAAAACAGTAAAGATATGGGTTGGGATTTCTGATATTATTTTTTTAATAAATATAAATTATTTATATGAATTCAAAATACAATTCAGTAATTAAAGGAAAAAATGTGATAGATTAATTAACAGAGTTGTATTGTGAATATATAACTAATTTAACATCTCAACATGTCTAAATTTTGTTAATTACCTTTCAGAAATAATTATGTAGTCCTGTGATTATACTGAAGTAAAACCACCGCTAAAACTAATTATCGAAAATGTTAATTTTTGTTGTTAAAGTTTTGAAGTCTTGAAGTTAGTTAAAATTTACTTCTTAATAACTAGTTCTGTTAACTTAACATAACTTTTTAAGAATTTACCATTCTACAAAGTAGGTCAAATACGAAGTTTTTATTAAGTTAACAAAAATTCACTTGCAACGTAACCAAACGGATATTTAACATTGAATTTTAACGGTTTAATTTATTTCACGCAATGAATCCCTTAAGTTTCTATAATTTTATAATTTAGACTCACCCTTAATTATGATGTCTGGAAGAGATTTATTAGTAGCAATAAGGCCACCTATTAAATGTTTAATTTTATATTATTTGTATTATTGGTAAACAAAATGGTTACAGTATCTTTCCATCGCAAATAGTGCACTTTACTTCGAAACATTCCTCCCAACCAAACTAGAAATAGCAATCTTTAAAAGCTCGCACAGAGCAGTTTTCAAGGTGATTGCGGTGGTTTGAATTATTTAGCCTCTCGTCTCGTTACTTAAGGGCTTCATATACGGAACGATCCGACGCGACGTTACGATTAATTTAAAAGGATATTGTGATGATTGATCTCGCAAACTGTGCCGTAACCTTATTAAAACCAGAGCAGCGCTGCTCTAAAATTCAATAAGCAGCAGTTTGACAGCTATGTTAGCACTTTGACTGATGGTATAACTAGTTTACTAAGATTACCATAACGAGAGTTTTCGTGCTTGGAGTACCACTATCACAGGAAACTACCCTAACTACTGGTCCTTGCGATCTGTTATTTACTTGTTCATTGTGATCTCCAATATCGGCTCCAATCTAGTAAATTGTTCAAGATCTTTACATACATTTCTTTCATATTTAGTCACATTTTTAAGTTATGTAAGTGTGTGTATTCAATAGGAATTTAGGGTAGGGTAGTTTTTAATTATTTACTTCTCTTATTTGTGAAGACCTGTAAATGGCTTTATGTTTATTTTAAAGCTTTTTAATGTATTAGGTTAACCAGTTGGTTTTCCAATAAATAAATACATTTCAGGGACCATACCATAAGGCTACCAATTGGTTACAACTAATAACCAATTTTAATGTGTTATTTTATCTAATAAATAATCTAAATATCGGTATCTAAATAGCTCGTCTAATTAGAATCTTCAATATTTACAGTGACAACCGATGGTGGGGTATCAGAGGAGTAATTTAAATTTCAAATCTATTTTGATCGGTGTCAGTTTGTAAGAAACATTCTACATCATTGCTACAGTAAAACAAATAATTTTTAGCCCCTAGATCATTTGAATCAGTCTGATACGATGGATCCTATACACCGATCGTACCGTATAAGCAGCACTTTTTGGCGTTTCCGCAGGTGTGGCAATGATATTGTCTCACTGGGGGTGTCTCCCCACTGCGCCGCTTATTCTTTAATCTCGCTGATGAATTATGATTAGCGAAGTGCACTCAATCCTATTAGTGTTGTCTGAATGTTGCTGAAGATTTGCGCTTTGTTTTTGATACACAGCTTTCCTGTTGCGGTAAATGTTAGTAGGTAGTAATGTTGTTACATTAATGTGAGTTTTTAATTAAGATCTAGACTGTTAAGTTTGTTTATACTTTTATTAATACTTGGGATACAACTTTAGGTATTTATACTAAAAAAACACTTGGACTGTTAGTTAATGTTTAATGTGCAATGTAAGCTCAAAGTATGTATGCTACTCACAGCATTTCAAACAGATGTGCCGCCGGGAATTATTCGGCTACAACTAATTTGCCTTAATAAACTTACCTCAGCCGAAATGCATTCGGAACGTGCATTAAAATTTTCTGACGGTCCGGCAAAAACCTTTATGGGGCGGTGGTGCAGCGTTATGGCTCGCCGTGGGACCACAAACTCCGATTATCCAAACACTGTGCAACCCAAAACGGGCGTTGTGAAATTTAAACGTGTAATTGATTATGAAGTTGGTCGCTAATGGGTGAAAATAGTTTCTAATTTGGAATGGTGGTGGCAGACGTAATTGGTCTCGGTCTGCGTCTGAGTTAATCATTAACGTGCAGGCTAGTCCCATGGGCTCCGATATCCTCCAATTTGGACGGCAGTCCTGTGAGGACCTAACTTCATCGGGACTTTGTGCATTATATATTGATACTCAACTACAAACGTTTAGGAACGTCGTCGATAGATTCGCTTTAGAGCTTAAATAAGCTCTCGAGATATTTTTTTCAAAGCTTTTTATCGGCACGCAAATTCTGCTTAAAGTGAGTTTGAATTAGGACATCTCTTGACAAAAATATGAACGTTATTTCTGACATACAACGCCTTTGACTACCCGAACAAAAGCGAAAAAACGTTCCACTTTATTAAGCACTGGCAAGCTTAAAAGTACAAAAGCGTGACTCTATAACTAATACGTTATTTCAATACCACTCCGGTGTTTCGGTAATAATCCTCTTAACTCTTTGTTCGAATGTTGAAATTACAATCGCATAGTTTTTATTCGTTTGGACGGACGTCCGCTGAGTCCTAATTCGTGCGTATTGACATTTGGAAAGTCAGCGTTAATGGAAGGCGTGAGCTTTTTTGTTCTGGCGTCTAATCTCAGTGGCTGCATTCGCCACGGGTTGTTTTCCGAGTGGCAGCCCGTGTCGCTGTCACCGATCGGTAATTATTCACGAAGCCTTGCGTCACGGATGAGCCGCGAATGAGAGCGGGCGGGGCGGTAAGCGATGTGAAGCAGGAAAAGTTGATTGATTGGTTTGAAAAACTGTGCAAAAGCTGACCCGTAGATGATCGGTGAAGATAATTAGGTGAATTTCATTTAGGGTGTATTGGCGGATTTATATGTCAACCAAATCTTAATCGATCATCACATTGGTAATGGTAGGCATGAGCTTTATCGTAATCTCGGTCGTCGATGTCACCAATCGGTAATTATTCACGAAGCCTTGCGTCACGGATGAGCCACGAATGAGAGCGGATGGTGGACAGTGGCGGTAGCGGTGAAACAGGAAAACTTGGTCGATTGTTCGGTGAAAAGTGTGTAAAAGCTTACTGACCCGTAGATGATAGGTGTATTATTTTCCTGTGGTAGAGGTGTGGTGGTCGTAGGGTTCCTCGTCTGGAAATTAAAAATAATTTATTACGCGTCCAATGATTCTCACTCGAACATAGTGAATAATGTACATACAATTAAGTGATCGATTACAATTAAGTCGTGAGTTCAAGTCCCATCGGAGCTAGTTGGGAGATGGGTCGATTCCATCGGAGCTGGTTGTGAGACGGGTCAATTTTTTCTAAAAGCTTCATTCATTTTTTCTTCAATTAGGTGCTTAATATCCTTTTAAACAGTACCCTGCTGTTTAATATTTGTAAGAATAAATATATATTTTCTTATTTTTATTTTTAATTTTTTCAACTGTATACTTTTGATTTGAAAACTTTTTGTTATTTACATAATTATTGAAACAGAAAGATGTGTTCTTTAAACTTATTATATATTCATAAATAAGACATTCACATTTAAAATTTTATTATCAAGATTATAGCCACATTACACGCTTATTCACTCGCTCGTATAGCAGCCGCGCTACACCGGTCTACCATTTGGAAAAAATGTCGCTTGGACGTGCCGCACCGTACTATTTACTCGAGTTTTCCTTTGGTGTGGGGACTTTTACGTAACTTTTTAACTGCGCACAAAATAAGGAACATAGATAAAATGGATTACGTTTCAAACTATTAGGGCTGAAAAGGGATTTGTTACAATGTAATAAGGGTTAAATAAAATTAGTCTTTCAATATATTTGAAAAATGTTAGTATGGGATTTTTTTTTACGAAATCTCCATACAAAACTGCAATTTGATAGGTACTTTAACGGTTTTTCAAATTTATTTAACGGCTAATATTATCTAAATTTACAAAATTTTACGCACGTATTTATTTATGGACGATGGATGACACATTTAATTTTTGCGTTAAGAGCAAAATAGTAGTTTATATATTTCAAATTTTAGTTGTCTCATATGACCATACGTATTTTTTTAAAGTGTAGGTGAGACGGAAGACAGCCACTGTGTAATTTTTGGGGACAAAAAAGTGTTAGTACTGCACTCTCCAGTTACCTCAGTATTAAGTCGAGCTTCATGATTATGATACAACCGGATACAGAGTTTTATTTTTTAAAGTTGACTTTGGCATAAAGTGTATCAATATACGTTCAGGCATGAGTTCATATTTCGAATAGTGAGTGAGAGTGATGAGTGTAGATAAAATAAAATAGATGATCAAACGAACTACTGTGAAGTTCGATCGCTATTATATGAGTCGTTTCATTCGAAGATATAATATTTACAAAGTACAAAGTAGTCCCTTTAACCTACAGGCAACTTCGCACGTCTTTAGAGATTAAAAAAAAAGTTCACTTATCTGTCATTTACTGTTCTGTGGTCAGTTTGACGCCATTTTTCTCATTTCGTTTAGAGCAAGTTCAGAGTAATAGCGGTGTTCTAGAACAAAGCTTAACTAGTGGGTTTGTAAACCTCCGCCTGCAGATGAGGTTTACTGGGCTGGGCGGGTTGCTATATCTTCGAATGAAACGACTCATATAATAGCGATCGAACTTCACAGTAGTTCGTTTGATCATCTATTATATTTCGTCGTTTCATTCTTTGATATAATATTTACAAAGTAGATGTTTAGAGATTTAAGTTTTGTTCTAGAAGAAGTGTTGATGGGTTGTTTTTATAAGAATAAATAACCATCTCAATTAAATATATTATGTATTTGTTCATAAGCAGAATGTAAACAATCAACCCTTAAATAATATTAAGTTTTCTCCGTACAAATTAAATACCTAATCATAAATCAGCAACAAAAAAAAAGGTAACTAATCATTAGTAGGGAACGTTACGGTTCTCGCGAAGACATCTTCGCTTTCAATAGGCCGGTTATAGAACCGAGCAAAGGCTGTGTAGATGTAGGTACTTGTCCAACCAGCTGTTTTTCTTATCTCGTCTACAAACACTGAGTCGTGAGCAAGCACGGTCGAGATGGAGGCGTATCGTGTGCTATCGCCACTCTCTCCCAAGCTCCCAACAGCTTATTTAACCCAGCGGCTTATAGACTGCGAGCTGGTGCGCTTGTGGAGTTTTTGTATTTTAACAACAGTTTGTCTGCGTTCGAAGTCCTCATATTTTTTGAAAAATATATATGATCGACGAGGACTGAAGCAGTGCATATATTTATTTTCTCGTGAAAGAATGGCAAGTACAGCATGGGTTGTTCGCGGCCCGGGACCGAAGTTTTGATAATGTCGGTTATGGCTATTAACACCGTCTTGAGAAATGAATACATTTTCTAGTTTTATAAGCGTGAAAGTTTGTACCCTGTGCATTGTACAAAGTGTTCTTGTTTAGGCTCAGTACTAAATTTGGGTATCAATTAGGTATGTGGTTGAGAACAAGTTGTGGGTCTCAAGTAGAGGTATATTTAGGGCGACTTGGTTTAAGTTTGTAGGCGCCTTTTAGAACTCGTTAAATACACTCATGTGAGCCGATGTTACTGTTTAATGGTTTAAGAACAGTGAAACGGTACGGCGCGGGACGGTGATTTAATATCAACGTAAGCTTCGTCAGATAGCTCCCATTCAGTATCGGGGTTGCTTTTACTTGACTCGATATCTGAGCTGTTATTTTTTTGTGTTTACTTATGACGCGTGTAGCCAAATGGCGATGAATCTACCTACATCGTGTCAACTTCTTTAAGCGTGGAAATTTTATTCCATCTACCTTGACGGTTAATGTAGCATACTACTGTAGTATTATCCATGCGCAGTAATATTGCACATTATCGTCCTCCTTTGTAAAAGCTTTCATATGACAGAATGTTGTAAAAAAGTTATTGCGCCACCAGTTTTGGACTTCTTAAAATTAAGTTTTTTCTTTGCATTTACCGTTATGGCGCTGCAATCCCAAAAACTTCTGGCGTTCTTAAAGTTAAATCCGTATTAAGCTGCTAGACAGACCGAAATTAGAACGCCAATAAAATTAGCAAAGATTCTTATTGTACGTTTCGGTAATTTTAAATAATTTCTGATCATTTGTGCGATGTTTCTGCGTTTTACAGCGAGAAATGTTGCGTATCATAATTATAAAAAGCCTTGGAAAGTACAGACTTGAGAAGGCGTTAACACACTTTTTTCGCGGTTTACAACAAAACCTAAACATTGTAACAATTTAAGAGTCGTACCGTACGTAGTCGTACGGAAGTGTCCCCGATGCCTTATGTTAAGATTCTTTTTACTAACCTTCTATGGGCCACAGTGTTGTCTGATAAATAAATAATTTATTTATTAAGCATCGTCGAAATAAATTTACTGATTTATGACCTTGGCTTCTAAGATAGGACATATTATGACCTCTCTCATAATTTTGGTAAAAACCCTGGATGCTGATGCTACAGATAGGCCGTAAGGCAAGTCAGTAAATTCGTCGATAGCTAAGTTTGAATTTGGAGCTTGAAAATGAAATCTTAAATACTATTCGGTCTTCCTTACATATTGGAAGTCATAAAAACGCCTCTTTGAGGTCAATCGGTGCTACAAAACTACCTTGTGGTATAAGTTAAGGAGTTGTTCTATAGTCTTCCATTCTAAAATAGTTTTTCTTCTCAATAAATTTATTTAATGATTTAAGATTTAAGACAAAGTGTTTACCACCATTAGACTTGGGTGCAAGGAAAGTTCTTGATATGAACTGGTCAATTACCGGGGAACATTGTGAAATTGCTCCAATTCAATTAATTTATTTATAGCTTGGACCATCTCGTGACTTTCTTCGGGGGTAAATTTAGATTAAAGCACGACAGACTGTCACTTCCGTACAAAAGGGTATATAATATCCGTTTTGGATCCATGATAGTACAGTTTTGTTGTATGTTATATGAAACCAACAATCATAAATGTATTGAATTCTGCCAGCGTGTACCTTTGTTATTGTGGCCGTGCACGGGGCCTGGGTTGATTGTAGTTCTTCGCATGAGACGAAGCAGGCTGAGGGTAGGTTCGTCGCGGTGGCGGCGCTAGCCTCTGTCCTGTCCTGTGGTTTGACCTCCCCGCCGCCCCCCTGTTTCACGGGTACTGAGGAGGTCCTGACCGGTTTCCCTGATGGGCAGGACGAATGAATGTGGTCTGAACTGCAGAAGGTTTCTGAATTGTGAATGTTTTCCAAATCTGTGAACCTTGTCGTTCGATTGCCTTACTGGCTTTTATATTATCGGATGATGTATTACCCAATAAAGAGTCATAAGTATCTATCGGAGTCTTGTAGGACGTGCAGGAAATTATTTTCTAAACTAGATGTAATAAGTTTAATCCTATCTTTCGTTAGGAAATGGTGTAAATCAATACCAAAATTCGACAGTCGTCGCTTAGATACTAAAGAGATTGTATCTTATCGTCTGTGGAGAGCAGTGTCTCCATTGCTCTATTTACCTATTGCCGAGGTACCCATATCAAGTTGTTGTTGAAAACCAAGAAACATTTCGTAGCGTCCCCTCACGACGACGACGTCAGAAACTGCGGCAGCAATCGCTGCGTTTAATTTAGGTGCGTAAAACATTCAACAATTATTTGGTATCAAGAACCTTTGTCAAGTTCTCTTTCTGATCTTTTGGTAGACCTATTTTTCATAAAGGTGTCCATAAATTAGCTAAGCTGAATGGCATCTCCAAAATCAGGCGTATCGGACGTAGACGCCCTCAACGCTGACAATATTATTGTGGATCGAAAGTTATCGATGTAATTTCTTGAGTGAGCCGTTGCGGCATCCAAGGTTTGTTGGATGGATATTTCCAAAGATTGTTCGATAAAGTCCCGCATCGTTTTGTATGATATTTATTGTATCCAAAACAAACATACTCTTTTTTGCCAAAAAAAACAACATGAGGGTAGAATGTAAAAAAAATAAAATTCAAAGAATAATTTAATAAGTTATTATGGCTTAGTAATTTATATTGTCCCGCAGACAATAAACTATAGATAACGTGCATCTATCCTAGAATGCAGGTAGATTCTACTTTATGTCATAATATGTGACCCATAATTAGCCCGCAGCTAATTACGATATCGCGGTTGACCCCCAGTCAATTGCGACTTAGTTTGATTTTATGTAACTTAATGAACTGTAGATAACGTGCGCCTATCCTAGAACGCAGGTAGATTCTACTTCATGTCATAATATATGTCCCATAATTAGCCCGCAGCTAATTACGATATCGCGATTGACCCGCAGTCAATCTCGATTTAGTTTGATTTTGACTAACTACCTAAATAAACTGAAGATAACGTGCGTCTATCCTAGGACGCAGGTAGATTCTACTTCATGTCATAATATATGACCTATAATTAGCTCGCAGCTAATTACGATATATCGCGATTGACTCGCAGTCAATCTCGATTTAGTTTGATTTTATGTAACTAATAAACTGTAGATAACATGCGTCTATCTAAGAACGCGGGTAGATTCTACTTCATGTCATGATATATGACCCATAATTAGCTCGCAGCTAATTACGATATCGCAATTGACTCGCAGTCAATCTCGATTAAGTTTGATTTTATGTAGGTAACTAAATAAAGTGTAGATAACATGCGTCTATCCTAGAACGCGGGTAGATTCTACTTCATGTCATAATATATGACCCATTTGGCTCGCAGCTATTTACGATATCGCGATTGACTCGCAGTCAATCTCGATTTAGTTTGATTTTATGTAACTAAATAAACTGTAGATAACATGCGTCTATCCTGGAACGCGGGTAGATTCTACTTCATGTCATAAATATGACCCATAATTAGCTCGCAGCTAATTACGACATCGCGATTGACTCGCAGTCAATCTCGATTTAGTTTGATTTTATGTACCTAACTAAACTCATCTAGTGAAATCACTTGTCCATGTTCACCAGTGAACAACAAGAAACAAAAAAGTATTAATTGTATCTTAATATCTGATAAATTTTGTTAACTATTGTGTAGCTTGTTAATAACTTGTATGCACAAATATTCGAATAGGAATTGATAAAGCACTATAAACGTACCTGTGGCATTATCTTCATTCTCTGAAGAATATAAACGTTGGACTCGTTCAACATTTTCCTGTGCGCTGCGTTTCGGCATTTAAAATAGATGCGTGCGCTCGTTGCCTCGCACGAAAAAGGAATGTGAAAAATGGCGTCAAACTGACCACAGAACAGTAAATGACAGATAAGTGAACTTTTTTTTTTAATCTCTAAAGACGTGCGAAGTTGCCTGTAGGTTAAAGGGACTACTTTGTACTTTGTAAATATTATATCAAAGAATGAAACGACGAAATATAATTCACTTAGTTACTACTAATATTATGTAGGTATAGTACGAAATTATGGAATCAAAAATAGTCGTAACTTCGAGTTTCGGTTTTTCTATGTAAATAATCAAATATCTTGGTTATTAAATTATCAAAAGTTGCTTGATACAGTCATAATGTTACGCAATATTAAAGAAATAATATTTTTTTATTATTATAAAAGTTGTTAAGTACAAAAAAAAACGGCAATTACACACTTTGACCCTTATTATTATGAATAATTAGTTTTTTTTACCATTTGCCTAATTACATCAAATCTCTACGATTGTATTTAACATTACAGTATTGAAATAAACGAAAGTAGGTTGGTATATGCATGTCAAATTATTCAAAATGAAAACAATGTTATACTTACTTATTAAAAACTAGCGTTCCGCCCGCAGCTTCGTCCGCGTGGACTACACGACGTTATCCTGCGGTAATATGATATTTTTCCGGGATAAAAAGTAGCCTATGTTTCTCTCCAGGCTATAAAGTATCTGTGTTCCAAATTTCAGCCAAATCCGTTTAGCCGTTTTGGCGTGATTGAGTAATAAACATTCAAACATCTAAACTTTCACATTTATAATATTAAATACTAGCTGACCCGGCAAACGTTGTTTTGCCATATTAATTATAATGGACCCGGTAAACTTCGTATCACCAACATCTATTATAGATAGACAGATGAAAATAAATGATCGCGAAGAAGTTTTATACACTGCCTGCAACAAATGTCACTTATTAAAAAGTAGGTAATCCAAAGCGGCTAAAACGTCAGTGATTACAATACTCTTTGACATACCTCTTTGGAAGCGGCTATGGAAGAAATGACAGTTTTGTATAGTACGACAGTTTATCGATTTTCTATACAAAATAATCATTCTTATTTTATAATTTTCCGGAATAAAAAGTAGCCTATATTACTCTCCAGCTCCCAAACTATCCCCATACCAAAAATCGAGTCGATCCGTTGCTCCGTTTTGACGTGAAAGACGGACAAACAAACAAACAAACAAACAAACAAACAAACACACTTTCACATTTATAATATTAGTATGGATATGGATGGATTAGTATGGATAGTAGGATTAGTAGGATAGTAGGATAGCGCCTCTATCGAATGCAAATCAATTTAGAATGTGCGTATTTACAGCGTGTGTAATTATTATATTATGCGAAAAGGGTGGGCAGTTTCATGATTTATAATCATTCATTAAAGTATTAATTTTCACTAATTAGCAGTTTCGTGCACGCGTCGCTATGAAATATGAGCTCCGTTGTATGCACCGGAGGGTCTACTAAAAAAAGATTTTGAATAATCAGACATTATTCGTAGTTTGATTTACGACTATTTATTTGTTCTTGAGTGTTATATTGCTGTGAAGCGCATGAATTCAGTCCGATGATGGTCGTTTTCGGAAAGGCCTACCAGTTTTGGTTGGTACCTAATAAATAAATAAATATTGGACACCTTCACATACATTGCTTTAATCCTAAACTAAAAAGCTTTAACACCTGTGTTATGGAAATTGGAAACAATGATGGGTGGGTATTATTACCACATTTATCCGACCTGACCCTGCTGATTCACAACCGTTCGAAAAAAGAATCCGATTCGAATTCTATACTTTGTCTTTTTCTGAAGTGAGTGACATTGACAGAGCATACATTCAACTATTGCCGGGAACCTCTCCGACGGTTTGTGAATAAGGGGCCTAGAATCGAACTCGGGACCTCAGAGATAGCTGCACCTTGGCAACCTGTGCGTACACCACTCGGCCATCATAATGAAGCGCGTAGGCAAATAAAGCGTTACTTTAAAACAATGCAGGCTTAAGATTCGTCTCGGTGCCGTTTACGTTGCGCGTATAAGGCGTAAGGATGGCGTAAGGCAATGCAGTTGATTAGTTTCCGCCGTGGCGTAAACAAACAGTCGTTGACACGATTCGGAGCGGTGCACGCTTCCGGTCAATATCCGCCGCCATTATTTATGGCCGTCGATCGGTCGCACTCTCCAAAACACACAAAAATGAGAGCCTCGCGCCATTCGTCACGCGCCTTACAATGGCTGCATTGTTCGCGCACTTCGCCCCAGCAAACGAATGAGTTAGTAGTCAAAATACCAATAACCTATCCCAACCAATTTAATTAAAAATAATAATGTTTGGAAATGCAATCTTTGTTAAAGAGACCGTTACCTATTAATATGTAGTCGTTACTAAGCAAGAACAAAGTCGATGTTTAAACAAACGAAATGTCTATTACATCTTAGGTATTCTGGGTCCAGTGACTGGCCAAGGTGTCACTAGACTCTAGGGCTGACACGAGCCAACTAGCGCCCCAATCGATTTTATTTGATTTCTTCTAAATAACCCCAATTTCTAAAAAAAGGAATCAGTCAATGTCTTATAAATAACGTCTAATATTTATTTAATAACATAACAATATTTAAAAGTCATTCAAACAGTTTAAAAACTTTTTGTTTGTACGGGAAATAGTGGCCACTTTTGGTTGAACGCATTTTATAATTGTGTAAAGTTATGTCCGATAAACACACTCCCCACTTGAATTTCTTCTCTTGCACTCTTCTTCTCTTTCTTTCACTTGCATTTGAACTCACGAAATATGAAGGAATTTTTCATTGATTTAGTAGCTTAACGGGTTTGATTTCAGTCCGAGTAATAAAATTCAAATTAGTTTATTCCACGCCCTATTAAAAGTTACCCTTTCAATCTGTGAATGATTATGTTTAAAACATTACGTGTATATTGAAATAAATGCGCTGTTTCAAATTAACCGTGACCCGCGCCTTTATTGCTTACAGGTAATATTTTGGCGACACGATCTCAATAAGCGAGGTTTTTCTCCATTTTTTATTTATGTACATAATTTGCTATAGTTAGTTCTGACGGCGAGTCGTGTTTCACGTTCTCATTAATCGCTTGAGTAGTTGCGCTAATTTTTTCGAGAAATATTACAGCCGATAAATTTCATGGTGCTGGATTTTATGCCGAAACATAAAACTTGCCCTATGAATTGTCGCACTGTTTCGAGTTGATTGCTGTAACTTATGGATGTTGACTGATTGGGTGGCACCGGATTCGATTTGGCACTTCAAAACGATTTGAAGTTTTAAATGGAAATTTTAACGATACTCGAAATGCACAGGTTACGATCGAAATCGGTTGACTAAAAAACTAAAATATGATTGAAAATGAAGTATTAGAAAAAGTCGTCTTGTCTCACAAAACAACTGGCTCCAATGGGACTCAAACCCTTTCGCTGTCCGGGCGAATGCTCTAACCACTGAGCATTCGGAGTTGGGTCAACTTTTTCTAACACTTCTTTTTCAATATTTTCTATGATAAAAATTGCATTGTGCTAACAGCAGATAATAGCAGATAAATTAATATTTATAATAACCTTAACTTTTTGCTAGCAAATTGATATGTGAGATTATTAGTAACCAATATTTTTTTATTTGCAGTGCGAGAGGCGAACGCCGCAGCAGGCTAGCGGCGGTAGTCCGGGCCTCCCCAACATGTTAGCCATGGACGTCACCAAGGAGGCGCGCGCGTCGCCGCTGCCCCAGTCGGCGCAGCAGCCGTCCGCGCAGCCAGCGCAGCCGCCGCAGCCACAGGTCAGTAGCTTAGTAGCGAGTGGCAGTAGTCCAGGCCTCCCCCACATGTTAGCCATGGACGTGACCAAGGAGGCGCGCGCGTCGCCGCTGCCCCAGTCGGCGCAGCAAGCGCAGCCGCCGCAGCCACAGGTCACTAGCTTAGTAGCGAGTGGCAGTAGTCCGGGCCTCCCCTACATGTTAGCCATGGACGTGACCAAGGAGGCGCGCGCGTCGCCGCTGCCCCAGTCGGCGCAGCAGCCGTTCGCGCCGCCAGCGCAGCCACCGCAGCCACAGGTCAGTAGCTCAGTAGCGAGCGGCGGTAGTCCGGGCATCCCCCACATGTTAGCCATGGATGTGACCAAGGAGGCGCGCGCGTCGCCGCTGCCCCAGTCGGCGCAGCAGCCGTCCACGCCGCCAGCGCAGCCACCGCAGGTCAGTAGCTCAGTAGCGAGCGGCGGTAGTCCGGGCATCCCCCACATGTTAGCCATGGACGTGACCAAGGAGGCGCGCGCGTCGCCGCTCCCCCAGTCGGCGCAGCAGCCATCCGCGCAGCCGCCGCAGCCACAGGTCAGTAGCTCAGTAGCGAGCGGCGGTAGTCTGGGCCTCCCCCACATGTTAGTCATGGACGTGACCAAGGTGGCACGTGCGTCGCCGCTGCCCCAATCAGCGCAGCAGCCAACCGTGTCATTAGCGCAGCAGCCGCAGCCCCAGTCGGCGCAGCAGCCGTCCGCGCCTCCAGCGTAGCCGCCGCAGCCACAGGTCAGTAACTCAGTAGCTAGCGGCGGTAGTCTGGGCCTCCAACAAACGTTAGCCATGGACGTGACCAAAGAGGCGAGCGCATCGCTGTGACGCTCCAGCAGCGGGCGATGATAGCCCAGGCTTCGTCCATATCCTAGCTAGCCGTCGCTTAGCTGATAGAATATCAGCAGAAGATATGAATCAATTTTTATTTATTGCAACCATAGAGCCAACTAATCCAACGATTTTCATTTGGTAAACAGATTTGTGCCGGATGCAGCAAGGTGATCACAGAGCGCTACCTGCTGAAGGCCCTAGACCAGCTGTGGCACGAGGACTGCCTTAAGTGCGGCTGCTGCGACTGCCGCCTGGGAGAGGTCGGCCACACGCTCTACACCCGCGCTAACCTCATACTGTGCAAGAGGGACTATTTGAGGTGGGTTTTCAACAGTTTCCTGATCTCATTTATTATTGTTAAAGGTCTGTTTTGTCCATTAAGTATTCCACATCAGCCATCATCTCATCATCCACTGTTGTAATATAAATGTAAAATAAGGAAATATTTTTATATTTTTAATAAGTTTAGTCATCCCGTTATCATGTCCCTATACTTACCTAACGGTGTCGGTATTTTGGAAATTAAGTAAAAAGGAATAAGTAACATATTTTCTCTAAGGGAAACTCTCTCTATTGCGTAACTAGACCTATATGAACGCATCAAAAATGTCTTCCATTCGTTCTAGAAATTACGATATTTTTTATTTTTGACAGGTTATTCGGGAATACCGGGTATTGCGCGGCGTGTAACAAAGTAATCCCCGCGTTTGAGATGGTGATGCGGGCGCGCAGCAATGTCTACCATCTCGAGTGCTTCGCCTGCCAGCAGTGCAACCATCGGTGAGTACAATGTGTTTTCGTTTACAACCACTTGTGAACTCCAAAGAGGTTACGCCATCGATTCGCAAAGAAACTCGTCACGTACCTAATCACAAGGAGCTCGATACCATTTGGATAAAACCTGACAAGTTTCTGGATATGTCCAGCAGAAGACTACAGTTGAAGGCTGATGATGACAAGTTTCTTAAACAAGTTTTTTTTGTCAGCTAACAGACATTTGAAAAATGAGGATGAAGAGACATTCATATTAAATCACAAAACTTCTCTGACAGTTAAGGCGCTACTCGGAAAAATATGGACTTTTTGATTCAAAACTATAGGACGGTTACAGTTGTTACAAATCTCGTAATAAGATATATATTTCTCCATACCTTTATCTAGAATCGTATAGTTTCAAAAACACGATTTTATGATTTTGCCTCGACACTTTTTCTTTACGAAAAGACCTCTAAAAATACGAAAAGTTAAGATTATTCTTAAATGGGACTTACACTATTGGAAATTGGTTTAATTAGTGGACACCAATAATATTGAGGATCGTATAGAAGCATTTTTTTTAAATCGCTGTAGTTTTTTAATACGAAGTGATTTTGTGTTTTTTTTTGCCTAATCTGCAAAATCGGTCTCGCTCCCGCGCGCGTCGTTTTCTCATTGCTATCTCGCTTCAGCACATTTTTTCCGAGTATCGCCTTAAGCAATGACAGTCGACAGTCTCTGGCAGTTAAACAAGTGACAATTAATGACAAAAGAAACACAATGTGGAGATCTAAGTGCAAATTATACAATAGAAAAGTCAATTTTCATCTCTGACTTTTTTTGATTTTTTCTACGTCGTATATATAACCCAATAAAATTCTAACCGTATTGTCAAATAAAATGAAAACAATCGCTATAGTGCATAATGCCACAGTTGAAAAGTCTTGATTACAAAGAGAGACACAGCATTTCATCACATCACTTCACAGTGAAATTGTTATATTACGTAGTCGGCCTTACCGGAAAGTCGTGAAATATTGGAAGTATGATTATGATTGCGAATGACTCACTAAGCTGTTTATCTTGATATGAGTAACTATATAAAAGTACATTTGAAAGCATGAGTTTTAAAGAACGAGGAGCCCGTGGCGAACTGTTTAGTGAGCTACGGCTGTGATTGTTGAGGATAAGCACTTTTCACAATGGTCAGTCACGGGATGGGAGTCCGAAAATTTATTACCAAGCACCTCCGTGTTTCGGAAGGCACGAAAATTTACTACCAACCACCTCCATGTTTTGGAAGCCGTTGGTCTGACTGCGTTTGCATTTGTGAATACCTAACAACCCGCACTGAGATCTGGCCCGCGTGGTGGGCCAAGTCAAGGCCCATCCTCCTTAACCATCCATAAGAAAGGTCTGTGTTCAAGCAGTAGGGATTTTAAAATCGTTGATGATGAGTCATCTTATAAAAGTACTTACGTACATTTGATTGCATTTGTTATTAAATCAATCATATTTCTAAACAAGAACACATAATAGTACATTTGACCAATGCTCTGAATTCTATATCGATAATTGCGAAGTCCTATAATATACACTATGTTATTAGTTGCCCGCAGCGCCGAACAATAGAAACATTGCTGCATTTTGTTTCAGATTAATATTGGCATACATATGTGGTGTAACGACCGCTACGTTATTTATCGATTGCATTCTCAGGTTTAGGTTGACTATCCATTTAAAAATATTGTTACATAATAAAAAATACGTTTATTAAACTAAAGTACGATTTTAACGATTACGTACGTTTTGGTACGATTTTAGGCATTCACAATGCAATTTATGTCAGTAAAAACCACATTCCACCATTTTAACCGCCGCTGTGGTCTAGTGGTACACACCACCGGTATCGACCCAGACGTCCCGGGTTCGATTCCCAATTGGAGTAAATATTTTTTCCGGTTTGGTTGGTGGTAGGACTTGTTCAAAGTCCGGCTGGCTAGCTACCACCAACTTATCTAAGTCTGACGCATACAAAAGCATTGTTGTGTTCCGGCAGATAGCCAGTTCCTTAGTTGTTGAAGATTCCGGCAGTAGTGCGCTTTCACCTTGAGCCTTATCTTCACTAGACATCAGGTGCGATGAAGGCTATGTGCTACCCCGTTGACGATTAAAACTCATTGAATGTTCTCATTGGTGAAACAACGCTGGGCTATAGCGTTATAAAGCAATAGAAATATTTGACGAGTATCAAAAGCTTAATTAGCATTGGATCGGATTTCCAAGGATATTACTGATTCAAATCCCATCCGAGAATTCTTTTGGGGTTAATGGTATTTTCCATGTAAACTTTTCCTATAAAGTTATTACATTAGAATCGCATTAAACGTTGAAGAAAGTAAAACAAAAAATAAAAATCATACGCTCTTTTCTTCGGTATATAGTGACATTTATCCACGTTGTGTTACTAACATTGCTAATCTTTAATCTCATAATATGAGATTAAAGATTAGCCACAAGATTAACCACGTTTGACATATTATGTCAAACGTGGTTGCGCCACTGGAATCAGAATGGGCTGGGGCTATATTGAATCCGAGTCAACAGGGGACTGTTCTCAAAAGAAAGGGAGCAAACATACTCAAACTACCCAGTGTAAGCAGGATATAAAATACTTGTACCGACAATGTGTATTGTTTATTCATCTCACGGACGGCAAACAAAGAGTACGATTAAATTTTCCGCTACATAATAAAGGCACTCGAAAGGAGAAAACGTATTAGGTTTTAAAACACTTTCAGTTGTAGATAAGATTGGGGTAGGTGCGTATTAGTTACGTGGAGAGAAAACATTAGGCAATATAAAAATAATTTGTGGTCTAAGGGACAAAACCATAAAATTAAGTAAATCTTGAGCCAAACTCTGTTACAACTACGAAAAGAGTAGAGTACCTCTGGATAACTTTTTGAGATCATTGGTCAATTGGTCATTGATCATTAATCGGTTGATTGTGAATTCACAATGTTGAGTTCTTGTAGACAATATTTTTATTTTTTAATTACGAATAGAAATTCATAGGTAGGTACCTACATTTGAATTCGAACCCGCAAAATTTCGGTTTTCGGGTACCGGTCCACCAAAAGATAGCTCAAAATTTATTTCCAATATAAGCTGAGGCGAGCTGTTTTTTTAAATAATTGAGAAATAATCAGTATTTTTTGATAATTCATATAATATATAAAATAATTCTTGCATGTTACGGTCTATAAGTAACATTAATCAGTACTTACTAAAAGTAAAAAATATAAGTAAGTAAGTAAGTATGTTTTAATGTTTGGAATGATTTAAAAAACTAAAACAAACATTATTGACTTCCGGCCAGAATTAATAGGTAACCTATCTACAGATAGGGATAGGTGCAATCCAGATTAGTTGCTATGCAACGCTTGATATTAACATAGAATTAACGACAGTTGCCAAGGTGTTGCTAGGTGTTGCCTAACAACTAATCTGGATCGCACCTATCCCTATCTGTAGATAGGTTATTAATTCTGGCCGTTAATATACAAACTTATAATTGAAAAAATGAGCCATAAACATTTTGTTGTCATATAATTACGTTTAGAACTCAATAAAACCTTCATTCCTATTTTATTCAATCCAATCTCGCCTGCAAGCGAATGTCACAACGCTATTAGATGTCCATATTCTAGGAGGTTACTCGGTTAAGGTGAAGGCTTATTCTGAAAGGTCTTCGGTTTCGGATGAGGGAAACATTTTCGAGAAAATAAATACTATTTAGAGTTTATTTTATACGATTAATTTGGACTGAATTACTCAAAAAATATGATAAATTAACAAAATAAAATTTTTCTTACATGCCGCCATTACACAGCAAATAGATTCTAGTAAAGAATAGATTACTTATATTTTATTTTTAGATTAGGTACACACGGCGGCACATCCGACTATACATGTTGACCTTGAGACCGCCTTTATGCCCTACGTAATAAAAGCTGATATCGCAGTTCAACTGTTTAACTTGATATGCTGTCGAGTGTACGTACTTTAAATAAAAAGCTTTTTATTTCTTAGATGCTGCATTTTGTGATTGAGCTTTACGCCACTACTTAATTGCTGAATTAGACAGAAGCATTTTAAACTGACGCAATCTTTAAACTTGTTGATAAGTAAGATAAATTTAATCTGGAACCGAAACATTTCAGAATAGGGACAGCAATCTTGCTGGGCCGCGTCCGCCTAAATAATAGAGAGGCGCGAAGATTGGTACCTCCTGGGTGGTTTATTCGCCGGGTGCTTTATTTGCCAGGCGGTTCATTCCTCGGGCGGACCTTCGCCGTTAGCGGGCGACAACTCTTGCCAATTATATATTCATTCGACGGCCCCTCAGATCCGGATACAACTGTCGAATAACCGTTTTGGACACACGATGAGCAGATTTGAGTGCTGCTTTAGAACTTCTTATGTTTCTTGGGCAACTCTTTTAGAGTCGTCTATTGAATGTTTCATGCGTAGGTGCTCTTTTATTTTTTTTATGTTTAAGTTTCTGCAGTTCAGCGTCTTATACTATTAAGGTGTAGCTACTACATCCAATCATCAGAGCTACAGATAAGCCCCCCTATTCCAAAACGTGAACTAAAAGATAGACTTGGTCCTGTGAAACATCGGCGGCGGCGGGGGCCTCTAGGCACCCGCCGATGCGCCGATGCTGTATGCTGCTATTCTCCACTACCAATCGGCCGCGCTATGTTTCAGAGGCTAAGACTGATGCTAATTCTGTCTTTCATTTGGAAAATAAATTTGACAGCATCAGTTTAGTACCAGTTTTAAAACAGGACAAATTTTTTGGAATAAGGGGGTAAGGTCTACTCCAGCAGTAGACTCTTATCCCCTTTTTCCAAAAAATAGGCCATCCATAGGCCTCCTTAGAGTAATTAATTATTGCCATTGTCGATTATTGATTACTAGAAATACTAAGGCAATCAGAAAATCTAACGACTTAAAATTTTTGAAAAAAAACCTATCCTAAGAAAGAAATTCATAATTAATATGATGATTGATGACGTTTTAGTGCAGCAGCATCAAAAAATCTGTTATCTATTTATTTAATTTTAATAATATTCAACATACCAGTTACGTTATAACTAGTCGTTACTAGTTGCCAAATAAACTACGCATTACAGTTTTCTACAGAGCGCAGCCGTATTTGTGCGACTAATATATGTGTTTACCAACGACTTACTATGCAGGCTATTAAATATCACGTACAAATCAATTTCCACGCGCGGCAGAAATCTGAATCCAATTTGCAAGCTGTCCGATCGCGGCGGACGAGCAGATATCACGGGCGAATATCGCTAAACGGCTAAATAATTTAGTGGCAATCTGTGGCGCTCGCGGCTTCCGTGTCGTGCCGCCCGCCCGCACCGCCATGCGACTGCCGCGCTTGGCACGCCACGATCAAATACTGTACCTACCAAATTTGACAAAAATTTTGGTTTTTGAATAAAATTGGTGTTGAGTGAATTATGCTGGTAAACTTTAACTGCGGGATTAAATTTTATCTTGTTATCACGGGCGAATATCGCTCTACGGCTAAATAATTAAGTGGCAATCTGTGGCGCTTGCGGCTTCCATGCGCCGCAGCACCATGCGACTGCCGCGCTTTGGCACGCCACTGATGGCAGATCAAATACTTGCGAATATAACGGCTAAATACTTGAACCAAATCAAACAAAAATATAAATGCTTAAAAAAAGTACTGAGTAATTTATGTTAGGTAGTTTGAACGATGGCAGAGTGGGTTTTTTTACAATCTCTGGATATCCCGAGCGAATATCCATAAAAAGCTATAAGTATTTTTACGAGTAGTAGCAATCTGTGGCGCTCGCGGCTTCCATCCCGTCCGCCGCCGCCATGCGTAGATGTAGATAATTCAAGTAATTGTAATGGTCACTTGTCCATTATTTTCAGTTAACAGGTTTATTTTCTAACTTCCTTTTCTACCCGATTATTACTTTCTATAGAGAAAAACACTTTTTTTATATCTTAACACTTTCAAAACGAGTTTATATTAAAAGAAGATTAGGCGACAGCCCTGCTAAAACCAGCTGTCTACCCATCAGATGTTTCGTGAGTCATAAGCATGAAGTTTGACGTGCATATTTCTCACCGCCCCCGTCAGGTCTGGTGCGTCTGTGTGACTGTGTTTAATTGATTTCGAAAATACGCGCGCCATAACAGAACCGAATTGCATAGCCCATGACATGAATATATAATGATACACTATTCATTTTAGCACAGTTTGAATTCGATGAGTCGATTAAATTTAGATGCACGAAACGTTCAGAAGCCCTCAGCAAAACCAGTACCTTCTAAACGCTATTGTTTCAGAAGGGTGGTACAGTCAATAGACGCGTAAAACGTCAAACTCTGTCGCTATCGCCCAACACAATAGCGATCTGCACAAAGCTTTACTTGCGCAGTCATTAAAATTTCGTTCTACATCTTTTTCATTACGCGGTTGCAGACAAAAAATAGCAAAAATAAAATGGACAACTCCCCAAAACAAAAGTCGGGAACGGAGAGAACAGGAAATAAAGTTAATTAAGAGCGGCGAAATCGACTGAGTTGCGGTGGAAATTGGCCCCTTAAAAAAGAGACATTTGTAGCGAAGCTATTGCGCTTAATTTTTGTGACAAGTGAAACAAAAGAGTTGGCAGGGTGGTCGGAGACGGGGGGAAGACGGCGGGGAGATAAGGCCGGTGTTATCACCGCCGGTTCCGGGCGGCCAGTGGCGAGTCGAAGGCGATACCTTTTGTTTTGCCACATTGAGGGATGCTCGCTCGCGTGACGTTATCGGACCCCTCTTCACGCTGACCTTTCAACTTGTGATACTAAATTTTATTTCTTAGACATTTCACTGTTTCTCGTTTCGATTAAATCTAAACCTTGGGGATTATATCGACCCGGTTGTGTAACGCGAGACAGCATAAAATAAATAGAGTGTTAGTAATTTGATTAGAGGCCGGCCTCGATATCATTATGCGTAGGACGTTAGTGCTTGCCGTGAGTTCTATGAAGAATCGTTAATTGGATCTTTCTGCAGCCCCGGCCCACTTGGTAACTGAATCAGACCTGTTCATCGGGTGTAATGCGATATTGCTGTGTTTTGTGCGCTGCTGTATTGTCTGGTTGACCTAATTAGTACGAGAATAATAAAATGTATAACGACCTCCTAGTAGAGGATATATTTATGCTGATTTTTAATGGAGAATAAACAAATTTTGTAAATTGATTGAACGGTTTGTCTTACCGTTTTTTAGTATCAAAAAATATATTGTAAGAACAAACAATATTTTAGTGGATAGATTATAGAAAAGAAAGTACTTATGTGGTGTGGTTCTTACACTGCACCAACAAAACTACGTAATGGGGTGTGCGACTGTGCGTAGCTCAAATAATTTCGATCAGAACCTTCTCCATTTGCACACTCTTAATTTTTTTCTATTTCTTATAAACTGATTTAAAAACATTTTGTTCTTCTGACAGATTTTGCGTGGGCGACCGCTTCTACCTGTGCGAGAATAAGATCCTGTGCGAGTACGACTATGAAGAGCGGCTCGTGTTCGCCAACATGGCGTACAACCCGCCACCGCTCGCGCACCTCAAGCGGCAGACCACTCACCTACCCCCACCACCGGTACGTCACTGTTCAACTGTACTCTAGTCGTAATGGGATCGTACAAGATTCTGGAGGGTACCTACTACTCGCTGCCGCTTGCTTTAGGGTCCTAGGGGAGTTATTGTCTACAAAAGGATCGATCTAGCTCATAAGCGACTGCAGTTCTCAAGTGTTTAGATAATAATGATGATTTCAGTGGCGCTGATGCAATTTCCACTGAATACTATGTCAAATGTTAAAATACTATGTCAAATGTCAAATGAAAGGAAAAGTACAACTTGCTACCACTCATGTAGGTACTATGGGCAACAGCGTCGCTTAACCAGTTAGTAACAAAATTCGAGTGCGCGCGTATCGCCCCTGCACGAACTAAACGCATGTTCTGACGGCACGGGGCAGCGTGCAAGACATTTTAACCATTGAAGTGGTTAAGCGACGCTGTTGCCCATGGCACATACATATACATGTTATACCTTGTACTTGTGGGGCTTATGGCCAAGCAAGCACGCTAAAGAAAAGCGCTGACTGTACCTACATCATTAGCCCCTATACCCGTCGGCATCCGCATGTCCAGTCAGGCGCGTCTCAACCACAGTGCGAATCGCTTGTACACAAATAAATAAATTCCTTAGTTTAAAATATTTTTAAAGGATATTCGAAAGCCCCTTATAATAGTACCGTACTCATACCTCTCTTATAGATTCGGAGAATATTACTCCTTTTGTTTGATGAATAAGCAGCTCATTTAATGGGTAGGTGAAGGTAAATTTGTATTTATACTTAGTGCTAAATAAAACATCAATACTTTTGCCCAACAGACGAGCAACGCGATGGGCGCCATGATAAACGGTTCAAGTCGCTCCGGCGATATGAACAATAACATGTCGGGCGCGTCGCCGGCCCCGTTCGCGCCGCCTCCGCACCTCAAGCCCCTCGGCCTGTCCGCGTCTAGCTGAGACTACCGCGTCTGAGATTCGGCCCATCCGTACGCCAAGTACCAAAACTAGACGGCCGCACTATACCGCGACCGCTAACAGTGTAACTCTCGTACGTACGATATGTCAACTCGGACTATACAAGGACAAAACGAACTTGCAACGTGTTAATGTGTAGTAATAAAAAGCAAAGTAAATGCCAAACTGTAGTTAGTTCACATTGATTGTTATGATAACGCAGTTAATATACGTGTTTTCAATAATTTTACTTAAAATGATGTAAGTAATTAAGTACCTGTGGTCAGCAATCGAACTTGTTTAATTGCTGCCTGCATTTAGTACATTTAGTTTTAAAAATCTCATAAATTGATCTCAGACAGGCAATTCGCTAATAGTGTAGTAAATGTGTGAAGATTGGTATCTATAAATAATGTTACTGGATATAGCCATTTAACTTCACAAATAACGCAATAGACACAACATTAAATGATCTTTTTGAACGCTGAGACATTTTTGTCAAATATAAGCATGCATACTTCACTGTTGTGTCTAAGTTATCACTTATTATTACCTTTTAGACCAGGCGACAACTCTTCAGTAGTTAATTCACTACAAAATTTTAATTAGTTGCAAAAATTTTACGGGATGATAGTGTCTATCAGTACGAATAAATTTTATTATGGGGCAACCACGGAAACGCAAAATAAAATCAGCTGTTCCATTTTTCATTTTTTTCATTTAATTTTCCATGCGAAACATCGACTGAAATGTATGGAACAGCTGATTTTTCTCGCAATTCCGAGGATGACCCCATAACTAAAAATTCTCGTATTGATGGACACTATCATCCCCTAAAACCTTTGTACTAATTAAAATTTAGAGGTGTATATCTTGAAACATAATTTACTTGTGGATATTAAAATCGTTGACTGTATGTATTGTGCTAACCTATTGAATATCAAAAAAAATCTATATTAAAATTATACCAGCTCAAAAGGAGCAAGATTGCGGGTTATAAGACTGCTTGAAGTCTCTCCGGAGAATCATTGGAATGTATAAAAAGAGCATTAATGTTATTGTAAATATTAATAACTAATTTATTATCAATGTACCTATGTAAAGCAGTATGAGGCAGTCCTTCATTAAATATGTTGAATATGTCACATGAAATACGCTTCGGAAAACGATCAAACATCTTCGGGTGGAGTATACTGTATGAATTAGAAATATATGAATGGATCAGAGTTACATGGTTTTGTATAAGTAATGTTAAATTTTTTGAAGAAGCGTGTTTATTTGACGTACCTTGATCAACCTATTAAAAATACTTTTTATGTTTACTTTTATTTGGCTAAGCCTATTTGGAGAATTGATTATTTTAAGAATTCTCTCTTTGTTACTTTGTTTTGAACCTTTAATGTATATTATTGTTAAGTTTACTGTAAACATTGTTGTAATGTTTGTATTATTTATGTAAATAAATTTTATGCTGTAAGTAGAATATTATTTTTAACTAATAATTATCGGTATTTGTAATTGAATGAAATAGAGAAATGTGAATATACTTATATAAGTGTTTACCTACTAAAGTGTATGGTTCAAAATAGTTCAAATTAGTTTCCTTAGATATGTTTTAATGAATTCCTTGAGATTTACTATTTTTTTGCATTTATATAGGCACAGTTGTCAACTGTAGCACATCTTTTGCCTATGTTTTAGAATATATAAATAACGGGTCATTGCACATCTTTATAAAAAGCAAGAAAATTTAGTAACTTATATGATGTCCTACGTAGAAAGTTATCTCAAAGTATTTACTTTTCTTATTCATGAAAACTGACAGCTTATATAAGTTCTCTTTTTTTGGATTTTGACCACTGTCACAGAAGTTATTAATTCTATGGAATGTATGATTACTAAGAATTAAAAATTTATTGTGTTCCTAAAGACAATCTTGTGAAAGCAAAAGAAATACTGACAACATTAGTTTGGTTGAAGAAACTTCATTGTTATAATGTTGCATGTCATGTTAGAGCTCACATGATAGTGGTCTATTCCTTCTTCTTTATTGCTGCATTTACACGGAGCCACTATTTAAAACAACCCACTAAGCCAGTCCGATATTGGCATCGTGTAAATAGAGACAGTTCAATACATTGGATTGTCCTCAAGCCGGATCAGAACATTGGATTGTCATAGTAGACTGGCTTTGCGGATCGTCTTAAGTATTGGTTACGTGTAAATGCAGCATAAGCCCCATCAGCAGAAGCACAGTTGTAGGGCAAACACACATTTGTTAGTGAAATATAAATGTGTTAGGTTCTTTTTAACCAATGATAACGACCAAAGATGTAGCTCATTAAAGCCTTATTGAAAACTATACTGTATTTTATTTTATCTTCCCATTAACTAGGTATAATCAATATAAGTTAATCAAAGCAACTTTTAAATTTTCTTTTTAAAAATATAATGATAATTTTAAGGAATTTAATTCATAACCAATTTCCTTGAAATGTTGTTTTTGTTTGACACTCGCAATTCCAAAACCAGTGAAAAAGAAATTCATAATTAGACATGACCCCATCCCCTACCTCATACAGTCGACTATCCGATTTCAACAAAATGTACAATAAAAAGTTCAATGAAAGAAAAATGTTATCATTCGCGAGGTGAACGGAAATTTGAAAAGGTCCTAGCGGTGTACCATAATGGGGACCAGAGTTCGTATCGAGGCATAAAAATGTCGACTGGCGAACCATTGTCGCACTCACTGATAGCACCTGAGATGTGCACCTTATGAACTTAACGTAGCGTCTGCAAAAAAATATATTTTTTAGTTCTATTAATACCTACCTACATATTTCTTCGAGAATAAAACTGTGACCACGTGCGGTTTTTGAAGGGAATAATAATATATTAAATATTTCCTTCACTAAAGGACCATAGAAATGTTTTCGTTCAATCTTGGAAATAAATAACAAATGCGAAACAGGTAAATGACACAGAAAACCAGGTAACACCGCCTCAATCTTACATAAGAATGTGTGTAGGCTTTTTATTTATAGCTTTTAATTTGGACTTAGAGGAAACATTTTACAAAATTATCATTAGAATATATTTTCAAACTCATTTAGTTATTCTATTACGCAGCTCCTTTCTATCAATAAATATTCAAAACAAAAAAAAATAGTCTTTAATATCACCGAATGTAGTTAAGTTAGTTCGGTGTTGCCCGTACATACCAACGGTGTGCACAGAAGAGAAAAATCACCCCAATTTCCCCTCCCGCTGCGCCCCGCCTCATTGTCGGCGGGCGCTGGCTGATAGAATTGTTATCGATGCCATCTTTAATTTCGCCACGGCAAACACCCGATACACAGGGTTACTTACCATGGATTTATGGCAGTTATGCCACAGAATAAGCAATATAGAAAGATTGCTTAAACTGTGGTTATGCCATCAACATGTAGAATGAAAATGTGGTATAATGAGTGGTCGCGTTAGTACTTTGGGAACAGTTAGCTAATGATCAAAACTTCTGTAGTATTCTGACACGTACTAACTGATAAGATAGGTCTTATAGCCGCTACACACGTTCCGATCCGACCGCCGATTTGGTCTGCTCCAGACCAAATCTGGACGTGTGTAGCGCAGTCGTCCGACCATATTCGTGTTTGACGCGGTCGGCCGGATTTGGTTCGCACGAACTTCACTTCCTACCAAATCGGAACGTGTGTAGGCTTCCGACCGGACCAACCTGGCAGTGTTGACAATTTTGGGAGGTTTTCCCCTAGATTTAGGGAGAAAATATGTAAAAGCGGAAATATTTAAAGCAGGTGAATTACGTTTAAGGGATTTTCAGAGGATTCAATTTAATGCTTGTTCATGAGTTTTACGAAGGACTGAACGAACGAAAGGTTTAAATATGGCCATTTATGAAAAGATTCTATTTGAGAATTTGTTTTTTTAGAATATTTTGTTTAAAAACTAGCAATTTGTCGTAAAACTAAATATATATAAAAAGGGCATAACACCTTATCAATAAGTGCTGCTTTTAGTAAATATTTAGCATGTTTAGTATTTTAATGAAAATAACAGAAAATTAAAAAATAATGAAATTGTTTTTTTATAGTAATAAAACATTAAAAACCAATAATTTTTTCTTTTAAATTTATTTATTGCAAGCAAATTGATGTTTTCAGTATTTATAAATAATAATAATATTGGGAGATTAGCAGTGGCTGGCAACACTGCAACAACGGCTAGAGGTCGGCCAGACCAAATCGGAACGTGTGTAGCGCCGACCGATTTGGTCTGGCAGATTTGGTTTGAACGTGTGTAGGCGCGGATCAGATCTGCAGTGAAGTTCGCCCGCACCAAATCGGCGGTCGGATAGGAGCGTGTGTAGCGGCTATTAATCTTGTGCTTAGATATGGGATGCAGAGTTACTGTAGCTATAAATAAATCATGGGTAAGTATTGTTGAAAGATATTTTTTTTTTTATTTTTTTTTTTTTTCATGGAAAACAAACAGCATACATTACAAACAAATAGAACATAATTAATGTAGTCCAATCATGCCTTTATCAGTTTTCACATTAAGGCGCTACTCGGAAAAAATATGGACTTTTTGATTTAAAACTATAGGACGGTTACAGTTGTTACAAATCTGGTAATAAGATATATATTTCTTCATACCTTTATCTAGAATCGTATAGTTTCAGAAACACGATTTTATGATTTTGGCTCGACACTTTTTATTTTCGAAAATACATCTAAAAAATAAGAAATATAAAGATTATTCTTAAATGGGGATACATATACTATTGAAAATTGGTTTAATTAGTGGACACCAATAATATTTAGGATCGTAAAGAAGCATTTTTTTAAACTCGCTATAGTTTTTGAATACGAAGTGATTTTGTGTTTTTTTGCATAATCGGCAAAATCGGTCTCGCTCCCGCGCGCGTCGTTTTCTCATTGCTATCTCGCTTTAGCATATTTTTTCCGAGTATCGCCTTAACCCATTTAAGCCTGCTGGCCCCATTTGGGGCCAGTTATTCAGGAACCCACATTTTTTTATATTTTATTACTATCTTTTGTTTAAAAGCGAATTTGTGGAGCTAAGACGTGTGACTTTATATTAAAAATAACAGGTACTAAAACTAGTGTCCAAATTAGTCAAAAATAGTTGTTTTATGTACTTCTTCAGCCAAATAGATTTTCGGTTAAAGGTAAGAGATATTTTTTTAAGACTGCATTAGTATATACGATATATTGCTTTATAATTTACTTGTTCATAGTATCTAGTAGTCAATAATGCAAATCTGTGAAATATTTTACAAACATTGATATATTTATTTATTTATTTATTTATTGAACACTTTATGCACAAAAAGAATGTACAGAGGCGGACTTAATGCCTTAGGCATTTTCTACCAGTCAACCTTAGGGTGATGTGGAGTCTATGATGTGGTAGGGTGCACAACCAGCTTATAGAAGAAAAAAAGGAACAAGAAGAATAATGTATACTCTTTAAAATAAAATATATTATAATTGCGATACATAAGAAATATAATATAATACTATATACTACAAACAAAATATAATATAAATATTAAATCATAATTAAATACAATATATATGCATATATATGTATATATATATATATATATATAGATACGTAATATGTTAATAACAAACAACGAGTTTTAAGAACGATCTGCTTGTTCTGTTAAAAATTTGCGCAACTTTGTCTTGAACGAATACCGACTGGTGGACAATCTGATATCTAAAGGGAGCGCGTTCCACAGTAGAATAGGATGAACGAAGAAAGAAGAATGAATGGTATCAGAGTGATGAGAGGGACAGCTAAGTAGACGGTTAGAAGAGGAACGAAGATCTTTATCATGCGAAGTACATATGTATTGGAAATGTGAAGTGAGATAAGAGGGAGCATTAGGAGAGCTTAAAAGAGAAAATAGAGTGGTCAAAGCCCGCATACTTCTGCGCTGCCGAATGGGTAACCATTTAAGCTGCGATCGGTATGCGGACACATGATCATATAGATTAAATACGAATCGAATGCAGTTATTGAAAAGACGGTCAAGTTTATTAAGTAGATCTGCATTCAGGTCGAGGTAGCACACATCACCATAGTCGACGATAGGGAAGATTAAGGACTGCACAAGCATTGCCTTGATGTTGGATGGAAAGAAGTTTTTGAGACGGTAAAGATAGCGCAATACTCCTGTGACTTTTTGACAAATACTTGTGACTTGTGCTTGCCAGTCAAACCTAGAATCAATAAGTAAACCCAGGTCCTTCACACTAGGGGTTAGTGGTATTGGTGTGCCGTCGAAAATAATAGGACACAGATTAGTGAAGTCCACTCTGGACATCATCCGGGGACTACCCACCAACACAGCTTGGCATTTACCAGGGTTGACGGCAACACCGAAGCAGTCAGACCAGATCTTAATGTGGTGTAGGTCCCTGTTCAATTCATTGACAGCATTATCTAAGTCATCAACACGCGCCTGGGCATATATTTGTAAGTCGTCTGCATAAAGATGATACGAACACTGAAGTTTATGTGTGATAAAATCAATAAAAATTGAGAAAAGAAGAGGAGAAAGTAAGCCGCCTTGGGGAACGCCAGTGTCTAGATTAAGCCAAGATGAGGTTGACTCATCAAATTGCACAGCCTGCTGGCGTTCCCGAAGATAAGATGAAAACCATTCCAGTACCTCGTCAGAGACCATAAGATGGGACAATATGGAAAGAAGGATATCGTGACTGACAGTATTAAAAGCGTTGGAAAAGTCAATAAGTACCAAAACCGTTATTTTTCCATCCTCAATCGCTTTCCTAATATCGCCAGTCACTTTGAGGAGAGCGGTAGCGGTGCTGTGTCCTGGTCTGAAACCAGACTGCAAAGGACTTAGTAGGGAGTTTTCATGGACAAAGTGAGAGAATTGCTTATGAACACAGGCCTCAAGCACTTTGGACATAAAGGGAAGGATGGAAATTGGACGAAATTGGTTAGGATGAGATGGATTAGTGGTTTTGGGGAGAGGACGGACATAGGCTTTACGCCAAAGGTTGGGGAAAACACCAGAGTTAAAGGAAAAGTTTATGATGTGGGTGATAGCTGGTAGAAGATGTTCCAATAAAGTAACTATCATGCAGCGACTTATGCCATCACAACCCACAGCATTGGATTTTATGGAGAGGATAATCTTTTTGATCTCATCCTCGGTAACTGGAGAAAAACGAAACGGGGGTATATTGGGACGCGCTAGACTAGCTATAGTAGCAACGGTACGTGAAGTCGCCGCACGATCTAATTTGGATGAAGTGGTGAAATGGAGATTGAGATCGTGAAGTCCAATTGAGTTAGGCAAGTCTAGATGTCGCGATTTGCCTATACCTAGAGTTCCAAGGAACTTCCAGATATCAGCAGAAGAGGAGGACGAGATGTTGTTGAGAATATGGCGGCGTTTAGCGTTACGTATCATCTGGTTGCATCGGTTTCTGGCAGCTTTAAAAGAAATCCAATTATCCTCCTGACGATCCCTTCTAAACTTGCGAAAAGCTCTATCCCTACGCCTCATCGCCATTCGAATACCTTCGGTCATCCAAGGCGCTGGTGGTCGCTTAAGTCTAATCTTTTTAACAGGCGCATGGACGTCATAAATAGCTAACACCGTTTTGTTGAAGATCAGGACTTTCTCATCAACAGAAGTAGCTTGAACCAAGGGGTCCCAGTTGATCACTGATGCGTCTTTCTGCAACTTGGCATCGTCAATCTGTGCAAAACAGCGCCTGTGCAAGACCTTTTGGATGGGTTTCGGGGGTTTCAGGATATAGGACAGGAAAATTAGGTCGTGACGGGAAAAACCAGGAGCTATATGTTGACCGTGTGATGGGACGAGGGAAGGATTGGATGTGAAAATTAAGTCGAGCAATGTATCATCACCGTCAAGGTTATGGTGAGTGGCATGTAGAGGTAGGGTATGAAGGCTGGTCGACTTAATTATATCCAGGAGTTTTTGGGACCGCGGGGAGTTGGGTACTAGGAGATTGGTATTAAAATCGCCCATGATGATGTGATGTGCATACTCAGAACCCAAAGATTCTAATACTGATTCAAAATCAGTAAAGTAGTCGAGAGAGGGGGGACAGTATACCACACCAACGATTGCCTTACTGGACCCTGTTCCTACCTCCAAAAAGAGATACTCAGCGGGTGAGCCAGGGCTGGAAGAAGCTACTATTTTATAGGTTAGAGAGCTACGAAGATAGATAGCAACACCCCCACCACGACCACAGGCCCGGTCATGCCTGATAAGATTAAAACCAGGTAGGCAGTATAAAGAAGAAGGAAGATGTGGTTTTAGCCAAGTTTCCGAGATCAGGAGAGCGTGGATATTTTGGCCAGTGAACACTTCCAGCAGTTCATTGAAGTGACTGGGTACACTCTGGGCGTTGATGTGGCACACATTAAACAGATTGCAAGAGTGGGAAAAAGTTTGACCCAGAAAGTCACCAAGAGTGTCGCTGTCGGTATCGGACGCGGAGTGAAAACTGTCGTCGCTTGATGCAGATTCGTTAGCAGAATAATAAGAATTATCGTCGATTAACATAAATAATAAAATATATAACTATAAAATACATAGATATCTATAACTAAACTAAATTGAGGTTGTGTGGTGTTACACTTAAGTATCTCCACACCACCCGCCAGCTTAACATTACCACAGTGGAAAACAAAATACAGCAATAAACAATATTAAAACACACAAGTCAAAAAACATTGCAAAAATCGAATATAAAAATTCAAAATTACAAGAAAAGTTATTTTGATGTAAAATAATAATTAGGCAGTATGTAAAGCGATCCTTTAGCCTTTTGTCAAACAAATGACGAGCATAGACAAACTGATCTGACATGGATCTGACGAATATATTATATATATTCGTCATATATTATATTATATATGAATATAATTATTTGTATTTTTGTAAAGTGTCCCCAAATGGGTCCAATGGGCTGATTCATAGTATTTTTTTATTATTATTGCAGATATAACTTTGGTGTAAAAAATGACGAAAAGACAGTTCAATTTTGCAATGGAGTATAGGGGACTAGAAGAAGCGGTTGATAGTAAAATATATTGTGTGGAGACGATGATCCTGATGTGAACTATGACCTAGTGGTACATCCTCCAGACACAAGTATTTGAAATTAGAAAGTTTTGGCACTTGATGCATCGCAGCGCAGCTGGCTCTGCAGCTTTTGGGGAAAGTGTCCAACACCATCTAAGCTCATACTTGGCATCACTGAAGATGTTTTTCGACGTCTGTCATGGGGTCTTTCAGGTTCTGCATTCCTCAAATACAGTCGGGCGATACTTCGCCGAAACTGCAGCTGGACTTGTTTGTCTTCAGCAGTGAGGGTATGGAGATGCCAAGCATTAGCTACTGCTAAGTCAAACATTCATTCCCATTCAGAATGGACGAAGTTGATCAGGCAGACTAGTCGATTGCCGTGTATAGAACACTATACGAGGGAAAAAATAGTGGTGGGTCCCGTTCACTTACATGCTTGACTTAGCAGTAGCTAATGCTTCATCATGTCAGCCGAACGACGCCCACTGCTGGGCATAGGCCGCCCCCAAGGATCTCCAGAACGATCCACAATAGCAATCCTGACTGTAAGTATTTGAGGAATGCAGAACCTGAAAGACCCGATGGAAGATGTCGGAAACCATCTTTAGTGGTACCAAGCATGAGCTTAGATGGTTTTGGCAATACTTCGCTGAAACTGCAGGTGGACTTGTTTTTCTTCAGCAGCGAGGATATGGAGACGACAAGCATTAGCTACTGCTAAGTCGAGCATGTAAGTGAACGGGACCCACCACTATTTTTTTCCCTCGTATAGCTGTTCTATACACGGCAATCGACTAGTCTGCCTGATCAACTCCGCCCATTCTGAATGGAAATGAATGCCTTGACTTAGCAGTAGCTAATGCTTGGCATCTTCATACCCTCACTGCTGAAGACTAACAAGTCCAGCTGCAGTTTCGGCGAAGTATCGCCCGACTGTATTTGAGTAATGCAGAACCTAAAAGACCCCACGACAGACGTCGAAAACCATCTTCAGCGGTGCCAAGTATTAGCTTAGATGGTGTTGGACACTTTCCCCAAAAGCTGCAGAGTCAGCTGCGATGCTTCAAGTGCCATAATAAAGCACGCTGGCAATGTAAAAAAGGTGTCAAAACGTTGTGTATTGAAAAAGGTTATTAAGAAAAAATACCACACTTAAACCCAATGGCCCCAATTGGGGACGGTGTTTAAATATATATAAGAAAAAATAATATTTTTGTTTTTTTCTTCTATAATGTCTTACTAGCCCCTAATAATTATGTTTATAAAGTTTTTTCCAAAATTCTGTTTCTAGTTTGTATTTGGGTCTAAATGGGTTAATAATTATTGTTATCGATGCTATCTTTAATTTCGTCACGGCTAACACCCGATACACAGAGTTACTTAGTAAGAATTAACTTTGTTACTTACCATGGATATATGGCAGTTTTGCCAACAAAAGGTTGAATGAAATGTGGTATTATGAATTGATGAGTGGACGCGTTAGTACTTTGGTAATGGTTACCTACTCTTGTCCTTTGGTTTCTGGTATTGGTATGTACTTAAGGTAATGATCAAACTTCTGTAGATTTCCGTCACACTGATATTGTAGACCTAGATTGTGTATAGTTATGGGATGCAGTGTGACTGTCGCCATAAATAAATTATGGGTAATTTATTTTAATTTTTAACTTTTTTGCATTTACAATGCAATTATGTTTTATGGTTGAAAAATGGAAAATGAAGTATTTAGAAAAAATCGACCCGTCTCACAACCAGCTCCGATGGGACTCGAACCCACGACCTTTCACTATCCGGGCGACAATTTATCCAATCCTTCTTACTCGCTGTATAGTCAGCGTTAATTTCATCAATGTGGAGATATTACTACCCTCACACGCGAAAGAAATACCTTTCCAGGTATTTGGCAATCGCTAAAGATGAAATTGGGTATTTGACAAAAAAAATATTATTGACTTAAAATGTTCATTTAATTAATAGCAACACAACATAGGCATTTATTTTCAAATATCTTGCATATTTTCAGCGATATAGAGCATCAAACTTACTAAATAGACAAGGAGAGCGCTATAGAAACGTGACGTCACATTTCCATAGCGCCATACTCTCGCCATAGAAAATTTCGTTTTAGAAAGTGATAGCTAGAGTCACAATTAAGTAGCTCATAATTCGCTTGTTATAATACATATTGAATTTCTTTTTACCACACTTTTATTAGCTTCACTTGTAACTAAGTCACAATGTAAGAAAATCTTGGAAATCAATTTTAACCAACTTCTAATTGTCGTATTGATTTGAAACTTTGCAAGTCTATATGAATCCGATGACAATACAATAATTTGCTACCATCGAGCTGATCTGATGATGGAGTCAAGAGGTGGGCAATAGAACTCTTCAATGGCTGCTAGGAAACCCCTCGAGTTTAGGCTCATTTCTTTTGTTCTGATATGACCTGTTCGTTACATTTGATGGTGAGGATCTGATGATGGAGCAGGGAGGAAGCCAGTGGCACTTCTTAATGACCACTAGGAAACCCCTCGAGTTTGGCCTCCGTTGTTTCGTTCTGATGAGACTTTTTAGTCGCACTTGGTGGTTAGGGTCTGATGATGGAGCAGGGAGGAAGTCAGTGGCACTTCTTAATTACCAATAGGAAACACCTTGAGTTCTGGCTCATTTGTTTCGTCCTGATGAGACCTATTCGCTACACTTGGTGGTAAGGGTCTGATGATGGAGCAGGAAGGAAGCCAGTGACACTCCTTAATGACCAATAGGAAACCACTCGAGTTTGGGCTCATTTGTTTTGTGTTGATAAGACCTATTCGTTACACTTGGTGGTGAGGGTCTGATGATGGAGCTGGGAGAAAGCCAGTGAAACTCCTTAATGGCCTCAAGAAAACCCCTCGAGTTTGGGCTCATTTGTTTCGTTCTGATGAGACCTATTCGCTTCACTTGGTGATGAGAGTCTGATGATGGAGCAGGGAGCAAGCCAGTGGCACTTCTTAATGACCACTAGGAAACCTCTCGAGTTTGGGCTCATTTGTTTCGTTCAGACGAGACCTGTTTGCTACACTTGGTGGCGAGGGTCTGATGATGTGAAGATAGAGCTGGGAGGAAGCCATTGGTACACTTAATGACCACTACGAAACCTTTTGAGTTTGGGTTCATTTGTTTCGTTCTGATGAGACCTATTTGCTACACTTGGTGGTAAGGGTCTGATGATGGAGACACTCCTTAATGACCACTACGAAACCCCTTGAGTTTGGGCTCATTTGTTTCGTTCTGATGAGACTTATTCGCTACACTTGGTGGTGAGGGTCTGATGATGGAGTAAGGAGAAAGTAAGGGTTCGGCTCGCGCATCTGGTAACTAATAGACTCCATTTGAATTTGTAAAACTAAATACATACAATCACGCCTTTGAGTTATAATGTTTACGGGGTGAGCAGACACATGAATGGACTGTGAAATCGATTATCAACCACCCATAGCTTGCCATTTATTAAACTAAAAAGTAAAAAATAAATATGTAGTTTAAAAAACTAAAAAAACACACTTTTATAGGAACAGACTAAAAAGTACAAAAATAACCGTCTATTCAGTAACTGAAATTAAAAAGCGTGGTGCGCCCTTTGCAAAGCATGCATTCAAGTACTTAATATTGACAACGCGCACCACGCTTTTTAATTTCAGTTACTGAATAGACGGTTATTTTTGTACTTTTTAGTCTGTTCCTATAAAAGTGTGTTTTTTTAGTTTTTTAAACTACATATTTTTTCATATTTGTTATTCAATAATGTTATACTTTCGCATGTCTTAATTAAATATTTACATTTCAACAACAGTCAAACAACCAATTACTATTGCAAGTTATTTTAATTTTTAGTTTTTTGCATTCACAATGCAATTTCTATTACAGAAAAATGTAAAATGAAGTATTTAGAAAAAACTTACATGGTCATTATCACTATAACCATTATGAAAGACGGGATTTTTACCATGTTTATTTAGTTTTTCGAGTTCCCGATATTTCGGCGCAGTTGCACACGCCATGATCACGGAGCAACTTAACCTTAATAGAACCTAAATACTTACTATAAATTAATTTTAAGCTTGCCACAATTCGATAAGTTGTGAATTACGGTTGGCTGCTCTATTATTAGTCATGCTGATCAAATATTGATTTCGCTGCACAATATCAAAATATTTTGCTGATGATGAATTTATTTATAGTAGGTATTTGCTGACCACTAGATGCTGATCAAATGACTTTTTGACTGATAAAATATTGTTGGAGCTGATCAAAACTGCTTTTGTTTCAGATTGATTAAATTTTAGCCAAAATGTCTAACCGTTACCGAAAGAAAAATAAAAACAAAGTTGACGGTAGGCTAATAAGTACCTAGCTAGTACACCCTCGACTGTACTGCCCCTGCAAAAGGTTTAGCAAGTCTATAGAAACGTGTCAGGAAAATCCGAAAATCCTTAAAAACACAAAGTACATTAATTTCAAAATTTAAAATAGATAGTGCGTATGAAAAGAAAAGATTTAATAGTAGATTGTATTACAAGGGAGCAAAATAATATATTTACGGCGAGGGCGCTATTTTGAATCCAGAGCGCAGTGAAGGATTCTAGAGTAGAATCTCGAGCGCAGCGAGGGATTCTAAAGTAGAATCCTGAACGCAGCGAGGGATTCAATATACGCCGCCCGAGGTGAAAATAATTTTGCGGCCGAGTAATACACTCTGCTTTTCATCCCCCTCTATAAGAAGAGCAGTAAAGACAACTCAAACTACCTACCTTTCTTTGTCGTTCGGATACATTATAGCGCTAGACGGGCAAGAAAAAAAATATATATATACGTCCATCAGATTTCTTATAAGTATCTCCGGGGATGGTGTAGAGGGGTTGAAAATTTTGTTAGATTTTAGCTACGACCACCGTTTACGATATATTCTCAATTTTATAAAATTCCGTTTTTGAAAATTTCTCGGTCCCGAAAAAAGTCCCGGCCCCATACAAAATCAGTTGATTTTTTTTTTAAGTACTGCACACCCTTTGCTACACTCCAACCAATGCTTCTTTAATTATGTTCTAAATTCAAATCTCATCGTTTTGGACCCTGTTGCTGTTCAAAATTCAAATCTCATTTATACCCTCTTGTCATAACAGGTAAAAAAAATCGTTTTGGACCCTGTTATTAGATAAACAATCATCGCTTTTCGAATCGATGGGATGAAAATATACTTTTCATCCCATCGAACAGCTTCATAACAGGGTCCAAAACGATGAGATTTGAATTTAGAACATAATTAAAGAAGCATTGGTTGGAGTGTAGCAAAGGGTGTGCAGTACTTAAAAAAAAATCAACTGATTTTGTATGGGGCCGGGACTTTTTTCGGGACCGAGAAATTTTCAAAAACGGAATTTTATAAAATTGAGAATATCTCGTAAAAGGTGAGTCGTAGCTAAAATCTAACAAAATTTCAACCCCCCTACGGCATCCTCGGAGATACTTATAAGGAATCTGATGGACATATATTTTTTTTATTTAATTGTTTTTTTATTTCAAAACTCAATTTTTTTTCTTGCCCGACTAGCGCTATGATGTATCCGAACGACAAAGAAAGGTAGGTAGTTTGAGTTGTCTTTACTGCTTTTCTTATAGAGGGGGATGAAAAGCAGAGTGTATTACTCGGCCGCAAAATTATTTTCACCTCGGGCGGGGTATATTATTTTGCTCCCTTGTAATACAATCTACTATTATTCAAGTTTTTTAGAGGTGCTCTATAGGTTCGCGTAAGTGTATATATTCTTTGCTATAGGTGAGTGACCGAGATTGTGTTTTGTTCCTGTTTGCATAGACATAGACATTGAACAAACTGCGGTATTGCCGCAAAGTTTTTGAAGGTAAATTTATATTAAATTATGAGATCAATTCATTGTTTTAGAGAACGATCATTAAGTTTGCCATACTATCTGCCGTATTCAGAGACGTCAATTAGTTAAAATCTATATCTGTCTCTCTTTGTCAAGTACCTACTGAATAAAGTAGGAATGATAATTTATTGTCCTTTAAAGTCAATTGACATCTCTGAGTGCGGCAGTATAAGATTCAGATAAGCCTTTAAGAAATCTCTAACCCCCTTATTCCAAAACGTGGACTAAAATAGTCCTGGTTTAAAACTGGTACTAAACTGGTGCTGTCATTTTCATTTTCCAAATGAAAGACAGAATTAGCATCAGTTTTAAGCCAGGATTTATGTGTAGCAGTCGAAATAAATACGTTAAACTTCGCGACCTAACTTCTCAAGCGTAAACTACACAATGAGACGCGTGAAAAATGGTCCTCAGTGCGCCGAAGAGACGGCCCACAAATCAAAACTGGCAACAAATCGACAAAAAACGAAAATAACACAGCGTAGACCCCGGCACACCACTGATGGCTTCTTGCAATAATTTCCGTTTTCAATGATCGCGTTTTTCTTTTTCTTATCACCGCACGAACTAGGATGGTTGGGAATAAATTGAAATACAAAATTGATTGTTGACTTTTCCCGGCCGCTTTATTACTGTCACAAATAGGAAAGAGATTGAAAATTGCCTATACAGACGGTGTTGCCGATTTCACGACCAGCTCGGCTCGAGCATTCACCTTATCACAGTAATTTAAACTTGATTGATTGATTGTGATATTTAAGATTTTCCCCTCTTCTTATTTAATTTTTTAATACTAATTTAAGAACTTGTGGCATTCTATATATTGTTTTTATAAAAATAGACATACATGAAGAAAACACACAGATTGAAGAAAAAAGAAAAAAAAAGAAAAAAAAATGTGCGGGTATGGAACTCGCAACCTCCGAGCAAAAGGCAGGTGAGTAGCAGGTTTAGGTATAGGTTAATACGTTTATTTCGCATCGCAAATTCAGAAACGACATAAAGAAAAACGAGAAATTGTGATAAAGTTTTTTTCAATGAGATGCTGAGATAAAACCCAAATTTTTTATAAATATTTTTATTGTTTAGTTACGTGATGCTCTACAGCGGGACCACTTTGAGCTACGTTAATTTAATTAGCATCAAAAAAATGTAGAAAATTTGTATATAATTGTATACGCAATTAAAAAAAATGTATATCTATAGTTTCGTTGTAAAAACGAAATCAATGTGGTCCCGCTGGGGAGCATACTCTACAGCGGGACCACCACTATAATTGCGTTACTAAAGGCTTTTCACATTTGTTTATGAGTCCAAAAAAATGTATATTAAATGTATATTAATAAACTACAGTCAATTTGATCTTTAGTTTGATCTATACCAACTTACGGCCACTTTTAAAATTTCCCTACGAATATTAGGTGTCCGTTACCCCAGCCGGAAAAAAGTTTCTAGAGGAAAACGAGTTGATTAAAAAATATCTTCCAAACCCTACTAGCTAAGTCACCTACAAATTCAATTTGAAATTAAGGTTTCATGCTCAAAACGTGCTTAGTCAAGTAAATAACATTTTAGAACGAATCTGTAATGACTTAGCAAGTTTTGGCCTTGGCTTTGGCACTAAACGCTATCAGTCAATATCAAAAATAGCGGACTGCAAGAATGCAGAAAGAGCTCGAAAACGTAAGAAAACCCTGAAAATTAGAAAAAAAAATGGAAAAACGGATGTAAAAATTTCCAATATGTGCTAGGTAAAGGACTTAGCTCATTTCGGAAACAATCTGTGATATAATTTTTTTAAATATATATTATGCACAGAGTACCTAATAACAGACTATATTACATTCACTTAACTACATACAATAAAATCAAAAACAATAGAACATAAAAATCAACATTATTTTGAGACTAGAAGCCAGGAGCAGACCCATTCCACTGGTGGCACCCGTTAACGAGCATGACGCATGAACCAGCCATCACTTTCGCTCAACCATATTTTAGGGAACGAACGACCCGCCTCACACGACACCACCGCAGTAATGTTTACAGAGAGCATGGCTTACTCAAACAACTCATCTCAAAACACCGAAACCAATGTTAGAATGAATGTAGTACATGATTAATTTTGTAAAACAAGACTCACAATTAACTACAAGAAAAATACCTTGTCTGCTTATGACCAAGTTGCTTTGTCATTTAAATAATCACTTACAGTGTAGTAGCCCTTATTGAGGAGGCAATTTTGTATATGATTCTTAAACTCTTCAAAGGGTAACATATCACTTGGAATCTTGTTAAAGATGTGTATACCTTAACCCATGAAGGACCCTTATACAAAGATACCTTCTCTAATCGGTACCAAGGCATTACAAGTCCATTCCTTTCTCTTGTATTGCGACCATGCAAATCGCCATGTTAAGTATACAAATTAATATTACGACGCACAAAAAGAAAACAATCTATAATACAAATAAATAAAATTGGAGTGTCTGTTTGTAATATTAAAATAACCGCTTTTTACTACATGCATATGATTTTTAATTTAATTTTTATTTTTATTTATTGTGACAACAACAGCCATACTTAATCTAGAAAGCCATACTTAACTAAAACAGTTACATCTTCGGCCAAAAAGTTGCCCACAGTGAAAAATAACAATACGCCTTTAAGACAGTTTAAAGTAAGTACCTATCTTTAAAAATATGTAAAATTACAAGAGAGTTTTTTTGTTAAATTGACACTAGCAGCATCTAATAAAAATATTAAATACCTAAGTTAAATATAAAATAATCTACTTATACATAATATTACAACAAAATACAATACTATAACACCACATAAACACAAACAAAAAATAAATAAATAGAATAGAATAAGTGTGCATTTGAACAGCGTTACTGAGAAAACAGAATGTCTTTCGCCCCGTTCATAAAAACACCTTTGCCTCCTATAAATGGATCGACTTCGCTAAAATGCAAGTTGTATTCCTTAACAATACGAGACATTACTGCATTCATACCATAGTTGATTTTATGGGATGGAACATCGAAAAGTTGTGTATGGCGGGTACGGCGAGTAGGAACTTTGAAAGAAATTTGTTCAAGGAGCTCAGGACAGTCCAGACGCCCGCGCAGTACATCAAACAGCAAACCCATGTCCAGGACCAGACGGCGCTCACGAAGTGTTAGAATTTCGAGCTCTCGGCAAGTATCTGCGTAAGCGGATTTATCTAATTTAAATTTATACTTAAGGTGGTTTACAAACTTTTTCTGAATTTTTTCTATTCTGTCCACGTGTATGGCGTAATTCGGCGACCATATAGCAGAGGCATATTCCAACACACTACGAACATAGGCATAGTAGACAATTTTAAGACTGTCAATATGCGTAAAAGGTTTACAAGTTCGCATAACGAAACCCAAACTGCGATAAGATCTATTAATTATGTCATCCATTGATGACATAATTAATAAATCTTATGAGGTGAAAACGGCATTTTAGAGTCAAGCCAGATGCCCAAATCTCGAACCCCCTCGACCCTTTTTCAATTACCGTGTCATTAAATTTGTAATTAAACAGAATTGGTTTATTTTTGCGCGTGAAGCTGATACATTGACATTTATTAATGCTGATTGTGATGTTGTTATCTACATAGTAGGACATCAGGTTATTAAGGTCTTGTTGGATTAACATACAATCAGAGAACGAATTCACTTTCATGTAGACTTTTTTGTCATCGGCGTATAAAAGATGTTCAGCACTAGTGAAACAAGTGTAAATGTCATGTATGTAAGCATTATAGAATAAAGGGCCAAGGTGCGAGCCCTGCGGAACACCTGACGGGGCTGTAATGAAGTCAGACTTGAAACCACCCAATACGACCGCCTGCGAACGATTGGAGAGATATGAGATAATCCATCTTAGCAAGTCACCGTGAATCCCCAATGATTCAAGTTTTTGGATCAAGATGGCGTGATCCACACGATCAAACGCTTTTTCGAAGTCCGTGTAGATCACGTCGACCTGCCCACCATTTTCCATTTTATTCAGAACATAAGCCTAAAGAGAGCTTGGTTGGAAACAGTGGAATAATTATATACGGTACATATACCAAAATAACATTTGTTATAATTTTTGTCCGTCTGTCTGATTGTTCCGGCTAATCTCTGAAACGGCTGGACCGATTTTGACGAGGCTTTCACTGGCAGGTAGCTGATGTAATAAAAATTAACTTAGTAAATTGTGATGAAATAATAACTCAGCAGTATAGGCATCCATTTATTCATGCTTCCTTCGTACAATCACTGGTCAACGTCCTTTCGACTCGACAACTCGAACATAATTGACTGTCCGCCTACGGGTAGATTTCCACCATTTTGTCTATCCCCGTTCAAAACACAGTGGCGCCATGGCGGCGCTTTCTCTCAATTTAAAATTAAAAGTGTTGCCAGTCATAATTACAATTTGTACTACAATAATGTTAATTATTTTTATCATTACTTTTTTGAAATACAACATTCGGCCATCCGACATAGTGCTACCTCCTGGTGCACTGTATGTAACAAGTACCTAGTCAGTTTCTTTATTTTTACAGAATACTATTTTTAAGGAATATAAATACAACATTTGGCATTATAATCACAGTATATGAAGTATAATCTCAACAAAATTTATAAAAACATGATAATAGTTAAAATAATAATTTACAATGTAAATGTACCTACCTATGCACATCTCAGATTTCTGCGAGCGTTTTAGTATCACTTATTTTTAGCATTTCACTGTATGTTTTTTTTATATATTTTTTTTTTATTTTATGTCACTTTCCGTCTGATTTCAGATCCTTCCGACCCTCAGATTTTAAATTTTATTATTTTGTTTGGAATCAGGATACGGTATTTACTTTTTTTAAGTTATGACTTTACTGAGGCAAGGAAAATTATCTATTTGATATTTAGATTTATTTGAAAAGAACTAGATTAATAGTTATTTTAAATCAAGGCAAACTACTGACTCGACCACCAGTTCACAAATGGGGAGGCCCTTCGGAGAAAGAACTGGCAAGAAAACTCGCGAAGGGTGAGCTGACCGACCTCCGTATTATAATTTAATTTTCTATTTATCTAAGTACAAGAGAACTTGCCAGAATATATTATTATTTAGGTCTCAAAACGATGTTATATTATATTTGCTGTTAATTTATTATGACACTGTAGCGTTGCGTCGCTCGCTACTATCCTATTTCATATTATTTTTATTTTATATTTTCACGGTATCATTTTTATAACCTCCTTGCATGTAATTCGAAACTATTTGTCAAATTTTTATGAGTTTGTTCTGAAAAATAATATTTGGAACGTCATGTCGTTTCCATGACATTGTTTTTTTTTTGTGTTTAGACATCAATATAAAAAATATTTGATTTGTTTCGGCTCACCTTTAAATCGACTAAATTATATTATTAAACTATTATTTTACTTTTATTGCCATTATAAAACCTGTAAGGAATTTCCTGCAGGTAAGACCAATTTTGTAGTAGATAAATTTGTAAGTAACGTTCTGTTTTGACTTTTTGTACTTATATTAATTTGTGATTTTATTTTTAGGTTTTATATTTTAAAATAAATTTAATATCTGTGGATTGCCGGCCTTTTAGTTGGCTGCCCAGCCACCACAATAGTAGTTTTCATTGTTAAAACGTGTTGATTTCGGTTGTTTGGTCGATTAAATTTGTAATTGATCTTGAATAAATAGTAATACAAAGTTATGTCAAGTAAGTATAAATTATAACGTACAAATTGCTAGATTATAGATATGCAGGAATTGAAAGCGATTTCTTTTCCTTGAAAGTCCTTCTAAGCGTTTCATGGTAAAACGTCAGATAAATAATGCGAACGTGATACAAACGATGTGAATGCATCATTTGGTAATACGAATGTACCTACCATACAATACAACATTTACTTTTACAGAATTGTTCCGATTTATGACGCCTTAAGTTAAAAAAGGACACAAACTATTAAACTACACGACATAAGCAATTATTCTGAGCAAAAATAGATATAAAGCGTAACAATAGATTGAAATCTTTGTTTCGATATTATAAATAACAACAAGATTCCCAATTTAAATGAGTGTCTATATATATATATACCAAGTAATATTTTCATTATTTCTATTATTTTTTATTTGATTCATATATTATTAAGTTCAACAATTCACATCTGAAGTTACCAAATTGAATGTATTTAATATTCGTGGGATTAACTACGCACATCAGACGTTCATTATTCTATGTTTGAAAATCACTTTTAAATAATTCTAACGTAATACTACGTATTCCGTTAAATTCAGTCGGTTGTGCAGTACGTGACCAGCTACTTACATCCTCAAAAGTTTCAAACATGTCTATGAATAAGTCTACACGAGGCGTTTATTTTGTTAATTGCGCTTTTTTTATGTACTATTATGTCAGTAAGCAACGGTAAAATTGTAAGATACTTAAAGGTCATAAAGATTACTTTCTCAAAAATCAAGCATTGGAAATTTCCATGTATTATTTGTAAATAATAGTTTATCTGTATGTCGCTCATTTATTAAACCTGCGAATACTCGCGTCTCTAACTTAAAATTAACGATTTATAAAAGAGGCGCACATAATGTATCAATAGACTTCTCAATTACATTTCATGCATCGGAACACCGAAACATCACCGCTCCACTCGGAACTCAATCCTGTACAATTTATATCAAACCTATCAGAACCCACGGGCCTTAGAATAAATACTATTACAGTTCAGTACCTACAGTTAAAGATTTGTCTTTCTTTAGTCCTATAATTAACCAGTAACCACTAGTCACCAAAAGTGCCTATATGTCTTGGCTATGGCTTTCGGCCATCGGCCATCAATAGCAGTGTCACTAACACAAACATTGAGGCCGACTGGTTTCAAAGTCTATCTATACAGATTCTGTTTCGCTCGGTAGTAGTAGGTCTAAATCCTGTTTTAAACCCACTATGCTGGATGAATGATGGATTTTAACTGACAGTACTTTTCATAATACGAATCTATATATTTGTATTTATACGACCTATTACCATAGCATATATATTTACTGTGCTATTACTCTATAATTTTATTACCCCTTAAGTTATGTTTTCATGTAAGTACCTTACTGCCACTTCGGTCTCTTTTATTTTAGTGAAAGCTCTATACGCTTTATTATTTTTACCTTATTATTCAAGAAAACATTTGCAAAACAAAGTTAAGAATGCGATCTAGAAAATAAATTTACAAACAACAATTTTTTTGTTTTGTAAAAGTACTAGTATCAAATCTCTGATTGAGCTGAATGATCCGAGAGGACAAAGTGCACAACTTTTTACCTTATCTTTCTAAGGCTTGATAACATAATTTCTAAATAGGTCAATGATATTGGTGTTATTCAAGTGGTTTCCATAATTAGGAAGCTTGTCGAGGTAAGTAATTGGTAAGTTATCATTACAATTAAAAAGTGATGTTTTTCATATTTCTGCTACTTATATTTAGAATATAAATATTAAAGTCGCCAACTAAGACAATTCCCTGTTCGTACCTACTCGTAAGTAATAGTCTTTTTGATAAAAGTTTTAGGATCTTTTTAAATAAGTAGGAAGGTATGTCAAAACTGGACTTTAAAACATTTACAGTCACATCATCAGCAAAGTTTGAATCGAAGAGTAAAATAATGCAATATTCGAAAGTAACGAATTTACACAATCAAGTTCTAATAATTTATGCCGATATTAATTTACATACACACTCCGCCCTTCCTCCCGTTTCGGGATGAAGATGAAACCAACTGATATCCTGAAATCACTTCGACGATCCAAGTAGTACCAAGGTGACGGCTCAGAAATCCTCGAGACACAGCGGCCGGCGTGGCGCCACCAACGAGGCATCAGTGACGGGATGGTGATCTGCGTTCCTCTATTGGGCCGTCGCTTTCTTCCTTCAATGACTTGTTTGCGTTTCATGACCTCGCAAACATTAGAACAAATAAATGATATTAGTGTATGGTGTTTTATTTATCCTTCTTGTCAATCTAGTTAATCAGTAAAAATACTCAGATAGCTAAACTTCTATAGAAAATTCACAGAATTATTTAATAATGTTAAAATTCTTATATGGTACACTTAAATAAGAATGGCTAACTTGTCCAACTGAAATAATTGTATGCCACATAATTATGTTCGAGCGACACACATAGCCCAATCAACTAAAAAGTGTATACTTAGTATAGGGAAACTTTCGTCATTTATCAAATTCAACAAGTCAAGACACATAATACATTCTGAAACTAATGCACTTGTCTATTATAACTGCATATAAAATTAAATTAACTATTTATGATAACCAGGGACAAAATAGTATGGTAATATAGCTACTTAAATGTCTTCGACCTACAATAACCACAAATACATTTGATCAATCAGCTTTAGGTATTGTTAACAATAAGACATATGCCTACAAGCTGAAGGCTTGTATATAGGCGAGTCTAGCCTGACAAACTAAAGGCACTTCTAGCATTGTAATCAGAAGGCGCGTGTAGCCTTTTAACCTAAATATACACCTTGATTTTTAATCTAGAAGGCGCGTGTATAGCCTTTTAACATAAGTATACACCTAGATTTTTAACCTAGAAGGCGCTTCTATCCTTGTATCTAAATGCACATAGTCTTATGAACTGGAACGCACCTAGCCTTGTAAACTGTAGTCGCATTTAGCCATGTAAACGGTATGTGTGTCTAGCCTTGTAAACTGTAGGCGCGTCTAGCTTAGTAAATTGTAGGTGCCTCTAGCCTTGTAAACTGTAGGCCCATCTAGCCTTGTAAACTGTAGGCGCATCTAGCCACATAAACTGTAGGCGCCTCTAGCCTTGTAAACTGTAGGCCCATCTAGCCTTGTAAACTGTAGGCGCATCTAGCCACAAACTGCAGGCGCGTCTAGCCTAGTAAACTGTAGGCCCTTTTAGCCTTGTTAACTTTAGGCGCATCTAGCCACATAAACTGTAGGCGCGTCTAGCCTAGTAAACTGTAAGCGCATCTAGCCTTATAAACTGTTGGCGCATCTAGCCATGTAGCCTAGTATCTACTCAAGCATAGACACACATGGCCGACTCATAGCTCCCATGGCTACTCAACTAAGCCATAGGCACACATGCCCTTTTTCTAATATTACTTTTGTAAAGCGACTGCAAAATTAATTTCAAACTATCTATGCACTGATGACCTTTCGGCAAATGACCACTACTAGTTAAGCTTAGACACACATAGTCCAATTATAAGCGAGACACATGGCTGACTCGTGGCTCACATGGCTACTAAACTAGGCTATAGGCACACATGGCGACTCAACTACGCAATAGGCACACATGGCCTTTTTCTGATACCTATTACTTTTGTTAAGCGTCTGCAAAATTAAACTTCAAACTGTCTAAATCCATTAATAACTTTACGGCAAATGGCCACTACCTACCACTCAAGCTTAGACACACATGGTCTAATATAAGCGACACACATGGCTAACTCAACAAACTAGTTGTATAGTAATAGAATACAAAGAATTGAGTATTGTTCATATAACCTCACTCGCCCTTTTTGCATTCTTGTCTATGTTAAATAATATTTTTCCATTGAGTTTACAAAAAGATAAAATCACTATTCTCTTTAAAACATGCTCAACATATTTGGCCCACATCAATGGCATGTGAAAGTCAAAATCAAAGCTATCTTTATTTACTATATTGAGTACAATTACGCAATCATAGCATTTACATTTCTAATATTCCTGAACACGTATCATATAAAATCTATTTTTGGTTTCGAATGTTTTCAATCTTCATTTGGACATTTGAAAAAGATTTGAAACGTCCGGGTTGATTGACTCCGAGTCATAAAAAGACAGCTTATTAAATAAAGTGCCGATTTTCACAGAAAGATGGAAATAATTTGAAATATTTTGTAAAGGCGAATAAGGTCAACTGATCAAACTGATTTTCTAAAACTTCTAGGGAAAAATTGCACGTACCTTATAACTGAACTTCTTTGCGTGTTGTTTTTTGCCACTTCTGAATTGTGATGAAATAATAACTCAGCAGTATAGGCATCCATTTATTCATGCTTCCTTCGTACAATCACTGGTCAACGTCCTTTCGACTCGACAACTCGAACATAATTGACTGTCCGCCTACGGGTAGATTTCCACCATTTTGTCTATCCCCGTTCAAAACACAGTGGCGCCATGGCGGCGCTTTCTCTCAATTTAAAATTAAAAGTGTTGCCAGTCATAATTACAATTTGTACTACAATAATGTTAATTATTTTTATCATTACTTTTTTGAAATACAACACTAGAAACTTCTTTCTGGCTGGGGTAACGGACACCTAAAATCCGTAGGAAAATTTTAAATTAGTCGTAATTTGGTAAAGATCCAACTAAAGAGCAAATTGACTGTAGTTTATTAATATACATTTAATATACATTTTTTTGGTCTCATAAACAAATTTGAAAAGCCTTCAGTAACGGAATTATAGTGTTGGTCCCGCTGTAGAGTATGCTCCCCAGCGGGACCACATTGATTTCGTTTTTACAACGAAACTATAGATATACATTTTTTTTAATTGCGTATACAATTATATACAAATTTTCTACATTTTTTTGATGCTAATTAAATTAACGTAGCTCAAGGTGGTCCCGCTGTAGAGCATCACGTGTTTAGTTACCTATTGCATAAAATTATTAAATGAAATAAACAGTAGGAGCAACATAAAGCTGCACAGTGTTACTTATAAAGCTCATTAAACATAATGTTTCACTCTCTATTCCATTTCAAAGCACAAAGAGTTAATTTAGCAGCGAAAAAGTGTGCAAAAAGTAGGTAAACAGAATTTTAACTGTTGAGATAATAAATAGCGTAGCTATCATTTTTACGATCTATCCCCTCTTTACACTCCTTAATACCCGGTCAGGACCAGTTAACGACAGTTGTCAGTTCTTCTGCTCCCCTGGCTAGGGAAAACCGTTCCTACATTACAACCATTATACAAAGATCCCTCGAAAAAAACAAAGCGCTCAAAAACTCTTACTTAACCTGTCATAACAAGAGAGCTCTTTCCACGCTGGCGTTTTCTCCCAGGGCGCCTGCGTATTTTATTCGAGTTTTAATTATTAAAGTTTTATGAACTGCTTATTTCTTTTTTTATGAGATTGTTGAATTAATTCTTTTTGTTTGTTAACTCTAATTACCCATTGTTAAGGCTGGTTTGAGTTAACAAGCAGAGGAAAAAAAATTTTTAATGAAAATTGCAAACATGCTGAGTAGTCTACTAACTTTTGTACACTTACAGGATAATATATTTGAGAGTAGTTATAGATAATTTTACTCATCTGCTGTGTATTAAAAAGCTGTGTGTGTGTCTACATACCTACAGCCGTTCATTCTATAAAGTGAGTCACGAGCTCGAGAGGCCTTTTAAAAAGTTTATTTTTATTTTGATAATCAGTTTTACGTTTGTAATTTGAAACATATGTAACGGCTTAAGGTTTAGCAATTTAAGTTCATTAGTTTAAATATAACTGAAGGCAGGAATGAAACAGCAAGAGATATATAAGTCAGTTTGCCGCGTAGCTACGAACAGGCGTGAAAAAGCAATGAACATTTTCATCTTAAATAAATTCAAATGTGCCCGCTTTCTATTCATTTCAATCGAGTGGGTTATTCACGATTCAACATTATCACGTCCGCCGAATATCATAAAACATTTTAAAGTTCTCCGAAGAGATATTGGTTCTGAATACCCGTAACGTGGTCGGTTCCTAAGTAAATTTAACTTTAAAATATGCATAACACTTTTCCGATGCGCTCCCTATTCGGAATTTAAACACATCGACTCGTATTAAGATACATTTCGATTTAGTGCGCTCGAAAAGTTCGGGAAGAAAATTCGCTTAAGAAGTCTCGAGTTTCAGTTTGAATGCCGCCGTTTATTCTGTAATTCTGTAGACAATGTTGTTATTTTGTGAACATCAGGATGGCGGGTGTACTTCTCAGATTAGCTTAAATTTATTGCAGATATTTGGTACCTGCTGTGTACCTTTACGTACCTCTTTTAAAAATCTGTGTACCTCCGTATTTACTAAGATATTCAATTCGCTAGGTACACCCGCGGACCTGACGTCAGGTCCGCGGGTGTACTTGAAACCAATGAGTGTATGGTAATGAGTTTGTGTACAGATTTGGTACCTTCTGTGTACCTGCAGAAACATGTATTAGACTTCCATAATTCGATAAGGTATCGAAGATATTCAATACAATAGGTACACCCGCCAACCTGACGTTAGGATTTATTTGAAACCGATGAGTGTATCGTAATGGTTTTGAGTATAGATGTGGTATATTCTGTGTACCTGCAGAAACATGTATTAGACGTCTACAATTCGATAAGGTATCGAAAATATTCAAAACAATAGTTTACCCGCCATCCTGATGTCAATATGGTGCATGCACACTGGTTCCATATTGTAAAAGTAGGGACTTAAGTTGCACGTTTTTTTAGCAACTCCAGTTTGATATCCAAGGAAATTAAATATATATGTGGAGTGTAAATCATATGCCTGTGTTGTCATGTTAAGGGTAAGGGTTTCTGAAAGTCGACAAAATATTTTTAATATCCCTTATATGATGGGGTCATATCCTCTGCTAAATGTCTAATGAACAGTCTACGGTTGATTTGTATTTTTAATGTTAATAATGAACAAACAGTCACAAATAATATCTTAATAACTACTGTAATTTGATTTCAATATAAATATTTCTTATACGAGGAGTAATTACTCGTAGATTTATTAGTTTATTTTACAAATTTGCGAAGGCAAACTGTATCCTATCACATTACATAATTAGTCTATTACTTTAAGGTACAGTCATCTATAAGGAAAGTTGAGCCACTTGCATTGCAGCATTAATGAACATTCTTAATTTGCCCGTCTTATGAAAACGTTTATCAGCCGCATGCCTGAAAGATGCCCTATTAGCATTACACGGCTAGATAAAAATGTTGGGAAGTGGCTAAATTTTCCCTCTATTGGGATTTAACTCACTAAAAACAGATAGGTAGTCTTACACATTTAAGATTAAATGACTTTACTCGCGAATCTACATTTACAAAGCAAGCCAACCTAAATACATATGCATTAAACAAAGTGGTCGGTATCAATCCGTATGTATGGTTGTTTGTCTTGTTACATTTGCATGCAATTTGTTGTACGATGCAATCAATCATTTTGTTGATACATAGTGAACGTTGTTCGTCGAATTTTATTCGTCAGCCAATTGATTGATGCCTATGTCGATTTCAACCTTACACTGGCCATAAAGTCTATAAAATGTTTCAAAATATCCAAATTTAACTGTATGCGTGTTGAAATTCTATCTACAAAGTATTCTTAAAATTTTCCAAATTTATTCCCACCATAAATGTTATTTAAACCACCTACTTAATTAAAAGAGCCCTCCGCTCTTGCTATCATGACCGATTTGGCGCAGGGGTAAATTACCTGCTTTCTGCGCCAGAGGTCTCGGGTTCGATTCCCGAACAAGGCCAATATTTGTGTGCATGAAGATGTCTATTTGTCTTGGTCTGGGTGTTTTCTATGTATATTAAGTATGTATTTACAAAAAAAAGTATTTAAGTATATATATATCCGTTATCAAGTTCACGTAGACACAGTTTCTTAATAAATTTACTATGGGCTTAGATAGCTGGTGTGATTGTAAGAAAATATTTATTTATTATGTCCTTACAAAAATTTTTTTATTTTTTTTATGGCATTGTTATTTGTGCTAGTGAGCGCCCGCCCGAGTTTTTAAAAACCTTCAATCGGAAATACGCACTTTGATCGTAAATGTCTCAGCCATTTTTTAAGATATAAAAAAGTAATTACAGTTTTTCTCGTAATTTTTTGTAGATTTATTTGGCATGTAAAATAAAAAACCGGTCCGAAAACCGGCCACGAAGGGTACCGTACCATTATCTATACAACATTAGACATTTATGATCGAGAAAATAACGGTAAAAATGACTATTACAATTAAAAGTCGCATTACTATTTAATTATTAAGATGTTACCCTTCAAGTCGCGAGTGAATCGGTTTCTTCTAGGCAAGTGCGATTCATCCTAGATCGTATCATCGCTTACAACCAGGCGAGATCAAGCAACGCAAGCGCTTGCCTAACTTAAAAAAACAACTGAAACCAAGTTCATTCCTTCAAAGAAAACCACCATACACTTTTATGTCGAGGACGTTATACTATATCTTAAAAAAAATACCATGCACCATTAGTCCCTACTTTTACAATATGGAACCAGTGTGCGCCATCCTGTCACCAGGGCCCTGTTAAACGAAACTTACAAGTCTACAATTATGTAAAAAGGGACTAATTTGTAGACTTGTAATACAAGTGCTGTTTAACATAATATGTAAGAATTTTACAACAGAACTAAAAATCTTATAAATTTGTAAAGTCTAATTGATGATTAAACGAACGTACCTTAGTGACGTTCTATCACAATGAGAGAGTTTCCTACAGTAATTTTTCTATGCACTAGACTAGATTACGCTGTAACCGAAACACAACCACGTTTTTTCAGCATATTATGGCAAAGGATTCGTTCATTCAGCTTAAAAACACCTCCCACCTCACCTCCGGTTCAGAGGCTCCTTGCAACTTTTTGTTGATATTCGGAAATCTGGTTGAACTAACGATGAAATGTCAAAAGAAACTCTCATTATACGAAGGCTTCATCCGAAGAGATAAGAGTACACATGTAGTTTCCCGTAACGACTCGCTAGTCACACACTAGTAGAGTTAAAAGATATTTAAAAAACCAAAAACGAAGAATTTTGAAATTTATAAGGTAAAAAGATCAGTAGCCCGATTCTCGTAAAAACAAACAATCTAAATATCGTTGTAGTTCAGAAGTCGTTCGATCGAAGTCCTATCCAAAATCGGTATTCTCGTGTTGCTTGGACGAGTTTCGATAGGACTTCAACTCAATAGGATCGAAACTCAGCGACTTTTCAATCGAGAGGTATTTTTTTTACATTTTTCGTCAAAAGTCGAAAACTATGTGGTTTAGGAAAAAAGAAAACATGTTACAGAATATGCAAGCAGCGCTCTTTCATATGATACCCCATTTATGCCCTCGTAGCCCCACTTCGAATTTTTAAGACCCCTTTTCAGTCTCTGTTGCAAAAAAATATAACTAAATAAGTATTTTTATTTCTCTCTTATTTGCAAAATAGTTTAGCAAACGCAACGTCATCTAAAGCTATTCCAAATTTCAAGTTGATAGCATTATTAGTTCTCGAGGTGTCCATTTGTGACAGACAGACAAAGTCTGACTAGACAGTCAAAGCTATCCGCCCGCGGCTTCGCCCGCATGGACTACACGACGTTATCCCGCGGGAGTGTGATATTTTTCCGGGATAAAAAGTAGTCTATATTCCTCTCCAGGCTTCAAAGTATCTGTGTCCCAAATTTCAGCCAAATCCGTTCAGCCGTTTTAGCGTGATTGACTAACAAACATACAAATATACAAACATCTAAACTTTCACATTTATAATATTAGTAGGATAGTAGGAAGTAGGATTTAGTGTTGTGGCTACAAGCTGCAACACGACTGTTTCATTTTTAGGGTTCCGTAGCCGAATGGCAAAAAACGGAACCCTTATAGATTCGTCATGTCTGTCTGTCTGTCTGTCTGTCCGTCCGTCCGTCCGTCCGTCCGTCCGTCCGTCCGTATGTCACAGCCACTTTATTCCAAAACTATTAAGACTACACAGTTGGAACTTGGTAAGCAGATGTATTCTATAAACCGCTTTACGATTTTATTACAAAAATTAAAAAATATAAAAATTAAGGGGGTCTCCCCATACATGAAACTGAAACTAAAAAATATTTTTTTACTCAAATATATTCGTGTGGGGTATCTATAGAAAGGTCTTTAAAAATAATATAAAGGCTTCTTAAACCATTTTTTCTTAAAGTCGATATTTTGAAAGATACAGCCTTCCAAAGTGGTAAAATGTGTGTCCCCCTCTAACTTTTGAAATAAAAGAGTGAAAAATCTAGAAAATATATGCTGTAGATCTTAATAAAAAACGAGTTTGAACGAGATATAGTAAGTACTTTTTAAGATATAACACATTTTCAAAAACCGCAAATGTAACTTTGTCATTCATATAAACACTATGAAAAACAAAGTTATTTTTTGCTGGCAAAAATGAAAGTGTTATTTTGGCTTGGTGTAGGTAATAATGTAAGATAATGATGTAAGGAAGTGATCAGTAAATGGTAAAAAAATCAGCTTACGATGTGTACCGTTTTTTTTTTAATATTGATAACGATAGGTACAATTTGATGATGATGATGTATGTGTGCGCCTATGTCTGTTTGTTACTCTCTCTCTGTCCCGCAAAATATACTGAACAATACTAATATAGCTGATACATCGGAATAACACAGCCTGCTACAATTTATAAAGATTTTGTGTAATTATCATTCAAATGAATAAGTTAGGAGTAACCGCAAAAAATTACCTGGTCTCCAACAAAAAATGGGACAGTTAAAAAAAAATAAACGGGATGCTAATTTTAGTGTTCGGTGGTTTAGAAGTGCGCCACATGTTCAAATGGCTGTCAATTGGTATTGACCTTAAAACAATAAAAAATAAAAACCTTTCTGTTATGTTGAGAGCTTGGTTAGCCACCGTTTATTATTTGTCATTTGTTTCGATTTATTTTCACGTTGTGAATATTTTTAAGTTAAATATAGATGTCAAAAGGCAGTGAAATAATCTGAAACATAGTTTTATTATTTGAATTTTATCAAAAGTAAACGTTATTACTCATTAGTTTTGATTTCTTTTTACATGAAAAATGGAAAATGAAGTATTTAGAAAAAATCGACCCGTCACACTTTTTACATTCTGAATAGTTTTAAAGTTAAATGATTAAGGTAGCATTTTTTATATTAATTAGTTTCGTGTTATTAACGACTGAAAGGTAAGTAGGTAGGTACCTATATGTTTTCTTTTTGGGTGCTGTTGGAAGGTTGCAATTGTGTTGGTTTGGTATTTTATATGTAGTAAAATAGTCATCAAGGTTTACAAGTAATTTGATATGATAAGTAAGTACCGACGAATAGTTTAAAAGCGCCATAGAAACTTAGTGTACGCGGAGAGCTAAAAAATTAATTCTGTATATTGTAAAAACCGTGTTTTTTACCGTCTAGACATTATTTTTAAGTAGGTATATTAAATTATTTTAATTTTTAGTTTTTTGCATTTACAATGCAATTTTTAATACTGAAAAATGGAAAATGAAGTATTTAGAAAAAATCGACCTGTCTCACAACCATTTATATTTATTTATTTCTTTCGCGTGTGAGGGTAGTAATATCTCCACATTGATGAAATTAACGCTGACTATACAGCGTGTAAGAAGTATTGGATAAATTCGACGCTTCTCGTAACGACTCCGTAGCTCAGTGGTTAGAGCAGTCGCCCGGATAGCGAAAGGTCGTGGGTTCGTGTCCCATCGGAGCTGGTTGTGAGACGGGTCGATTTTTTCTAAATACTTCATTTTCCATTTTTTTTTAGGTATATTAAGTTACATTTTGCTGACGAAAAATGATAGTGGAACTTTGGCTAGGTATAGGCAATCGGTACGTTAAGTGTGTACGGAACCCTTCATGGGCGAGTCCAACTCGCACTTGGCCGATTTTTTTCTCATCATCTAGCTAGATTGAAGGAATCTCTTCTAATTTCCCATTGTTAATGCATAAAACATAATTAATGATACTCTACTGTACTGTAACTGTTTTTAACTGTACTTAACTATACTTGGCTGTACTTGCCTGTACTTGGCTGTACTTAGCTGTACTTGACTGTACTTGACTGTACTTGATTGTACTTGACTGTACTTGACTGTACTTGACTGTACTTGACTGTACTTGACTGTACTTGACTGTACTTGACTGTACTTGACTGTACTTGACTGTACTTGACTGTACTTGACTGTACTTGACTGTACTTAGATATACTTGACTGTACTTGACTGTACAGGGACCGTACTCTGAAACGCAAATCCGAAACTTCGGTTAGCCCCGCCCCTATCACTCGATTCCGTTATGACTCGAGAGTGAGAGGGACAGGGCTAACCGAAGTTTCGGATTAGCGTTTCAGAGTAGGCCCTCTGTAACTGTACTTGACTGTACTTGACTGTACTTGACTGAACTTGACTGTACGACTGTACTTGACTGTACTTGACTGCACTTGACTGTACTTGACTGTACTTGACTGCACTTGACTGTACTTGACTGCACTTGACTGCACTTGACTGCACTTGACTGCACTTGACTGCACTTAACTGCACTTAACTGTACTTGACTGTACTTGACTGTACTTGACTGTACTTGACTGTACTTGACTGTACTTAGATATACTTGACTGTACTTGACTGTACTTTACTTTAACAACCAAGTTTCTTCTGTAAAAAACTGTAAATGAAATAAAATTTTATTAAATAATTTTTATTTGCCTTCAGTGAATATTCCGATGATTAGGTAGGTGTTACCTACATTAAGAAGATGGAAGTTTTTCTAAAACTTGTAAAATAAAATAGTATCATAAACCTTAGAACTGTCTTGTCTATGAAAACTCTTTAAAGTCCTAACTAAATCCAACTAGTGATCTATCTGTAATTTTATTTAATTTGCCCTCAGTGAATATTCCGATGATTACCGTGCTACATTAAGAAGTTAAAAGTTTTCTAAAACTTGTAAAATAAAATAGTATCAACCCTAGAACGTTTTATCCTATGAGTAATAGTATTTATCCAAAGTCCGCAGCTACCGATGAGTTGATCAAAAAAAATCGAATAATAGCAGTGGCTATGGACATTTAAAATTTAAAAATTCTAACAATATAATGGGTGTCCCAGAGTTATGGGGCATGAAGGGAAAGTACTCTAAAAATATCTCTGAAAGTAAACATTCTTTTATTTTTGACAAGAAACAAAACAATGCCTTCTTCTAGACTAGGTGTCGACCCACGCGTACCACAACCACCCTACATCACAGCGTATGGTACGTGTGAATAGTGTTGATGCAGCTTTTTGCAGTTGCGTTGTCGTTGTGCAAAAATTTTATTGATGTTAGTGCGATTTCACTAGTAATTGTGATGTGGTTACGTCGTATGGGATGTGGCCGGCTGCTAGTTCGCAGCGTTCGTCGCTGGTGGTTGCGTTGTGATTGGCAAATTGTCGATAATGACGGCAAAATGCGGTACGTGTGAATTGTACATTTCGAATACAAAATGCGCCCTGCCCACGTGTTGTGGTTGTGGTACGTGTGGGTTGACACTATAATAAGTTAAAAGAACTATTAAGAACTACATACAAATTAAAACATAAATTAAAATTAATCAAATACGTAAATAAGCACAAAAAACGAGATCCCGAGACTGATCAAAATCTGAAAAATAGGTGATTTAAGGTGCGACGATTTTGAATAAGGGGTCGTGACGTTAAAGGGAGTCGGAGCTTGCAGACGTTCCACGTAAAAATATTTATTTTTAAATAATCTAAAACTCAGCCGTTTATTGATCGATTTAAATATTTTTGTGATATTTTTTAGTCTTGATCTATAGTTTAAATTCTTTATAGTGAAACATAATAATATCAATATAATTAAACTTACTCATAGTAGGATTGTAACGTTTGTTAAACAGGGCCCAGGATGGGAAACGGTCAAACTATCGCATTGAATATTTTTGATACCTTATCGAATTGTGGAAGTCTAATACATGTTTCTGCAGGTACACAGAAGGTACCAAATCTGTACTCAAAATCATTACGATACACTCATTGGTTTCAGAAAAATCCTAACCTCGGGTTGGCGGGTGTACCTATTGTATTGAATATCTTCGATACCTTATCGAATTATGGAAGTCTAATACATGTTTCTGCAGGTACACAGAAGGTACCAAATCTGTACACAAACTCATTACCATACACTCATTGGTTTCAAGTACACCCGCGGACCTGACGTCAGGTCCGCGGGTGTACCTAGCGAATTGAATATCTTAGTAAATACGGAGGTACACAGATTTTTAAAAGAGGTACGTAAAGGTACACAGCAGGTACCAAATATCTGCAATAAATTTAAGCTAATCTGAGAAGTACACCCGCCATCCTGATGTTCACGTTATTTTAACTCTCAATTGCTCATAAACTTTGCATAAAGGATATAACTCGTTTGCCTTATTGGCACACTGGCACAACATTGACTTATTCGAAAGAGGAAATGTAAGTTTTTCGAACCAAAGTAGTTCATTGTTTTGATTTATTAAATTCTAAATAGCTTGGTTGCGTTAGTTTCACTAAATCTTCATTAGAATAAACACTTTAGGGGGTGAAAGTGTCCATCAATATGAACCACGAAATCACGAAAAAAAATTTAGCTGTTCTTTAGAAAAGTAACAGTATATAGGTAGGTACTTTTCTATAGAACAGCTAAATTTCTATACAGATAGACACGACTAAATTGTATGGAACAACTGTTTTTTTTGCGATTTCGTGGCTAGCCCCTGGTAAAAAATTATTAGTTGGATAGCAAAAGCTTTTTACAATATTGGAGGCCTAATAGAAATAAAGTCTGAACAAAAAAATGGTTCCTTGTTTAGCTTTTGCTAACCTTTGCTAACCAACTAATAAATAATCATTCTGTAATAGGGGCTTCTTAAAATTACTAAAACGGACTACTTTAGTTATTATTATAAGAATTCACAATGCCTACAATTATGTAACAATAGTATCCCGTCCGTAAATCTACTTGTAACCCTGAGTGAGTGAGTCCTTTGCATATTTTAATTTGTTTGACGTACTTAATTTTATCTAATTATTTTGAGTTGAAATAAAATCAGAGGAATAAAGGTAATTCATTGGCCATTTAAAAGTAGTCCTATTAAAATCCTAAAGCTAATCTAATATATAAAAATCTCGTTTCACAGTGTTTGTTTTCGGACTCCTCAGAAACGGCTTGAGCGATTTTTATGTTTTCTTTATGTATACGTATTTGGTCGGTTTGAAAATAGCTCCTAAGCTATTTTTTATCCCGAAATTCCACGGGAGCGAAGCCCCGGGGCAGACCTAGAAGAATAATAAAAGAAACAAATTGATCACTAGGACGTTTCTAAAGATATGGAAATTTCAAACTGCCTATATCTATTGACGCTGAATGTTCTTATAAGTACGGAGCAAGCAAAGATTGAACTAAGACCAAGTTTTCTGAATAAGTAGAATTAAGTAAGGTGGCAGCTTAGCGCCTCCGCAGCTTGCACTAACAGTATTAACAAGTTTCCAGACCGTATTGAGGGAATATTTGTGCATAGCGGTACTATTATATTAAAGTCTTTTACATTGAAACTTCTTTCCTAATTAATGTTACATGAAAAAGCAGTGGGGCTTACTTCTAAGTAAGCTTTTGTCTGTACTTTCTAACGATAAAAATATGGTCTTAATAGATTGTGTTTTTTAGCTTTCCTATCCTATCGCGGCGACCATATTCTATTCTAGACCATATATCTATCTCTGTCACAGAATATATAACAGTACTAATCTCTGTCCCCAATTTTATCCAAATCCGTTCAGATGTTTCGCCGAGATTGAGTTATAATATAAATATCCAAAATTTCACATTTATAAAACTAGTATAAGTTTAATTAGACCTTTTCAGAAAGGGCTAATTCGCAGTGATTCCAAATTCCAACTATGATTTTGGAAACACTTTTGCGTAATTATTGCTGTTTTTACTGAAGTAGATTCGCACGACTTGTACTGGACTGGGTTCTATGTTGTACACTTTTGAAAAGTTTAAAATTCATTTGCCATTTATTCTAGGAATATAATAAACCGAATAACTAAAAATTACTGAATTTACCGAATAAAATTCTAGGTTAGGTTGCGGAAAAATTGGTTTAGGTTAAGTTAGATTGGCGACTTAAGGCACTCACCTATAGCATTTTTGTCGGTAAAAAAGTATTTTAGTCGATCGGTTAGTTACTACCCTTTATTTTATTGTTTTTTATCAGTTTTTACATAAACACAACAAAAAATACTTAATAAACAGGTGTTTTATATGCAAATATGTGAGGTCGAAGGAAAGAAACTCCGTCAGCGGTCATTTATTACACAAAGTAGTGTGATACAAAATTAAGTAGTAATTGTGTAAGAAGAAATTAGCATATTGGGTGGCAGCGGCATCGGTATAATCCCGTAGGATCGTCGGGACGGGACAAATTTACATTCTGGCAAGTTGCGGTTAAGTACACTTAACTTTCAAGTCTGCGACTCTCGAATAATTTGTAACGAAGTTTTAAGATACTCAAGTGTGTTTAATTTAATGCAAAATATGAGTCTTAGCGCGTCTTTCGTTTCAGGAAGTTCAGAATACATTTATAACATAATTTAGTGGAGCGCCGTAAGGCGTTAAAATTGTGAAATCTCGGAATCCAGGGCCAGTCAATGAATCTTCATAAAAACTGTTGGACTGCATTGTTAATAACATAAAAAAAAAGTTTAAAAACAACCAATTGTAGATCTTGATTACAACAATTTTGAAACAACTATTTACTGAAAAATGCGAGGGACAAGGGAAAAAAGTTTAGAGCAAATATTTCAACTTTCTACCTAATAAATAATATTTGCATAGTAACTTTAATAGTAGATTATACACCGAGGGGATAACTGTTTTATGTCACGGGCGCGATATTGAATTCTGAGTAAATGAGGGACTCCAGATTTAACTCACTCAATCTGCACTACCGGTAGTGCAGAGTGGAAGGAATGGCGAAAAACATGTCGCTTTAGCAAAAATGTTTCTCAGCTTTTTACTAATTATGGGTAAATGCATATGTGACACAGATGAATTAGGTCAATCATGCGGAAATTGCTAGTAGAGAGTTTATAGCTTAAGGCGAGGATTCCCGACCGAAATAGGCACGCTAACGCTTGCTCGGCCGCGCTCGATACAGACGCGCGGACCCAGCGGCAGCCGGCAGTGAACTGTGAACTCGCGAGCACCCCGCGAATCGAATATCATCAATCGAAAATTCAATGAAAAATGAAATGATGATGATATATAATAGGGCATTATCGAGCATGTGGTGTGTGTTGTTTGAAAAAATAGACCCGTCTCACAACCAGCTCCGATGGGACTGTGGTTAGAGCAGTCGCCCGGATAGCGAAAGGGTTCGTTCGTGTCCCATCGTAGCTGGTTGTGAGACGGGTCGATTTTTTCAAAATACTTCATTTTCCAGTTTTCAATAGAAAAAATTGGATAATTTTTGTGGATGATTTCTGAAAATGTTTACAATTTAGAGACATCGTTTTATTTTCCTGTAATCATCACATAAACTTCTATCACATAAAATAATTTCTATGAAAATATCGGAGATAAGGAGGCGAGGAACGGTATTTTTTTCCAGTATTCCCGTTGTCCCCATGATGAGGACAACGGAATTAAATAAATTTTATTAAAATTTGTTCCCGTTGTCCCCATTTTTTTTTCACAAATGAAAAAAAATAATTTTTTAGTTTTTTTTTCTTAATTTTTATTATTTTTGTTTTTCTTTTAAGTCGATTGAAGCAATAAAAGAACAGATAGCCTAGACAAGTGGCTTATTTGTTGAATAATTATGACTTTCAGTTGTCCCCATATTTTTTTCTCCATCATGGGGACAACGGGAACAAATTTTAATAAATTTATTCAATTCCCGTTGTCCCCATCATGGGAACAAAAATTATGGGGACAACGGGAATACAGGTTTTTTCCCTTTTACATTTTTCATCAAGAGTCGAAAACTATACGGCTTAAGAAAAAAAGAACAAATGTTTCCTTTCGGCCGCCATGGCAACTGAGTTTTGCAACCAGTTGCGAAATAGGATTTTTTATTCTTTCCTGGCAACTAGTTGCGATATAAGAATTATTTTTGTTTATACGCAACCAGTTGCCAACAAAGAATTTTTCAATAACGCTAGTTTCGAAAGAAGAATTTCTTTTCTTCTTACGCAACCATATGGTAATGTAGTCCTCATCTATCATACAGGATGACTTTGAAGTCGTTAGCATCCTTTTGAAAGAAGAACATACTCATGATATAGAGTCGTTTCCTCAAAATTAAATATGATAGCCTCATTCAAGATATTTTTTTTATTTCCTCAAAAATCATGTGAAATATATAGTAATTGATCACTATAACATTTAAAAATAAAAATAACAAGTACCAAAATTGAAATAAATAACAAAATAACAATTTAACTCTCAAAAATATTAAATAACAAAAATAACAATTTAACTTTAAAAAAATAGTTGAGTAGGTAATTACATAATGTTGATTAATTAAATTCGAGGCCATTGGGTGGAACGGTTTTCGAATGGCGACCGCGTACCGGAAGATGTTCCGTGGGCAAACTCTTGCGTTACTGACTGACAGACAACGCATAACCGATACTATTTATTAATACCATGGCGGCCGAAAGGAAATGTTTGAGAATGTGCAAGCAGCGTTCTTTCATATCCTTTGATACCCCATATGGGCTAGAAGCTCCACTTCGAATTTTTAAGTTTTCAGTCTGTTGCAAAATATTTCTCTCTTATTTGTAGAATAGTTAGGCAAACGTCATCTTAAACGGGTTCCTATTTACTATTTTGGTTCGGAACCCTAAAAACAAGCTATGCTATGTTCAGAATCAATGAGTTCCAAAAAGGAAGTAACGAGTCGTTTATAGTAGGTATAGCTTAGGTACAGTCACGAGCAATAATATATAAACAACATAGAACTTGGAAGTCACATTGAAGTTCCGAACTAAAAATATAGGTATGCCACAAAAGTCATTAAAACGTGGCTCATCACAAAAGTCGTGGGTTCGAGTCCCATCGGAGCTGGTTGTGAGACGGGTCGATTGTTTCTAAATACTTCATTTTCCATTTTTCAGTAATATAAAAATTGCACTGTTAATGCAAAAAACTAAAAATTAAAATAAGTCATTAAATATTGTAATATGACAATGACATAGTCCTATGTTGATTACATATTATTGCTCGTGACTGTACCTGCAACTAGAATGAGATAAAAGAAAAATATGATTGACCAAAACAAAAACTTTTATTTTCGGAACAAAATTAATAACAAATTAGATTAAACAACCTAGAATACAAATACTCAATAAACTTTTCAATAGATACACCCTTTCAGCGGCTCCCGGTGAATTTACTTTGCTCGCTTTTATGACATGCTGACGCTGAGCTTCGACGTTTGCTTTCCGCTCAATGTTCTTACTATCTAATTCGATCGTATTTTCTTGTAGTGGGTACTTCTCTTTTGGCCAACTAGCCCTTGTCTCCTCAGGATGCTCAGTTACTGTTTCGGTGGTCGTAGAAGGAGTGGTTGTAGTGCTTGTAGTGGTCTCAGAAGTAGTAGTAGTTATATCTTCAACAATCTCTTCAACAATACTTTCAGTAGAAGTAGTAGTGGGTGCTGTTGTAGGTGTGACATAAACGTCATCAAAGCCCATCACTTCTTCAGTACTAGTGGGCATACTAATTTCCTCTGTTAGAGTACTAGTGTCTGGTTCCGTTGTTGTTTGTGGGTCCTCTTCATCTTTTTGGTCCTTTAACATCGTTGTTGTTTGTGGGTCTTCTTCATCTTTTTGGTCTTTTAACATCGTTGTTGTTTGTGGGTCTTCTTCAACTTTTAGGTCCTTTAACATCGTTGCCTCGTTATCTTTATTGAGTATTGTGCACACGTGGGAGCACTGTTCTTCGTTGCACTTATCTTCTATGCCGCAAGTTATAAAACTTTCCCAAGCCGACAAATGTTGATAGAGGTGCGGCTGCGTACATTTATTTTCTATGTACGTCTGTATACCAGTAATGTATTGGTCGCAGATGAGTGGTCCACCGCTGTTACCCTGTTAAGAGAAATATCCTGTTTAAATCAACGTTACCATTATCTTTATCGTAAACAAACTGTTTTAGGACATTTCAACCGCCTCTGTGGTCTAGTGGTTCACACCACCGATTTCAGACCAAGAGGTCCCGCGTTCGATTACCAGTGGGGGTACATAATATTGTGTTCGGTGTAGTTGGTGGTAGGACTGTTCTTAGTCCGCCTGGCTAGCTACCACCATCTTATCTAAGTCTGACGCCATAACATGAAATTCCTCAGTGATTGAAGATTCCGGGAGTAGTGCACTTCCACCTTCAGCCTTATCACCACTTAACATCAGGTGTGATGAAGGCTAAGTGCTACCCTGTTGTGGATAAAAAAAAACAGAATGAAAATTCATTCCTAACTTACATGGCAGAACTCCGTGTTATTGACTGGGGCCCTGTATTCAATATTGTCTACAGCACACAACATGGTGTCTGCATAGTAGTGGGCACCACAGTCCTGCGTGCCTGGGGCCGCAACATCGACAAAGAACTGCATCAATTGAGCATCCTCATTCGTATGTCCGTTTGCTTTCTGAAACAATTTCATGAGTTTGCAGTTTATGACTCAAAATCAAAATTACATTTTGCAGGCAACTTATTATATATTTTGAGTGGACTTAAAAATAACTGTTTCCGTTTAAGTTGAAAGTAACAATTTTGAAGTATATCATCGACAAAAGAATAAAAATTTTATCACTAGTTTTATAACAGTTCCTCTCAGCACAGATGGAGGAATACATAACGTTTTTATTTCGTTCAGAAAACAATTTGCTAATTCGTTGATATGGGATTTCTAATTCATGATAGTATCGAACAATTAGTTGACAAGGCTAAGCCGTACCGTATATATCAGAATGAAGCAGTCGGTGAAATTAACGATAGCCTTATCGAGCAAGGCGATGGTCCCCACATTGACGGTGCTGGTTAGGTTGAAAGGCATCAGGGTCTTCAGCAGGGTGATGTCGGTGCGCCACCATTGGGTCGAGCTTTGGTTAGAGGGCCGCACTATTTGAATAACCTAGAAACATAGGTAATGTTATGTGTGTATGTAGCAGACACAACAACAATATAAGTAAATTGTATACTGTAGTGGCGAGATTCAGAGTGGTACAGCAAGGACAAACTTTTCTGAATCAGACGTATCATAGCATTCTTAATAATGATGATCTTGTCCGATTAGAACAGTTTATATTGTTTGTGGTTAAAAATTACAATATAAACAACTATTCGAATTATAAAGCTGAGGTATGTTACAATAATAATTTGGGAAAAAAAACCGACAGCTCCCATCGAAATTTTAATTTTACAAAATCAACAAAGTTAATACTTTGTTGATTTTGTAAGATTAAAATTTCGATTAAGTCGTTTATAGTCGTCGTCGTGTAGGACTTCGTAATCGAAGTCCTACACTATTCGTTGAAAGTTTGGAGTCGTTATTCACATCTGTAGAATTAATGTTATGATTAATATTAATTTATTTACCCATGATATTTCGGGTCGGGTTATCACTCGTTAGTTTCCCTAATTAGCCAGTTTCTCTGACTACTGGTCAGTTTACCTCATTCGTCAGTCTCGCGAAATTCGTTAATAGGTCGGTTCCCTTTTATCAGTTTCTATAACTCGTCACTTTACTTTACTTGTCAATTTATGCAATTCGTCAGTCCGGTACAGTCATGTTGATATTGTCATAGTCCAAACACACACAAGATATAGGTAATTTTAGTTTATTTTATAAAAAGTAGGTTAAACCATAAAAAAATAAATTCTCGGGCAGGTTTAAAAAAAAACAATATTAATTATAACAATATTTTGTTAATAAGTAGCAAGTAATCCACAAAGAAAGCAATAACTGAAGTAATCAAGCAAAATAGACGACATTATCACTGCAAAAAAGTAAGAAGTTTGTTAGTTTTGTACTAAAATGTTTATAAAAATAAAAAGTATAGGTAGGTATAATATTTGTACGTAACTGTACAAAAACTGACCAATTAACGAAAAATGACGAATCACACAAACAGACCAAATAAGGAAACTGACGAGTTAACGAAACTGGCCAATTAAAGAAACTGACGACTTAAAAAAAATTATGGAATTGACGAATAAGAAAACTGACGAGTTTATGAAACTGGCTAATTAGGGAAACGTGACGAGTGATAACCCGACCCGATATTTCATTGATTATTTGCTTTTAATAAATAAAAAAATACAATCCCTTACCACGAGCCGAAGGAGAAGAAGAAGACGTACCGAACTACACTAAATAGTAACCTAGTCGATAGTTTATCAAAAAGTATACTAACCTCTCGTTCCTGCTCCTCTTCATCCTCGCTCAAGGTAAATTTATAATCAAAGGCGATAGCACCCAGTCTAGCCAGCAGGGTCTTTCGTGGGAAACCTAAAGGGACCTCATTGACTGTTATGGGCCCCACTGATGATGTAATCAACCAATCGGGCTTCACTAATACTGCCGCTCGCAGAAAACGGGCGCCTGATGGCTCAATGACACTGTCATCTGGGTAGTATAGGAAGGCCTAGAAGAATGAACGATTGAAAATTAAAAGGGATGTTCTTTGCAGTTACCCTAAAATTTTGTAACACGAATGATTAAAATAAAATGTTGGCCTGTCGGAACATCGCGTGAGACGATACGTAATACACAACTGAGAGGCAAAAAATAATGAAATAACTTCTTAGAATCACACCAATTATTTAAGCCCATGTAAATTTCATTAAGAAATATCTATTTTGTTTTTAAATATACATAGAAAACACCGATACCAAGACAAGTAGACATGTTCATGCACATAAATATTTGGCTTGTTCGGTCCGAGACCGGCGCAGAAGGCAGGTATCCGTACCCCTGTGCCAAATCAGTGGTAATATGGACGTGGTGAGGATGCGGGGTACTCCCGCATAGTAGCTAACTTCACAACTGCCAATAAGATTGAATCGCACTATGCTTACATTTATTTGTGATAGAAAACATTGTAAACAGAATAAGACAAGCATAATATCGGTAACAATTCTCTTACCATGTAGGGAAAAGTTCCTCTTTTGATTTCATTTTCAACCTCCGCTAATACTTGGTCACACAAAAAGAAAACTGAAAAACCACGATCACTTTTTTAATACCACAACGATCATGTGAATAATTTATGTTAAAAATAGATAAACTTACCACAACACAGTGTTATTAAAAGACTTATTTTCATATTTTCAGAGAAAAACCATAAAAGATGTATTTAGAAATTAAATTAGTGACATACACCGGGTTTTCTGCTACGTCAAATTTCAAAAGCGGAATCTAACTTTTTAAATGGTGACTCCTCTATGTCAGGTCGCGAGGAAAGAGGAATGTTACAAAACGGTGCTAAACTCTTTGCGAGGAGAATAATTTAAAAGTGCCATTACTCTTTTACCTTTCGGTGTCGTAAAAAGCGAATTAGTCGAGTCACGTCCCTTTATTTTTCTCCGTTATCTGTGACAAAGTTGCACCAACTTAAGCTGAACGCATTAATCAGAACCGCATCGGGGCCGAGACGTATTATCCTCAATAAAGCGAAAAATGACTAAGCGAATTCAAACGCATGTTACGCCGATAAAAACAGGGATAAATCCGGGAAACACCTAATTATTCATGCAAGGGGTGTTTAGAAGCTTGTATTAATAAGCCGGGAGCGAGCGACGTTAACTTTTGAGAAATATGCGAAGTGTAAAAAAAAGTGTCGTTCATTTTAAAATACCGCGGACGGGAACACGATTTGGGCGGGCGGGTTCGCTGTGTCTTAACTGATTTAAAATCAGAGGAAAGCTTAAATATAGAAGGAGTTTAAGATTTTAGATTATTTTTATGCATTCACAATGCAATTTTTGTAAGTATAGGAAAAATGTGATAGTAAAAAACCACGAGCCCTATAAGTATCCCGCCTGAAAGCTACTTATAGGGCTCGTGGTTTTTTACTATCACATTTTTCCTATAGAAGGAGTTTGTTTCAGAATTTGCTAGTCAGATTTAGCCTCGATTTTTGTCATTGTGTTGAAAAAGCATATGGAACATCTTTTCATAAGAAAAGATGGAATATCAATTAAGTTAACACGTTACACCTAAATCGTTAACAAGTGATAGCGAAATTCGAGTCGTGTAAGCCTTTCGGTAGCTTAGGTGGTCAGAGCATTGGGCGGGCCTGAACCCTGGAGGGGCATGTTCGAATCCCGCCTGAAAGCTACTTATACTAGGGCTCGAGTTTTTTACCATCACATTTTTCCTAAAAGTTAACACGTTCACTGCGGTATGAGGCCTAAAACGCCATGCATGTCTCACCTGTAGTGCGGCAAGGAAAATAATAAACTGTCGTGCGGAGAGTGTATCTTCTACTCGGTTCAGTATAGGAGACATATAAATATTATACATCTGAGTTGTGCTATAGATCCCGAACTCTGTGGTATACCCACCATAATAACGGGTCTTTTAAACTTCGTGCCCCAATGAAGTTATAAAATTTTAATACAGTGTGGAACGAGGTTTGAAATACCGCGTACTCCCACGGACCTCGTACCGCACCCTGCATTAGCTTCACGCGACTAGTGTTGTGCATTACATTCTAGACAAAGCACGCGACAAAGCGATATTGGCGATGGCAATGGCGGTGGACGGACAGTGTGGTGACAAAAAACTTTTGTAAGTTCTGATACAATGTATTTATTGCTAAATATGTTATTGTTTGCTCTGTTTTTGTAGAAAAGACTCCAAGTGTTTTTTTCGATGGTATTTCTTATACGATATAATAAAAGTTATCCCTTAAATTGGCCCCCTTTGTCTTCCTTATAAGGCAGAGCCGCATTTTAAATCTGAGAGTACTAAGCTTTTTTTAAATAAATACGAATAAATTAAAACTTGCCGATATTTTAATTTTTCATTATTTATTATTATTATTATTTTTTATTAAAATTCGAACATTATTAACTCATTATAATATTACATGAAAACAGTGTCACAAAAACCTGTTTAGGTTTGACCTTACACTGTTTGGCTTCGTCGTCTTGTGCAATCATACATTATTATAAGTAAGTAATTTAATTTAAATAACAATCATTTTTGTAGGGTAAAATACAAACTAAAAATAATATATCATCACTAAACTATGTGAAAAACTGTCTTTTACAGTGCGGTACGAGGCGCATAAGATCCCTTATTTTATTTTACCTACACATTTTTTTAGTAACTATCTTAACCACGGGGGCGGCAGATTGCGGTTAATCAATTCATTGTTAGTATTGATCAAGACTAAAACGATATTTTCAGCAAGAAACTAGCTTTAGTTCTCTTGAGGGCGGTGGGGTCGAAAAAGCCTCGTACCACACTGTAAAAAGGCAGTTTTTCACATAGTTTAGTGATGAAAAATAAAAATATACATACATACAAACAAACAAAAAATCTAATCTTAATCTTTATAATATTAGTATAGAAGTAACCAGATTGAAATCACAACCATGATTGCCGGTACATTTACGATTAGTGTTTCACATCGTTTAAAAGAACTAACCGTGTAGTATAGCCCACAAATGAACGTGCAGATTGCTCCAAACCGCTGATGCGACGACCTCACAACGACTTGTTCAGACGGCTATCACATAACCAGGGTACTAAGATCCGTCTTAGAACTCCGTCAACTCCCATTCACCATACAAATGAAGGGGTGCCAGAGCTCTTCAACCGGTGGTTTTTACCGTAACGACTCGAATGAACGAGCTACGTGTTTTGGCGGCTTCCCGCAATTGCTTTACACTTCCTTAGTTCCTGCTAGTAGCCCTATTTTAATGACATCGATATTTTTAAAATGTTTTTTTCCCATAACTAAACTAGTTATGCTTTTATTGTGTTGAGTTTTGCGCTATCTGTTATTGCTATTTTATGGATCAAAAAAGGAAGAAAATATAAAGTTTTCGTATCAAAAAAGTTGCTCAAAACTCACCAAGTCTTATCTCATTGATTATTGAAGTAAGCGTCAAGTAAAAGCGAACATTTTCAGTTTCATTCCTTTCCCAGTGAAGTAGCCAGACTGCTCCCGCCTCGGGGGGCCTATCGTCCCGGAATGGTAATGGGACTGCGATGCCATTCAAATTTTATTTTATCGCACACCTAATATGAGCATTGGCTGTTGGGAGCGGGCCTTAAGGATACCGTTGTGGGACTTAACCGGAATTAGCAACTTGTAATGTTATAGGATGTTTTGTTTTGGGCAGTTTTTGATCCTTTACGTGGAAATGTTGTTGATGGTATATCACTGATTTATTTTCAAGTGCGGAAGCAGTTAACGGAAATCTTGGGGAATTGTTCATTATTTTACCTATATTGCCAATATTTTTGTATAATTTTGCATTGAAGTAGTTTAAGTAAGAGGTAGTTTCCTGAAACTAATTGGTCAATGATGTTGTTTTGGTGTTGTAATTTTTATTTTATTTATTAACCACACCAAGTGCATAGGTAACGAATAATAATCTATATCAATAGGTATCTGTCCCTTGTCTGATAATCATCAATCATCATCAAATTATTTAAGAAAGCAACCTATTTAGTTTTACTTCAACCCCTTTCTTAGGTCCTACATCCATCGTTGACGTGAATATTAAACAGTTCAAAGTATTTTCTAAGATTTATGCGACGAATCGGAACTTGGTCGCACTTAAATGAATGTTTAACATTATCTGCGGAGTTTTAAGGCTCTTGAGCCTCTTAAACAAGTCTTCGCAAAGAAACTTTAATAGAGAGGTTCTCGGGCGATTAATTCGAGAACGTGGAAGGTGGACGGAATGCTTAATAGGGAAGGGGTGAGCCGCGCTCGACTGGAAACTGACTTAACTTCACCTCTACATAGGTGTGTCGCAGGGAAATACCTATTATAATAAAAATAGGGATTTGATCAAAAATGTATTAATTTTAACGTCCTCGGTTATTTGATCAAATCACGCAGGAATTTGATATTTTTTTATTATTTACAACAGGGTAGCACTTAGCCTTCATCACAATATTTGTTTTTAGCTTTTCCCTGCGACATATAGACGCATTGTGTTGGGTGTTGTAGGATAGTGATTTCATAAAATATTTCAGTTCTTTGGGAATTCCGCACCACAAATTCACTGTATGGTCTTTACGTCTGAAATTTATTTTATTTTTATGAAACGCTTTTAAGCCGTCACAAAAGATAGCAATGTTTGCCATTAATTTATATATTTTTGTTTTGATTAGTTTGTATTTTATTTCATGAAATAAATGATAAAACTTTATGACTATAAAATTTTACAGAAAGGTTCTATGCTTTGTGTATTTTTTTAATAGAAACTTAAATATCGCACGTTTTCCCAGTAACGTAAGGTTGCTACAACACCAACGATTTTCAAAAGGATTTCCAACTTTTTTTATTTAGCATAATTTCATTTCATACAAGCGTTTTTTAGTTTTATTTTGATATAAAAAACATCGCTATACAACATTTTTATGATGAGCGAGTAATTAAAAAGCGTGCTGTCTCGCTAGCAGGTGCAAAGTTAACGACTCAATATAAGTTGATTGGCGCGCGGGCGGCATTGTTTGTCGCGCGCATTTTCCGATGCTCTTCCGCATCCATTGTGCACCACTTTATTGAATTTGATTTACGTGCCAATTTTTGTAGGCTTCGGTTTTTATTAACTGACCTCGACGCCGCTGTAAACTTAATTGAATCCGTTAACAAAAGGCATCGAATGAAAAGAGCGTCCAACGGTGTGCGATGCAGATTATAATGGGGTTTCCCGAATTTGCATCGGGTTTTCAGTTGCTCGATATTCGATATTCGCACAGTGGTTGAACTATTGTTTTTATAACATAGGGCACAGTCAATCCGTCCAATTTATGAGTCTCCCTTCCTCGTACCTATCAATTTGTCTAGCCCACGGCGTGTTATTATATTCCCGCCCGCTCCGCTGTTTAACTGTGTCAACGCTGGTCCTCAAATTTTATACAATAAAACGGAATTATACGCAGAAAGACCGTAATCTGAGTTAATTATCTGAAATTCAGTCGTATTTAACGTCGTTTCTAAACGAGTTTTCACAATTGGAGTGGAGTCAAAAGAGCTTTCTAAAGGAATCGCAAACACAATTAGGGGCAAGTTGTTGTTTGTTGAAATTGTTAGGGAAAGAGTGTGCATGACACGTCGCGCTGATCGCTGATGCACGTATCTGATATTTTAACTGAAGCCATGTCAGTTTGAATCTGATATTTACTTGATAGCCGATACTTGATTTTATGCGATAAATACATTACAAAAAAACAACATATGATTGGCAGTAATTAGGAAAACCTTGGGTATAAAGATAGATTTATTTATGCGACTTTGAGAAAAAGTTAGAAATTGTTAATATTTTTTAGGCTCTATGAAAATATCAGATTCCATTGTTAAGGTACATTTACAGTTTTGCTGCTAAATAAATAGTGTTTCAACAGTATTCTTCAGCTAGGTCAAGGATTACATATTTGGTTTTCTAGCTAAATATAGTTAAAATTGAGATAGTAAACTCCTTTTTCAGCATCGAAACTTCGGTCTTATACTAATTTCCTATTTAAATTATTAACTTTTTTTGTAACATTAATTAATTTGTTGTCTACTTTAGATTGGAAATTTTCAGTTAATTCTATCGCATCTGAACCGTGAGACCGCTAAGCTCGTTATTATGATTGTCCCTATAGAGAGATACAGAATCAAATCAGCCGAAACAATGGCGGTGCAATTAAATCGCAAGGGGCTTCTTAGGCCCGCGCGCTTTCTTTGGGGTTAAAGAATACTGTAGTCGCGGACCGCGGAAGACACGATAAAACCAAATATTGACGAAAGAAAACTTAAAATTGCATATGGCAATATTATTTGTAACTTTTTCTAAATAAAAAAAAATGTTAATCCTAAATGTTACCCTAAAAAAGATTACAATAAAGAAATAAAAAAAGATTAGAATAAAGAAATACCTACCCGTGTAGTTTTAAATTTCTAAAATATGGATTTGTCACCGTTACTGATTTATATTTTGTAAATATTTATCGCAAAAACAATTGACGATATTAAATAATGGTGACATCTTTTAAATAAGGTAGGGCAGGCGTACCGGTTTTGACCACTGTACCGGTTTTGGCCACTTTTTGCTCTAAAAGTTTTCTAAACAACTTTTAGCCATTTTTGATAAAGGCAATTAAAATAAGGTATTTTAAGGTAATAATAATAACCGTTAGAATTCCTTATGTCATAGGATTTTTTATCGATAAATTCCATTTTCTGTTGGAAAAAATGTTTTGTATGAAAATTTTAAGAAATTTGTTTTGGATGAAATACTTTATAAACTTTTGTTTTTCACAATTAAATTGTTGTTTTGCAATTGACTGGTTTCTAGCGCATTAGAATATATTGATTTTACCTGGGTTTGTTTTTGATTTTTCGCAATACTTACAAAAGTTTAACTATCTGTAAGTGGCACGGTACATTTAGCACTTCTCACACATTGTGTGTAATAGAAAAAAAAACTATTTTACTTTTATAAATGTGAAAAAATGTACCTTTAAAGGTAGATAAATTATCTATAATTTAAGATATAATTTGTGTCTTAAATACCTAAGACCATTTAGTACTTAGTGCTTCAAAGTCTAAAAATCCTTAAAGTGGCCACAAAGGGTACCTCTGCCCTATCTAGGTATTAACGATTGGTATTTTTATATCGTCATTTTTTACGTGCATGTTGTGTCACTATATGTTATTTAGACGATGGCTTCTAAGCTAGACAACCTAAGGTAAGGAACCTCAGTAAATTCGAACTCATTGTCGGATTCTATGCAAATCCTCGGCTGAATACGGTCTGTTTACTTCTTTGCCCCTTTGTTTCAGCCGTAACGAGCAGAAAAAGGTCCCATTCAGAGGATTCGAACCTAATTACCCACCCTCGGTTACAAAGGAGGGTTTCTAATTAACGATATTATGTCAAATAATTTGTTTGAACCGTCTTAGTCGAGAGACGCGGATTGAGTTTACTCCGGCCGAATACGTTTGCTTATTCAGTTTGAATAATGACTTAGAATAATTATAATTGTTTCGGCCAAACAAAAGACGGTTGGCTTAGTCGATTTTTGAATTTGTCTTTGTGGCTTTTGTTAAGTTAATTCAATTGTTTTTTAAAATATCGTTTTGTATTTATTCATTTTCGTAAAATATTCGGATAACTTTACTTAGTTTTGTATTTATAAATAACTTATAACTTAGGAACTTATGACACAAATAAAAAGTCGATTTTAATTCTAGTGTATCTGTCGCAGACAAATGGTTGAATCCGCCATTCAATTAAACGCCTAGGCCGATCATTATTTCCGTAAGCTATTTTATCTTCCCATAAGTTGACGGAGTCACAAAAAAAATAACCACGAAATTTAAGGCGAGCTCATTCATAAACTTATCAAACACTTATGATAGGGAATTAGGTATAATTGCTCCAATCATCACTCATTAGTAATACCTACATTGAAATGTTAAAGTCTGTATTGAGCACGACAGTCACAGAAAAGGCTATTCATAACGCTGCACAAACTTGTTATTCAACATTAAATGTTAAATTTCGTAGTCTTCCTTTTATTTAAGATGCTATGTTATTAAGAAAAAATGATAAGGTATGATCGAGCCTTTCGATCGGTACAATTAAATTAGAGAAATATTTTTTTTTACATTCGGCGGGTTCGATTCCCATTTCAGACAGTTGATTACTTAAAATTCTTTGAATGCAGTTCGTTTTCTTTTTAAAATAAAAATGAAGTCTCCTTTCAGTAAAATTTTATATCTTCAGTATTTAAGGTACTTTCCCTCCATGTGAGTTAATTTTGGGACGCCCTGTATAAGCCCGTTCATTACACAAATAAAATCTCATTATAATTGCAGTCAGTTGTATCATTTGTTGTCCTGAACCGCCAACATTGCAGAATCAATATTAGTATCAGTAGTAGTTGTTCTTATGAACCATAAGCAGGGAAAAATAACCCGCTAACCATAGAGAAAAGAAATAGGTAATGCCGCTAACTCAATCATTCCATATGCACCAGTCGGCGTTATCCGCGCGATTTGTCACGCTAACAATGCGCTTGTCTGCAATTGGCTACTATTAATTGGATTAGTGCAATTAGCCAGCCCTTCACTCAGCCTAATGCGGTGTTCCTATTAGTTAGGTATTAGCGGTGATTACTGCGAGTGTAAGCAAGTTCCGGAATTGAATCAAACTTAATGCCTAGACTTTATAGACAGCTTTTGGACAATCAACAACGTATTTATTGTTTCTTTTATCAGATAACTTAGAAACTTTACCTATAAACCAGCATATTCAATGATTCCATGGCTGCATTCATCAGTCAGCGTCATCCGCGCGATCTGTCACGCTAACAATGCGCTTGTCTGCGATTGGCTACTATTAATTGGATTAGTGCAATTAGCCAGCCCTTCACTCAGCCTAATGCGGTGTTCCTATTAGTTAGGCATTAGCGGTGATTACTGCAAGTGTAAGCAATTTCCTGAATTGAATCATACTAAATACCTAGACTTTATAGACAGTTTTTGGACAATAATCACGTTAAACTAGGAAATCAACTACGTATATTTATCGTTTTTTTATCAGATAACTTAGAAATTTTACCTAGAAACCAGCTTAATCACTGATTCCATGGCTGGATTCATCAGTCAGCGTCATCCGCGCGATCTGTTCTGTCACGCTAACAATGCGCTTGTCTGCAATTGGCTACTATTATTTGGATTTGTGCAATGAGCCGGACCTTCACTCAGCCTAATGCGATGTTCCTATTAGTTAGGCATTAGCGGCCATTATTGCGAGTGTAAGCAAGTTCCGGAATTTAATCATACTGAATGCATAGACTTTATAGACAGTTTTTGCACAAAACTCACATTTAACTAAAGTACGTTTTATTATTCGGTGCAAAAAAAAATAATGTCACTTTCACAATTTGAGTTTGGCAACAGGGTGTCGTAAACCTATTTCTTCGTGTCTCTTTTAAACCAAATTTATTGTGAGGTATTGGCTTTACAGATTTTGTTAAAATCTACTTATAAGAACTATATCTTGGGTTAAAGCGCATAAGATAATGCAAAATGGGTTAGATAGTAATAGTAGAGACACAATAGTAACAAGTAACAACGGTTCAAACTTAACAATAAACATAAACAATAACAGAAACAACAAGAAATCTACGAAATAATGTAAACGAAGTACTGTACGCGAAGCCGATAGGAGCCCACGTGAAGTAAACAAAATACAAATCAAAACCAAGCAAATAATCACACACATGTTAAAGTAGGTTTGTCACCCCTGCGTCACAAATATTTTGTGCCTGCGTGTTGCCAGTACGTGAAAAAAATATCCATCTAACATCCCTTCGAAAAAATATTTTGTTGTTTACGTAAGAGTAATTTCCATTTTTTTACTTTTATTAATAATGTTAAACAAATATCTATCCAGTCAAAGCATGTTTTGAATTAACAGCAATGTCGTTCACAAATAAAGAAATCTACAGAATATGAATATGGAGTTTTAATATGGTAATACTGTTTTCTTTTTTTTGCACCGAATTATAAAACGTACTTTAGGAAATCAACAAACGTATTTATTGTTTTTTTTTATAAAATAACTTAGAAATTTAACCTAGAAACCAGCTTATTCACTGATTCCATAGCTGGATTCATTAGTCAGCGTCATCCGCGCGATCTGTCACGCTAAGGGCGTTTGTGCACTACCACTGAATTTTACCGATCCGGAAAAAATCGGATGCTTGTATTTTAATAATTAATCATTTATATTAGTAATTAATTAAATACAAGCATCCGTTTTTTTTCCGGATCGGTAAAATTCAGTGGTAGTGCACAAACGCCCTAACAATGCGCTTGTCTGCAATTGGCTACTATTAATTGGATTAGTGCAATTAGCCAGCCCTTCACTCGGCCTAATGCGGTGTTCCTATTAGTTAGGCATTAGCGGTGATTACTGCAAGTGTAAGCAAGTTCCGGAATTGAATCATACTGAATGCCCTAGACTTTATAGACAGTTTTTGGACATTAATCACATTAAAATAGAAAATCAACTACGTACCTATTTATCGTTTTTTTTATCAGCTAAGTTAGAAATTTAACCTAGAAACCAGCTTAATCATTGATTCCATGGCTGGATTCCTCAGTCAGCGTCATCCGCGCGATCTGTCACGCTAACAATGCGCTTGTCTGCAATTGGCTACTATTAATTGGATTAGTGCAATTAGCCGGACCTTCACTCAGCCTAATGCGATGTTCCTATTAGTTAGGCATTAGCGGCGATAACTGCGAGTGTAAGCAAGTTTCGGATTGTTTGTCATTAAATGTTATGGTATTAAGACGGAACTTAAAGTTAAAAGATTATTTTTGGACGAAAAAGGATAGAAATGTTTATGTTTTCTGGACAATGTGAATAAATAAAATGGCTTACTTTTACATTTGCTTTTACTATGCTATTACTTTTGCTGAATAAAAAAAATATATCATATAGAAAAATAACTATCCCTTATTGTCCGTAGTTTCAGAGATTACTTATAGCGTTCAAACATTCAACAACAACAATAAGTATTAAAAATTGTTTCATCAAGTTGCACACTGTAATGCTCGATTCTACTCGCTCACTAATGTAATGCTCAAATCTGTAATAGTTCATTTATATTTGTCACCGGAAAATAATAAGAACCGCAAATTTACGGAAGTCCTTTAGAACACGTGATAGGTTAGAATTTCGTGGTTATTTTTTTTAGGAAATTTATAAATTTGCGGTTTTTATTATTTTCCGGTGACATAAGCCTCACCTTGCAGCTCGCGTGATCTTTGTGAGACAAATGAGTGTCTGTTCACACTCGCGCGATGCATTCAGTTCGCCCCATTAGGAGCTCTATTTTTGATTCACTCGGGTCGAGCCGAGCGCTAAATTTCTACTGATTTTCGTTTCACATCTGAAAATCCGTATTTTTTAATCGCTCGACCGCAATGAATGCCCCTACCCAGTCGTTGTGTCTGGCGAGCGTTAAAATGAACGTCAAATTGTATTTGTATGGAATGGAATATTTTTCAATAATAAAAATTGCATTGTGAATGCAAAAAAGTAAAAATTTAAGTAACATGTTTAACATTATTGGAATTAATTTTACCTAGTGTAATTTTTTTTCTATAGATTTGTATCAACTTTGTATCCGAACCGTTTACAAGTATTTTCCGCCAGCTATCAATAAATTAGTCGTCTCACTTCTGTCCTGAACTATTCCTAACCCTTCTCCCCACATCAGGTGCGGGTGGGGCCGATGTGGGCATTAATAATGATAAATTTGAGTCATTAATTCCCGCGGATTAGTCTCGAGGCGGCGCGGTGTGCGCGCGGCCGATAACCAAATATTAACTCAATTAGTGCGGAGACGCGGCCCGCCCGCATTCAAATGTCTGCTAATCCTGCTATCCAGACCACTGTATGCCACTGTGTGCGAGCAGAATAGAATGGACGGTTGGGGTTAAGGTAGCGCTCTTTGGTGACACTACGATGGAACCTTTTAAACGGGTTAAAATATAATGGCTCAACATTCTTGTAAAGCGTAACAAGTGGAAAAGCCTTGTTACATACTTATTTTTTATTTATTGTTTGGTACAGTAACAATTTAAATAAATTACAAAATGAAATGGATAAATTTGCACCACAGTTACAACTACGAGTATGCACAACATGCAAAAATATGAGTCAGTTAACTTACTTATAGTCTGTTGCTTATTTTAATTCCCTTCATTAGAACTAATGACGTCGTGTACCATATACCAACAAAAGCTTTTTTTTAAAGAAATAATTTAAACCATGCATCCTAAAGCTACACAGCTTGGACCGTTTAATGACAAAAAAGGTGTAATTTATACCTTTTGCATGCAGCAATTATTGCGGCGACACCGAAGCAGTAGCGTGTTTCCGCGTCGTATTTACTTCTTGCACATTCAATTGTTAAATGCCAGTTTAGATTTCTTGAGTGGTCGTGTTGAGTTTTTTGAGACGCAGTTATTTTAAAGCGGGGATAAAACTCAACATTTGCTTTTTACGACAAACCAAAATGAAGTTATTTTTGCGTTGGCAATATTTTTTGTAAACCTCTGTTACAGAAAGCCTTAAACGAAATCCTGGCCTGTAAACCGCTTTGTAAACCTCTGTTACAGAAAGCCTTAAACGAAAATAATATGTATTGTAACACATTATTTTTACTCCCTACGCCAAAACTTTGAACTGCAATAAAAAAGTACAAAGAAAGAATAATAACCTGTTTCCGTAGGAAGCTGTTTATCAGCGGAATGTGCTTGCAACGGATCGATCGGACCGGTCATTCGATTCGACAGTTTTACGACAAACGCGCCGTTTATTTGCACGCTCGCCTGTATAATGCCTTTATGACAGTTTTTTATGGCGGCTCTAGTTCATACTTTTAGCAGGGTTAAAGGATTAAGAGACTGAGATTAATGATGAACTATATCTTTTAAGGGTTTTAGTATATGAAATCCGGCGCTGGTATGTTACATTCGTTACGTTTGTTAGTAGTTATATGGTACGTCCTATCTTAAAGCGTAGTACAGCTACGCTTTAGGCTAGTTAATAGTTTGGAGTATTAAAAATTTAATGGATAAACGTTTTTACGCATCTATTGGATCATCATCATCAGCCATTTAATGTCCCCACTGCTGGGGCACTGGCCTTCCTTATGGATGGATAAGGAGAATGAGCCATGACCCACCACGCGGGCTCAGTGCGGATTGGTGGGTATTAACGACTGCAAGTGCAGCCGGGACCAACGGCTTAACGTGCCTTCCGAAGCACGGAGGAGCTCGAGATGAAAAGTTTTTGGTCACCCATCCCGTGACCGACCATTGCGAACGTTGCTTAACTTCAACGATCGCAGGCCAAGCGCGCTATCCACTGCGCCACGGGCTCCTCCTCCATCTATTGGATGTTCTTTGGTTATTAGGTGACATGAATACTTATAATTGTATAAGGATTTTTTTTATCAACAAAGCTAGTAATTCTAGTTTTTATATGGCTAGGTTATAAAAAATACGCCAATCAAATCTTACAGTAAATGCAGTTTTGTTTTTATAAATAACATACTTACAAATAATATATATATATATATATATAATAATATTCGTAATGTCCTTTATAACTGCCTAATACAGACACCAATCAATACTGAACAATAGGGGCTGTCATTAATTTGATACGTGACTCCGAATCATAACAAACACATGTGTTTTGATAGATAGCTCATTTGTGCTGAACGCCAGCGCGGCAAACAGACAGTAACGAGCGATCAATGCGCAATCACGGCGCGCTAATCACCGGCGATCGACGGCCGTCACAAATGACGCACACGTTGCGTCCTGTGACAACTCGGTCTTTATGACCCGGAGGTAATTGAAGGTTAACCCTTCAATTACTGGGCACGTTGGGAACTGGTTTAATTCAAGAACCTATGATTTATGTATTTGTTCCTTAAATCTTTTTGCTTACTTAAATCATAAATATTTTGTTGCTCAAAACTATTGAGAAGTCGAGTTATAACAGCAAGTGTTACCATCTATCAATCATTATGTAATACTAGCAGCCACCTGCGGTTTCACCCGCGTGGTTCCCGTTGCCGTGTGAATATCGGGATAAAAAGTATCCTATGTATTATTCCAGCCTATAATCTATCTCTGTTGCAAATATCATCCAGCCGGCCTAGCATGAGCGGCTTTTATCGCGCGGATATGATATGGTACGTACGGCAAGTTGTCTTGCTTACCCCACTAAGGTGTAAGGAAGACGACATGCTACGGCATGTCGTACCATATCATAAAAAAATAAAAAAAATAAAATAAAATAGTTTATTTCTTTAACCTTTGTTTAACAATTTCTTATTCTGTGGCCAGAACTACCCAGGAAGCATGAGGTAATGCTTGTATTGGGCGGTTCTGCTCCTCCCTAGGATCTCTTATATTTATATTAGGTAGCTATAACTATTACTACTAACTAGATAACTATTTAACATAATAAAATTAAAAACATAAGTTTGTACAAATATTATTAGAACAGTAAAGATTTATGTACGAGTATGAGTGAGTTTGTGTGTGTGTGTGCGTGTGCGTGTGTGTGCGTGTGTGTGCGTGTGTGTGTGTGCGTGTTTGTGTTTGAGTGTGTGTATTAGTATACTAAGTGTGTGTGTGTATGTGATAGTCTAATGTATACTAGCCCTACGATATTATCTTGGGATCAGTTAGTAACTGCTAGTACACTGGTTAGAGACCATGGTAGTTAAAACATACTATCTCTCTTATAATGTGCGTGATTTATGCACCTTTCAGCAGACTTCTAGCCCTACGATGTAATATCAATATCATCATATCGCGTGATAAAAGCCGCTCATGCTAGGCCCGCAGATCCGTTAAGGAGTTTTTGCGTGAAAGAGTAACAAACATCCATACTCACAAACTTTCGCATTTATAATATTAAGTAGGATATTTTTTTATCAACCACAAGACGTTATCGATGTGATCCAATAGCAACAAATTAGACAGCGCAGTCGAACAAAATCGTGGTTGGCAGGCTAGTACTTCAATAATAAAATTGTTATTAACTGTATAAGGTTGATGGCAAATTAGATCAAGATTCCCATGCCTAGCCTATTGATCACGTATGGAAGTGGCGTCACGCCCGCAGCGCCATTAGCTCCTGATTAACGCACAATTAGCCGATAATCAGCGATGATAATAGACGGGACTAGTAATAAGCGCCGTACAGGAGGAATAGTTACGCATTTAATTCCTGCTCGACAATCAAAAAAATTAAAACCACGGTAGTTAAACTTAGGGTGACTTTCACCACTGATATTTAAACGTGATTAACGCTAAACGTGTTTAACACATAGTTCTGTCTCTGTCATCTGTTTGAATGTGACAGAGACAGAAATACGTTTTAATCACGTTTAGTGTTAATCGCGTTTAAATAATATTGGTGAAATCGGGCCTTAGTCACGAGTTCGAATTACAATAGTGTTATTTAAATTTTTACTTTTTGCACTCATAATGCAATTTTTATGACCTATTGAAAAAATTAAAATGAAGTATTTAGAAAAATCGTCCCGTCTCACAACCAGCTCTTCTAAATACTTCATTTTAAATTTTTCTACATTACTGTTGACAGGTAGGTAGGTACAACCACGTTTAGCCACTAGTAATACATAAATGGGGCTTGCATTGGGATTTACGGCCATGGTATTGTCAAAAGACAGTTTTATATTAACGTAGCTATATTACAACTACATTAATTATGCTTATTTAGCTATATGGAGGAGTGTTTAGCGCGTTCGACCTGCGATCGTTGAGGTTAAGCCACTTTCGCAATGTTCGGTCACGGGATGGGTGCCCAAAAACTTTTCATCTCGAGCTCCTCCGTGCTTCGGAAGGCACGTCAAGCCGTTGGTCCCGGCTGCATTTGCAGTCGTTAATACCCACCAATCCATACTGGGTCTGCATGGTGGGTTATGGCCCATCCATCCACAAGGAAGGCCAGTGCCCCCGCAGTGGGGACATTAAATGGCTAATGATGATATTACTAGATAGTCCTCTACATTATATTCTAGTCTAGTCAGCAGAATGTTACACGATGTTGCAGTTTCGCGTCACGCACGGTTTGTCATTAGCGGTTGATTAATGGGGGATCAGACAGCATTCAATGATTACGGCTAACAAAGTGTATTATGGTTGGTTACGTTTAGACGCATAATGTCCAATTCGCAAAATGTCCAGCGATCGCAAAACGTCCAGTTCGCACAATGTCCAGTTCGCAGATTGTCCATTTCGCATAATGCCCAGTTCGCATAATGCCCAATTCGCACAATGTCCAGTTCGCAGAACGTCCAGTTCGCGAAAATGTCCAATATTCATCATAATGCCATACCATCAATCAATAATTTTTAGCAGATCAAATAATGAGAAATATATAAAATGTATATTTTTCAAAATTTGATTTTTAAAAAATTACAATCACCGAAGGATTGTTTTATGTTGATTTTATTATTTTATGATTTATGTTACTTAAATAAAAATAAATTACAAAAATAAAAACGGATTTTTAAGGAATAACTTGACTAGTCACCGTTCAAGGATTATTTGAGTCACCGGGGAGTCACGCTATTTAATAGAAATTCTCTATAGGATCATATGACCCACCGGTGAACATGCTTCGCGCGCGTACAAAGACCTCTTTATACTCTTATTCCTCCTAATCTATAGTATTCGTGTATGGACACCTTTAGCTCATAGACAATAAGGTTAAAATTTGCAGTGGTACCAACAAACAGAAAATAAAAAAAATTATAAGATGTTTTGTGGTGGGTCGTAAAATTTTTTCTTTATCTTATCGGCGGCCATTACTCAAATGTCAAGTGGCACTTGTAATTTGACACCCATTGAAATTGAATCCTAGACCGGTTAAAACCCAACGCTTAACTCATCAATAAACGTACTGATTGATGGTGTGACGTTATGATGAATATTGGACATTTTCGCGAACTGGACATTTTGCGAACTGGACATTGTGCGAATTGGGCATTATGCGAACTGGACATTATGCGAAATGGACAATCTGCGATCTGGACATTGTGCGAACTGGACGTTTTGCGAATAAGTTTTGCCATAAAGTTATGTTGTTGGTCTCCATCCAAGAATGTTAATTTTTTTTTGACCCAAAAAAGCTTAATATTTTACCTTTGAGATGCAGACTTACATTCTTTCGGATTCATAATTTTGGTATACATTATATAAAACTAGCCTTCCGCCCGCGGCTTCGCCCGCATAGTCTACACTATGTTATCCCGCGGGAATATGATTGATTCCTGGACAAAAACTACCCTATGTCACTCTCCAGCTCCCAAACTATCCCCATACCAGAAAGATAAAGATAAAGATAAAGATAAAAATATTCTTTATTCACTTAGACATAATAAATATGTACTTATGAATCGTCAATATTTTCCTACCACCCATTCAAGACAAGAAACCACGTCGATCCGTTGTTCCGCTAACGTGAAAGCCGGAATAACAAACATACTGACATACATTGATTTAAAATATTAAACAGAATAGATTCTTGACAGAAATCTTATAATAATAATAAATAATAAATAAATAAATAACTTCTTACATTCACACCAATTATCTAAGCCCATTTTAATTTCATTACGAAACTGTATCATGGAAAACTCGATAACGGATAAATATATACTTAAATTACTTTTTGTTTGTATATACATACTTAATATACATAGTAAACACCCAGACCAAGACAAATAGACATGTTCATGCACACAAATATATTTGTCTTATATTTTTTAACAATTAAGTAAGGTTTGATGTACGACGATCTCCATTATTTTGCCACTTCTGAGATTCAGGTTTACGCCATGGCCACGAAAAAGCGCGGCGGCGGCGCGGCGGCGACGAGCGAATTGCGAATCAGTTAGTGCGTCTCATTGACTTATTTGATTAGACGGCTGTCGCGAGCGCGCAATGATTGCGCAATTTGCTGGCCTCCGCGCTGTTCTTCAGAAGCAGAAGGAACAACTATGAAATTTTTATAACCGCGCCGCTTTCCCCCGATTTCACATGCTGCAAATGCTAACAACTCATCTCAGTCATCGAGCTCCTTCAGCATAACGGATGCCAATTCACATAAGAATAATTTATTTCCCATTTCGTTAGTCTAGAAATCGTCTCGCGACAGCCGCTCGGATTTAAATTAATTTTCGTATTTGTAATTTACTTCACCTAAGTAAAACTGGTAGAACGCCGAGCGGCAGAGCGTGTGATGACATTAGCTGGGACTGCGCGATAAATAGGTACAAATGCCCCTTAATCCATCTGTTGTCTTTGTATTATTTAATTAAATAACGATGCTTGTTGTTTCCCTTGAAACAGTACGCCCTATTCATTCTAAATTAATCGATAAGAATTTTTATCAAATTTGCTCCCACGCTGTTTCAAACTGTTAGAAACAGTAGTGGTTGCAAAAAGTTGCAGATATTTTTTTTTAACTAAGAGTTGCTATGGAAACCTTGCTAAAGTTTAATAATATGCTAAAGACACAGCCTCCTAAAGACAATAGAGAAGGCTGTGGCTCAAGAACATTTATTAAAGAACTAGCCTTCCACACGAATCTACTGCTATCTTGCGGGAATGTGATGATTTTCCGGGATAACTTGTCTACGGATACATGCAATGTATCCGGGTCAAATACAAGAAAACACCAACGTCACTCTTATAGGATTCCACGTCAGTCAAGGTCGGATCAGGTTAGCGTTTGTCCAGCTAGCTCCTCGCATAAATCCGTCACCCGGTCGTAGCTAATCATTCGCAACGGAGGCTGTTACTTACATTCATCGATGTCTGTCGGGCTTTATTAGTTTCCATGCGTAGGTACTTTAACACTATATACAGCTATGTGTGTGGGACACAAATTCACACTACGCTTATGGTTAGCTTCTGGGGTTTCTTTTTTACAAAATCGAAGAAAGAGCGAAATGAAAAGTAAAAATAGTCTGGTTCGCTCCACCAATAGAGTGCGCATACGCCAAAAACTAGATGATACTACCGTTACTGTAGGTTTCCCCGTCAGTCAAGTCAAAAAAAACATTTATTCCTGTAATCGTAATAACAATATTTTGCGCTGAGTCTTCCCATTGAGTAATCTTAGATACTTACTTGTTTTGGGAAAGACTCGCCACCCCAGCTTGTTTACAAAGATTTCTTATAAATTATAATAGAAAAAACTTTCCAAATAAAAAAACAAAAGAGAAAGAAATATAATCTTAAAATTATCGGCGAGTTAGTAGGTGAGTGAGTATGCGTATTTGTGTGTGTGTGTGAGTGTGTGTGAGTGTGTGTGTGTGTGTACATATGTGTGTGTGATGAATTTTTACGATAATCTAACAAGCAAACATTCAACTTCCTCATATGTAATGGGTATTTAACCACTCAGTCATCACCTTTTTACAAGTGGCTAAACACATGGGATAGATTTTTAAAATTCGATTAATTTTACTGTACAAAAATGTAGATTGACAATCGTACTGACGTCTTGCAAAGACTGTTCGAACTGGGCAGTGAAGTTGCCACAATATATTTCCTACGTTTCTTTGCCTTACTATGTTCGTATGGCAAATTTTTATGGCAATTTAAAATAATAATAAATATGTAGTTTAAAAAACTATAAAAACACACTTTTATAGGAACAGACTAAAAGTACAAAATAACCGTCTATTCAGTAACTGAAATTAAAAAGCGTGGTGCGCGTTGTCAATATTAAGTACTTGAATGCATGCTTTGCAAAGGGCGCACCACGCTTTTTAATTTCAGTTACTGAATAGACGGTTATTTTGTACTTTTAGTCTGTTCCTATAAAAGTGTGTTTTTATAGTTTTTTAAACTACATATTTATTTTTTACTTTTTAGTTTAACAAATGGCAAGCTATGGATGGGGATGGTAATCGATTTCACAGTCCATTCATGTGTCTGCCCACCCCGTGAACATTATAACTCAAAGGCGTGATTGTATGTATTTAGTTTTACAAATTCAAGTGGAGTCTATTAGTTACCAGATGCGCGAGCCGAACCCTTACTTCCTCCCTGCTCCATCATCAGACCCTCACCACCAAGTGTAGCGAATAGGTCACATCAGAACGAAACAAATGAGCCAGAACTCGAAGGGTTTCCTATTGGCCATTAGGGAGTGCCACTTGCTTCCTCCCAGCTCCATCATCAGACCCTCACCACCAAGTGTAACGAATAGGTCTTATCAAAGCGAAACAAATGAGCACAAACTCGAGGTGTTTCCTATTGGTCATTAAGGAGTGCCACTGACCTCCTCCTTGCTCCATCATCAGACCCACACCACCAAGTGTAGCTAATAGGTCACATCAGAACGAAACAAATGAGTCAGAACTCGAAGGGTTTCCTATTGGCCATTAAGGAGTGCCACTTGCTTCCTCCCAGCTCCATCATCAGACCCTCACCACCAAGTGTAACGAATAGGTCTTATCAAAGCGAAACAAATGAGCACAAACTCGAGGTGTTTCCTATTGGTCATTAAGAAGTGTCACTGGCTTCTTTCCTGCTCCATCATCAGACCCTCACCACCAAGTGTAGCGAATAGGTCTCATCAGAACGAAACAAATGAGCCAGAACTCGAGGTGTTTCCTATTGGTCATTAAGAAGTGCCACTGGCTTCCTCCCTGCTCCATCATCAGACCCTCACCCTTAAGTGTAACGAATAGGTCTTATCAAAGCGAAACAAATGAGCACAAACTCGAGGTGTTTCCTATTGGTCATTAAGAAGTGCCACTGGCTTCCTCCCTGCTCCATCATCAGACCCTCACCATTAAGTGTAGCAAATAGGTCTCATCAGAACAAAACAAATGAGCCTATTTCCTAGCAGCCATTGAAGAGTTCTATTGCCCACCTCTTGACTCCATCATCAGATCAGCTCGATGGTAGCAAATTATTGTATTGTCATCGGATTCATATAGATTCGCAAAGTTTCAAATCAATACGACAATTAGAACTAGGTCAAAATGGAATTCCAAGATTTTCTTACATTGTGACTTAGTTACAAGTGAAGCTAATAAAAGTGTGGTAATAAGGATGAATAGCTTCCTTACAGTTAAAATACCGCTAATCTTGTAAAGAGTATCAGTAGGAAACCGAAAAGGTTTACTGTACATCACCTTTAAGAGTGACCTTTGAGCGCGTTCTATACTAAGAAAGCTAGTCTTATCCGCTCCACCCCATACCACAATGCAATAGTTGATTACCGACTGTATACCATCGCGATATAGAATTTGTTCAAGAGCTCAGTTGTCATCAAACCCCTCAATGTTTTGAACATTTAGATAAATTTTCGGATCCTGTTCATAGTTGTTTCAATATGAAGATGCCAACTGAGTCTCTGGTCTATCATTATACCTAAGTATTTTGTTGATGATACCATATCAATGAGTGGACAGTTACAGGCTACAAGAAAATGACTAGAGGAGTGGGAGCAATTAAGTATGTATCCTAACACAGTAATCTACGCCTGGCTGCGATGCGTCATTGGGGGCAAAGCAGATATAATTAGTCTTAAGAACGTTCAGTGTCAAGAGATTATCATCCAACCACTTAGAAGCAATAGTTAATCCTTTTTCAGCGTTTACCCGAGCTTCTTCCCAAGACTTGCCCGCAAACACAAGCGCGGTATCGTCAGCGTTGGAGAAGATCCTTCCTCCAACGCCCCGGAGGTCACAAAGGTCATTAATATAAACCAAAAAGAGCGTTGGACCAAGGACACTGCCCTGAGGTACTCCAAGTTAAATCGTAGAAATCCTTTACAGCGGGCCAATCGCCGTAATTGGGTATTTGACTGAAATTTTTTTATTGACTTAAAATGTTTATTGAACTAGTAGCAACACAAAACAGGTATTTGTTTTCAAATATCTTGCATATTTTCAGCGATATAGAGCATCAAACTTTCTAATTTGACAAGGAGAGCGATATAGAAATGTGACGTCACATTTCTATAGCACCATACTCTCGCCATAGAAAATTTCGTTTTAGAATGAGATAGATAGATTCACAATTAAGTAGCCCATAATTTGCTTGTTATAATACAGATTGAATTTCTTTTTTCACATTTATTATTCAATAACGTTATATTTCTGAATGGCATAATTAAATATCTACATTTCCACAACAGTCAAATACCCAATTATATGCAGCGTGTCTTCATCGCGTTTGGGTCTTGACGTTTGACTTCGTATTGCCCTAATGACATAACGACGCACACGTCGCGCAAACCTTTAGTCCTACAATCCTGTCTGATCCGGTGACATCCGTGCCGTGACAGAGGAACCACTTGCAATACGAAATTAGCTGTCAAAATAGACTGTCGTATGAAAACTGTTTTAGTTCCAAAGATTATCACCGGAACAGAAAAAGTTGTCACACTGTCAAAGCTGCGCGTTATCAAAACGGTTTTACACGTCAACTGCACGTCAACTGCACGTACACTTGACTAATGCGTCACAGAATTACCGCGATCGGCCCGCTGCTGGTCGTCGGCCTAATCGTTTGCGACGGAGGCTGTAGCATCAGACGCAGTCGGGCTTGACTCACACTAACCCTATCAAGAGCTTCGAATGTAGGTGACAATATTAAGACATGGTCGACTTCATTATTTGATTTTTCACAAACATCGTTTTTAAATGCAGCTCACATTGAGAGGGAAGCGAAAAGTAACTTGGTGCATTTCGCTCCATTACTGCCGCCCTAGACAAGTGGCTTTCTATAATCGATATCGCCAGTAGATTAGAAAGAAAATGTATGGGAATTGGGATTGACATTAGCGGTCACGTGACATTTTAATCGCTAGAGTGTAATATAAATAGCGATAATAGAAAGCCACTTGTCTAGGCCCTCAGATAGCGTACACAAAATGCAAAGTTTTGTGTACTTAGCAATGTTTATCTAACTATAAAAGGTAGGCTAAGACCTTATTTCCTTTCTTCTTTTAAGCATAACACACAGCTGGTACATATGGGCCAAATACAAGATAATACTTACCTACGTTACATCTAATAGGATTTCACGTATGTCAAGTCAGATCCGGTTGGCGTTTGTCCAGCTAGCTCATCGCATAAATCCGTCACCAGTCGTGGCTAATCGTTCGCGACGGAGGCTGTTACATGCATCATGCAATTTTTTTTCTTTCTTTCTTTTTCTTTCATCGTAGTCGGGCATGATTAGCCTCCAGCTGTGTAACTATTAAACTATTTATGTAAAGAGTTTGGAATGTGGGTCACAATTTTATAGATTTCTTTTACGTAATCGTTTCACTCCGCACATTGCGCAAACTTCACATTTGCATAGTTTACAGTCTGAATCTATAAAAAGACGGGGAAAGATTATCTTTACTAGGGTAAGTCCGGGGTAGTTGGCCATAATTATTTCTAGGTTCTGCCATAAATAAAATATAAACATTTCTATGTTCTTTTTTTCTTATTAAATAAATAAATAAATAAAAAAACCTTTATTGCACACAAAGAAAGAAACAATAAGACAAAGAGACATAGTTATGAGAAAACAGACAACAGGCGGCCTTATTGCTAAATAGCAATCTCATTTAACATTTCATTCATTATAACATTTTAATCATTAAACTTCAGAATAATTAACAAATTTTAAAGATTTTTCAATGGGATCTACCTTAAAATCTTTGTAAAATCACGATTGGCCATCTCTCCTCTAGTGCCCGGGTGAGACGACCATAGGTATAAAGAAGAGAGAGTCAGTACTTGATGGTGCGCTATGTTTTGGGTTTATGGTTTAATTGTTGATCATTTTTGCTTAGTTTTCGTCTCAAGCCAGTAATCCGTATGTTTATTTTATTAAGATTTTTTAATATTTTCTGTTGGTTATTTGGTGTACCTTCAAGGCTAACTGCAGATTCTTGAATAAAACATAGTCTGATACTTCTGCTGGATTAAAGGTATAAACTTCCGTAGCTTTGAACCCTGATATTGCATTTTCTGATAAGGCTGCCATTATGGCATCGTACACTGAATGCACATGGCCATCTCTCCTAATATTTTGGAGGAGATGGCCACACATAATATAAATATTTTGCCATGATACAAGTTGCGCAGTTTTGAAGGTTTAACAAAGCTCTACTCATAAACCAATAACAAAAGTAAAAAATATCTGTTTAAATTACGAAATAATTTGTTCATTCCCGCACACACAATATTATTTTTTCATTTAGTCTGAAACAATTACTTATAGGGGCGTTAGCCACTTTTGCTTTTATTTTCACCAAATTTTTGATCGTGCACCTGTACTTCTACACAAAATACCTAGCTAACTAAGTAGTAAGAGGTGCCGTCCAGTGAATAGTTTTAGAAATTATTCGATTGGCCTTCTCTACCGTATGGCCATCTACCCCGGAATTACCCTAAAGAGCAAAGATTTATTTTATGTTTGTTTGTTTGTAATGGATAATATCAAAAACTACTGGAACGTATTAAAAAAAACTCTCACCATAAGATAAAGCTGCATTCTTCTTGAGTGCCAAAATCCCGATATTCATACGGGAACGGGCACCACGCGCGTAAACCTGCGCAGGGACCCTAGTTTATTATTATTTTGTTTTCTTTCTTCTTTAAAACTTTAAAAACAGTTTACTGCCACGCATATACTTAGTTCCTATGTAGGTAAAAAAAAAGTTGATACTACCGTAAAGGATTCCCCGTCAGTCAAGTTGGATCTGGTAAGCGTTAGTCCGGATCGCTCCTCGCATAAATCCGTCGTTCAGCCTAATCGTTCGCGACGGAGGCTGTAACATCCATCGCAGTCAGGCTTGATTAGCCGCCACCTGCGTATTATTACGTACACTAAAGCTTCGAATATACTTATGGGTTAATATACAGGCTAATTAAATAGGTTAATGTAACCGTTACATTATCTACCCATTTACCTACTTTGTATCTCTAAAAAGTGTCATGTAATTTGAAGTCCTATTTCACAAGTTTCGCTTTCAAAAAAAGTTAGGAAATCCAAAAGTTCCCTGATTTTTTTAAAACTGTTTTTATATTTTATTTATTTAATTTTAGGTAAACGCCATTTTATCTAGGTAAGTCTGACGCCATAATAATGATGTTTTCAGCATTATTTTGTTCCTACATCGGCAGTTAGAGATAAGATAGCCAGTTCCTCAGTGATTCAAGATTCCGGGAGTAGTGCGCTTCCACCTTGAGCTTTAAGTTATGAAGGATTAGTGCTACCCCGTTCTGGATAAAAAAAATCAACATATATTCTTTATCGTTACGTTAGGGTTTAGTTTAGGTAGTGGTGTAATGAAGGATTAGTGCTACCCCGTTCTGGATATAAAAAATCAACATATATTCTTTATCGTTACGTTAGGGTTTAGTTTAGGTATTTTTAACGTTCTTGTTCCTGTATCTTCAATATCTTTTCAACACACTTGCTCATAAAGTGAGCCTTATTACATCGATCTTAGGGCCATAAACCGAACTATAACACACGCGTGCATAATAATATTATAGTACTAGTTGCGTAATAGAATTATCCTACAAAGTTAAGTAAGTACCTAACTGCAAATTATATGTGAGTAAACGGAGACTTTTCAATTTAACCAGGTAATAGGTACAGTTCTTTTTTTGTAACAACAAAGAGGTTTTATACGGATGAAAATCCATTTACGTTTTTAGAATAAATAAATGTGTCCCTAATTAAGACAAAAAAACATAATTAAGTGTATTGTTATCAAATTATTTATAACTCACAATAATTTGTTATAAAACATTTGCATTTTATCACTATTATTATAATTATTTTGAAGTAGGCTGTATGGCTGTATGTAATCAATCACCTTAAATTTGGCGAGTGCGAAAAAAAAACTTGTGCGCTTTTTCCCTAAGCTAATGTTATTCTAATTATGTTATGTATTCAATAAATGTTTGTTTTTCCTCGCAAGTGTGTTGAAAAAGTGCGTATGAAACTCGTGAGCAACTTACTCACTAGACACTCGGCTGATTTACGCCCTCGCCTGCGGCTCGGGCTGCAACCCACAGCATCGTGTATAATGAGCAACCTTAGCTCACTTGTAATCTAATATACTATTATGTGTGTTGCAGCAATAAAATGCAACAATATAAAACGATATATCTATCTTCCTCATCTCATCTATCTAAATAGTTTAACATCAACGTCATACTCTGCATAATGAATTGTCATTAGTGCTAAATAACTTGCTACTTAGTGATTAGGATTAATCATATCGGATTCTAATGGAGGTTTGAATTCATTAGCCATGCACGCACGGTGGAATGCGGTATCTAATATCAGAGGTTCAAGTAGGTACTTTGAATGTTATGCGACTACTGAAACTTTGGACTGGTGTTTAAACAAACGTACAGTTAGAGATAAGATAGCCAGTTTCTCAGTGATTGAGGATTCCGGGAGTAGTGCGCTTCCACCTTCAGCCTCATCACCACTTAAGATCAGGTGTGATGAAGGCTAAGTGCTACCCCGTTGAGGATAATAAAAAAATAATAAATAACAAAAGATTAAGATTAATTAAGATTATTAATTTAACAAAGGCTAAAAGTTCTTAATACGTCTTTTTTAGTATTTATTAATATTACAAAGAGGAAAGATTTGATTATTTTCTTTGTTTATTTGTATGTTTGTAATAGATGGAAACCCAAGAACTACTTGACCGATTTAAAAAATAATCGATGAAAATGCTATGCCAAACAAAATACAAGCGGAACATTTTTAAAAGGAAGCTACCTACTTTAAAAACCAGTTTATCTACAAGATAAGACATTTTCCGCTAATGCCTATTATCCCTTATTATGGAGACGTTAGATTCAGCGACTAAATGCCACTGGAATAATCTGAGCCGTCTCACTTACATCAAAGCCGTCTAAGCAGCAACTCTTGTGAAGGGCGGGCGGCACATGACACCCAGCCGCTATGAGGTAACTATATGCCTTGATTGCAAACTACGAGACCGAAATATTTGGAAAAAAATTCAAACTATCTAGAAGTCGTTTATTTTAGCTTTTCACTCGCGTGGACTACACGACGTTGTCCCGCGGGAGTGTTATTTTTCGGGGATAAAAGTAATCTATGTCATTCTCCACCGCCCATCTATCCCACAGATAACCGATACAGGTGATCTGTGATCTATCCCCATACTAAAAATCATGTCGATCATCTGTTATTACGTTTTGACGTGAAAGGGGGACAAATAAACAAACAAACATACTTTCACATTTATAATATTAGTATGAATTATACTAGCTGCGCCCTAGAGCTTCGCTCCCTTGTAATTTCGGGTTAAAATAGCCTACGACCTATTCTCAGACAGACCTACCTACCATATTTTTTTTTTTTAAATTAGTCAAGCCGTTTCACCGGAGTTCGATAATAAACACGTGACACGAGACTTAGGTATAGACTTTCTTATAAATCATATTTTTAAATTATTAAAAGTCATTTTTAGTAGATTTAAGTAAATACAAAAAGCCGTCCGGTACCTCAGGAAGAGTGCTCAAACGACAGAAAAACAAATTAAATGAAAGTTAAAGCATAACAATTCTCAAATATTATGTACTAGCTTTCCGCCCACGGCTTCGCCCGCGTGGTATACACGACGTTATCCCGCGGGAATGTGATATTTTTCCGGGATAAAAAGTAGCCTATGTTCTTCTCCAGGCTACAAAGTATCTGTGTCCCAGATTTCAGCCAAATCCGTTAAGCCGTTTTGGCGTGATTGAGTAACAAACATCCAAACATCTAAACTTTCACTTTTATAATATTATAGTAAGATAGTGAACATAAAAAAAATCGTAATCCTAAATAATCGTTTTATTTGTAGGAAAAATACCTACCTACATGTGAATTTTAAGAAGTGTTTTTCTATTTACAATAATATGTAAAAAAAATATTATTTATCTATTTCTCCTCACAATACAGAAAATTACACACAGTTACAAGGTATATAGTTTACATACATGGGTCTTTCTTTACACACAGGTATTATGTTTGTGAGGAGCTGCTGTTTGAAATGGGTTTAACCTGTATAACAAATCACCAGGTCCCCCCACCACTCACTTTGTAAAATATAATGTTAGAGTTCTCGAGCTTCCTACCGTTTAATAAAATTGTTAGTAGCTACTTACCGTGTTTCCCCCTAAGAGCTTAAATATGCGAGGTGGCGCTGTGCTAACAATTTCTCAAAGACATTCTTGCCATAGTATTTGCTTTGTATCGCGTTGATAACTCTTTAAGATAATTCGCATTTTTGACCTGCCGATGTTGGAATTACTTAAATAATTCTCAAATAATACTTAACTATGATGATTAAGGAAAATTAACATTCTTTAGCATAATTTTTTTATGGATATTCCCTTCTCATTTATTAATACTAATCCTACTTTATTAATATTATAAATGTAAAAGTTTAGATGTTTGGATATTTGTTACTCAATGACGCCAAAACGGCTGAACGGATTTGGCTGAAATTTGGGACACAGATACTTTGTAGCCTGGAAAGGCACATAGGCTACGGAAAAATATCACATTCCCGAAGCCGCGGGCGGAAAGCTAGTGGCTTATAAGTACGATTTTGCTATGTTAAAAAGTGCCTCAACGAAAAAATAAAGATTATGGATGAAATACAGAAACGAAATCTGCCTATAAATATTTTAAATTTAAAATTAAATGAAGGCTAAGTGCTACCCCGTTGTGAATAAAAAAAGTCTTCTTAGTTTAGATATTCATAATAAGGTGGTAGGTAAGATACCTTATAATGGACGATAAAAAGCCCGTAACTTTTATGTAGTTAAATAGGTACGAGGTACTTATATGAATAAAGATTTTTGAATTATTATTTTTTATAACATTTCTTCTCTATTTAAATTATACAGCTAACTGATTGTCAATTATTGTGACGGCTCACGTTTTTAAATATACAAAATGATAAAAAAATACTAAAACAAAACACAAACCAACATTTGTTTGAATTACAGTTAACTGTGATATTTATTTGTTTCAGTTTGTTTTCCACTCCGTTATCTGAAAAACAAGCCCGAGCAGTGTCATTCAAATTAATAGCTATCGACGTCGAATTTTAAACTGAGTTGGTAACAAATTACTTGGCAAAGTGTCCTTAGCGACGATTCTTTACCGCCCACCTGTCAGAGGGGGCGGGGCGTCGCGTGGGCGGGGCGCGCTGGGAGTGGCGCCGCCCACCGAAGGCCACGCCCTCCCGCCGCGTCTCAGTTGGGTGCGAGGCGCCGTGAAGTATGATACTCTTGCGAAGCTGTACCTGTAACCAGGTTACACGGTGGATGACTATTTGTAAAATTAAGGCTTTTTTAACAAGAGTGTCCAATTTTCCACTTTGTTCATAGGTTTAACGATACGTATTTCAATTTCCTGAATTATTTGAAAGCCGTGAATGTTCTGAATGATTTATTATTGGTTCTTGATATAATGCTGATAACATCAAATATCCTCAATCAATTTCTCAATTATTGACTAGCTGATCTGTCAGTTCATTCATTTGTCATTAGGCACCATTAGGCTGACGCATTGCCTAGTTGACTGTAGCTCTAGCATGAAAAACTGTCGTTATGGTAGCCGTTATCATGATCGTATTATTTTGTATGAAAACCAGCACCTTTTGCGGTCGTATAAGGATCTGAAATTCAATACATGTTTGGCAGCAGCACTTTGACAGCTTTTGATGTAGGTACGGTATAGTATACTATTCGATTATCATAACGTTAGTTTTTCATGCTACGGTTACGGTTGTGTGTAATTCCGATATTACACGGTTCAACCAAATTGATTCACTTTGACAGAGTGAAAGATACTGCTGTTTACACGTATCTTAGTGAACTATCTAAATTATAAAGAGGACCAATCAATTCGCATTGCTTGTAAATTTCTACGAATCCGGTAGCACATTAAAAATGAACATATAGTGAATCATTCAATTCTTATGTTTACACGTTCAACTTTCGTTCAATTGCATTGAACGTTGAACGCAAAAGTGAAAATATTGAACAAGCTCAGTTCTTTCAACGCGATTGAATATGGTTGAACATTGCCATTGAATGATTCGGTTTGGTTGCTTCAACCAAATTGAAAGGCAGTAGTGAACCGTGTAATACGGCCACAATCGTCGTCGCCGCACACGGGCCACTAAAAATTGCCCCCAGTGCCACCGACCTCTTTCCTGTTGTTTTCATCCTACTTCCTACTAATATTATAAATGTGAAAGTTTAGATGTTTGGATGTTTAGATGTTTGGATGTTTGTTGCTCAATCACGCCAAAACGGCTGAACGGATTTGGCTGAAATTTGGGACACACATACTTTATAGCCTGGAGAGGAACATAGGCTACTTTTTATCCCGAAAAATGTCACATTCCCGCGGGATAACGTCGTGAAGTCCACGCGGGCGAAGCCGCGGGCGGAAAGCTAGTACATTTATATGAATGAACATCGGCGTCGACGCAGTTAGTCGTCACTTGTTTCTTCTTCTAGCTTCAAGTGGCGGCGTTTGTGGCTCGTGTGCGGGGACGGTACGGTAAGTTTTATTAACAGTCAGACACTTGAATAGTTTTTTTTTGAGATTCATAGACTTGGCTAGGCAGGGCTTACTCTGGGTTCAAAAAAGAAAGATTTATTATACTTATTTATAGAATAATACTACACTAAAATTATAATAGAGAACGGGATAGATAAGGATTTTTACCTAAGTACTAAGAATATAATTTAAATAAGAGCACGAAAACTCCAGATTTTCGTATAATATCATGAACAGTCGCAGTGGGGACTGCGGCGGGCTCCACGTTATCTCTTTAATGCTTATTTCATGACTCGGTTCACCGATACGGACCATCGCGGAAGTTTAGGCGTTAAGCTTAATACCGTCTGCGGCGAAAATACTACAGTTACAGGTATGAACAGTCGAGTTCGATAATATCTGTGCACTTAATTTAACTTTTTACTAATAATAACTTTGTCGCGATAAGTTTTTTGACATCGTCTTTGACTTTCTGTACAATTTGGCACAATAATTAAGTACCTACTACGACAAAGTTCAAAAGTGCACAGATATTGAACTCGCTACTTTGTTACTATTGTGATTAATTCATTTTACTGATTACTGTTGCTAGAGTTTTTAGGCTTATTACTTTACTGAACAGTGTTAAAAAATTTGGGTTTCACATACTTGTCAGTTGTAATTTAGAATTTAAGCACTTTTAATAATGGTTTTAACCATATTTTTATTGCCTAAAATCGACAAGGTCATTTGTCACTTAGACCTCCGGAAAATTCCCCTGGCGGCGCTGAAATTTGGCTTGTGTGTAGAGTAACTGACTCAAGATGTGCAAAAATCCATAAATATTTCTTACGGCAAGTTAGAAATTTTTAACTGGGAGCCAAGCCTGCTAACGTTAAGTAATAATCGTGTTTCAATTGTAGTGCTTTTTTACACACTAGTTGCAAGAAATGTGTACTTTTTTCACAATACTTCTGATGGTCACACCACACACTACATTTACATCACATCATACTTTTTTTTTTTTTTTTTTTTTTTATCCACAACGGGGTAGCACTTAGCCTTCATCACACCTGATGTTAAGTGGTGATAAGGCTGAAGATGGAAGCGCACTACTCCCGGAATCCTCAATCACTGAGGAACTGGCTATCTTATCTCTAACTGCCGGAACACAATAATGCTGAAAACATCATTGTTATGGCGTCAGACTTAGATAAGATGGTGGTAGCTAGCCAGGCGGACTAAGAACAAGTCCTACCACCAACCAAACCGAATACAATATGTACCCCCACTGGGAATCGAACCTGGGACCTCTTGGTCTGCAATCGGTGGTGTGAACCACTAGACCACAGAGGCGGTTAAATAATTATAATTAATACTGTCATAATTCTTGTAACTAGTGTGTAAAAAAGCACTGCAATTGAACTACTATTGAAACACGATTGAGAGACGATTATGACTTAACGTTAGCAGGCATGGCCCCCTGACTGAACGATAACGAGTGAAAATCGCTTCTAAATTCCTTAGAAATGTTTTCCTAAGCTCAATTTCTTTTTGTGAACGTACGTATTATTAGTTAGAATAGTATATAAAAAAACAAAAATCATTTCTCAATAGAGGTTGAGATTTTTATCTTAAGGCGATACTCGGAAAAAATGTGCTGAAGCGAGATAGCAATGAGAAAATGACGCGCGCGGGAGCGAGACCGATTTTGCAGATTAGGCAAAAAAAACACAAAATCACTTCGTATTAAAAAACTACAGCGATTAAAAAAAATGCTTCTATACGATCCTCAATATTATTGGTGTCCACTAATTAAACCAATTTCCAATAGTGTAAGTAACCCCATTTAAGAATAATCTTCACTTTTCGTATTTTTTAGAGGTCTTTTCGAAAATAAAAAGTGTCGAGGCAAAATCATAAAATCGTGTTTTTGAAACTATACGATTCTAGATAAAGGTATGAAGAAATATATATGTTATTACCAGATTTTTAACAACTGTAACCGTCCTATAGTTTTAAATCAAAAAGTCCATATTTTTCCGAGTAGCGTCTTAACGTGAAAACGATAAACCCTTGTAGTTTTTCTGTGAATGTTTATTTAGCCACATTTCCTTTTGTAAACGTGTGTATATTACCTATTAGTTACAATAAATATAAATAAATATAAATATTTTCTAACAATCACACCAATTATCTAAGCCCGTAGTTAATTTCTTAAGAAACTGTGTCTACGTTAACTTGATAACGGATATTTGTATTTGTCTTGTTCGGGAATCGAACCCGAGACCACCGGCGCAGAAGGTGGGTAGCCTACCCCTGCGCCAAATCGGTCGGTGAAAATGATTTTTCTATTATTTGCCAATAGCTCATGTCACGAAGTAATGTCAAGTAGAGCTTACAAAAGTTAGATATAATAATAAAACTTTATATGAGAATAAACGTAGACGAACTCAAGGGCGGGGTACTTTTGAAATTATAATATGTATGCTCACATACACTAGGTATTAAAATGTCTAAATGGGCGGTAGGAAATTGTTGACCATTCTTATGTACATATAAATGTCGGGGCGTGAGGCTCTAGGATGGTATCAGGATGGGTTACCATTATTTATTACTAGCTTATGTTTTTGGGCAAAGGGAAACGCTAGCGAATGCTTAACAAGAAGGTTGATAATAATAACTGCGATTAGCACTGACTTTAAATGACGATCTAGATATCCTAATAACCTTCTAGGACACTAGGTTTAAGAAAACGAATAACGAGTTCGTGGGCTACGCTTTAACCGTTCAACGTCTGTATACCGAATGCCAAGCTTCATGGCAATCAAGCTGTTGCTCTTGATCATGGATGCATCATGTTCGCATCCCTTAATCTTTTATAGATGTCTCATAAATCATTAAAATTTCGGCCATCGACCACGTTCAGTGTGTGATAACACCGTTCGTTTCCAACGTCAAATCATTATCTTAACATTTGACTCATAAAACCCAACAAGAGCTTTTCTCCGTAGCACTTAAATATTACAGGCAATAAATAATAAAAGCTTTTAAGTTATTATGAACCTTAATTATTGAGACATACGTACATTTATTATGTCTAAGTGAATAATTTTTTTGCTAGCTTTTGACGGATGGTACTAATAGTTTGCTATTACAATTACCTTAACGAAAGTTTTCGTGCTATTAAGCTACTTCTACGCGATAGCTACCTAGTCTAGAAAGGATTTCTCGGGAAAAATTACCGTGAATGCTACTTTTCCTATTCCAATCAGCGCTTTAAAACCTTTTGGTGTTCTAAATTAATCTAAGTAAAAGTTGGGTCGCGGAGCACGAAGAATCTCGTACAATAACCTGTTATTACCTGTCCCTGTCGCTCCCGCGTAAATAGTTCGTGACGTGACGCTCGCACAGATCCCTTGAGCTGGCGCTCACCGCATCTACCACCTAACCACCTAATTACCACTTAATTACCACTAGAGAGGCTAACCGCCTCTGTGGTCTAGTGGTTCACACCACCGATTTCAGACCAAGAGGTCCCGGGTTCGATTCCCAGTCGGGGGTACATATTGTATTCGGTTTGGTTGGTGGTAGCACTTGTTCTTAGTCCGCCTGGCTAGCTACGTCGTGATATTATAATTCCACTAGTGAAATTATAATTTCGCGTGATATTATGAATGGACATTACGAGACAGTATGCACACGGCTGCGAGCCTCGGAATTCATAAAGAACACGTGATAGGTTAGAAATTTAAGGCGCCTTAAATTTCGTGGTTATTTTTTTGTATCAATACAACTTATGGATTATTTCATTGTCTATTCATAATTTTACTCGTGGAATTATAATATCATGCGAAATTATAATTTCACTAGTGGAATTATAATATCACGACTTTGACAAAATCCCTGCGACATTAACAAAGTTTAGGTTTTAAATGCGATAGTTGCCAAAGGTTTTTCTGTTGAAAAATGTTCTTAACGTACCTACCTACATGTCTACGTGAGCATATGTTTGTGGGTTTGTAAAACCCGCGTTATCAGGTCATATTTCTATTTCTATTTTTGTAAATTTATGTTAATTTTATTTGTGTTACTATTTTGAGTGGAAGCTTTCGACCGTCAATATTTGCGAAAACTTAGAAACTTAATGTTAGTAGCATTAATGTATGCGATTTATTTATAGGGGGGACGCCAGCGAAGCCGGACGGGCGATCAGTCACCTAGGTCGCGACCATTTCACCCATAATGTATGCGATAGTAAAGCAAAAAATTGCAAGTATTGCCACAGTTTTCGTATGTAACATAATTTATCATGCCCATTTTGTTTTTATAAACTTCTTGGTTATCAGCCCGTATTTCAACCTAAAACTTAAAAAAACTGTATTCTATGTTAAGGCAAAGAATATATACACTTACTAAGGTACAGCAATTTGTTTGATAGTTATGCTAATATTATTGCAAGGTTGCCAAAGTTTTTGCCAGAGCCAGTGAAAAATGTTCTAAGCGTACATTAGCATGTTTTTTTGTTTTATAAACTCCCCGGCGGTTATCAGGCCGTATTTCAGCCTAATCTGCGGTGATTAATTAGGCGTCACCATCAGGGGGCGTGCGGCTCGACGAGGTATATCATATTATTGTCTTTAATTCTTTGTGCTGACTGGACGTACTTGGAAGATTTCCTGTAAATTAAATAAGTATAGAGATCTTAATAATAGGAGACCGGACTGTTATTGATAGGTGTGTCAATATTTTAAAGTCACATTTCAAAATGTAACATTTAATCATAACAAAAAACATTGAAGCATAAGAAAAGTGAAAAAGAAATCAAACTGTTGATTAACAAGCAAGTAATTAACTGCTGATTTGTGACCAACCGTCATTCTAGCAATCTCTTTCAAAAAACGAAATTTTGATATGGCGGGAGCATGGCGCTACTTACGTGTGACGTCAAACGTAAGAAAGTAATAAGAAAGTTTGATGCTTTAAATCTTTGAAAATATGTAGGTATAATATAAAAAATACGTGTGTTGTGTTGCTGATATTTCTAAAAACATTTTAAATACAAGTAAAAATAGTTCTGCCCCCTATTAAATTTGTTTCATCAGCATCATCCGCCATTTGTCCCCACTGCTGGGCCACTGGCCTGTGATCGTTGAGGTTAAGCAACTTTCGCAATGGTCGATCACGGGATGGATGACCAAATACTTTTCAACCCGAGCTCCTCCGTGCTTTTAGTTTCTTGTATGAGCAATCTTTATCTGTTTCTTGCATGTTTAGTTCTCAGTTAAATATTGATGTTCTGTTTTTTAAATTATTATTATGATATTATTAAGATGACCATTTTTAATATACTTATCTACTTTATTTAGCAACTAGTTTTAAGGAATGGAATGCGTTGCCTGCCTATGTGTTCCCCGATAACTCACCCGGTATAATTGCTCAGGTATAATTGCTCCAATCTCACCTCATTAGTATTAAAGTCTGTATTGAGCACGACAGTCACAGGAAAGGCTATCCATAACGCTGCACAAACTTGTTATTCAACATTAAATGTTAAATTTCGTAGTCTTCCTTTTATTTAAGATGCTATATTATTAAGAAAAAATGATAAGGTATGATCGAGCCTTTCGATCGGTACAATTAAATTAGAGAAATATTTTTTTTTACATTCGGCGGGTTCGATTCCCAGTTCAGACAGTTGATTACTTAAAATTCTTTGAATGCAGTTCGTTTTCTTTTAAAAATAAAAATGAAGTCTCCTTTCAGTAAAATTTTATATCTTCAGTATTTAAGGTACTTTCCCACCATGTGAGTTAATTTGTTAATGTTAATGTTAATTGGGACGCCCTGTATGTCACCGGAAAATAATAAAAACCGTAAATTTATTAATTTTCCTAAAAAGAAATAACCACGAAATTTAAGGCAATCGCTTCGCTGCTCGTCGCGATCGCCTTAAATTTCTAACATAACACGTGTTCTACAGGACTTGCGTCGGAAATTTATAAACTTACGGTTCTTGTTATTTTCCGGTGACATATATAATAATATATATATATAGGTATATATAAAAAAAGTATTGGTAAGGGTTTTAAAAATTTATTAATTTAAAGCTAAACTTATACATTAAAACCTATTCTATCTTACGAAAACAAAAAGTTCCTCAGTACGTCCTTACCGAGAAATTAGCAAAAGTAATTCATTAACCGTCCGCAAAGATTGCGCAAACTCCCTCATTTCAGTGGGTCTGAGTATTTTTTAATTCCGCTGCATTAGCATTGTCTCAGCTTGATTTATGTTCCGAGCTGCACGTGGTCGCGATAATGGCCTTTTAACACCTTAATTAAACCTACACTTAATTGATGGGATACGCTTTTTACTACAAAAAATTTTAGGACGAAAGATTTTTTTGAGTGGCATACAAGCTTTTACAATAGCAAAAAAATTATGCAATACAGCTTTGATGACTCATCAGCTTGTAGTCTAGTAACATACTTAAATAGATACGTTGACATCCGAACTAGCTTAAAATATTTTTTTTACACTGTATTACAGATGCCATCGCTCACGCCTCAGGTGTTTATCTTAGCTACATTTATGCCTTTTTAGCGACAAAGTTGTTAGGATGTCTAATTTGATTTTCCCTTTTAGGTTAAGCTTGGCACATAAAATGTTAAATACACTCAAACCAATTGAATCATGACCCACCCTTAGTTTATTTTGTAACAGATATTATAACTCAATAAAGTTAAAATTAAAACTAGCTGAAATTGACACTGACTTTTATATACCCCTTTGTGGAAAAAACTGGCACTTTCTTTTTCTTACAAACTTGCTCACTTCATGTTCACTTAATCAAACTGTTCAGGATGCCAAGCTTTTTGTCGTAATTTGTGCCTTTGACTCGATAGTAGTGCCAAGTTGAGTGAGGTTGACAGTCAACTCCATGCCAAGTTGGTCGAGTTGGTCGGTGATGTCTACAGACGAGCCTCGTAAAATAAGAGTCAAGGTGAAAGCACTCTTTTTTGGGGAGAAAAGGCGTGGGGCGTTGAATTGGACCAAATTATTGAGCAATTATGACCCCAATTGAGCAACATTTAAGATCACGTTTGTCCGCTCCGCTTCGCTCGTGTCCGCATGTTTGTATGAAAATAAAGCAAGTGCTCGTTTTTAGCCGACTTCAAAAAAAGACGGGAGTTATCACATTGACTGCATGTATGCTGGTCAAAATTTTAAAATTACTTTTTTATTTCTGCAAACGAATGTATAGTTTAAATTACGCTGAATCAATTGGTTCAACTGTACCTACAGTCAACTTAAATCCTTACAGTTGCGCTATAAAAGTAGCTCTCATTACCAAAGTGGTACCTACATTAAGTGGCTTCTGAAAATTTGCTCTTTACCAGCTTTGTTGGCAGTACATAGAAAGCTGGTATAGAGAGTATTATTTTTACCAAAATAAAATAATGTGTTATTTTTAGGTTGTTTGACAAAAAGTCACCATTGCAAATATACGCATACAATCATTATTTTAACTGGATATATTTCTATACTTAACGTTTTGCTGGTATCTACGTCTTATGTGGTGTTACCCTTTACAATTTAGTGGGTACCGATAGCTTCTCTTTATAAATCGACGTTAAGTTAGCGGAAGCGACATGGGGTCGGTCAGGACCCATCTCGCTCACTCTTATCTCTGAGAATACCTTTAGATGTTGTTGGAATATTAGAGGTGTTCAGTAGAGATTTTTTGACAATTTCTTGTAGACAAAGCTTTCTCGAAGTTGGTCATGGTCAATTTAATCCATTACACGTGTATTTTTCATTTTACGTTCTTACACAACTGCCCAAAACAAATAGTGTTGTGTTTAGGTAGCATTTAGACAGGTTGTTTTTTTAAAGATGGGTGTGAAAGTACCCATCAATAAAAACAACTTTAACTATGGGACCAAAAGCGATATCACGAAAAAAAATTACTGTTTCATACAAAAAGGCCATACCGAATGGGCTAAAATGTAAGGAACAGCTGATATTTGTTTTCGCAATGTGGCACTTGGTCACACAGTAAAAGTTGTTTGTATTGATTGGTACTTTCAACCCCTGAAGTATGTCCCAGCTTTAAAACGAACACCCTGTATATATACCTACTGTGGTTTAGGGTTATGTGTTTCTTTATTCAACCATAACTTTAGAATGCCTTAACGGATTTTGATGTATGAGATATCATTAGAAACGTTATATCACCCAACCATTTTTTTTAATATTCAATATGGCTAAAGTGTGGCTCCATTAAAAAAATAATGATTATTTTTTCTTCTGTTACAGCAAAATGGGTATCAAATTAAAGGCCTTAAGGAGTACATTTCAAAAATATATAATTTGTATACATAATCACTAACAGAATAGAATAAACATTAATAAATTAAAAACACTACAAATGTAAGAAATAAGCTATCATTGCAGTCGTTTAAATTTAAGGATTACACACACACCATGGTACCCCGACGGCAATGTGTTTCTTACTTTATAGTTCGATTTTGAGTCTTGTTTCTTTTTTTTTTCTAACTGTTAATTTTTATCTCTTTTGTTAAGAATAGGAACTATTGAATCAAGTTATTCGCATTTTGGTATGCGTTGAGGAGAAAGCAGCAGTTTTAATATTCGCCCTTTTGTTTGACTGTCCGCGGCTATTAACTCGCGCGCTGCAATTGCTAACACTGCAACATTTAATTAGCAAACAAAATCTGCAGTCGATTCAACTGGAATTGGTTTGTGGAAACAAATTATGCTCAAACATTGTTATAAACGAAATAAATTCATCATTATCAGTTAATGTTTAATGTGCACACTGCTGGGATACAAGGAAATACCCACCATGCGGGCCTAAAAAGCAATTGGGACTAAAATTTTTGCGTGTTTCCCGAATTACGAAAGAACTCTACCTATATATTATAATAATTTCAAGTCTTTTGTACCTTGAAGGACCATAAACATGACACATGTGTCTGCAAAAAAATCTTTTTTGTTAGTAGATTAGTTTATTTCTCCTGTGGTAGTAGAACATCGTTATTTACAAAACAAAAAATAAACACTTAAGGCGTACCCCGCACAGCGATTTTTAATAGGGCGATTATTCTATCGCCCGTGCGTGTAGCTCCCTATATTCCATGTCTAAAGTTTTATTTTAAAAAATGTTGTCTGGGATATGTTATAAAGAGATACCTTTGCTCAGTTTCAAGTAGCGAACAGCGTACCGCGATGCAGTAAGCTAATTACGTCATTAATGCTCCTCATCCAAATGTTCGCTGCGTTTATTCCGTAATTTAATTGCAGCCTTTTGAAGTCTTCCGTCGCACACTGGGCATACACGCGACACTTGAGCTAAAACTGCACCCTAATTACGAACCTGCGGTAGGTGCACCATCTTTTATGTAATAATATGGACAGAATTATGATTAGCCCGCTCTCTTAGGCGACTCTTAGGTGACAAATGTCCGACAGTCTGTCAGATAGCAACTTGCAAGTGTAAACACACTTGCAGTGTTTACACTTGCAAGTTGCTATCTGACAGACTGTCGGACATTTATCGCAGAAGACTTACTTGCAGGTGGAAATGAGGCCTAACGATACTTACAGAGGACAAGTATCCGACGAATCGAGGTTCTAATGCATTTCTACCATACATTATTTGTATGTATAGTACTGTATTATATATGTATAATGCTGTATTGTATAGTACTAATGATAATAAATTATTATCATTAGTAATAATTAAACCCAATATTTATTATGACATTATTATTAATAATTAAATAATAAATATTGGATACCATCACATACATTGTTCCAATACTAAACTATAGTAGGTAGCTTGAGCACTTGTATTATGGAAATTGGACATATCGGGTCTGGGTTTATCACCACATACACCAGGGGAAATATTGAAAAGTACGATTTTAATATTTACCCGTCTTGGAATGGAACCTGGGACCTCTAGAGATAGCGGAACCCTAGTGCGTACACCACTTGGCCACGGAGGTCGTCAAACCACACCTAGTCAAATCAAATCAAACCCAACCTACCTTAATAGTGCCTCGCACACTGCTCTACCGGTATCCGACCTGACCTTAATACACGGTAATTTTTTTAACAGCCCGGATATTTTCAGGGATTATTCTACTCATTGAAACAAACAGGTTTTATTATTTGACCAAAACTAAGTCGCGAAAAAAATCAGCTGTTCCATACATTTGATTAAATATTTTTGCACTTTTGTATGGAACAGTGATTTCAGTTTTGGTCTCTTAATAAAAGTTGTTTGTTTTCATGAGTAGAATAATCCCTAAAATTATCCGGGATGATAAAAAAATTACCCTGTATAAATATGACAGGTTTTAGCGACTGGCGTCGGATATCAAAGCTATTAGTGTAATCTAAGTTTCGTAACGTAGGTAAGGACGGGCTTTCAGACGACTGGGATCCTAAGCCAACCGCAAAGTTACACAGATAATAGCAATTGATACAGTGATGTTACTCATCATTTATATTTTTTAATTAAGATAACTAATTCATGGTAACCCTAAGCCTTGTATTCAAAGAGTGCTGCCAATTTGCCGCCTCCTGCGGATATAAGCGCTCTCGGTAAAATTCTAATTAAGGTAAATAATGTTGATAATTAAAATAACACTCGTGGCTCTTGCTAGTCAAAGCGAGCTTTCGGCTTTTTGATGCGTGTAATGTGACTACTTCACTTTGTCAGATATTTTTTATTTCACTTAGCTACGTATCTTCTCGTTAAGGGTGCTACGTTTTATATATTGCTGTGCTTTTCGTTCGTGTTTTGCTTGTTACTATTTTCTTAATGTTTTTTAGCTTAATAATAAAAACGTTTGTAGATTTCGTATGTAAAAAAGGTTCGTAACTTTAATACATATTTATTTACGAGGGTTCTCCAAATATTCAGTTGGTTGGTCGTATATTTATGTCAGATAATTAGTTTTGTGTCGCGCGTTGTTCAATTAATATTAAAATTAAAGAAATAAGTAAAAATCTTTCAGTCACATGCTATTTTTGTAGTATGTACTTACCTATAATTCTTATAGAATAAAAATAAACTACTTGTAAGTAGTGATGGTGTGTGTGACAATAAGAACGTGTTAGTATGTACTCGTACCCATGCCATGCAGCATTTGGATTGCAGGACACTTCAATGTTTCAAGTTATCATACATTATGAATTTATTAATAGCTATCCAGAATCACTTTAATCGCCAAGCTTGGCGAGTTTATTTTGTCAAGATTCCAGAAAATATTGAAAATGAAGTATTAGAAAAATTCGACCCGTCTCACAACTAGTTCCGATGGGATTTGCTAGTTGTGAGACGGGTCGACTTTTCTAATACATCATTTTCAATATTTTCAATAATAGATAAGTATTGCATTGTGAATGCAAAAAAAAGTAAAAATAAAGATTTCAGAAATCGCTGCTATACATTTTCTCAAGGCTAAAATTGGAAAGTGCTGTAAACAAATATTTTTTTTTAGTTTTGAGGAGTACCTATCACGCATCGTACATGTTATTACTGATTGAGTACGGTCTCTCTGTATGTACAAAGGCTTTAACAAAGCAATAATAAAACTCTGTAACAACGAGTTACAAATCTAAACCAATTGTTTTCTAAACGTGTAATTAAAACCATAGCCGGACGATTTATCGCGTCCCACAATTTATTCCTTTATCTTGGCTCGGAGTTCGGACTCGGACCGCTAATATATCTCTATTCCGCAGAAAATTAGAGAATTTGCTTTTCCATCTCCCCGCGCCTTGCAAAGGGTTGCCACTTTTTACTCTAATTTATGAGAGCCAGCCCTAATATCTCTTTTGTGGAGTTTGTAAATTCCGATTGCGACGGTTACTTAAGACATAAATTTTATTCATTGAGTTTGAGATCGTAATTATGAAAAGGACATTTTCATGAAAAAGTTCATTGTCACCATTTTCATTCATTTTATTGCTTTGTATTATTTTCAGATAAATCGATAGGTCGGTAGGTAGGTCTGTATTTTTAGATCATTCTTGTATGGAGCTTACTAGCTTCGACCGAGGACTACACGACATTATACCAAAGTAGGCTAAATATCACTCTCTACCTTCCAAACTATCCCAATACCAAAAATGACGTCGATCCGTTGCTCCCTTTTGACGTGATGGACAAACACACAAACGCACTTTCAAATTTATAATATTAAAGTATGGATTGGTATGGTGTAATACCTTCATTTATCCCAAAAAAATCTGAGAAATTAAGTTAGAACAAATTGAACTATAAAGTTATAGTAAAACAAGGTTTTATTTTACAAAACATTTTTATTACAACGTGAAAAAAGATGTAAAAATAATTAACAAAAGACGTAAGTAGGTAAAGAACTATTCTAAATTCTGCCATTGCAACTTCCATTTTTTACAAATAATTTGTTTTATTAGTAAATTAGTTAAGCCCTTGTGTGGATTGGTTGTGGTCTACTCAGTATATCTTCCTTTTTGTTTCTGTAGTACTGGGCTAGGTAGAAGGCAGATATCATAGCAATCAACTGAAAATAAATTAAGAGCAATTAATTTAACTTATCTAAAGAATATCGACTTCTATCGCGCGACTATAATATAGAAATAATCTGGTAAAAACTTTATAGCAAATAAGTTATTAGCTGGCATTTTGTTCCTATCGGTTCATTACTGATATCTACATTAAAGTACGTTAAGAACGCTAGGTTAATATAATGCCACCTATCAACATCAAGATCCATTAATTTCAGAAAACGTTTGTATTGACATCCTTGCCACATACATTACCTAAAACTATTTTATCTGTCCCGGACAAAAAAAGTAAATTAACAAAATTCATTCTTACCTCGATAGTAATAAGAACTAATCCTGTTCCCGCAATCAAAGTGTAAAACCTAGACATCGAGCTCGCAGCTACTTCCCTGCATCCGTCGTAGGCTTCAGCGCTTACACATTGAGTACCATTGTAGTTGTCGATCAGGTTTCTGACGGCCAGAATGTCATCAATGCTGGTGATGGGGGGAATGTCGAATGATGGGCAGCAGTTGGGAGGGATGTCAAGGTTCGCCAGTTTGTAGGATTTGGCACCAGTAGGGCCGCAGCAGCGGAACTGAAACAAGTCCGTAATACCTATTGGCTTTTGTCATTTAATTGGTAAAAGTTACAAAAGACTGACTACTTAGATATGGAAGAAAATAAACAAAAAAAAGGATTGAAAAACAGTGTGAATTGAAATTAACATCGCCGCATAATAAGAATAATGTCTATCTATTGAAAAGAGTAGGTAGTTGTAGATAAGAGATTTTTTTAATATACAACTTACAATTACTTCCACGATAAAGAACCCATTTCTTCTCTCAGGGTCTTCGAACATAGTATACAGTCTGTTCTCGAATTCCGTCTCTGTCTCCGACATCGCCTTGTACACCCTTACCACAATAACCATTTTCACGACAGATATCATTAGCAGCAATATACCGTACTGAAACATAAGTGCCATTGTTTAAAAAAATGGAAAATGAATTATTTTTGAAAAAATCATCCCGTCTCACAACCAGCACCGATGAGACTCGAACCCACGACCATTCGCTTTCCGGGCGACGGACACTTGACTTTAACAAAATTTTGCACTTTAAAGCTTAATAATTCACAAACAGATGCCTCAATCAAAAAACTGTCTTTACAAACCCACAACGTTTTTGAAATTGCTATCCAACGACATCCCACACTATGGGGTAGAACAAGAAAAAAAAAATACATACCCACTTCACATGTAGGGGAGGTAACATAAAAAAAAATATTTTTAAAAATTTTACTTTACCACTTTGTTGGCGTGATTAATATGTATATTCATGCCAAATCAGCTTTCTAGTACTAAGAGTCTATGAGCTAGACTGGGATCAGACGGACGGACGGACAGACGGACATGGCGAAACTATAAGGGTTCCTTGTTGACTACGGAACCCTAAAAAGCCATCAGGCTAGCTAGTAGATTTTTCCGTCCCGTCCCGAGAATTTGTCTCTGGCTGGCTGGTGTATTTCATCTAATACAAAATTTCCTTTAAAATTTTAATCAATTATTCAAAATTAAACACTTAATCTGTATAACTAATTCATGGTAACCCTAAGCATTACTGAAATTTTTTTTATCAAAAGAAAGAAAGAAAAATGATGCTTTTGCAGTCGTATTAGTTTTATGACTCATTAATTAGCAAATGTTAATGTTTAGTTTTATTTTACATTTTAACGCATTTATTACGGCATTTTATTATATTTCAAATGGAAAGATATATATTTTAATTACTCACTGAATTCAGAAGAAATGTTTGTTCCCCAACCGCCCCAGAACAGCCGAACAAGGCTATCGTGAATATGGTACAACCAATGATGGTCAACAGGATCCAGACATCAGTGCTGTTGCCGACGTTGACCTGTTCGTTCAGTATTCTGGAGTAGTGTATTAAGATCGACCCAAATATTGTCATCACTAGACCTATAGCCTATAAAAAATAATTTTCATTTAAAAATAATTTAAATGAGTATCTGACCTCCCTTGAACTTGCCGCAGTGAAGTAAGCTCATTATATGTCAGAAAAATATTACGTTCACTTTGAAAACCAAAAGAAAACTTAATAGTGAACCAAAATCAAATATTTTTATGTGGTAATCTATCTGCTGCAGTGAAACGACAATAATAAATTTATAATAGTTAATCTATAAGAAAGACTATTAAGGTTTCATGTGAATGGTGATGATGATGAATAAGTAAAAACGAACTTTAAAATTTTATGACATTTCAACTTAGATCGAAGTTTTAGTGTAATTAAAAGTTAAAAGTGCTGCCAAAACACTGTAAACACTGAAGTCAGTCATATTAAACGTATTGTTATACTTACAATTATCAAAACGTTCATCACAAATAAAATGTTTCTCACTATAAAATCTGTAAATGCCATTTCTATATTTATTTTTGTGAGATACGTATTATTTTGGCTGCAATTCCTAGTAATTTGACATATCGATGCATACCCGAAAGCTCCAATCTATTGTGTATGTACTCGTAATAATGCGTGCTTTACAATAACGTATAGGATGTGTTTCTTTTGTTATGATTGTTTTTTTCCACGACGTCGATACTAAGCCTTTTGACGGGTTTGACGGGTGACCTCCAAGTCCGAGTGGTGTACGCACTTTTCAAGGTGTCGCCGTTATCTCTAGAGGTACCGAGTTCGATTCCCGGACACGAAAACGAACATTATAATATTTCCTTGGGTCTGGGTGTATGCGAATACTCCTCGTTGTTTCCAATTTCCATAATACTAGTGCTCAAACTACTATAGATTGGTATTAGAACAATGTATGTGATGGTGTCAAATATTTATTTTATTTTTTGTATTTTAATCACACCTGATGTTAAGTGACAATAAGGCTGAAGGTGGAAGCGCACTAATTCCAGTATCCTGAACTACTGACGAACTGGCTATCTTATCTCGAACTACCGGAACACAGCAATGCTGAAAACATCGTTGTTATGGTGTTAGACTTAGATAAGGTGGTGGTAACTTGACAGGCGGACTTAGAATAAATTATCAAATTCTTATTCTTAATATCAAATTCTGCTTCAACAACATTTGATTCTGATACCGGGGATCTTTACCACTAGACCACAGAGGCGGTTGCCAGCGAATTTAAGCTACATGTTGTCTAAGAAACAAATTAAATGTTGTACTTTAAATAAGCAACTTTTTAGTAACATTTTCCGATAGATATGTGATTTTACCGCAATTCAAAAGTAGCCTTCATATTTACCCGGGTAGTAGTTATATTGCAAGTATATGAGGCAGAAGGATCTGTACTCTAAGCACGAACAACTCTCTTTCTGGTGATTGTAATAGTTAACTAAAGAACGGTCGCGGAGCACGAAGAATCTTGTAGGTATAATGAAATTGCCACGATAGTAATAATATGAAAAGAAAGAAAGAAAGAAAGAAAGTTCAGTTTTAACTGACAGTAAAAACTGAAACTGTACCATGAAAACTGTCAGTTTTTCATAGTAATAGCACAGAATAAGCAACTTTTCATTGCTTAAACTGTGGTAATAGGCACTACACACGATCACTTTTAACTGTCAGTTTTCACTGAACAGTTTTAACTGACAGTGAAAGCTGAACGTGTGTACCATGAAAACTTTTTACCGTACCAGTTTTTCATAGTAACACGTTTATCAGTTTTCACTATCATTTAAAACTGTTCAGTGAAAACTGACAGTTAAAACTGACCGTGTGTGGCTAGGGTAACACGGTCAGTTTTCACTATCAGTTAAAAGTGATCGTGTGTGGCGCCTATTAACACGGCGGTCATCGCATCTGTGTGAGCGCGACGCCGCAATATTTACGCGGGAGCGACAGGGACAGGTAATAAGGTTATTGTACAAAATTCTTCGTGCTCCGCGACCGTTATTTACCATCCGTCAAAATGCTGCCAAAGCTGTTTTTCTCAGTTTTCCCCTATTCGAACATATCATTCTTTTGATAAGTTTCCTTATGGCTACTTAGTACTTACGTGGAGGAGGGTACTGGTGCCTGCGACACAAGCCCGCTTTAGCTCAGATACCAGCGCCCCGATCGCGGTAATTCTATGCAGCGCGTCTTGGTCACGTTTGCGTCATGACGTTTGAATTCGTATTGCCGTAATGACATAACGACGCACACGTCACGCAAACCTATAGATAGATCGACAATCTTTTCTGTTCCTGTGACAGTGGCGCTATGGTTGGACAGCAACTTGACAGCAAAATGACATTAAAACGAAAACACGTTAGTTCCAGTTTTGGGCACCGGAACAGAAACCGTTGTCGAACTTGTAAACGCCGCACCGTGCGTATCTAAAACGGTATTGCACGTCAACTGCACGTACACTTGACTAATGCGTCATAAGAGTACCGTGATCGGGGCGCTGTTCTCTCACAATCTTTACATACTTATTTCTATTACATTTTTGTCATTTATAAAATAGGAATTTTATACATTCTATGTAAGAATGTTGGAGAAAAATTAAAAAAAGAACATTATTATAAAATTTAATAAAAGATGTTAAAATAATTTAGTTTCTGGAGTAGAGCTCTGGTTTTCACAAAAACACGAATCCTGATAAGGATGACGGGAACAACAGTTTATCGTAATTAGGGTCATAAGTCTTTTCATAAATGTTCCATTTTTAAGATACCGAATAACCTAAAAAAAAATATTTTACCACAAATGTCACTTCGTTAATTAATTATCAAATAATGATCATCTAAAAATAACACTCTGTAGACTTTTATCAGACTGTTATAGCTGATAAACTAAGTGGTGTGAGTACAGACGGGAAAATATATCATTTTTATTTTATCACAATCAGTCAAACCATACATACAACTTGAGCTTTTTTACGTCATTTAAATCGGTCAAGAGCGAGTTGTACAAATAATGTTCCTTTCATTGGTTTTGAACTCGCTCACTATTTGACTTATTGCAGTTTTTAGTGACGAGGAGCCCGTGGCACATTGATTAGCGGCCTCGGCCTGCGATCATTGAGGTAAAGCAACCCTCGCAATGGTCGGTCACGGGATGGGTGACAAATTATTGATAATAATCCAACGTGCTTCGGAAGGCACGTAAAGCCGTTGACCGCTTTAACCGCCTCTGTGGTCTAGTGGTTCATACCACGGATTTCAGATCCAGAGTTCCCGGGTTCGATTCCCAGTGGGGGTACATATTGTATTCGGTTTGGTTGGTGGTAGGACTTGTTCTTAGTCCGCCTGGCTAGCTACCACCATCTTATCTAAGTCTGACGCCATAACAATGATGTTTTCAGCATTATTGTGTTCCGGCAGTTAAAGATAAGATAGCCAGTTCCTCAGTGATTGAGGATTCCGGGAGTAGTGCGCTTCCACCTTCAGCCTTATCACCACTTAATCAGGCTAAGTGCTACCCCGTTGTGGATAAAAAAAACAAACAAAAAAACAAAAAAAAATCTTTGATTCCGGCTGTATTTTCAGTCGTTAATCCCCGGCCAGCGCGGTGCGTCATGGCCAGAGGCAAAGAATACTATAATATTACTAACGTACCTGAGGTCATGGCCTATTCTCCTTAACAGTCCTTAAGGTAGGCCTGCGCCTCAGCAGTGTGGACATTAAATGATTGATGATGATGATGAATCTATCACAATGACAATAGTTTTTTATTTTTACAGTATTTAGGGACTTTTACCACAACAGTCAGTTACATGTCAGTCCCATCCTACCCTAGAGTTTTTTATTTATTAGAATTGTGTTATACATGTGTGTATAAAATACAGTTTACCTGGTTTGGTCGCTGGCAAAGTGCTTCACCATGTGTGCTGGGTATCTTTTGAGGTGTTTGTTCTGCTATACAGAATAAACAAAAACGTATTTTTCAAAATTAATTTAATAATGAGAATTTTTTTTATTAAGATTTTTATCTAGAAAATGTGTATAAAAATGTATAAAGAAACACGAAAACGTCAATGATGCTTTTGTGTTTTAATTAAAATAATAACGTTTAGTTAGATCAATGACCGATGACCCTTAATCTTTCACTGTTATAGTGTAGGATTTATTAGAATTCTTTGTTGAAATTTCGTTTTTTATATGCTGCGCCAGATAGAACGCAAATATTGCTGCAATCAACTGTAAAAGAAAAAGAAATAAAGTTTATTAGGCAGTTACATTTAATTTCATTAAGTTTATATGACCAGGGTGCCTACCATCAACTCTTATTGCGGTTTTGTTTAGGAACCTAAACTGATCTGCTTCGCTTATTCGTACCACGACAGCTTAATATCAATGACAGCGATTCAGTGGTTATTCAATGACATTTCACAGCCGCTAAGCTGTCAAGAACTCTTATTTGACTTATAACCCGGTCGATTTAACATGTCACCTGCAGGTTATACCCGTCCCTATCTCTCTCCGGGCATGACAGAATCGAGTGAAAGAGACGGGTAGAAGAAATAAGGACACAAATCGTTCGGTCATTCACATTTAGCAATTCACTTGCGATCCAGTTTTTAGAAGGTCATAGTACGAAAGAAAGCAATTCATTTTAGGAACCTATTCTGCATCGCGCTAATTTTGAATCGCTGTCTTAAAGTTGATGGTAGGCACCCAGGTATTCGATTCTATTAGCATCGCTAGGCCAATAGGTACTAACCAAAACAAAATTTTTCATGATTCACAATTTGATTAAGATTTTTTGACAAATAATAGTTTTATTAAATTCCGCAACGGGGTAGCTATTATTTGCCTTCATCTAGCTATTCCGTAGCTATCTTATCTCTAACTGCCGGAATACAACAATGCTATAAACATCATCGTTATGGCGTCTGACTTAGATAAGATGGTGGTAGCCACACTGGTGCGCCACAGACTACATTACTAATATTAAACGATTAGTAGGTACTTTATTAACGTCGTTTTGAATTGCACAAACAAAAAGTTCCTATTGACTTTTACATGATATGGCATACCATAATTTTTGCCTTATCAGTCCTTGGACAGAGATAATGCATTGTCAGATATTATTGCATTTGGCAACAATAAGTGCCTGACAATAAATAACCACTCAATGGTTCCTTGCCTCCCAGAGGCAAGTATTTTTACCCGCCCCAATGGTTCCTTGCCTCCTGGAGGCAAGCTGACAGCTAATTAAAATACTTTAATTAATTATAACAAATCACTCTCTGTTCCTATCCAACTTATACCAATCTTAATCTAGACACCTTATTTTAATCGTAGAACAAGAAATTAGTACAATTTAATAAAAATTTGGCGGATTATATTCGATTGAAGTTCGCCGACTTGCTTGCCTCCAGGAGGCAAGGAACCATTGCGTGATTTAGGCAATGTTAGCTAAGTATGGAAAAATAAAATATGAAAATTTAATTAAATATATTGTACATTAATATATACTTGTTATGCCCTCAATACCCATAAAAAGTATATATTTCAAATTTATCTACCTACAAAAAAGAAGTCGATACGAAATCGATCCATACTTTTGTAGCCCGTAAGGGTGATTCTTTACTTGCATTTTTATATCTTTAATTAAACAATATTTTTCTAAAAGAAAGTTATCTTTTTTTTACTTTTATCTAATAACAACATTGTAAACTATTATTTAAACACAAATTGGTCTGTAATAATTGTTTATTTATTAGTATTTATTGCATGTTTTAAAAAGAAATCGGTAAAACATTTCCTTTTCTGCAACTTCAACTCGCTGTTTCTAATTAAATCGTAATAAAAATCCATCTACAAATTATACAATCTTATTGCAAATTTAACTAGCATTATAAATCAATAATTAGTTTTTATTAAATCCTTCTAGTTTTTGAGTAAAACTTAATTTAAAGCCGAGCGAGCGAAGCGGAGCGGAGCGGAGCTGTGCCGAGGAACCATTGCCCCGTAAGCATAAACCATTGAGTGGATAATTAACATTTAAGCTTCAATCGATGATCGAAGCATTTAAGGGTTGATTTTTCAATGCCGGAAAAAAATAATTGTCTGATATCGTTAAATATACCTTCAAATTAAAAAGCAATTTGTCATTCATATCTCTCTTGTTTTGAGATTGACATTTACTTTGGTCGGTAATTTGACTTATACCTAACTATTATCTGAGGATTGAAAAATCAGCCCTAAGCATTTAAACTAAGGTGACCATTAGACGATCAATCTGGCGTCTGTACATTCTGTGACCTTGGTTATATTGATGTCAGACTGATCGTGTAAGGTGTTGATTAACGCCAGATTGAAATGGATCACGTAGGTATTATACAGAAAATTTGATGTTTATTACCAATCTGACATACAGATTGAACTGACGCAAGATTATAAAATTCTTTATTCATGCCAAAATACAGTCACATGCAGTAATAACTGAAGCTATGGTAAACAAATAACAAGTTCAGTGTTAGTAAGGCAATTATAGTAACAATTATTGTAAAAGATCGTAACTATTATTATATTTGTAAAAAAGGGATTTAGCTTGATCGTCTAATAGTCACCTTAGGTTTGAGTTGAAGATTTAAAATTATGACTCACCTCTACGGCTATCGTAAGTATAGAAACATTGTTCGCTATATGATACAAAGTAACAATTATTTCAGTTACAATTGACGAGCAGCCCTCATATGATATGTCTTGGCTACAATAGTGTTCAGTTCTGTTGTAATTGTCTAGAATGTCCCGTATTTCAGCCAGGGAATCAAATCCAGTGAAAGGGGGGAAGTCTAGGCCTGGGCAACAAGTAGGTGGTAATTCGAGATCGAATATTTCATACGAATCAGCGCCGGTAATACCGCAGCATTGACCCTAAAACAAAATAATAATAAAATTGTTGTTAGTTTTTAACCTAAGCACTTTCGAAAAACCTATCTTTCTTATTTGCTCAGATGGGATTAGAACCCGCAACCTGCCTAGCGCAATGCAATGCGCATTGCCACAGAACACGGAAAGATTTTTTTCTCTGTGCGCATTGCATTGAGATAATTGAGAAGCGAAGAAACGTCGAATTTTTGCAACACCTATTTATTACTATCTCGTTATCATACCGCTGTGACCAAGATTTCTTTTTATCCGTAATACCTAAGTTTGAAGTATATGTATTATGTTTTCGTAGGAAACGTTTAACAGTTGATTCAGATCCAGGTCCTCAGTGGTTGAGGATTCCGGGAGTAGTGCGTTTCCACCTTTAGCCTTATCACCACTTAACACCAGGGACCGTACTCTGGAACGCACATCCGAAATTTCGGTTAGCCCTGTCCATTTCACTCGATTCTGTCATGACTCGAGCGTGCGAGGGACGGGTATAACGAAGTTTCGGGTTGTGCGTTTCAGAGTAGGCCCTCAGGTGTGATGAAGGCTAAGTGCTACCCCACTGTGCATAATAAAAAAAAATACAAAACATAAAAATGCAGTTTCTTTTTATCCGACTTCAAAAAAGGAGGTTATCATTTTGTCCTGTATGTATGTATGTGTTATAGTTGGAATTGGAGTTGGAATGCGAATTGGATATTCCTATTTATTTATTCAAACATAATGTTAGAAATTGTGTACGTTACATCACGACCTCATACAAGGTATTCAATAATACTTGAGTACCTTCTTATATCGCATCTTATTGCTAAATTTTCTGATTATGTATTTTTGTTTGGTATTTGTTTATGTTTGTCCACGAATTTCTCGAAAACTAAAAGTCGTATCGAGATTATTTGACTTATGTTAGGTGTTTTCCAACTTAGGGAACAGTCCAAGTTTCAACCAAATCGGTTTAGTAGATTTTGAAAAAAAGTACCTAATTGAAAAAATAACCAACTTCAGAAAGGGAAAAAATAATATCTTTAAAATGAGGTCGGTGCTAGCCAGGTGCATGAAACAGGCAGTGACCTCAAAAAGGTAGGTCAGATCGACAATCTTCTTTGTTCCGGTGACCGCGGCGCTATGTGTTTCTTTCTTTCTTTTTGTAGCAATCCGATCTCAAAAAGGTAGAGGTACCTACTTTAAGGAATATTTTTTTGTTTTCAGTTGAATGGTAATTTTTGAAGTTGGTGTAACAACATTAATGCTATTAATTACTTTTTTTTAAGAAATAGCATTGTGAATGGAAAAATAATACTAAAATCTTTTGTTTATTTTCGGAAGGAGTGCCACATAATATTTGTCTGCATGAACAATATGAACATGACTGTTTGCTCGTCCACATTTGCACATTGTATAAATATATTCTGGGAGTCTCCATAGTCTGGATGTTAATTAATGGGTGAATGAGTAGACATGATCGATAAAACTTACCGTAGCCTCTATAAATAGTAGAGTCATTACCAAAAAAGGTATTTGGTACACGCGCTCAATGGACTCAAAAGTATATTCGATGTCTCTCAGTATTGAGTAACATACTATTAGCATAACTGTCGTGACGGCAGATAATACAAACATTATTACGGCATACTGCAATCAAAACATAAAAAAACTATTATTATAAATAATAAACAATTAAATAAATATTTCTCACACTCTCTCTGCTCCTTTTGTATGTTTTCTTGTATTGTCTCTCCAAAGAGCACGGAAAGATTTTTTTCTCTCGTAGAGTCTCTCTTTTCATTGTATCTTTTCTAACGTGCAATAAGTTATTTTTATTATTAGAATAAGTACTTTTGTTTCTAGAAAAATGGTATAATAAACAACCATGACAGATGCAAATGATCGTTTTTATCATACCAACATTTATATTCTAAAAAGGACTTCAGAGTAGGCGACACCTTGAAATCCAACCACCAAACCACTCTTCCATTGAGATCGTGAACTCTTTGTTATATTGGCAATTAAGTCTAAAACGCTTGCTAGCTATTTGATATTAGTAAATTAAATATTCTAACAATACATATTACCTACTTACCATATTAAGTAGACATGGCTTTTCAGCAAGTGCACCACAACAGCCCATAAATGTGATCAAGAAAATCATAGAACCGATGATTGTCAAACTCACAAAGTTTGATATAAGTGAGGCTACTTCATTTACGTCATCATAGAACAAGGTTCTTATGTATAAATTGATATATGTTGCTAGTACTATGTAGGAAATGCCGATGATCTAAAACGAAAGTAAAATCTGTTATGAAAAATACAAATCTGTGATTTTCCTAACATAAATACATCACTACATAGTATAAAACAAAGTCGCTTTCTCTGTCCCTATGTCCCTTTGTATGCTTAAATCTTTGAAACTACGCAACGGATTTTGATGCGTTTTTTTTTTAATAGATAGAGTGATTCAAGAGGAAGGTTTATATGTACTTTTTATCCCGATATTCCCACGGGAACGGGAACCACGCGGGTGAAACCGCGGGCGGCCGCTAGTTTAATATAATTTTCGATTTGTTCAAAACGTCTTTAATCTATCTTTAATCTAATTTATTTCTTAAAAAAAAGTTCAGAATAAAATTGTTTGTAAAGAATGGCATTTATTGGCTGACGTATGGCATTAGTTCCAAATAAATTTTATATTATTATGGTTTGACTGAATTTAATGTTTATGTCAATTTGTAAAATTTTTACATGTAATTATAAGTTTCAAAAATATTTAAAATTAATAATATAAAAAACTAGATTTTATGGCATCTTTGCACCATATTAAAATAATTAAAATAACACATTAAAATTACCATAATTAAATAAAATACCCCCGGTACAGTTACTTACCGTAGTAGTCAAGTTGAGGAAAAACAGCGCATATTTTACGACGAAATCCGTAAATCCCATTGTTCGGCAGGTTTGAATTCCAATCTCGAGCTTACACTGTCTGACCGTAAATGAGTGTCAATGGTGATGCGAACATGACTAATAGTTATAGAGGGTGATTAAAATTTGACATACTATTAGGTATGATAATTGCAAAAATAATTGTCTGTCTGTTACATTTAAGTATATGTCACTAATTAAAGTTTAACTAATTTTGGAATTGAGATAGAGTCGAACGTTGTAATAGGACATTCTGAAGTGGTCTGATATAGGTAACCAAATCCCGGGAACACTAGTAAGTTAAATGAAGATTAGGTTTTTTTTATTTCTCGACGCTTTGCCACCTCCCCGGGTCCGTGGTTACAGAATAAGTAACTAATTTTCCTATATTTTCTCTGATTAACATTATCATCAGCCGCATGACGCCTACTGCTGAACAAGGTCCTGCGCAGCCCACATCCAGCGGCTTCCCACGATTTTCACCACATCGCCAGTTCACCTTGTTGTACTACCATAATGTGGTTCTAAATCATTGTGACTGATTTCCGTAACACAATAAGTGTTTTCGCTACCTTGTGATCAGCAGAGCAACACACATTTGATGGTGTCAAGTAAGTATATTAATATTTGTGCTGTTTGCTGTGAGCTGGGTCAACTATTGCGAAATAAAGGTTGTGGTTCCCGCCCCGGATCGTATCTCTACATATACATACATAGTCGCAGCCTTAAAGTTAATGGCGAACTTTGAGCCAAGACGACCCGGGGCGCACTTGTGGAATGATTAGGTATTTTTTTTGCATGATTTAATTGCTTGTAAATTAAATAATTGGAATTGGATCCAAATACAAAAGGTAGTTGTATTTTGAAAATAATATATGAAATTACTTGGATCATACTATATATTTTCATATCTCATAGATAATGCCGAAATCAAGTGGTGATTTTTGATACATGGCGTAGAATAGTGGTTTCGCTAATATAATATGATAAATAGATGCCTAATCAAAGGTATACCCCGAAATCAGATTGGTAGGAGTTTTTCTATTGTAGTCACCGTGATGACAGGTAAATATTGTGTAGAATTTTCTCTTACACAAACTATGTAGGTATAAGACTAGTTGCGCCGCCTGGTTATGCCCGCTTATTTCCCCTTCCATAGGAATATCGAGATAAAATATAGCCTATGTCACTCAGGAACTATGTACCTATCTGGTTAAAGAATTTTCAAAATTGGTCCAGAAGTTCTAGAGATTACTTCTTTCATACAAAGAGTTACAGACTTTCATCATCATCATTACCTATTTAATGTCCCTACTGCTGGGGCATTGGCCTTCCTTATAGATGGATAGGGAGAGGTTACAGACTTAACCTCTTTATAATGCACCCAAAACTAACTAAGGCCCCTGCTCACCAACAGTCGGGTTAACGACCCGATTAATACTCGCACGTGATTGGCTATCCAACAATCCAACCAACGGCAAACCAACGGATCGGTTTTCCAAGGACCCATGACATACTATAATGCAGATCTGGGAATACCCCACTCTTTTCCTTATAACTATTGCAATAGGAATGTCTTATTTTCATATGCAGTTTTCGATGTTTAAAAGAGAAATAACTAAATTCTTCGTAAGCACTGTAAAAATACAATATAAGTAACTAGCCTTCCGCCCGCGGCTTCGCCCGCGTGTACTACACGACGTTATCCCGCGGGAAGGTGATATTTTTCAGGAATAAAAAGTAGCCTATGTCCTTTCTCATGCTCTAGACTATCTCTGTACCAAAATTCATTCAAATCGGTTCAGTAGTTTAGGTGTGATTGTGTAGCATACAGACAGACAGAGACGCATTTATAATATAAAAGTAAGGATTGTGATCCTGAAGAAAAAAAAAAGAAAAGAAAATTTAATTCAGGCCGGACTTTTGAATTCAGACTGTTGGTGAACTCGGGTCTAAATGTTTTTCATAAATAAACAGGCACTCTCATTGAATAGTACATCTTCATGTTTCTAAATTAGATTACACATTACGTGATATTCTTTACTTCATAAATAAAAAAAATAAAAATAAGCTGTGCTAATCCCTGGGTTTAATCAAATCTCTTATGAAAGAGGACTTGAATCCTTTGCTATAAATATAAATTGTATTAGTAAATAAAAGACTTGTAGTAGTTTCATAATCATTTCTATGAAAAGAAGTTCTTAAACCCACAATATCTATGACTTTAACTACACTGGCCTGCAAAATTAAGTACCTATCACACTTTTAAAATTGCAATAACTTTTTAAGTACACAAGTTAACTTTCTGTTACATTGATTGAAAATGTTACTAATGTATAGTTTACTATAGTTCCAAAGAAAACTGATAAAATTTGCTATAAAACGTTTTTTATTTTAAATCTCTATCTTCAATAATTCAGACAAATATGTAATTTTAAAAGTGTAGTACTTAGTTTTGCAGGCCAGGTCGCAGAGATTTTGTCAAAGTCGTGATATTATAATTCCACTTGTGAAATTATAATTTCGCGTGATGTTTTCCTTGATGTTTTCCGGGATAAATGTAGCATATGACATCTCCAGTTCCCAAACTATTTCCATACCAAAAAATCACGTTGATCCATTACTCCGTTTTGACGTAAAAGACGGACAAACAAACAAACATACAAACAAACTTTCACATATAAAATATTAGTATGGATAGTACCAAAGTTAATTAATTTCTGAAACGGTCCATATATTTTAAGTAATATAATTAAAAAACAAAAGGGTTTTTTACAAAACATTTTAATAAAAAACTTCAATAAGTATATAAAATGAGAAAATAAGTAGTTTTATAACAATTTCAAATATTCGATTAAGATAAACATTTATATAAAATAGGCTTTTCATTTTCGTTTACTCTAAAAAAAATAGAAATTTTAATAACATACATAAACTATGAACTTACTAACTCTCTTGTACGAAATCGCATTACACAATCCTTGCGCTCAAAGTATGCACCGTATTGCAAGACCATTAATTAGGTGTGGGCAGAATCCTCCAAAAACTCTGTCTTTGCCTTTTTCTTGTGTGAAGAGTAATGAAAATAACCTCACTTTTTAATTTTTTCTATGTTTTTGTTGCTATAAAGTAACCTGAGAATAATCTTCTACAATATGTCATTACTTATTCTTCTATATATTATTTGTGAATTAGAGATTAATAATCTAAGTACCTATGTATATAATCCAAAAATTATAAAAATAATGAAAATTTTCTTTGTTTTTGAAAATTTTTATAGTCTAGTGAAGATACGAATATTGTGTTTTCAACCACAAAATAATCAAGACCGTTTATAAAACTTCACATATTTTTATTTGCTCAAAATAAAGAATATTTGATTGTTTACTTTTGAATAAAAAATGGGTTAATTTCGATAATTTCGAAGATCCTGCCAGCCTTACATCTCAGTGGGGTAAGCAAGACAGCATGACGTGCTATAGCACGTCATGCTGTCTTGCTCTCATCATATTGCGTGTTATAAGCCGCTCATGCTAGGCCGGCTGCCCTTAACAGATTTACTTTTGGACATTAGCGCAATGATAATCCATAGTAGTTTCTTTCAAGAGTACCCAACACAGCCGTAACGAACGGCTAACGCTCACACTATTTATTACTATTATTTATTAATACATTTATAAATATCACAATAAATCGCGTCATTTAAGTTTCTTTCTATAATATAAATGACGGGTTTCTTTAAATCTTAAATCAGTACGTTTATTTGCTGTATGACTACTTGATTCTACTAGAATTCCCAATTAGACACTACCTACTTCTGGTTCTTTTTAAACAATTGAAGTACCTACCTTTTTGGTGGTAATAAAGTTACTAGGAACATTAGTGTGAGGAACACAAGGAATATTAGAATCGCTTCACTTGTAAAGATTAACATTAACTATACAACTTGGTAAAGGTACAACTGCAGTAAAGGTCGCGGGAAGCCGCTGGAGGCGGGCAGCGCAGGACCGATCGTTGTGGAGATCCTTGGGGGAGGCATATGCCCAGCAGTGGGCGTCGTACGGCTAAAATGATGATACAACTTGGATTTGTCATGATAAGATTGTACACTTGAGATATAATAAATAGTAGATTTATATCGCTCTATTACTTTCTGTAATTCTGCATTCTCAGTACACCTTGCCTCGGTATCTTCTGATGCGCCTTACTAAATAAATCGTTGTCATTATAGCCAGCACCTGAAAATTATAAATTATATTTAATTTATAGTTATATACGTTAGTATTTTTTAAGTAAATAAAATATTTTTCATGACTGTAGCGACGCACTTACATCGCTACATTAGCAACGAAGAAGTGCAGGATTACGAATGTATTGACGCGCAAGCCTGACGTCACCCACTACCTATACGTCAAAACAGAACTGAAGAATTGTGTTAACAGAGTTTCTCAGATGCGTTGCATAAATTCAAAGTCCAACTACCAACAGTTGGGCCACCGTCCCCGAGCACAGACAATTACTAGCTTGGAGGAAGTACTTCCTTTTTCGCTGAAGACATGACGAAGTATCGTTCCTCATGAGTGATACACCATATTATGTAGATCCAAAGGACATGGTAACAAGATATAGCATGTCACTAACTAACCCCGACCCTCAGCATGTTACAGGAAATACAGGTCTGCCTCTGTGGTCTAGTGGTGCACACCACCGGTATCAGACCCAGATATCCCGGGTTTGATTCCCAGTGGGGGTACATATTGTTTTCGGTTTTGTTGGTGGTAGAGCTTGTTCAGGTGTGATGAAGGCTAAGTGCTACCCCGAGGTGGATATTTTTTTTTTGTCAAATCTTGTTTCTTGTTTAATGAGTTTGTAATTGAAAGGAAAGTACTATTTTGGTAAAGGACGATGCCACAAAACGTCCCCCCAAAACCCATTTAGGACCAACACATTTGAAATGTATCTCAAGTGAAAGATAATAATATAGTGGCAACTTTTTTCTATGGCGACATCCCTCAAATGTTTGTGAATAGTGGGAAAAAATTATTTTAATATTATTATTTATTACAAAAGTAACACCTATGTTAATCAAAAATTCTTTGATTTTGACATTGAATAACAACTTTGGGGGGGCAACTTTGCCCATTGCCCTTTCCTATTAAGTCGTAGGTATCTTGTAAATAAAGAGCGAGCAGAATAAAAACAACACATTCGAAAGTTTAACAAATGTTTTCCATAAGGAAAACATTGAATAATCACTAAAACCTTTTTATCAAAAATTCTTACCTGTACCACCAATATGCCGATAAAAATGTAGGCAAACACGTTCAAAGCTATCATGAACCAGTCTATAATGATAGGCGAGCAGCCATTATAAGTCTCCTCTTTTGCGCAAATCTCTGTGGTCCCATTAAGGTTGTTAATAATGTCTTCAATATTTCCTATGTCGTCTAGAGATGGGAGGTTGTAGTTGGGACAGCAAGTGGGGGGTATAGCAACTCCTATTGACTCGTACGCATCGGCGCCCGTGGTACCGCAACAACTCAACTGGAAAAATAAAAATTCACGTTTTATTTCAAAATAAGGTTTGGCTTGCGGCTTCACTTACATTAAAATCGGGTTACTCTATGGAACTCAGTCCTTGACATTCCATACAAGATATTGTCCCCGTTTCATTCTCTTAGAAGAATTTTAGAAAACACTTTCGTAGCGGATGCCTACGTTACAATAGTAGTAAAATTATTGAATTCATTGTTTTAGGGCAGGAAACTAAAATGTTATTCGCTTGGACGGTGATATCTTCAATGTTAGAGACCCTTCATCTTTTTATCCATTACAAACATATAAACAAACAAGCAAAAATCAAATCTTTCCTCTTTATAATAATATACATATTAGTATACATAGGTATATTAGTATAGATAAATTGTAGTATAGGAAAAATGTGATAGTAAAAAAACCACGAGCCCTATAAGTAGCTTTCAGGCGGGATTTAAAATCTCAATAGATAAATTGGTTATGATTTGTTATGAAGACTCTACTTAACTATATCATCAATCTCAGTGTTAAAATTAATATAACTTACAAGATATTCAAAGAGGTAGAAGGTTTCTCTCATATCAGGATTCTCGAAGAACTCGTTCAAATTTTCCATGAATGTTGTTTCAGCAATATTTTTGCTTTGAAATACAAGAACTATGAGGTATATATTTGCTGCAGCTAGCAAAGTAATGAAGATAGCATACTGAAAACAAACAAAAATTTATCATGACATTAAATCCAAAAATATGATGTCATAAAAGTAACAAACCATTATTTTGTAAGCTGTTTATCTTACCATAACCTAATAATATGAAAACATGTTTACATCAACACAGTTAATCAATAGTGAATCACAAATTATGTGAAAGATAAGTATGTACAATAATTATCTCTTCCGTTATTGGACTAACACAAAAGTCACTCACTTACATTATAAGTCAATAAACTTTCATGACTAATAAATTTAAAGTAACTAATTTTTTTTTAATTTTTACTTTTTTGCATTCTCAATGCAATTTTTATTATAAAAAATTAAAAATGAAGTATTTTAGAAAAATCGACCCGTCTCACAACTATCTGCTCACTAACGCTGGTTATACATACAGCGCGAAGTATTGGATAAATTCGACGCTTCGTACGACTTCGTAGCTCAGAGGTCAGAATAGTCGCCCGAATAGCGAAAGGTCATGGGTTCGTGTCCCATCGGAGCTAGTTGTGAGACGGGTCGATTTTTTCTAAAATACTTCATTTTCTATTTTATACTTCCTGATTTTGAATTGTTAAATACCTATGTAGGCGAAAATTTCGAATGATAATTTTTTTATATTTAAACAAAATCTGAACGTACCATTATTAGGAAGCATGGTATATCCCCGATAGCGCCGCAGCACCCACAAAATGCTATGAAGAATATGACACTGCCCGCGACTATTAATAATATAGCTATTATGACAGGTAATTCCGTTCCAATTTGATTTCTAAAGTATGCCAACACTCCACCCGCTGCCACTATTACTAGACCCAGGACCTGAAAATGAAAAATGCATTTGACTGTATTTTAATTTTATTACTAAACGCTCTAATATTGATATTTCAACGACTATATGAAACATTTTCGTTTGAAATCATATTAAGTATACTAGTGGCTCTCCGCACTCCCTGTATTACCTGCGCAGTTCCCGTTCCCGGGGGAATATTAGTTTAAAAATATAGCCTATTCCACTCGGGAATAATGTAGCTTCTTTTTGTGATTATCCATTACAAACAAACAAACAAAAAACAAATCTCTTCCTCTTTATAATATTAGTAAAGATAACCATCTCCAAAATTTAAATTTAAATCTCGGAAATTTTAAATTTAAAAATCAATATTATATACAGCAGTAGGTATATTATAATAATTTGTTTTAAATAACGGTTTGAGTATTAAAAATTGCTCTTTTTAATATCATAGTTAAATATCCTAGTTAATTGTAAACAGACTAATGGAGGCAATAAAGCCGTTAAAACTTAACATATAACTTTATTATTGTTTATATTATGATGGTATTAACAAATTCTTAATCAATTGTGATTGGTAAAGCATGTTGTAAGATAAAAAGTAAAACATGTGTACTATTGTTAAACTTTTGGATAAACACAATAAAAATACTCACAGCAATAATGAAGTTCACACAGAACAAGAATATTTTTAATAATATTGAACAACAACCCATTTTGTATGTGGTTCGGTATGTAGCTTTTACTAACTAATACTGACACTTACGGTAAATTCATATCTAATCTCCCTTTATTTATTAAAGATAGCCCGAAGAGAGGGATACTCATAGTCGAATGATACATAAACTTTCAATTTCAATTTATTTGAATTCCAATATGTTACATGGGTGCTGAAGTTAATAAATATGGATAAAATTTTGGACCCTGTCGGGCACAGCAATTTGGCACATTTGTTTGTCTGTCTGTGACCAGTGAATGCGTTAACCTTTATTACATTCGGACCCTTCTCCTCTGGTCTTCATATATATATTTTTTGACATGCATTAATTAATATGTATGCTAACATAAAACCGCCATTAGCCACCTAAGGCAGAAGACCTATGCATTCGATTCAATGAGTATGTATCTATATAACTTCGAATATGGTCGAAATAACTACGGTCGACGCAAATATGTTCATAATGCCTATTAAACGACTTAACTACAGATCATTTTACCTAACGATCAATTGCAGTTGTTTCGACTACGGACGACTCGCCTACAGCAGCTGTATATCAAATACTGCATGTTGGATTGATTTTTAAAGTGGTGGTTATTCACACATTACGTGTTTCAAAGTGGTGGGTAGATTCACATAACGTGTAGGTACACATTTGGAAACAGAAAAGCGTTTGCAAAAAAAATATGGAAAACACATACCTACCAACAACAGTAGGTACTCGAATCGTCCGTCACTAAACAATGGCATGGCTTATGGTAGGTGCGAGGAGCGGAAGCGACGAGTATGTTAGGTTTACATATGAACAAACCGGGCGAACAAATAATTCCGCATTCTGGTTGAATAGAAAATGGGGAATGGTTGAATAGCATCCTTGTATAATGTCAGTTCTGGCGCTTCGCCGGCCGCTGCCACGGAACGCTCACTTCGATCGCTCGGCTCGCGCGGTTGGTTCATGTAAACCTAACATGCTCGTCGCTTTGCTTCTCGCACCTATCAGCAGTAGATGAGTCAATATTTTAACCTTAAACCATAGGTGCAAGGACCAGTATTTCAATCAACCGTAGGTGAATAAACCGTAGATGAGTTGACCGTAGATGAGATGACTAGTAGTGATTTCGTTCATTAGTTATTTCAAACATATGTGTAACGACAAACAGTAGGTAATTGACCGTAGTTATTTCGACCATAGTCGAAACGACCGTAGTTATTTTGATAAATACCCATGATGTAACAAAACATGTGGTGGCACAATTTAGCTCCGAAAACGTTTACCTACATCTTGACTACCTGCATGCGGTAAAATATGAACCAGCATATTGTGTGTAAATGTAGACATATAAATTCCATGGCAGTCATTAGCATTTTCGGAAAATACAAATCGATACTGATAAAATTATCATATTAATATCTATATAGTACCTATTGATTATTTGGACATTTAATATGTCAGATGATTTGTTATCAGTGAAATATATCAGAGAAGTACATTTTAAAGTGGTAATTACCTTTTATCTTGCGAATCAATATAACGATAACAGGTGTAAACTCAACAAAAAGTTTGAAAATACTAATGAAAATGAAAAGATACAGTTAAGCGTTTTTTTGTATTGTAGGTTATTCACGTTCAAATATTAGTAATTCATTCTGATGTACATCCATACCGCAGTTACTTTTTGGTAACATTTTGTAACATGAAACAATTGACTGCCTCTCATACTTGAATGTTTCCACTTGTTCGTTTCCTAACAATATAATAACTAAGCTATGGATGCACCGTAAAAAAATCCATATAGGTGAGCATCACCTACCATTCACACAGAACACCTCGTAACTAGAGAAAGGCCTGACTCCAAGAAAACATTTACTTTGACGGAAACTTACTTAAGTAATTAAAACTTAACGAAAACGAAAACTAAACGAAACTTAACATCAAAATCAAATAGTGTTAGTCAAACGCTATCACACTGTGTTGTTTAGGTACAATTCACGTTGCGTAGGTGTGGATACGGCATTACAAGCATAATCACTTCGATGACATCATTTCTTAATCATTAGTAAATTATTTATTCATTCATACTGGTTATTACGATAAGATATGACTCATTTTCCTCTTTGTACAGTGGAAGTATCTATTAAAAGGTTCTTCGCCGTAAGCTCTATTTTCCATGGCCGAGTGGTGTACGCACCGGTTTTCAAGGTGTAAAGGTGTCGGGTAAATATTGAAAACGAACTTTTCAATAATGAACTTTTCAAAAATTTCCTCGGATCTTGCTGTATGTACCCGTCGTTGTTTCCAATTTCCATAACATTTGTGCTCGAACTATTATAATTTGGTATTGGAACAAATGTATGTGATGTTGTCTACTATTTTCTTTTGCTTAGTCTAACCACAAAATAAAGAGTTTACAGAAGGACCGCTCCCACCATTTTTGAAAATCTATACCTATCCTTGTCTGACTCACTAGGGTTGCTTCTGTATTGATTCTGAATTTAAAAAGGAGTAAGTAGTAAAAGTTAACAATCATACATAAATAAATTCGTTTATACATACATCGTTACAAGTTTACATGCCTTAGATGCTGCTTAGATGGTAAACAGAGCATCTAATGTCCATTTAAAGTCCCGACGCCACACACGACACGACGAAGACAAGATCCTATTGTACCTATACCGTACCTATTATGTTGTAATGTATTCCATTCCTATATGTTATAATGTACTCTATGAACAAGATATAAATATGGTGTGATAGTTATCCAACTAAAAACATAAACGTGAAAAAGGCACTAAGTAAGTTCGACGAAAACATAAAGGTAAAAAAGGTGCCAAGTTCAGCGAAAAATAGTTGAACTCTAAATGGGTTACAAGTTCCATAAATTTTTTCGTTCAAGAACTTCAAATAATTAATATTTTCTTAAATGTTGAATTTATAACTTGTCATCTTCAAAAATTGAAAAACCTTTATAACGCAAGAACTGTATCAAGCAATAGTGGTAACTATTTTGAAAACAAGAAAGTGTATTTAAATACCTATGTTGTGTTTTTATCGTTTATAGGTAAATAAAAAAATATAAGTAGTTTAATAGTCAAAGTCAAATTTGTTTATTCAATTTAGATTGGTTTTTACAATACTTGTGAACGTCATAGAAGCTACGCTATCGAGATGTAAACAGGTTCATATTTGTTTCTGGCGCAGCTGTTCTTCATAGTCTTTTCTTGCACTCAAGAATATCGTTTTTCAGCTTTCTTTTTCTGGGAGAATTTGCAGAAACGTGAGTTGCTATTTGTGAATTTGAGTCACATTTAACTTTTTCATATTGTGTAGAAGATTCATTAGTCTCCACAGTTGCTTGCGATTCTTCATTTAATTTTTTTTTGACAGGTAGCAAAAGTTTGGGAACCGAACTGTCCTGAAAAAGGCACTAATGCCTTTTTCAGGACAGTTCGGTTCGATGTCTTGATTATAGAATTGGTTTCGAAATGGGCCTCACAAACTCGAAGATATGTTGACCATTTGTTGCGTACATCTTCTCGATCAATTAAACTTATCCATAAGGTTCGTCTGAAAAAAAAATCATTTGATTTTTAAAATGAACTAGTTAGTTTTGCAACGAAAATAGCCTATGGCACTCCTACGATTAAGACGTTAAAATAAATAGGTATACGCATAATCGTGCGTGGTTCGTTTTCTCCTGAACTTGGCTGGCACAATGCCGTGCGTCAAAGAAAACTTTACTGCAAGTGAAATGTTATTTGGGATTTATTGATTGGCGTCCTTTCCTGAACTTGGCTGGCACACTGCCGTGCGCTTAGATGAAAAAAAATACTGCAAGTAAAATGTTATTTGGGGTTTAATGACTGAAGTCTCTAAAATGTAAGTAGGATTTCATAACACTGCTAAAATAAAAGAAAATGCAACGACAACTTTTACTTGAAAATTCGTCAACATGACTTGTGGCTGTGTTCGCTGAACCGCCAAGAAGTTTTGAGAATACTATAACATCTAAATAAGGACCATAGAACCCAATTACTGGCGTTTTACCACAACCAGCTAACTATAAGATGAATGTGTATGGTTCATCGTCATTATCAAAGCGGCTAGTCCCAAAAGGAGCCTAGGTATACTCACTCACCTACCAACAAGAGAAAACAGTTTGACATAACTTACCTTTCAATATCGTTTGGAAATTTAAAAACGTGTATGCACAGTTTTTAGTCGTATTTAGACAACCAAATACACTGCAACTGTAATAATATTGGTTATTAATTTTTGTTAATTAATGGTAAAATAGGTATATAAGTGTCACAGTGACACGTAGCGGCGCGGACGTGAAGTGATCAATTAAATGCTCTTTGGAACTTGCGATCACTGACCTCTTTGCGATACTCGCGACTGAGTACTGTCCCAAACTGTCCCATTTTGCCTGTATATGTGACGTCTATGTGTGCGTGACGAAAATGGCACTTTGTTCTAAGCGGACTCTCTGCTAGGGCGACCGCCCGCCCGCGTAGTTACTTTGTGGTCTAACTAAGGGATAGGTCTGCTTTACCGTCTGAGTATGGCGTATTGCGTCGCAATGTCATTTATTAGACATCCTTCAAGCAACATGTCAATTCTTCAGTTTTTTTAACAAATTAAATTACCTGTAAAACGTCGGTTGCCATGATAAAGTTGTTATGCTAACTATTTATTACACGAAAACAAAAGTTATATGACGCTGACAGACACTGACAAATAAAAAAAAACAACGGGTTGCACTCCGGGACTGCCGGCAGAAGTGAAAAGGGCTCCCTAGACTTTTTACAAAAAAAAAGGATTTTGACAAAAAAAGAAAAAAATACGGACTTCTGGCTTCGATGCCGTCCGTTTTCTAATCTGAGCTATGACAACTTTGGAAACGGTGGTAAGTATTCTAATGACATTGTAATAGTTTTTCGATCAGGTCACGTGATCTGGCGGTCACGTGTCCTGACCTGACGGGAGTTTTATACCCATCACAAAAAGAGCACAACGCCGCTAAAGAAGTTTTCACTTCAAAAATTATCTTTGCTGATACACCCCGCTAAAAGGAAATTATTCTTAACCCTTGTTCATAATATTATAATTAATTGAAATTTTAGAAGAAGTTGTCTGCTTAGTGTTTTTGTTTTGAAAGTTACTAAAAGCCTATGACTTTATAAAGGAATGAATTTAATAACTGAAGAAGGTTTTCGGAACTTGACCGTACAAATACATAAGAATACGACAAAACGGCTTAGCATCCTATTTCCATATTTGATACATTGGTGTTTATTTGGTATCCATTGATATCAAATATTTATCATTAATCAGTTTTCTTTAATTAAAACTGTCGCAAGTGAATGAAATCAAAGCTTTTTCACATTATCTGTACAAAGAAATATAAGCCTAGAATATTAGGCTTTAGTATTTCGCAGTTTACAATTTAAGCCTCTGTCTAGTGTTATGAAATTAAATAATGGAATTACTGTATCGAGTAAGCATATAAGTTTTAAATTTAAACGGAAACAAATGAAACACGCCCATAGTTTACACTAATATTAAATAAAACATTGATAATTCTTGCACTGTTAAGTAATAAACACTCCAAAGTATCGTGTTAACCGGCAATAAGAGGATACAATGCACGAAAACAGTGCTTTATAAATCTCATGTGCGATTTATTAAATTTTTCATAGTGCTGGTCATGTTTTGCACTCGATAAGCAGATTAATAATTCACAAGTTTACGGTGTTTAGAGGCTCAGTTGCATGCGCACCGTTATCGAACCGATCGCACTGTGGAATGGTAGCGTTTATGCACTGGTGCAGTCCCACCAGACATTCATGATTACAAGTAACCAGTTGTAATTAAGGAGTTCCAAGTTAAACAGATTACAGTAGATATCTTAGTGCGTGTGGTATTTCGCAAAAGTTGTTTCAATCAAAAATAATGTCTTCTTTGGTGATTGGGTACAGTAGCTTGCTTGTTTATAACAAAACAAAAGAATTGATTATATTTACAGGCATTTTCATTTCCTCAATTCCGGGTTGATAATAAGTAGGAACAGTTAGTCTAATGCAGGCACCCATGTAGGGTATAACTCTTGAATGATTTCTTCATTCGCTACTACTACTTAAATCTACGCTTAGCTATGGAAGATTATCCCAACCAATATTCCCAGTGTTTCAAAAAAAGGTTGGCAAACACTTTATTTTGGCAGTTAATATTTTTTCTTTAATATTGACCGTTAATATTTACAAATATTTGTGACAATCCCAACTAGACCTTACGTAAGGATAAGGATAATCTCTTTAGAGATAAGTCCACCTTTGCACGCATTTAATAAATTTATTTTCTGTTATGTATTTTTAAGTACAATAAAGAGTAATAATAAGGTCGTCGCATGGCGCTCAGTTATGATATCATAATATGCGTTTAGCGCGCTACTATGTGTGATCTATTTGCCCGTTAAGGGTCAACTGAAACGCTTAATCTTACTCTAAGGAAGACTGTATTTATTTATGTGTAAATTTTGACATGGCTTAATATTTTGGCAATAAATAGTTACAAATGTCAGTAGCCAACGGGACTAGACCATACTCGTGAAGACGTCGCTGGGTGCTCAGTTATGATATCTAATACCTATGCTTTTGGCACGCTACTGCGTGCAGTTTATTTTGCCCGTTAATGGTCTGCTGAAACGCTTGATCTTATACTGAAGAAACACAGACTGTATGCATTTATGTTTTGATTTTGAGATGTGTCCATATTATGGCAATAAATAGTTACAAATATCAGTGGCGAGCGGGGCTAGACCATACTCGTATGGACGTCGCTGAGCGCTCAGTTATGTTATGACGTCTTATATGTGTTTGGCACGCTACTGTGTGCGGTTTACTTTACCCATTAATGATCTGCTTAATCCCTGGGCTAACAAACATTTCACATGAGATAACTTGATTTTGACTCGAGTCAAAATTTTAGTTTTAATTTAGCTAGTAAATGGTTGCACTCTGTCAGTGGTGAGCGGGACTAGACCACACTCGTAAGGTCGTCGCTGGGCGCTCAGTTATGACATCTAATATGCGTTTGGCACGCTACTGTGTGCGGTTTACTTTGCCCGTTAATGGTCTGCTGAAACGCTTGCCGTTAATAACTGTAACGCTGGAATCGCAGCCCTCTGATTTGGACGATAAACCTGGTAATGCTATTTTTAATTAAGCAAATGGTGATGGTAATGTAAAGTTGGTGTCTATATCAATATTTTGTAGCTTTGAACGAATTTCGTAAGTCCATAATAATATGCACAAAGTTTGTAACAGTAAAAACCTTTTTAGATTTTTAAAACTCACGAATGACAGTATGCTAGGTAATACAAGAGGGGTGGAAGTCTCTTCCGCGATAGCGATCGTTAGTTATCGACGGTTGCGTTAACTCAAAATGAGGAATTTGGTGGGATATGGGGCTATTTTTATGATAAAAGTGTGTTTTGTAGTATATTTGAGCGATAGCAAGCCACTAAATAATAATTAAAACTAGCTTTCCATTGTAATTCGTGTAAATTGCTACAGCAACCATCGCTGACTTAACGATTTAAAAAACAACTTAGCGATGTTTACGACAAACATAGCGTGGAAATTTGAAAGCCCGCTGAGCTAACCACAAAATTAAATATTATTTTAAGCTAACGAATATTGTCGGTACGTATCTCGTCCGTCACCGCAATGCTCGAGCGAAAGAGAGAGAGAGAGGGCGAATATTTTAGCTTGGCCAATCGCGCGGACGTGTCAACGGCGGCTTGTCAAATACTGACGCGTAATGACGTGCCAGATGCTTGTCCTGCATTTCCCCGCATAACACAAGGACACATAATATATTATCTAATTATTGGTTTATTTTATAAGTTGTTAAATCCAAGTATCGGTTGATTCTATATGCATTAAAATCAATGTTATACCACTGCCATTTGAATAAAAATCTTGTTTTAAAAATAATAATTTTGTGGCTTGGTACGAAGCAAACATAAAGAGCATACTAAAAATACATTTTTACTGTAACTAAAACTACACATCCACCGAAACTCAGATACGTTTCTCTCAACAAGCTCCAACAGAAAATTATTTCTCCAAAAAAATTTACCTACATCTATAAAAACACCCCTAATTTGTGAGGAATCACCACAAACTGGCGGCACTGACTTTACCGAACCGAATTCGATAACTAACGATCACTATCGCGGAAGAGACTTCCACCCCAGAGCCATAAAAAATAAAACTATTGCTTTTTTAAACTAACAAATATTCTAAAAGCTCCACTTGCAAAATAAATATAAAATCAGTTTAAACTCATAAGTGTTAATTACTTCACAACGAATTAAAAAGTTGTTAATATCGCAGTTGCCGGCAAACAGCCGCGGGCGGCGGCGGACGTTTCATTTAATGGCGGTGTAAAGGCCGATGCACACATGCGCTGAGCAAATATTGTCACAGTCACATTAATGAGTACCTTTTCAAATGTGTGACTTTTTTCAAACAGAAACTTACTGCTCGCCATTTCATGGTTTAAAGCGTTTCGTCGTGGTTTCCCCATAGTTTATATTAAGGTTAAACGACTTTTAGTTTTAGTCAAAAATACTGCAATGGCAACGACAATATTGCAGATATTACAAAAATAAATTGAGTCTGTGTAATCTCAATTTTTTTACAGAATAATTAGGCATCGTTATCTTATAACTTGATATCGCATAGTCGGAAAATTTAGAGGAAATGAAGTGGATTTATTTAGTTTTCTATAAATAGACGAGTAGTCCACTAGGTCAAAAAAATAATATGGATTAAAAATTGATATGTTTTTGGCGTAGGTATTTATTTCATTAACACCCGTTTGCACTAAACTTAAGAATCGCCTAAGTCTTTTCCTAGCTAATTTAAGACATTCTTAACAAAAAATTGCTTTGCACTAACCTTAGGACATTCTTAAATGCACTTTAGGCTATTTTTATCTTACGGGCCCAATATCGAGCGCCTAAGGCTTAAGAAATACCTATATCAGTGGTTATTGTCTGTGGCATTGTGAGCAAAGAGTAGTGCGACAAGCTTTTCTGTTCCGGTGATTATCTTTGGAACTAAAACAGTTTTCATACGACAGTCCATTTTGACAGCTAATTTGGAATTGCAAGTGACTCCTCTGTCACGGCTGTCACCGGAACAGAAAAGCTTGTGGCTTTTGTATTCTTGTTTGTTAGATAGAGAGAGACACAACACATGTGACATACGTCATTCATCATTTATTTAAAAAAAACATTACAGATCGACAATCTTTTCTGTTCCCATGGCAGCGGCGCTTATGTTTAGCAGCAAGTTATTGTTCTGAGCAGCAAAATGACATTAAAAACAAAACACGTTAGTTCCAGTTTTAGCCACCGGAACAGAAAACGTTGTCGCACTGTATTTATGTTTTTCCTGACAGTTGAGCTCAGTTGACTTTTTCTTTTCTCGGTGAATTACCCCTACCAAATAAAATAGACAACGCCTTAGCTTTTGTCTCCTTTTAACTCACGAAGGAATCAATGAGAAGTTTCAACCAAAAAAATATCCAGTGACCTACTTTACCTCGCCAGTTTATTTGAATTCATTCAATCATTCTCTTAGCAAGGCGATGACTAAGTTACGACGTAGTCTGTCAGTGCAAACAAAAATTTTAGCTTGGCTGTTTTAGGTTGTCCCTAAGTTAAGATGTATCTTATCTAGGACAAGCTCAACCCGAGTTTAGTGCAAACGGGCATTAGTTTATTACTGTCAACAGAAGATTAAAAAATTAAATTATCATTCTTGGCTTGGAAAGTAAAACATTTGGTTAGACATTGTTTTTGACTATTTAGTCGATTGTATTAAAATATAATTGAGACTCCTATTTTATCTTTCGCCAGTTATATTATCAATTAAATGAATGAAATGTAAACATCTATTAGAAGTTTGTTAGGTTATCTTATCTTGGCAAAAGATAAATAAAGAAAATGGAAAATAAAGTATTTAGAAAAAATCGACCCGTCTCACAACCAGCTCCGATGGGACTCGAACCCACGACCTTTCGCTATCCGGGCGACTGCTCTAACCACTGAGCTACGGAGTTGTTAACGACTCCGTAGAGCTGGTTGTGAGACGGGTAGATTTTTTCTAAATACTTTATTTTCCATTTTTCTATGATAAAAATTGCATTATGAATGCAAGAAAGTAAAAATTTAAATAAAAGATAAATAATTTTGGAAATCCCCAGTCCATAAACATGAATTATTTATTGATGTATCAGCAATGACGTTTCGTTTTAATTTATAAAACCGCAGCAGTCTTACATTACGAAACTTACAGACGACTGAGTGCTTACCATCAACTCTTATTGCGGTTTTGTTTAGGACCTAAACTGATCTGCTTCGCTTATTCGTACCACGACAGCTTAATATCAATGACAGCGATTCAGTGATCGATCAATGACATTTCACAGCCGCTAAACTGTCAGGAACTCTTATTTGACTTATAACCCGGTCGATTTAACATGTCACCTGCAGGTTATACCCGTCCCTCTCACTCACCGGGCATGACAGATTCGAGTGAAAGAGACGGGTAGAAGAAAAAGGACACAAATCGTTCGGTCATTAACATTTAGCAATTCATTTGCGATCCAGTTTTTAGAAGGTCAGAGTTCGAAAGAAAGCAATTCATTTTAGGAACCTATTCTGCATCGCTCTATTTTTGAATCGCTGTCTTAAAGTTGATGGTAGGCACCCTGGTGTCATACGCGAGTCGCGGAGACGAGTCGCCGAAGCTTATCTTCCATACATTTGAATAGGTAACCGGACAATTTTTTTTTATTGATTTAAAATGTTTTTAGAAATGTCAGCAACACAACACGGGTAAGTATTTATTTTAAAATAAGTTACATATTTTCAAAGATATGAACTTTCTTATCAGACAAGGACAGCACTACCCATTTGTGACATCACAAGTGGGTAGCATCATTACAGTATGGTGTGTATCTCTAAAAAGAAATTTTATATGGGAGAGTATGGTCCATACTCCCTCCATATAAAATTTAGTTTCGAGAGAGATAGCTAGAGTCACATTTGGTCACAATTCAGTAGCTTATTACCTGGTTGTTATTAAACAGATTGTTTTTTTTTCCCGTTTTTTATACTTCAATGTTATATCTTTGAATGTCACCAAGTATTAAATACCAATAACAGTCCGGTCCCCTCTTTGTGACTCGCACACTATGCCATCAGCCTGCGACTGAACATACTACAAAATATGAGCCGTCACCGTAACTGGCGTAGGATACCAGTTGTCTGTATTTCGTAATGTAAAACCGGGCTAAGTTCACATTTATTTTGGCAACACGGTCACGAAAACATCTCTTTATTTTTATTTTTATTATTTTGTCAACTAGGTACTCGTTACAACTCAGACTTGACTATGTAAACATTGTTCAGCAACCCCTGCTAAAGTCGATAAATTTTGAAATTTCAGCTAGGTACAACTTTAAGCCTTCTTAAACTGCAGAGTGATCAAATCCTGGGCAGTACCTACTATTATTATCTGGGCCAACATTTAAAACCCTTTATTGCTGTTAATCTTCTGTGAAAGCTTTTATTCCATGGGCAAATTCAATCTTAACCCGCATAGAAGAAGTTACTAGCGTCAGTATAATGATACTTATATCTTTTAGTATCAGAACATACACCTGCCTCTGGTCACGCGACCTGCCGACAAAAGGCAGTCAATAACGACTCCCGCTTATTAAGCACATATTTGTTCGGCCACAGTCAATTTTTGCATTTTTAATTCGTCCCTCATTATTTGCCCGTGAATTTCCCACTGTTGTCCAGCCATTTTAAATTTTAAACTGGCCTCCCAAAACGCCTGTTTCCATGTAATTTACAATTTATCATGTACGCCAGCAAATGAGCAAACATTTTTCGTTTGTTAAGCCATTTGTAATTAATAAAATATGGCAAAACTCAAAGTGTGGCTCCAATATGATTTCATAAACAGCTGCAATTTCCGACAGTTTGGTTTAATTAAATTTGTACCTACTTTTTTATTGTTGATCGAAGACCTACTTATAGGAAAGTTGAAAACATATAAAGTACCTATTCATTGTCATATCAACGTTAAAATTATTTGAAAAAATAATATGCTTAAATGGTTAGTTAGATCAATAGGTAGGTAGGTAGTTTTGTAAATATTCTAGTTATATTAAATATGTAACTGTAGATTCGTCTCTGCAATCAAATTTAGATTTAGATGTATTATTTTTTATTTTAGAAAAAAAATGTGTTTAGTGTATTAAAACCTCGCATTGTTACACAAAAATGCAACGTTTCAGATTCGTGAAACGTTTAATAAAATTTGTAGCGAGCTGTTTCCACACGTGAACATTTGAGTGTCATCGTGAAATCCGAACGAAACTCTGATTGCGACTACCAACGAGTAGTAGTGAAGCTTGTTTTTAAAGTTGATAAAAAGCTTTAATGTAAAATGCTAGACAAATCAACTTAATTTTTCATATCTTCACATAGATATACTTGTCTATATAAGTTTTGGTCAGCTTTAGAAGAGTATTTGTAGTAGGTTCAATTTTTTCTTCAAAAATAATGCTAAAATTCTATTTAAGATCTAAGGTTACGCAAAAAAATATAAATTATTTTACAAACTTTGGCTTTTGCAAATTATTTAATTCCTTTTTTTACACAAACGGTGACTGATGCACGTAGATGAATCATAAAATGTTTTGACTTCCATTCTAAAACAAAGTACAATTCCAACCCTGCAGCCGCGCGCCGAGTTCACGCGCGGGTAAATATTAAACGATCGTGTAACCATTTTTACATTTATGGCTTACATTTTGTAGCTCACTCTTAATTGATAAAGGCAGACGAGGCCTACCCATGACATGCAGTATTTACGGCAATTTAAAAGCCCTCGCGGAGCTTAAATCGAAATTAACCCGACATTTTTCGCAATCGCCCCCGCGAACATAATGAAATTTCTGCTCATGATTTAGTTATAAAGATGGAATCACGTGTAAGCTACTTATGATATCGGACCTATACAACAATTTTATACATTACACAATAATGTCTGATATTAAAGTTTTGGATTTTGTACCATTTGAGATTGAGACAGACAGATTGAGCTGGGTTGGCAGTGTTTTTTTAGGCTGATCTTCACACTAAGCAGTCATCACCAACGCGACCGAATAAAAATAACAAGCTCAGAGAGTTAACAAAGTATTCATATCGGCTTGAGTTAAAACAAAACTTTTCATAAATATTAATACTTACTTCATTAAATGTTTGTCAAAGATGATTATTTAAAATTGTAACTACATAAATATAAAACGTAGCGTTGTATGAAGGAAAAGTTATTATAATATTTATTTACATAACGGTTAAGAGTAGAACCCGTTTTCATATGCAATTTTGAAAACTTTGTAAATAGGTACAACATTGTATCTGAGTCTTCAAGCTCTGTAGACCGTTAACAGCCCACCTTACCTGCGCGCAGCAGTTTCACAAACTAACATACGACAACTTCAGCTAACGCTAAATACCTTAATAATCATGACAACTTGTTTCAACGTGGGTACAATGCTAACTAGTCGGTGGAAACTTTAATACTTAATACCGACTTAATAATTCAGCGGGTAAAACAAAAGCGCTAGAAACATCGACTTTATTTTGTAAGAAACAAGGGCTTATATACATTTTGAGGGTGGTACAACTAACTTTGTTTTGACATACACAAACTTGGTATAACTTGGAGCTGTCAAATTTGTTTAGCGGTAAGGGAGGGCCGCTCAAGTTAGGGCGCCGCCTAAGGCGTATAACTAAGTGCTTACTTGCCTACACTAAATTGTTACATTTGTGTTGTAAAATTAATGCAGCGATTTATGTGTGGAGATTAAAGTTTACTGCCTCGTTCGGTTATAGGTCTATCGGATATTTGCTATAGGTTCGTATTATAGTTGATAGGCGTAAACAAATGTTTTATTTAATATTGAAATAATTTCAGATCAACATAAATTTAGATAATACCTATGATGCACCTTTTCTCATATTTTTTAATTGGGTATTTGACTGAATTTTTTTTATTGACTTAAAATGTTCATTTTACTAGTAGCAACACAACATAGGTATTTATTTTCAAATATCTTGCATATTTTCAGCGACATAGAGCATCAAACTTACTAATTAGACAAGGAGAGCGCTATAGAAACGTGACGTCACGTTTCTATAGCGCCATACTCTCGCCATAGAAAATTTCGTTTTAGAAAGAGATGCTAGAGTCACAATTAAGTAGCTCATAATTCGCTTGTTAAAATACATATTGAATTTCTTTTTTCATATTTGTTATTCAATAATGTTATATTTTCGCATGTCATAATTAAATATCTACATTTCAACAACAGTCAAACACCCAATTCTCTCTCACCCAAGGTTGCTTGCTATGGCCTATGTAGCAATAAGACCGCCTGTAATGCGTTTTTCCACTTTTCAATAATTGTCTATTTGTTATTATTTTTCTGTTTAAGTGTGCAATAAAGCTCATTATTTTTATTATTATTCTTAGATTTTGTGTTTCCGACATACCGGAAACACAAAAAATCCCGAGATACACCGAATTCGGTGGGGATTAGTCATGGAACGACTTGCTTTATTTCAATAATCAGTACGCACTAAAACATAACATCTACATATCGATATGGTACGGTTTGTCTAAATACAATCATAAACTCAAGTTTAGAGTTACAAGTAATTAATTACCCAACTAACCCCCAATCAAGTACCAATACAAAACATTTAGCTGCCTATTCAATTTACACAATATAAGCTTATCGCTTGTTTCCCGTATCCGAAACCTCTAGCATTAGTTGAGGAGGAAAGATCGTTTTACACAGTACGCACTTGACGGGTTTCCTGGTCAAAGTTCAAGAGAAACCTTGCAGGTGTGACCCGAGACTAATTATAAATAAAAAAGAAAAACGCTACCTACCCAAGAAGTTCGGTTTTGTAATGACGATCTTTTTAATTTTTATTTTTTCTTTGTTCTTTAAGAAAAATCAACCCCTTGTGTAAGTGAAGCAAATAAAATGCAAAATTTAGATGTTGAAAGGTATTCTAAGACATTTTTAGCGTTGTACTGTCGACATCACATTTAGTTTAATGACTTCGAAAACCTATCTTATTTGTGAGCAATAAGCTTGAGCTCAAGTTCTTGATATAAACCCTGATATTATTGTACGGCCTTAAGTACAGTCAACCACTGTAATACATGACGTCATGCAAGAGATATACCTACCTAAGATACCAGAAAGAATCGCAGTTGGCTTGTATTTGTATATGATAGTGTAGTAGTTAGTACATGGGTAGTACACACACCCATTGTAACCTTGGTAACCAAAAAAGCTATTAATTTTAAAACTAGTAGTAAAAAGTTTTGTCTTCACATTGGCGCTGACGCTCGTCCAAATCCCTTTGCCATGTTGCTCAGAATCTTAACCATATTGATTTCAAAGAGCTTTACACTTTATGAAGTAAGTAAAAAAGCTTGGAACGGTACTAAAGCTAATTCTACTCGTGTAAACGGGTCCCTAAATAATTACGATCGTACTTTTCCCGCACCCTTTATATAAAATCTCCGATATATTGTGAACGCTCTGCAGCACCTGCTCTTACAAAGTTATGATACTTTTATTCGACTTATGCCGTATAAGAGTACCTATCCCATTTTTCTTGTTTCAGGCTTGTACGTACTACTGGATGAAATCGAAAGCTCATTGAGCAAAATAAGGTATGGTAAATAAGGCTATAAACTTTTTATTTGGATGAAAATTTGGCTAGATCGTATGAACCGCTACATCGGATCCGGATCCGAACTCGGTCCGAAGTGTGAGCGTAGATTCCATATAACTGTTTCACTCACACGCACAACCTCTCAGTATGAAGTGGCTCGTGCGGGTTCGGACGCAGTGGACAAACGTATTCCGGTTTCCATCCGTCTAAGTCTAAACACCAGGTTCCGTCATCCGAGAAAAAACCGGACCGGATCGTCCGTCCGAAACGGCCGGGTCCGAACTCGGACGGAAAAGGGTCCTTAGGGCCAGCGCTGCGTCCCATACATTATTTTGCCACTTTCGCATACATACTTTCGCACAATAACTTAATATAAAATTCTAATTAATTATTTTGACTGATCGATCAAGAGCTGCGTCTGTGTGTTGGTTAATAATGGTTTCTAATTACATTCAGTAAACAAAATTATAACAAAGAAAAAAATATTTCCGTGTTCTGTGATTATAACAGTCATTGCATTCTCCTCTTGTCACACAGGCACAAAGTCAAAGCTTAAGTCACATACTCCGCACAGACTTACGCTATAAAAAACGTTGAAAACAACATAAAGAATTCCTTAAAAACACCATAAAACAAAATCGCGCGAGGCGATAAGGGTTGTTCCACACTGCGCCATATTTCACAAAGTGCTAACTTAGGCAGTTAACTGGCCCGGTTATGGATGTTAACACGTGTTGGTATACTGTGTGAACGCGTTTTACTAAATCATTGAAAGTGTAAAAAAATATAAGAAACAAGTCGTTTATATGCTTTATTTGAGATTTCATAAAAAGCGGACAAGTGCTTCAGGGATGCTTTTTTATAAATTTAAATAAATTAGTTTTTTCGTATTAATTAAATAAAAAGGTAAGTATGTGGATAATAAACAAAACGCTTTCTGTTGTTTTATATCTAACTTTTCATTTTAATTTATTATCTATTTTATTATTGTAGGTACTTACTTACCCTTTGATAAGATCAGACGCATATTTCAATAAAATTTAGTTCCATTCTTTTCGCTTTTATCCTTAATATTTTTGTGTGCTGCTATCACAATTATTTATAGATCTCATAAACAACTTTTCCATAATACATGTGTTGGTAACATTGTACCTACCATATCATATCTAATTATATTATATTATAATATATTTACACTTTTGAATAACTTCCTATGTAAAGAACACTACAGTAAATAAATGACAACATAGATACGTAGGTACATAACCCCAAAGCATACCTCGCAAATACCTCTGTAAATAAAATGTGTAAAAAGTCAAGTTCTTTGTGTTGGCGCGTGGTACGGGGACCCGGGGTCCGTCATACGAACGCGAGAGTCCGTCCAATAAACTTCTATTTATGTCCACTCTACTCCAATATGATACTGTCAAGTCGGTACGCAACGCTGAGCTCATTCAGCGGCGCGTCTTCGAGTAGCTTTATACGAGTAATATCCATCTGATTTAGGAAACGTTATAAAGTTATAGTTTAAGTACTTTTGATAATATAGTTCACCTACTTGAGTACCTACTTAAAAGCGTTTCGTCAGATACTGCCCAATTCGGCCAATTTTTATCATCGCTATAATATATTAATATCCCTGGAAATATAATTTAAAGGGACTTGAAAATACGCGATATTTCTTAAAATATTAAAATATCCGGTATTTTCATTTAAAAATCATATACCTGTACAGTCATAACAATCAACGATTTGTTTGCCATTTTGCGAATTAGTCCATAAGAGAATTGACCATTTCGCAAATAGGTCTTTTCCAGACTCGGGTGCCATTTCGTGAATTGGGCATATCCGTACGCTTAAATCGGTCATATATTTTGCGATATCTGTTTTATAATAAAATGTGGCCATATACCTACCTACATAGGTAGGTAGTTCTTTGTATAGACGCGCGAAGCGGGGTCCGTCTTACGAATATGAAAGTCCGTCCAATAGACTTCCATTTGTGTCCACTCTATTTCGCTATGATACTGTCAAGTCGCTACGCATCGCTGAGCTCATTCAGCTGTCTTCGAGGAGCCTTTCTGATAACTTTATAAAGCGATATCTGCTGAGCTGTATTCAGTGATTCGCAAAATGTTGTGGAGTTATCACTTATCGGTTTAAGTAGGCACTTTTGATGTATAGTTTGCCTACTCGCGTATCTTAATACCTACATATGTGATGTATTGTTACGCTGAAAGGAATCGATTATTGATTGTGAAATGTCACACATATTACTATAAAATATTCACATCGCGAAATTCGTGTTATTACTATGATGAAAATTTTTCATAAAAATTGCCATGACGCGATGAACTAAGTTGGTGTAACCATATCACTATGAACAAGTTGTAATGACTAGTTAATTATTTTTACTTTTTTGCATTCATAATGAAATTTTTATTATTGAAAATATGAAGTATTAGAAAAAACGACCCGTCTCACAACTAGCTCCGATGATGGGACGATGGTGAAAAGTCGTGGGTTTGAGTTCCATCGGAGCTACTTGTGAGACGGGTCGTTTTTTTCTAATAAGTACTTCATTTTCAATAATAAGTTGTAACGACTGTTGCGGATCTTTATTACTTGAAAGAATTTAAAGTTGTCATGAAAAACTTTGTTTCTTATTATTTCAAGTAAATTATACGTAATTTCCAAATAGATGGTTTCTGGATACCTACGTATAATTGCACAGGCAATCAGTTGCAAGACTGTAAGCTGATGTGTTGAGTAACCATTGTCTTGAAGGTGAAGAAGCCAGTGTCTCTACAGCCCTTTCACAAAATATTCTTACTTTTCTGTGTTCACAGATGTCTGTTATATTTCCAAATGATTAATTATTTGTCATACATATTAAAAAGAGGAATAAATTATGTTTTTTTTTACATGACCATTTAATAGTAGATTGTATTACAAGGGAGCAAAACAATATATTTACGGCGTGGGCGCTATTTTGAATCCAGAGCGCAGTGAAGGATTCTAGAGTAGAATCTCGAGCGCAGCGAGGGATTCTAAAGTAGAATCGTGAACGCAGCGAGGGATTCAATATACGCCGCCCGAGGTGAAAATAATTTTGCGGCCGAGTAATGACAAGAGAATATAAATGAGATTTGAATTTTGAACAGCTTCATATCAGGGTCCAAAACGATGAGATTTGAATTAAGAACATAATTAAAGAAGCATTGGTTGGAGCGTAGCAAAGGGCGTGCAGTACTTAAAAAAAAATTCAACTGATTTTGTATGGGGCCGGGACTTTTTTCGGGACCGAGAAATTTTCAAAAACGGAATTTTATAAAATTGAGAATATCTCGTAAACGGTGAGTCGTAGCTAAACTCTAACAAAATTTTCAACCCCCCTACGGCATCCCCGGAGATACTTATAAGGAATCTGATGGACATATATTTTTTTATTTAATTTTTTTTTTATTTCCAAACTCAATTTTTTTTTCTTGCCCGACTAGCGCTATGATGTATCCGAACGACAAAGAAAGGTAGGTAGTTTGAGTTGCCTTTACTGCTTTTCTTATAGAGGGGGATGAAAAGCAGAGTGTATTACTCGGCCGCAAAATTATTTTCACCTCGGGCGGCGTATATTGAATCCCTCGCTGCGTTCAGGATTCTACTTTAGAATCCCTCGCTGCGCTCGAGATTCTACTCTAGAATCCTTCACTGCGCTCTGGATTCAAAATAGCGCCCTCGCCGTAAATATATTATTTTGCTCTATACAATCTGTCCGTCGCCAACAGACACTATTTAACAGAAACATTTTTCTTGTCTCTATTTCAAGTCGACTTTGTTTATATTTAAGGCACGGTCCATCCTTCGTCCAGCGGAGGTTATAAAGGCCCGTATAATGCTACAAAGTGATCTCAGGCGGCGTCGCCCCAAGCGACCGTCTCCTATGAAAATGTTGAGAGCCCTTCTGCCCATTTATCTCACATGTATCTATCAGTGGAAAATTAGTTTCTTTGATGCTGTTTAAGTTAGGAGCTCCGGTCACAAAGAGCCACTTACTTTGTTCTACAATCTTGTGTTACGGTTGTTTCAAAATTTAATTTACGTATGTGTTTTAATGGTGAAGTAGGTACTCTCTATTCGAAATATCTGTCGAGTTATGTGGAACATACCTAGGCTTTAAAAAGTTTAATGTGGTGAATTCAATTGTAGCTTCCAAGTCATCCAAAGTTCCAACCGAAATTTTTGTTTTGTGGTTGAATAAAGAATTTGATAAAATTCTTATGTTTCATACTACATAAAATTTACAAAATAAAATCTTGCTTTTTTCTATAATCCTTATCTTTTATTTAATCATTTTATTTGACTATCCAAATATTTTAAAGATTTACAGAAACTTTGACAACAGAACTATTCATTTAAAGACTCATACCTGAAATTCCCCAACAACTAACAAAATACGAGAAGGTACACCCAAAGAAGAATGTCACTCATATTTAGAGCGCCGACTACAAAGAAATGCACGGTCGAAAGAATATTAGCGTGGAAGGTTTCCGGACGGCAAACTTCCGAAACGTTTCCGAATGTGTCCGAAACGTGAACACAATGGACGCTGCCACATATTTGGACGGAATACCGATGCTCATTGAAAGAACAAAATACGGAAAATTTATTTTGTTACTTGGCCATTAGTTGAGAATGTAGGGGAATTTTTGTTATGAAAGGGTTTGATATAAATTGTAGATGTAGAGACTGCTTTTAACTATTTAACGTTGAATAAAATTAGCCCTTTATGCTTAGCGTGTGGATGAAAATATATCGCGATTGTAATTTGAGGTCAGCTGATATTAGATCTTATTTTCATCGCTACCACTTATTGTCGTCTATTTAATTTGAAAAGAAAACTGTAATTGGTTGAAATTTAAAATCAAAACTTACTGTAGGTAAGCACATCTTAGATTTCTGCGGGAACTGTTCATTTAAATAAAACCACTTTTACGTCGGAAAAAAACTAAAAATATTTCAAAAACACAACTTAAAATTACCACATTATGTGTGCAATATACGCGTGATTAAATCCGTAAAAAAGTGTTTTACTTATTTGATTACTGTAGGTACGCTCATATTAGCTTATAGTAATAACAAGAAATAATATTTCGTGAGGTGGATTTCTAAAGACAAGTTTGAGGACAATTTTAATTAGACTACAAGCTGTAGCAATATTTCTGCTTAGATTATAATTAATATCTTAATAAATCCATAAATAGCAAAGGACATTTCCCTCAAAACGTTTTGATCACTTTCCAAAAGAGATGATAGACGCCTCAAGTACCATCAATAACAAAATTGACAAAAATGATGAGATGAAATAAAAACCTCAATAAATATATTTTGAGCTAAGTGTAGTCAAAGAAAACTAGTTTGGACCAAATCAGAAGAAATGAAAAATATTGGAAAGCATACATAATGGAATACATCATGAATATGGCAGCTTTATTAACGAACTCAATTTTGGTACATAGGAAAATAAATCATTTAACTCGCTCACTTTTGTTGTCATAGTCTTAAACTACTATAACTATTTTATAAATGTCCCAAATGTTCAAATGTAACATTTATAACACCTTTGCCAGGATCTGTACCGAGCCTCGAGCGTCGGCCCCCAACTTCCGGTCACTATATAATAAAGTTATTCTCCTTCTTTCGATAAAGTTCAGTTTGTCCGGCGATAAATTACCGGGTCACATTCGCGGAAGTCATCCGGCCAAATATTGGCTTAACTTGAAGAATGGCGGCCCGTCCGGGATTTGATACGAATAACATGTGTTTGTTACTGTACAAATAACGACCGGATCACTCGCAATGTCGTTTGCTTTATAAGAAATTTTCCGGGTAAAATGTTGATTTATTATTTCAGTTTTGATCCAATTATTTAGCCCGTTCCTACATAATGATACTCACATATAATCGTTTTAGTATCCGACGCTAGTCGCTGCAACCTAACATTTGTATTAAGTGACAGGTCGGAAGTCACTATACCAATTTAAGGGAGATATTCAACGCCTCCGAGGCTCGTCTAGTCAGATACTTGTCGTCTTAAGTATCGTAATGTGAAAACGGACTTGCACTCTACGTTCATTAGTAAAGATAAAACGTAATTCACAAAAGCGTCAAATCAATTCTGAACTTGTCTGATGTAGAAAAGAACAACTACGGTACTGTCGTTTCGTAGTCACGTACTACGAAGGAGAGCGTAGAAAGTATGCTACGGAACGCTAAAGTGCTACAAATCGTAATAATCCTTTATTTTATTTTTTGTGAAAGAGAAGACCGTTGATTTTATTAATTTCTGTTTAAATAAAATCTTTCTTGTAAATCTAAATAAAATCTTCTTTGACTTTTTGCTTTGTTGTTTGTTTGCTGGAATTCCGAAATAAAGGTTAAATCTTTGAAACATGTTTGAATATCAACAATACATAGGTAGGGCAGGCGTACCGGTTTTGGCCATTGTACCGGTTTTGGCCACTTTTGCTCTAAAAGTTTTCTAAACAACTTTTAGCCATTTTTGATTAGGGCAATTAAAATAAGGTATTTTAAGGTAATTATAACAACCTTTAGAATTCCTTATGTTTTAAGATTTTTTTTCAATAAAATCCATTTTCTGTTTGAAAAAATGTTTTGTATGAAAATTTTAAGAAATTTGTTTTGGATGAAATACTGTATAAACCTTTGTTTTTTACAATTAAATTGTTGTTTTGCAATTGATTGGTTTCTAGCGCATTAGAATATATTGTTTTTACCTGGGTTTGGTTTTGATTTTGCGCAATACTTACAAAAGTTTAACTATCAGTAAGTGGCCAAAACTGGTACATTTGGCACCTCTAACACATTGTGTGTAATATAAAAAAAACTATTTTACTTTTATAAATTTGAAATATGTACCTTTAAAGGTAGATAAATTATCTATAATTTAAGATATAATTTGTGTCTTAAATATCTAAGACCATTTAGTACTAAGTGCTTAAAAGTCAAAAAATCCTTAAAGTGGCCACAAAGGGTACCTCTGCCCTACTTCATATTGGGTGCGTAATGAATGATATAATTTCATTTGGTATAATTTCATTTCAATAACGTTCATATGACATAATACACGTTTGTCATAACAACACTTCAACTAATTTCATTTTACATAATGTTTATTTCATATAATCATCATTTTATATAATATCATTTAACATAACGCTCATTTTATATAAAACTTATTTGCTATAACGGTCATTTGATATAATTTTGTTTTGTATTATCATCAATTTAGTCAATTAAATGTATAGTGTAGGCAAAGGAGCAGGGGGCACGGGGGTTACAGTGTGCTCGAAAGGGGGGACTCGGGGGGCGAAGCCCCCACCATAAAAAGCCACAACCGTGAGAAAACAATTTATAATAGGTTAGATTAGGTTAGAACTGTGAACAAAACAAAGCGCGAGCCGAGCGAGCGAAGCGAGCGTGCCGCGGCAGCGGCCGGCGAAGCGCCAGAAATAGTTATTCGTTGATTATACTAAATGAACGTTATATGAAATGATGTTATGTTATATAATCATTATGTGTTTTAAATATTATACAATGTAAGTGTTATAGTAAATGTTTATTATATGAAACGTTTTTATATCAAATATTAATTATACGGTTTAAAATTATATATTTTCAATTTATATCATTCGTTGATTATACAAAATGAACGTTATATAAAATCATTTTATGTAATGTGTTGTTATATTTTGTGAGTATTATACCAAATGTTGTTATATCATATATTACACACCCCTTCATATTTACCTTCGATTTGATTTCCGTCCTACTTTTAGTACATACTAAAAAATATGTTCCCCGTGTCTATTCTTTTAGATTTCACGGACATTGTTTGCGGGAGATATCCCTGTATCTGATGGTGCGGCACTAATGCCATATGAATGAAATTTACTGTCAATATCTGAGGCCCGCATGCGGCTTTGTGACGCAACTGTCCTCTTTTATGTCCGCTATTATTCCGCTTTTTATTTTTCCCTTTGCATTTTTCAGAGTATTTATTTACGTGCTACGGTGGTGGGTTTGGCCGTTTCATTTTCGTTTAGAATTGACGGTTTATTAGGGTAACTTAATTTAGAGATTTATTTGAATAGGTAGTTGACGTTTTATTTTTAATTTAGAATATGAAGGTAAAATCTTACCTGCTCTATTATACAAGACACATAAATAACGAGACGAATGTAGTTTATATATATCTACAGCTATGCTCTTCAACCATCTCAAATTGAAATAGAAAAATGGGTACTCTGCCAATTCAATTACATCCAAACTACCAGTGAATTTCCTCAGTTAGTATAAAATTAACAGCACAGCTAAAACAGCCAAGTTCGTCTCACCTCAACAGCTAAATAATACGATCTGTATAAGCGCCCCTATAATTTGGGCAGGATTATCTGCCGACGGCGGCAAAGCCTGCGATTAGTCGTCAGTATCGCGACTGCGCGGATCCCGGCTTATCGCAAAACTGCCAAGAATACTGATTACCACCTTTATTAGGTATGCGGGTGAAGGTGTGGATATCTGATTGAGCATTAATATCGCAATGCGGATTATTGGCCGCGTCGAAGGAACCTGGAGGAATGCCGGAGCGCACTTGTCAAAACTTGTAAGCACGTCTGCTTGTGATAAAAGAAGCGTGATGTACCCTCATCCCCCAATCTATTACGACATTTTTATTGCTTTCTTTGTAGTTTATTTAATATGGTAAACCTAGAAGGAAAATTGCAATGGTTTGGTTGGTTGTGTTTGTCGACGACTTTTCCGAAAAAACACGAAAAAAAAATTGGTGTTTTACAAATAACCTTGTAGGTATGTTGAAAAATGGAAAATGAAGTATTTTTTTTGTAATTTTTTAATAATAAAAATTGCATTGTGACTGCAAAAAAGTAAAAAATTAAATAACCTTGTATGTTACTGTATGTGTACGATCAAAATTTCTTCATCGAGCTGATATCAGAATTTAGACAGCGATAGCTGCTGTACATGTAGGTAATTCCCGTATAGCTCCGTTAAGTTAGCCTATCAATAACAATATTTAATTAATAAACCCGGCGAGTCGTTAACGAGTCGGCGGCGAGCCGGGCGCGGCACGTGGCGGTGACAGCGGCCGATCTGCCCGGGCACCGAACCGCAACCCGCTCGACGCAGATAATTGAGACGACTGAAACTTCACGCCTGGTGGTACGTGCAACGTGCATGTATTTAAACCTTTAAACAGTTATAATAATAAAGGTAATAAGAAATAACTGTTTGAATGAATTTGTAGGTATCTGGAACTACTTACCACTTGGAAAGGCAAAAATGTGGTACGTAGCTCAGATTCGTGAAGGCTTTTTAACATGCTTACCCTAAGTCTATTTTTTTTATCCACAACGGGGTACTTAGCCTTCATTACACCTGATGTTAAGTGATGATATGGCTGAAGGTGCACTACTCCCGGGACCCTCATTACTGAGGAACTGGCTCTCTTATAAAACATCGTTGTTATGGCGTCAGACTTAGATAAGATGGTGGTAACTAGCCAGGCGGAGTTTGAACAAGCCCTACAACCAACCTAACCGAATACAATATGAGGGTACCCCATTGGGAATCGAACCCGGGACAACTGGGTCTGATACCGGTGGTGTGTACTACTAGACCACAGAGGCGGTTATTGTTGAACTAACGACTTGCCCCGGATACGCACGGGTGCACCTTAAATGTATGTACGAGATAATAAGCCGCTCTCTTTGATCACTCTGTCTATTGACGTAAGTAAATCCATTGCGTAGTTTGAAAAATCTAATCCGAGAATTGACTTTTTATGCTATGTAGAGAAGCACCTGACACCCTCTTATTTCGTTTTGGCAAGTTCCTTAAACATTTATTGATAGACACAAAGACATCATGAAGACAATTAATTCTTTTGATTTTCTAAGGTAAAATATTCCCAAAAATGTTTTTTGCCACTACTTAGTTTCAAGTTTATTAAATCATTTTATACTTATGTCATATATTTTCAATTCGTTATACTGAAATTTTATCGCTACAAATAATCGTAAAAACCAATCTCATTCTTAACCCGTAAACGTGAACGGTGGTCGGTTATTGAAATAAATTTCACTAAAATTCCACGATCCTAATCGTTTTCACACACTACACGTGCGCGATATCAATTAGGCAAGACCCTACGAGAAAGATATAGCCTTCCCTAATGAATTCGTAATCTCGGTAATCTGTTCAATGAGAAATGGCATTTTCCAAATAGCTGCGCGCCGGCAAACAAATTAAAGCTAACCCAAAAATGAATTTGTCACGTATGTGTACTACAGACGCCTTAGCCTCAGTAACCCTTGTTAAACAACTATGAGCTTTGTCATAAACATCATAAAGTTGAATTTTAAAATTAAAAGGTCAATTGTGTTGCGTTTTGCGCTGCCTCAGGCCTCAGACGGGGTTTTACTATCCATTTGTTAAGTCGAGGGCAATATTGCTCATTTGTTTGTTGGATGTTGGATGTTTTGTTGGATAATAAAGAAAATACTTATTTATTGCAATTGCTAATCCAGTCTTGGATTCTAATACTTAATTTACCCCTATATTTTTCCGAGGTAAAAAGTACCTAGTCTAAATTCTATTTTGGACCATAATCACCCCTTTCCGCCGTGATAGAGCAACATACATCCAGCCTTTCAAATTTGTAATTTTTACAATGGAACAACTAAACTTCTGAATAAAAGTTGTATCATATCGATACCAAACTAATGTTTTCAAATAAGACTTTTAGTTTAGCTTAAATCAGTCAATCATATTTAAAAACAAATCGCGCTTTTTCTTGTTTGCATAGGTGTTTTAATATATTAAATGAAAAATTAAATATTCGGCAAATTAACAACAGCCGGAATATTTCTACCAAATGTTACATATTGGTCAAGAGTCCCAAACATTTTAATTTGCCTCTCGTCCGCTCACAGATGTCGCCGCTGTGATTAATATGCAGGACACTGCGGACCCGGCGGCGGACTCTAGTTACTCTCTTCCAGACCGCGGCGAAATTTTATTGTGTTACCGCGGAAGCGGGCGGTTTAGGGTTAATGTCTTTAGACAAACTTTTGGAAGGCTTTGAATAAACTCAATTGGGAATGTAAATTGTCTTTTTGGTCAGTTTAACAAACTTTGTTTGGTAAGAATTAAAAAGGTTTATAAAGTAACTAAAATCAAATCATCTTTAAATGATAAATCAATTGAAATTCATACTATGAAAAAATGGCGAATACACTGAGGTGTAATGTAAGTAGCTTATAAGCTTTAAACCACTAATTTTAAGATGAAGTGTGTGTCCTAGTACGAACATTTTATATTAAGGGACCAGTCTCAAAATCGCAAAAATAATCAGCTGTACCCTTTGCATGAAAAACTATCGTAACGGTAATAAATGATTTATATACCATATAGTGCAGTAAGCTTTTCTGTTCCGGTGATTATCTTTGGAACTAAAACAGTTTTCATACGACGGTCCATTTTGACAGCTAATTTGGTATTGCAAGTGGCTCCTCTGTCACGGCTATCACCGGAACAGGAAAGCTTGTGGCACTGTACCGTCCTTCAAGAGCTGTCAATGTGCTGCTGTCAAATTTGTATAAAATTTCAGTTCCTTACCTATACGACCGGAAGAGGCGTTGCTCTGATTTTCATACAAAATTATACGATTACGATAACGGTTACCATAGCGACAGTTTTTTGTGCTAGGGCTACTGTCCCAGATATTTCGGTATAGTCGATAATTTACTTTTCTAAAGAACAGCTGATTTTTACACGATTTCGTGGCAGGCTCATTCATCACCTTAAATATTCTTACTAATGAAAATTTAGTAGTGTAGGTATATAGCTTAACATTAAGAAAGGAGACTTCTTCGGATTAGACAATCAAATATTTAATGATTGCATCTAAAATGAAATATCGTTATAATAAAACATTAATAAAAGCCGGATATCTAGGGCGCAATTAAAAAACAAATTAAACGTCTTGAAACAGAGCAGTTCCGTCCACTCGCTATCTCGTGATGCATTATGGAATAAAATGTGAGTTAAGAGTCAAGTTTGCACAATAAATAATTGTTTCTGGAGACGTAATTGCCGTAATTTCATGAATAATTACCGCCACAGCGCAATTAAATAAATTACCGAAGGAGTAACGAGCTCTTTCGGGCTTTAGTTTAAGGTTGGGGCCCGGCGACGGCTGTTGCGATTGCGACGCTCTTCACTGTGTTTACTATTTTGCAAACAGGCACTTGAAACAAATCGTTTTGGTCTATTCTTTTATTAAAGTACGGAATAACAGCTATTTCAAAACTGATTACATTTAAAAAGGGATTAATTTACTTTTTCGCGTTTACCCAACAGTTGTACATGTACACGAGTAATAACTCGTTACTGTTGCTGGTTTTAAATATAAAACCAGAACGCACTAAACACATTTTAGACATTAGACACACACACTTAAACATCACACTATCATAAAATCGTGTGTAAAGAATGCTTCACAGCGAGCGATTTCTCTCTATTGTGTTAATTTCAAGCCTACATAGTCAGTCTGAGCCTACGACTCATTATATATCCGGTTCACTTGACCAACCACGACAAAGCTAAAATTGCCATCAAATTACTTCTTTCTAAGCATTTGTAAGTTCCAAACGGCATTCGAAACCAACAAGCCATTCCGCATCACTCGCCTCCCAGCAAAATCTGAGCACGTAACACAAAATCGCCAGCGTTATGCTAAAATTTAAAAAGAGAATCGGCTGTCATACGCGATATGGCTCGGTTCCAAGGGGGGCGGCCCCACACGGGCAGTTAGTTACGCCGCGAATTATAGGGGCCATTACGATTCATTAAGGCCAGTTAGGCTTAACCCGGTGTTTACCCACGCACACATGCGCGTAAGCTCGACACACGCGGTCGCTACCGGACAGTGGAAAGGAAAACCAGTAGGAATCCCGCACATTTCTGAAAGAGTTTTCTAAATATATTTTGCTGCGCTACCCACTATATACAATGATGCCAACATGAGCAGTTAGTTACGTTACGCCGCACATTATAGGTGCCATTACGATTCATTAAGGTCAGTTAGGCTTAACCCGGCGTTTAACCGGTGTTTAAACGCGGTCGCTGCTGGACAGTGTAGCAAATATCCGGGAGGAAACCGATAAAAGTTTACAGACTTTAGTACAGTAGTGTAGAAATTGAGCGCGAATATGAAACTCACATCTAGGTACAATGTTTGTATGATAAATGAGCAATTAGATAACGACTGTGTGTGTGTATGTGTGTGTGTTGTACATTGTTCTTTTTCTTACTAATGTTACGACGAAATCCTACCAAGATCAAATTGACGATGAAACTCCTTTGTTTAGAGTCCGCGCCACATAACTTGGCATTGGTCAGAGGGCGTTGATCGTCGTGGTAGATCGGAAAAATAAACCTTTAGTAATAATTTTAGTTCCTTATATTGACACGCGCCAAGTTATATGGCGCGTACTCTAAAGCAAGTCTCTAACTTTTTTAAATATTGAAGTTATTACGTACCGATCTATGTTAGACTATGATACAGCCAGCGTCCGATACAGTAACATTGTTTCACGTATGCTAGATAGAGACAACACGATGGGGCACAGTTTCAAATTTTAAGCTTCGGAATTGCGGGCATAATTAGTGGCGGTCGTAACGAGCTTAGGGTCTCGGCTAGCGAAGTGTGAATTTTTGATTTAACTTCAAGTTGTTCGAGCAAAAAGTGCTTGTCAAGTTTCTCAGGCGTAAAAAGTGCTACGGTGGACGCTACGAAATTACGTAGCTACGTACTATGTGCTACGACGTAGTAACATTTTGTTTGTATAATGATGTTGGGCTAAAATTTAAATGTGACAACTTAATAGATTTGCAGTGAATGCACAGATGAGCTACGAAATCATCATCATCATCTCATGTTCTCTGTCTCAGTCTTATTTATATTTGCAGTGTTATTTTATCAATGTTAAAGTTATTTAAATAAACCGACTTTAATAGTGATAACATAGCACTGCAAAGCGTATAGATAGATCGATATATCGACACAGTATCATAACCGATATCATGAAAGCGTATGACCGTTTGGAGGCTTGCCAGTATTGACACTATCGGTAATATCGCCCGCGCCCACCGCGGGCACTGCGCTGCGCTCTATTGATTGTTGATTAAACGAATTAATTGTATTTATATTATGATATTAGCTTCGATCAACAATAACACCTAGGTCTAGATACATAGTTGGAGTGATAAACATGGCCGAACGATATACGCCCACTTGAGCGTATATTTATAAATAGTTTCTGTAATTTATGACGTAAGATCGTACCGTTTAAAGGTGCCATAGAAAGTTTTGATTTAGTTCGTGAGCCTTCATCTAGTACTATTGTTGATCGAAGAATATTAGTCAAGAATTAGAGGTTTTTTACTACAATAATGATAATAAAATAGTACTATATAAATCGCGTAGGTATACATTTGAAGGCTTGCCAGCATAGACAATATCGTTAATAGTTATAGCTGGCAGCGCCCGCGGCGGAAACTGCGCTTTGTGACTACAAATCTGTGTACGTAATATTATTAAATGGAAATAGGTACCTACTCAATTGATTTTTTGTTTACATCGACATATAAATACATTATAGCTACCGATATCATGGAAACGTATGACCGTTTGGAGGCTTGCCAGTATTGACACTATCGGCAATAATGATAGCGCCCGCCGCTGGCACTGCGCTCTGTTTACTATTATTTAAGCAAATCTATATAATAAAAATAAATTGCTGTTCGTTAGTCTTGATAAAACTAAGAAACGGCTAAACCGATCTGAGCCCTTTTTTTATGTTTTGTTCGCTATGTTCTATCGTTCGTTTGTATATTGTTCAGAGGTGGTTTATATAAAAATTAATGTGTAAAATATTGCAAAATAAAAATGTTAATTTTGTATGGAAAATCTAAGAAAATCTTAACGCAGCGAAGGTGTTAAGTACATGACTTTACAGATTCACTGCGTTAAGATTTTCTTAGAAATTTCAGATAGTGCGTTGGAGATCTATTATGACTCGTAGTTAGGCTTAATTTCTGTGCGTATGAGACCTTGTCTATCCCATAACAATATATTATTTTTAAATCCTTTATATCTTACTGAAAAACAAGAGTATCGGTTTGTAAATATCCTGAGGTGTAATTAACTAGCTATACTCTACCATTTCCACTATAGCCACTCTACCCTTTTTGTGCGAACCTATATTAGGCTCGCACAAAAAGCGTTAAATACTAAAATAACTTAGGTTATCGATTCCATCTCACAACGCAAGAAATGATGACATAAATTATATAGCAACTAGTGATGGGAAAAGAGTTAAACGGCAGTTATCGATTACATTATTTCATAAAAAATACACAAAATGTATACAAAGATGAACACAAAATCACTATGAACTAAATAAGTACAATCACTAAATAAGTACTTAAATAAAAAAAACATTTCGTGTCTGAAATATCTGAATGTGTGATGCCAAAACTGTGCTCAGCTCAGGTAGTATAAGCAGCAAGCTTGGCCTGCTGATAAATTTATGCCAACAAGCATAGGTAGACCAATATAGATAGATCAATATATCGAGATATTATCGTTATCACTTAACATGGGGTGATGAAGGCTTAGTGCCTAACCCGTGGTGTTTATAAAAAAACCAACGGGTTGCACTCCGGGAGTGCCGGCAGAAGTGAAAAGGTATTTCACAAAAAAAAAAGGAATTTGACAAAAAAAAAAAAAATACAGACTGGCAGGCATATTACCAAAACAAGCAACCAGTTGCTAATAATTGTACAATTGCAACGCGACTGCTACTAGTTGCGGTTGGTTTGCAATCGGTACAGTACGGTACAGTACCTTTCATGCAATTTTAGTTCACAGATCGCTCGCTTGTGGCGCTATCGTAGCGATCTACGTTCCGTAATACGAATATGTGTTTTGAGAGCGATTACTTGTTAATTTTCGCGATTGCAACTGTCACTTTAAGATCGGTAATAAGCCTGCAGGTTTGAACCAAGGTCTTCTGGCTTCAATGTTGCCCGTTTTCTAACCTCAGCTATATCAACTTTGGAAACAGTGGCGAGATTTGCCTTCGTATTCTAATGGCATTGTAACAATCTACATTTTTCTTAGTCATTCATGAGGAAAGCATGTGCCTAAAGGTGCTCTGGGATCATAAAAAAGAGCGGTAACGGTATTTTAACTATAAGAACAAAACTATCCCGCTCCAAATAAATCGATGATAGTTGCGTTTATTTAGTGTTGGGTGATTACTTACGCTGTGTTCATGGTATATTTGAAAAGGCAAAAAGAGGCAACACCTTTCAAATTTTGAGTTTGTTTACAAATCACGACGCAGTTGACAAACAATTCGCGAATTTGGCAGAAGTCTGAAGCAGTCACAATCGTAATAGCGTCGCAATTTTTTTTCAAACATCTCGTAATTGTGTCACTTAGCAGAATCGGGCCCCCGTCTTACAAATTTTCGACGAATCTGACGGTCACGTGTCCTACCTGACGCGAGTTTAACATTTTTTACCCATCACAAAAAGTGCGCAACGCCGCTAAAAGAAGTATCCACTTCAAAAACTTATAGAGGCGTTTGACCGTTTGAATGCTTTGCTCTTTTAACACTATTGGTAATATCGACTGCGGCGCCCGCCGCGGGCACTGTGCTCTATGTAGGCTAGAAGACAGTGAACGCATGCTTGAGGATTATTTAAAGACTTGTGTAAATTAAGTAAATTTTCAGGAAGAAGAAAAATACTAAACTTGAAATTTTATTTATTCAGCGCGTTTTGTGGTAAGTTAAATTTTGAATTTAATATAGTTATTGATCTTAAAAACACATATAAGTAGTGTATTTATTATGTCCTACATTATCATTAAAATATACCCAACATTAAAACTCTCTGATCTGCAGTACAAATAAGTTTTTAGTAAAAATTTCATTTTCATGACAAGCTTTTTTGCTGATGCACTTAAATATTGTATTGTCATCTAAACCAAACCTGTATACAAAATTTCAACTCCATCGGACACTGGGAAGTGGGTCAAATTAAGTTTGCAAGATTTCTCCCCCACTAACTAACTAAATAACTATCTAACTTACATAGCAAGTTAATAAAACACTTTCACGGATTTTTTCACGCATTTATTTAACAACTTGGTAAAATTTTTAGTTGATTTTAAGGTTTTTTGGTTTATCCGACGTTTCGGCACCTTTCCAGGGGCCGTGGTCACGGAAAACTCTATCTTAGATCGAAATCTAAGATGTGTTTAAGTTAATAAAAGCTTGTATTTATAGGCACTGTCAAAATTGACTTATTAAAATACTTCGGCCAATTTTTTGACCGCACCTACGCATCCTTTAAGAAACCAGTGAACTGTGTAACTGGAAAAAGGTAAGCTTAAAAAATATTCGTTGCAAAAATATTATGTTGCAACTAGCTTCATAACCCTATCATGGTGAAGTCAAATCGAGCGATCGCTGCCGAACGCTACTTTTGCAGGTCTTTTGTTCGATTTTGTTCTTTATAGCTTACCGTTTAGAGTCGGCGGGGGAAGATAAAAGTATTGTGGCATTTTCAGCATCTGCCAATTTGTAGCTCACTCCATGTCGCAGGTAAATAACCGATGAGAATCGTTTACCGATGCTTTTGACAGGCTCCGAGCGTCGTGCAAACATATCGAGTGTTTGGCAGAACTATTTTCATGTTTCTGCCTTTTTTCTACCCCTCGATATTTTCATAGAGGTTTATTACCTCGACTATTCGTTCGTCAGTGTTAATGGGGCCTGCTATCCAATTTTTCATGTTGAAATAATACAAAACTAGTTAAGTGTAGATATTCTTTGAAAGTAGTGCATAGTATCATTTGATAATTTAATTCTTTTAAAACACAAAGTTCGACTCAATGCTGAATTCTTTGAAATGAGGGTGTTATTCTAATATCATTCTAGTATACCAAAATATCCCAAAATATGTTCCTATCTCAAAGTATTCAAAAGCTACGATAAACTAGATCGGTCATTCTCAGCATTAGGTGTTCTTTGCATAATTACCGTACCCTTTTTTATTTCTCGCAAATTTCTCTTAAACACATTAAAATATGAAACACATTAAAGATACGAATTCAGTATTTAAAGAGGCATTAGATTATTAAAAGCGGTTTTCAAGTTATTAAGATTTAAAAAAATGGTGAGTACGGTAATTAGATAAGTCTAATACTTAATGTAACGGTAGTTAGAAAAGATCAATAAATCTATGTAAAATTAAGAAATTAAATAATATTATGCATCTAATGACACAACACATATAGGAAAAATGTGATAGTAAAAGTAAGTAAGGCGGGATTTGAACCCGCGCCTCCGGATTTTTTTCCTATACTTACAGAATTGCATTGTGAATGCATAAAAATAATTTAAAATCTCGATAGAATACTTGTTTTTACAAATCATATTAATAATTATTGTTCATTTATATGGAATTAGAAATGAACAATTCTCATAAAAAATAACACTTTTGTTTGTAATTTTTATTGTTTTTGTGTTAAATCGGTTTTAAATCGATTTCAAACAAAAATTTAAATTAAAAAACAGTCCCAAAAAGTAACAAAATTGTTTGGAACTTAATTGCCCTACTTTGCTAATAATAATAAGGTAATAATTGGGTAATAAAAAGAAACATGGGTTTCTACCAAGTTTTTCAGACAAATTCGTTTTATCTTAAATTTATTTACAGACTACTGACAAAGATAGTCTTCTTTTTTCAAGGTGGTTTATACAAAAGAATTTTGTGAAAAGACTATTTTAGTGTATTTTTTTGAGCGCAGCAAGTATTCCGAATCACTAAAACGACTTGGTGGTGGTGGTGACAAAGTTTCAATAGGATCTCTTAAGGCCTCTACACACCAAACCCGCCGGCCCGCCGGCTTTACCCGACGGTTGTTTTTCGGCCCGGATATCAAGTGAATCTAAATCTACGACCTAAATTTTCCTTTTCCTATTGTCTTGTATTGTATCTATGAAATTTTCCCCATTTCATTTTTGAGTCTTCTTCCTTCTGCCTAGAAGTTCTTATCTCTTTTTTATTTTATTATAACTTTCTTTCTCTTATTCCTCTGATTGTTGGTACAAAACAAGGTCATTTTTATTCTTTCTCGACGTTTTCGTGCTGCGAGCCTTCTAATCTCTTTTATTTCTCCTTGGTTTTCTGTGGTTATCCCATCCTACAAATTAAAATCAATAATCAGTAGAAAACATCGATCTCTAGCAAGGTTTGAATTAAAGGAACGAATTAATTTTATATAAACAAATACCTGCCTAAATAAGCATAAATCAAATAATTATATAATATTTCACGATATTATAATATTACTATGTGGAAATCGTTACTAATATTGTATCGAACGTTTGTTTTTCTATTTGTTTAACGTTACAGCTAAACCACTGAACCGATTTTAATAAAATTTGGTACTTATATAGATAACTTGAAACTCTAGAGAAGGACAATATTACTTTCTATTCTTGGAAAACCTCAGGATGTTTTTTCATGCGGACTGAATCGCGGGCATAACTAGTGGGCAATAATTTCATACAACGGTAATTAGAAACATATGGTAATTAGTATACGGTAAATAGAAAAACACAGATTTTCTTAGATATTTCTAAAACCTACAGAGTATGCAAATACTAGTTTACTACAATGTATGGATGTCAAAGTAATGTCTCTATTTAAAAAGCAACTGGGAACTAAGCTTAACCAATCTAGTTTAAAAATAAGTAAACGGCAATTAGAAAAGTTTTAAACCAAGGATACGGTAATTATACACTTACGTGCTTCATTGGGGATAAACCTACATAACAGACGTGCACCTGCTGATGGGCCGCGACACGAACTGAGGGGCTCGCGGCACGTACAGTAACGATGTGCCAAATATTGTTATTCAGGGATGTGTGTCCAGGAATAGAAAACGTCACGGTAATTATAACTTTAGATCGGACATGCGGTTATTAATTGATAATTATTTACAGAATTATTCTATTTAATGGATATTTTGTTATGTGATACACATTACCCTTTACTGTTTAAAATGTTGAATGATGCAAATGAATTCCGTCCGTTATGAAAATTAATGGCAAGTTTTTACATTAAGTTGGTGTGCGGACGCGTCACGGTGATTAGAGAACAGAGGTTTAAGAAATTGATTTAGCAATACAACTATTTAACAGAGGCCTATGTTTTTGTTTACAGCTAAATACGGACGCTTACTAATATATAAAAATATTAAAGCTCTTGAATTTTTACAATATTACGGATATATTAGCCCGGACACGTAAAAACTGTCTATTCGGAGAATGGCCGAGATGATCTAACTCAAAATGCCTCATATACCAAACCATAGTTTAAAAATCAAATCAGTGTACTTATAGAAAAACGAAAGTTGACTGACTGATCTATCTATTTAGCCACGCAGATAAACTAACACTAAGAAAGGATTTTGTAAAATTCAACTAGAAGATGAAACGAAGGGAAGGAACGACGGGCGAAGCCCCGAGCAAAAGCTAGTTGTTAATAAAATCACACAGCCAAATAATACAGCCTAACCCATTACGATTAACAATCAACAAAAGCTACAACAATACACACGCATCCCAAAGTTGTAACATTTAATTACTGCGACCCCACAAAAAACTGATTTAGCCGTAACTGCGGCTCATTTAAAACCGTCCCGAGCAATTTATTTCCGCGACCAGACGCATTAACAAAAACCGAGCGGTGCAAAGAAGTCCCAAAAAACCATCGGAACTAAGCCCAGCGGCTATCTAATAACATTTATTACGGCCTCTGTTCCCTGGTGACCACTCCGCTGGCTGATAAACGGTGGCCATTTTTGCCGGCCATATTTATTTATAGGTGTTCGTTCGGCGATAATGGCGATTTGCGAATCGACGGTGCATACATGGTTTATTTGGCGTTACAGTTTTGCAGGGAATATATGAGTTGGTCGCTGTTTTTCTATCAATTCAATCTGTGTTAATAAACTTTGAATTTTTTAATTGAATTAGGGGGAAAAAACCTATACTTTCGCAACTTTAATTTTGCACAAATTATCATTTTCAGCGTAGTAGCCAACTGCATCAGGTAAATACTAAGAAACTTACTTACTTTCTATTTTATAAGAAAGAAACCAAAATCAATTAGATCTACTAATAAAGTATTGATTAATAATAACTGCATATCTTCAACAATGAATGCTTTCTTAGCAGTCTTACAATAGGAAAAGAATCCCATACCATACCATCAATCATTAGTATGGGAATGGGCAAGTGTCTGTGCGATTTATGCGACGCAAGTTTTGTGCTCGCACAGCCCTCGCCAGCTAATGACTCTGATCACGATATTAATAGCTCCCCTGAGATTATTATGTAGTGTAAGTAGATCTCATAGTTATACTTCTGAGATGGCATGTATGGATGGGATGAAGTTGTTTTGCTCAAGCAAACCGCTTTTTTCTCACGCGCCGTAGATGCGGGTTCAAAGTGATACAGAAGAATTTGTCGAGCAAAGGATGAGCAAAAGTCTACAATAAGCTGCAAATGCGTGCGGATTGCGTCTGTATCGAAACAAATGCGCATCGACAGCGCGTGAAAACAACGCGGTGTGCATAGAGGCATGTGTTGCATGGCTTTTCATTTACGATTGTTTATTTACCATAAAATTAGCAAAGCTGCTATATTTGTTGGATCAACCGTTCCACTGTGACATAAAAATATTAATTCGATTTTTTAATATACTCGAAGTAATCTCTCTTAACGATATTCCGATATATCGTAGCACTCTCCTGTTGATCAAAGGCATAATAATAGCATGAGAGTTAATTAAAATAATAGAAATAATAGTTTTAAACCAATTTTATATTGTCCATTAGTTAATACTAATAAAATTACTTATATGAGATTGCAAGGTTGAAATTTTCTAAAAGACTAGTTTCCCTTGAAAACAAACAACTGTTTAGAAGCGACAGCCGTCACACATATCACTCTCGCCTTGATCTCCGCAATATTATAATTTAACACAATGTTTGTTTGAAGTGGACAACGAAATCCGGGGCATAAATAGTGCTCTGTTGTCGAGAGGGCCCCGGGGGCGGCCCGGACACAAATCATGGCGTCTTGTGTCTTGAGGACCCGCCGCACCGGGATTATCTTGGACCGCACTATATAACTGTATCAAGATACATGTTGATTTTAATACATTATAGTCAAGGTTGGTTTTAATATGTAGAATTTGTGAAAATGTTGAACAAACTGTTCAGGCATTAATGTCTTTTGTAATAAATACGTTATAAATTATTTCCTTTTCTCTTTGTTGTTGGGAGGGCTTCGGAAGACGCGTAGACAAAAATTATAGTCTTGAGGACTCGCAACACCGGAATTATCTGTAACTAGATACACGTGGATTTAAATGCATTATTGTTAAAGATGTTTTGATAGAATTGGGCAAAATGTTGAACAATCTGTTCAGGAATTAGTTACCTACTTAGTTGGTTGGTTACCGCACGTAATTGGTGCTTGTATTTGACGAATACCAATCACGTGCGTTAATACGGTACCTATAAATGTCTCTCCCTGTTGTCAAGAGGGCTTCGGAGGACACCCAAACAAATGATGGCGTCTTGAGGATTATCTTAGACTGCTCTACTATAACAAGATATTCGTGAATTTAAATGCTTTGTTGTTAGGGTCAACTCACTCTGGCGCTAAGTCGAAGCGCCGCGTCACGCGCGTCACGTCAATTTCTTTGTTGCCAATATAGAGTCGCGCGAATTCGCGCGTCGACGATAATCGACGCTGGTTGGTTTCCGTAAAAAAAATGTTCCTTAATAATTAGAAAATAGAGACAAATATGCTAAGACAAAAAACATGACGCGACGCTTCGACTCTGCGCCAGTGTGAGTTGAGCCTAGTTGATTTTGATAGAATTGGTCAAAATGTTGAACAATTTGTTCAGGTAATTTATGTTTTTAGTAATTTAGTAACCAACTAATTTAAATGACATTAATAGCGTCCCTGTTTTGTCAGCAGGGCCCCGGGGAAATTCCGGAAATAAATCATGGCGTCGCGCGTCTTGAGGATCCGCCGCACCGGAGTCATCTTGGACCGCACTATATTAACTTATACTACACTACACTAATAAGTACACGTGTGGGATGTCGAATTTTTCTAATACTTCATTTTCAAGATACACGTGTTCATATAGTTTTTCAAAAATGTGATTAATTCGTTCAGCCATTTTATGTCTCTTGACTCAGTAATTTATAAGTTTTTTTTTGCAGTAACCTAACTAAATTTTCTTCTGTGTGAGCCGTAAATCTGTAATAATCAAGCACAGTTATATCTAAAATACCTATAAATATTATTTCAATTCAATTAATTTATTATGAAAAAACAGATCCATTCTGTAGAAATAGAAATAGGTAAATAACTGATTTAGGTAAAAGTATTTACCTTATATGAAGTATCATACAACAAAACAAAGCATACGATTCAATCATTCTATCAGGGTAAAAAACGGCCTTTTAATTAACATGCAAAATATTTAGAAGCGCAGTCTATGGCTGTTCACGGTTGTCTCGGCAATTTAAAAGGTTGGTGACGGCGACCGATCCATTATTAATGATAATATCCGGCAGATGCGGATTTTTCATCGGACGCGGAAAAAACTGCGCGCAACGGAAAAATAATCGCGGAAAGTCCTTAGTCATTTATGACGGCGGCGGCGGGACGTAGGGGAGTATAGATACGGCTTGTGTTTTAAATGGATCATTAGTTGATCTAAAAATCTGTGAAAGAATGGTTTGTGCAATGGTTTTCAAGGTTTCGCCTACTTCGAGGTTCTACTAGTAGGAGTTGGGTTCAAAATACTGGTATTTGAACCCAACTCATACCAGTAGGAGACAATTTCTCCTATATTTAATACTAGCTTTCCGCCCACGGCTTCGCCCACGTGAAATACACGACTTTATTCCGCGGGAATATTATACTTTTCCGGGATTAAAAGTAGCCTATTTTCCTCTCGGGGCTACAAAGTATCTGTGTCCTAAATTTCAGCCAAATCCGTTCAACCGTTTTGGCGTGATTGAGTAACAAACATACAAATACCGCGGAAAGAGACCAAATTGAAAAAAAAATCCATAACTATTGGTTGCACTTTACGATAACAATTTCCAAGTGCAACGTTTACGTTACCTTGATGATATATTACATGAATATGGATGATATTGCGTGAATATCATAATTGATAACCTTTTTTACAAGCTTTATATTAACTTGCCATGTTAGTTTGTTAGTTAGTGGGAGACAAATCTTGCAAGCTTTATTTGACCCACTTCCTAGTGTCCAATGGAGCTAAAATTTTGTATACAGGTTTGGTTTAGATGACAATACAATATTTAAGTACAGTCAGCAAAAAAGCTGGTCATAAAAATGAAAGTTTTACTAAAAACTTATTATTTTGTTAATAGCAATAGGTATACTCGTATAGAGCCAAAAATTAAGACGGTTATACATTTATATCGCCGGCATTATTTTATCGTATATTTCGTTTAAATTTCTAACGATCTAAATATATGAATTTACCTACAGGATAACGTTTTCCAGCATGGCTTTTTTTTTCTTTATTGTATACAGCAAAAAAATTATTTTTATAAAAAAATAAAACCGCCTTCTAAAAAACCACATCAAAAAAGTAAGAAATAATTCCTCACCAAATAAATAACGTAAGTACTTTGAAGTCGGGCGTGAAACATGTACAATTTTTTGTTGATTTTGTTAATACCCGCCCGACTTCAAAGTTCTTACGTTATTTATTTGGTGAGGAATTATTTCTTACTTTTTTGATGTGGTTTTTTAGAAGGCGGTTTTATTTTTTTATAAAAATAATTTTTATTTCACTCTTTTTAGTGCATCGTGCAGGCAATTTGCGTGTTTTCTGGTAAATAGGTATGTGATCAAACTCGAAACCTCTTTTTTCGAAGTCGGTTAAAATACCTTGAGGTATTCCCTTTTTAACAAAACAATAATCATCTAAATCGGTTTATAAACAAAGGAGTTATGCCTAAAGATACGTATTAAATTCACATAAAGTGGTAACGAAAACGACAGTGATTTCAAGATTTCCTGAAAACTACTGAACCGATTTCAAAATTTCAAAAAATGGGACCAACTTGGAAACCAACCTGATGTAATAACGTTTAAACCATTTCAATCGGTTCAGCCGTCTTCGAGTAATCGGTGGACATACATAAAAAAAAAAAAAAAAAAAAACTTACATACAGACGAATAGAGAACCTCCTCCTTTTTTTGAAGTCGGTTAAAAAGTAGGTAATCTAAAGCGGCTAAAACTTTAGTGATTACAATACTCTTTGACATACCTCTTTGGAAGCGGCTATGGAAGAAATGACAGTTTTGTATAGTACGACAGTTTATCAATTTTCTATACAAAATAATCATTTTTATTTTATAATTTTCCGAAATAAAAAGTAGCCTATATTACTCTCCAGCTCCCAAACTATCCCCATACCAAAAATCGAGTCGATCCGTTGCTCCGTTTTGACGTGAAAGACGGACAAACAAACAAACAAACAAACAAACACACTTTCACATTTATAATATTAGTATGGATATACAAATTCAAAGTCCTGGCTGACTGACTGACTGACTGAGATATCAACGCACAGCCCAAACCGCTGAACCTAGAGACTTCAAATTTTGCACATAGATACGTTTTTTTTTTTTTTTTAATGTTTGTTACCTCATAACTTTGTCAATTATAAACCGATTTTAGAAATTCTTTTTTGGTTTGAAAGCATATAGTTACAAATTGGTCCCATTGTTATACGGTCAGGATCTGATGATGGCATCCTGGAGAAATCAAGGGAACTCTTCAAATATTATAGGCACACGTATAGCGATTTTGGTATTTTCTTAAGTAACTCGTGCATTTGCTTTCGGTAAGCACCATTTGGTGAAGAGTAACTGATGATGAAGACCACATATGGCCATCGAAAACATTAATTAAATACTAAATATTTTACGGGCGCAATACGATTCATTTAAGGTTCATAAGTAATTTTCAAGTATTTGCCACTGGTAGTCATAATCTCACGATGATGAGCTGGTGATGGAAGGTACAACTCCTCAATAGTTAGGAGTTGGAGGATAATTCTTTAAATATCGTTGATACGTAAATATGTGTAGTTGTTACCTTTCAGGTTATTTAGTTAAGCTGATGATGGAAGGTAAAACTCTTTAATGCTTAGGAGTTAAAGTATGTTTTTAAGTACCACAAGCGCAAATAGAACTTTAGGTTGTATGCTTTCAAGTAATTTAGGTTAGCTGATGGTGGAAGGAAACTGCATAACAGTAAAGAGTTGGAGGGTGGTGCTAGTCTGAGTGTTCTAATTTAGATATGGGATATAGTCGTTGCACATTGAGCTACCATTGCTGATTATGCGGTTTCTTATAGTAGATTTCTTACACCAAAAAAGGAAAAATAAACAAAATTTTTTCAAAAAAATTAAACCGCCTTCAAAACAAAACTGCAAACAAAAACTCATTTCCCAAAAACACGTAAAAGTGAAAAATAAATTGAATCATTCAATTCAAAGTACGAAAGTGCGGGACTTTTTCTAATTAATCTTGATCTTACTGATCTGATTGAAGTCGGTGTCAAGCCGAAAGTAACAAGAACGAATACTTAAAATTCAATTTCAAAATTCATTTTCATTTCATTTCATTTCAAAATAGTGAAACAATAACACACAATATCTCATGCGCAGAGTGGTGTAAATTGTAACCTATCAAATACATATTAATATTAATACCTATTTGGCTTGACACCGACTTCAATCAGATCAGTAAGTTCAAGATTAATTAGAAAAAGTCCCGCACTTTCGTACTTTGAATTGAATGATTCAATTTATTTTTCACTTTTACGTGTTTTTGGGAAATGAGTTTTTGTTTGCAGTTTTGTTTTGAAGGCGGTTTAATTTTTTTGAAAAAATTTTTAATAAGTGACATTTGTTGCAGGCAGTGTATAAAACTTCTTGGCGATCATTTATTTTCATCTGTCTATCTATAATAGATGTTGGTGATACGAAGTTTACCGGGTCCACTATAATTAATATGGCAAAACAACGTTTGCCGGGTCAGCTAGTAAAGATTATAAAGACGAAAGATTTGATTGTTTGTTTGTTTGCATCGAATAGGCTGCGAAACTACTGGACCGATTTAGAAAATTTTTTCACCATTAGAAAGCTACATTCTTCCCGAGCAACATAGGCTATATTTTATCCCGATATTCCCACGGGAACGTGTACCACGCGGGTGAAACTGCGAGGATCCGCTAGTTATTTAGAATTTTGTTATATTAAATATTTTAGAAAACATATCTCACGTTTAGTCGAGCCTCCAACTCTGTGCTGAACCGGAAATACACCGTTTAAAAAAAGGAGTGGCGGCGACCGGAAGTGTGGGGCAGGAAGACGCCGACGACAGCGCCGCGTCGCAGCCGAGCGAATTAAAAATTAAAAAGGATCCGTTTCCGGGACCGCTTTGCTTTGCTTTCACTGTTTTGGTTGCGATGTTAGCCGATGTTTGAAAAACGCTGTGTAACAAATAGGTAAAATACATATTAAAATTATAATAACTAGAAATATTTGTTGATTATATTTCTATAATAGCTACTTAATGTATCGATAGCGAGCCTGCGGATTTCGCAAATTTAACGTCATTCATTCAGTCTAAACTTGCTTCTAACATAAAGCACCTTTATTATGGCCCATGCACGACGAGACGAAGAGGCCTTTCAACGAAAAAAACCGGAAAACCTTTCAAATCATTATACTCGTATATTAGGTATACCTATACTTTTTCGGCCAGGACCATCCCGGTCCTTAACAGAACACCATACAAAAGTTTCATCACAATCTGATCCATGGTTGCGAAACGCATAGGTGACCATTAGACGATCAATATGGCATCAGTTCAGTCCGTGACCTTGGTTAAGATTGATGTCAGATTGATCGTGTATGGTGTTTATTGTTGCCAGTTTGAAATGGGTCATGGGGTGGGAATGGGTACCTATTATCCAGAAAATTTAATTCTTGTTATCAATGTGGGTCACAGATTGAACTGACGCCAGTTTGATAGTCTAATGTTCACCTTAGAATACAAAAAACATGAATCCTACTTTTTTATAAATGTGGAAGTTAAGATGTTTGGATGTTTGTATGTTTGTAACTCAATCACGCCAAAACGGCTGAACGGATTTGGCTTAAATTTGAGACAAAGATACTTTGTAGCCTGGAGAGGAGCATAGGCTACATTTTATCCCGGAAAAATATCACATTCCCTCGGGATAACGTAGTGTAGTCTACGCGGGCGAAGCCGCGGGCGGAAAGCTAGTTTTATTTATAAGAGAAGATGTATAACAATATTTATAAGAGAAGATGTAAAACAATATGATGTTTGCCTGCTGTCTAAATAATTCGCGAACAAAACACTTAAATGTATTTCAAGTCCTTATTTATATGTTCTTATTTATACATTCATTGATGAAACGAAAATTCATTAGTGAAATATATATAAATATATATATATATATAAAATTTTGAATTTCAAATAATTTTCGTTGTATTAAAAATGGAACACGGATATTTTGTATTTGTCATTAGCAAAGTTTGAAGTTAAGCTATCGAGCAATTTATAGTCGAACAACAAAAAAAAATTAAAATTGTGAAAATCCATGACTGAAATGTTGAGAATTTTGGAGAGACGCGGCAAGAAGAATTACACTGGCCACCAAGTTCGTGGGATCTGTTACCTCTGGACTTTTTTTATTTTGGGGTTTTCCACAGATAATTCCTGCGCTCAAAACAGAAATTTGTCGAGTTATTGCAATGATATTTTATATGAGTTATTGACGAAATACAATCACAACCACAATGACGTGATGTCATTATTAAGGTATGGCCTTATTCTATGGGGTAATTCTGTAGACATGCCTAAAGCTTTTAAGGTTCAAAAGAAATGCGTTCGATCCATCTGTGGTGCAGATATACTAGATAGCTGTTAACCTTTGTTCGAGGCACTCCACTTGTTACCATTACCCAGTAAGGAAGTACATATTTGAAATTGCACTTTTTGTAAAAAAAACATAGTTACTTATTTAAAAGTAAGCGTAGCAAATCCTACAGAGGAAGAAAAGGTGAAAATCTTTGTATACCAAATAAAAGATTAATGATGTACTCAAAAAGTGTCCATTGTATGTGTATTCGCATTTACAATAAACTACCTGAGGACCTAAAATGTTTGACATATTATAAGTTTAAATCGAGATTAAACAATTTTCTGATGGATAAAATGTATTATAAAACAGCTGACTTTCTTAATGATAAATTGTGACATTGTTATTATTTTATATTATCTTAATTTTTTTTGTATTGATTTTTATTGAGATTTTAATTATTATTGACATCTGATTTTTAGTTTGCATTGATATTAATTTTATTTACATTAAATTCATAATTATATTTCTGAATTAAATATTTGCACATCGAATTTACGATAGGATATGTTGGAAAATGTTTATTTAAGATCGAAATGTAACCATATTCAAGCAAATAAATAATTACTTACTTACTTACTCACAATTATGTCAAAATGTCATCGAAAAGGTAACACGTAACCTCCGTGTCCATATATGTATATAGTTGAAAATAAAATATTATCAAAATCATAGTACAATATGAATTTTATTTAAAAAAAAAATTATAAACTAAATTAAAAATTAATATTTTAAGATTATTATTTAATTTAGTTTGAGCATTCATTTATTGTAACCCACGTATCGCGGCACCTTTGCAGAAGTCTTGGACATCATAGCAGAGTTTGGTAGAAGTTGTTTTAAGTCAGACTAAATTTCCGTCCGCAGCTTCGCCTGAGTTGAATGTGATATTTTTCCGGGATAAAAAGTAGCCTATGTCGCTCCCCAGCCCCCAAACTATTCCCATATCAAAAATCACGTCGATCAGTTGCTCCGTTTTGACGTGAAAGGTGGACGAACAAACAAACAAACTTTCACATTATTATAATATTAGTATGGATTAACATTGATCCAGTAGCTGGCGTCAATATCCCTGACAATCTAGAGCTGGATTCATGTACACGATTTGTCATTCCAAACCAGCGCTGACGCCAGCCCTGGTATGGAGATAGACAGCTGTCAACTAAGAGCCAACGCGCACTTGTGATTTTTAATCGGGCGATAGTTTAGTCGGAATCGTAAGACGATCGTGATCAAACTGTCGGCCGATAGTTTGGTTTTGAGAGCCTGCGCGCACTTGTGATTTTTAGTTGACCGATAGTTGGTCGGTAGTTTAGTTGAATCCGGGCGCGCGTTCACGTAGTCCTTCATACACAGGCTGATAGTTGTGCGATAGCTGTCCGATAGTTGTGCGATAGTTGTCCGATAGTTGTGCGATAGTTGTCCGATAAGTGTGCGATAGTTGTCCGATAATTGTACTATTGGCCAGTCATTTTCGATAGTTCGATACTGAATGCGCAGTCTACCGATAGTTGGGCGATAGTTTAGTTGAATGCAGTGCGCGCGCTCACATAGTCCTTCATGCACATTACCGCCCGACCGATAGTTGTGCGATAGTTTGATCGTACAACTATCGGCCAGTCATTTTCGATAGTTTGATCGGTCGATAGTTTAATCGTCAATGCGCGCACTGCCATATAAGAGCCAACGCGCACTTGTGATTTTTAATCGGGCGATAGTTTGATCGTTCTCGGATTCAGTATAGAGATATATGGCAGTGCGCGCACTGACGATTAAACTATCGACCGATCAAACTATCGAAAATGACTGGCCGATAGTTGTACGATCAAACTATCGCACAACTATCGGCTGGGCGGTAATGTGCATGAAGGACTATGTGAGCGCGCGCACTGCATTCAACTAAACTATCGCCCAACTATCGGTAGACTGCGCATTCAGTATCGAACTATCGAAAATGACTGGCCAATAATTGTACACCTATCGGACAACTATCGCACAACTATCGGACAACTATCGGCATGTGCATGAAGGACTACTGTGAGCGCGCGCCCGGATTCAACTAAACTATCGACCAACTATCGGTCGACTAAAAATCACAAGTGCGCGCAGGCTCTCAAAACCAAACTATCGGCCGACAGTTTAATCACAATCGTCTTACGATTCCGACTAAATTATCGCCCGATTAAAAATCACAAGTGCGCGTTGGCTCTAACTCTATACTGAGTCCGAGAACGATCAAACTATCACCCGATTAAAAATCACAAGTGCGCGTTCGCTCTAACTGGGGCCGTTATTAGGCGCCTAAAATTTGCGCCAGCTTCTGGATTTATGTAAATCTGCCATATTTTTATTAAAAATCTAAAAATGTAAGGGGTGCTCAAATAAAACTTATTCTTATTATTTCTTCAGTTTTACTCTTAAATATTCGAAACTCCATTCTGCTTTTACAATACCTAGTTTGTTTTAATTTGGCAATGGAGCTTACTAATTTGTTGCCATGACATTGACATGACATTCCCTCCTACGATTTGACTTTTACAAACAATATTGATCGTCTGGCTATCTACCTCCCTCCCACGCTTATCTCCTTCCATTACTTATATACAACTAAGCATGTGTGCGTCAACAAATATAACTTAATTTAATGTCCTAGTGTGTTAGGTCTAACGCACACTGCGACAGCTAAACGAGGCTAGCGACTTCGTATAGCAGTAACTTGAATACACTACAGGAAAACTGAAGAAGTATCTCAGGCTGTGAAGTAGGAGGGCGTGCCTTAAGGAGGGCGGGGCCAGCCGGGGACACTCCTTGGAGTCCTCTTTTTTACCTCACTGCGTATCTAGCTATACGACGTCCAGTTAACAAAGACCTTTCACACTTCCAACAAAACCTTCTCTTAGTATACTAACCATTTATTCTCAGAGCGGAATGGAAGCTCTCCCGAAAGTGGTACCGTTTATGTAAGCGTAGAAACAAAGCTCCGGAAAACTTCGGCCGTTATCGCGTTTATAAAGTTCTCGAGACAATTCCGTTTTATGGGGTGTTTTGCCTGTGATAAATTTTATTTCTTTTGTCTAGATGCCTTTTGTTTGAGTTTTGCAGTTAATAAATATCAATAACTGAGTTGGAAATAATGATAGTACTTATAAAAATGTCTCATTAAATAAAGTTACCTGAACATATACTGATCACATGTTATACCTTAAAAAGTGGTATTTTTGTTTATTTTTGAAATATATTTTATGGCAAATATTGAAAATGAAGTATTAGAAAAAGTCCCAGAACTAGATGGGAGTCGAACCCACGACCTTCCACTTTCCGGGCGAATGCTCTCAGACAGTGAAAAGTCATGGGTTCGAGTGCCAAATATTTCACAATCAGTCACTTTTACTGACTAATCAGCACCAGCAGCGTTCGGCTGACGAAACTCTCAGCGGAATTCTTATACGGCGGAGTGGAGTAGGTATTAAATTATTCTACACGTCTTCATTTTAAGATTACATATTTGTAAGTATCCGTTCGTAATTTCATAGTCGTAATTAGTACTTACTAATAAAAAAAGTATTTCAAAAACAATAAAAATTTTGTTGATTTTTAAACAGACTTGGCACCGCACCGGAGGGCGGCAGCGATTTTTACTCCCACGATTTTAAGGCGATACTCGGAAAAATTATGCTAATGCGAGATAGCAATGAGAAAACGACGCGCGCGGGAGCGAGACCGATTTTGCCGATTACGCAAAAAAAACACAAAATCACTTCGTATTCAAATCCTATAGCGATTTTTAAAAAAATGCTTCTATACGATCCTAAATATTATTGGTGTCCACTAATTAAACCAATTTTCAATCGTATATGTATCCCCATTTAAGAGTAATCTTGATATTTCTTATTTTTTAGAGGTATTTTCGAAAATAAAAAGTGTCGAGCCAAAATCATAAAATCGTGTTTCTGAAACTATACGATTCTAGATAAAGTATCTGTATGAAGAAATATATATCTTATTACCAGATTTATAACAACTCTAACCGTCCTATAGTTTTATATCAAAGAGTCCATACTTTTTCCGAGTAGCGCCTTAAGTATCTATTTATATTTAGTGCCATTTTGTATTGATTCTAGTAGGCCTTCTTACAATTCCATGAGATACGAAATCGTGATAAAAGGTCGCTGTGTGTTTTACAACCCTAAGCTCAAAAAATATCAATAAATTCTTTTTTATTTATCTCTTCAAAGTTACGAGAACTTCTATTACAGTAACATAGTTATAGATTAAGAGTATTCGTAAAAGAAAAGATGCAAGCGACACATAAACATCTCACTCATTTATCTGGATGGCATCATAAAGATTGATGGTATTCCATAAATAGAGTCGGAGCTTATCTTGTGTGAAGCTCATTACCGCGGGAAAGAAAGATATAATGAGTGATTGATTCATCTTGGGGTTGGTTTCTTATCGGACCTGTCTATCGGGGTATCCATTGATATTTGCTTAATAAGCGGAAACTTGTTTCTGCTTTAATCTATTTTTCTTCAAGCATTTCGTTGTTTCTACTCTCACATAAACATTTCATTTTTAACATACTTGTTACACAATCACCATTACATAAGTTAACATTGCCAGTAGATATTTGTTATTTTCATTTGCGTTCCATACCTATTGTTAGAGCGCAGCTAAAATAACAAATAAACACTCGTGAGTCACAATGCAGTTTATTGTTTGAAATAAAAAAATCTTATGAAATGTAACTAATCAAATTGACTTTATACCTACCACGAGCCAAAAGAAGCAGTTCTTTTAAAAATATAATAATAATTTGCAGTTGTTCTGAATAAGTTATTAGTGCTAAGCTAGTGAAATTAAACACAAAAAGTAAAAAGCTTCCAATAAATACTATATTATTTAAACGGGCTCAATTTAGAACAACATTTTTGCAGAATTCCGTTAATTTCGGAAAATGTTGTCATGAGCCTACGTGTTTGCTAGTTATTAACGACTGAATGAAGCTCTAATGAGGGCAGAGAGGTATAAAATATGTCTATTCTAGTGAGCCGCGGGTCCTGTAGCTTTTCCTTTGACGTTCATCTGTGCGAGAATAGCAGTCTACACTAGCTCCTTATGTTAATTATTTTTTTACAAAAGATGTTACTTAACATAATATAGGATCTTTATGGGCCCTGTCACCTGTGGGGCATACCAGTTTGTTGTATTTATTAAAAATCTAAATAAATCAGACAGCGGCTATGGCTAGTCACTAGATGGCAGAATGTAGATGACCCTTAACAATAATATACCGTCACATTTCCTATGAATTTGTGCTAACATTTAATCACCTGTAATACGAGGGTCGCGTCACAACAATCTACCCTCAAGTTGTGCTCATTCAATTTAGCACTCGTGGCCCATTACGACGAATTATCGATGTCACCTACATTATGAACAAAGAGCCTATATTTTGTGAACAGGACCGTATTCAGTAACCCCTCGCATATTATTTTCCCCCACATATCACAAAATCATATGAAAGCGAATGGCTTGCAGTTTTATACCTACTTGATTATTAAGTCGTTGGTTTTGCGAATCAAGCTATGACACAATAATTGCAATCTAGCAAACAAGAATACAAAAGCCACAAGCTTTTCTGTTCCGGTGACAGCCGTGACAGAGGAGTCACTTGCAATACGAAATTAGCTGTCAAAATGGACTGTCGTATGAAAACTGTTTTAGTTCCAAAGATAATCACCGGAACAGAAAAGCTTGTCGCACTACTCTTTGCTCACAATGCCACAGACAATAATTACTGATATAGGTATTTGTTAAGCCTTAGGCGCTTGATATTGGGCCCGTAAGTTAAGAATAGCCTAAAGTGCATTTAAGAATGTCCTAAGGTTAGTGCAAAGCAATTTTTTGTTAAGAATGTCTTAAGTTAGCTAAAAAAAGACTTAGGCGATCCTTAAGTTTAGTGCAAACGGGTGTAAGATTATTACTTCCATATCTAGCTTACACAGGAGTCGATATTTACATTACCATCATCTCAAAATTTCCACGGTCGAGTATCAAATATTTTAAATAGAGTAGTTTATGTGACTCTTGCATAATGAGGGGTATTAAACACGAGTGGGAGTTTGATTATATTTGCAAACGAATATAACGTCGAATAATAAAAAACTTTCCAAGTTAGGTAAAGTACAACCTTTACTTATACAATTTAATAATATAGTAAGTAGACTAAAAACTTAACAATATAGTTCATAAATAACAACCCCCGACCGTCAAACAACAATAACACCTTTTGTTGATCGAAGCCCCCGACACAAGAAATAATACCCTAAAAAGAGGGGTGTTACAAGGTTATAATATATGTTGCGGGTGCCCCGACCGAGAGATATGTTTTACTTTTCGGGGTTTTTTGTGTCGGATGTTGAATTTTTTTTTTCTAAGTAACACACTTAATATGTTTGTCAATAAATACCTATTACCTGGATGCGGGCAGCGCAGGACCGATCGTTGTGGAGATCCTGTGAACCGACGATCTAGTCAAGGTCGCGGGAAGCCGCTGGATGCGGGCAGCGCAGGACCGATCGTTGTGGAGATCCTCGGGGTAGTCCTATTTTCAGCAGTGGGCATCGTTCGGCTCACATGATGATGATGATGCGTGTAAGATCCCTACGGCAGCTAACTATAAGTGTCTGAACAGAGCTTCACAAATTGTAACTAAGAATCATCTCTAATTCGTCAGCTTTCAGACAAAACAAACCGCATCAAAGTCGGTCCATTTTTCAGGAGCTACGATGCCACAGACAGACTCACAGGCAGATACTCAGTCTCATATACCTTAAAGTTATAACACCCCTCTTTTTGGAGTCGGAAGTTAATAAAAACGTAGGTATATCCTTCAATTTCTATAAAAAAAAATCTATTTAAAACAAACATCATGTAGGTATTACATGTATGTAACAAAATATAAATATTAAACTAAGCAAACAGATTGCGTCCCTGGGCGTCCCACACGGAGTCCGTAGCGCGTGTGTGTGCGTTATCTGAAAGATTCCGCCTCATTTCCCCGGCCCTGCGTGACGTCACACGCTATGTATGTACACTCCTTTAAACAGACTCTGCGGTAGATCGGTGTGTTGCTGTTATGTTATGTATGTGATCTCTGTATGTATGTGTCTTTATACAGATTTTGTAGTACAGTGGCACAATCTTTTCTGTTTCGGTGACAGCGGCGCTATGTACCTCCATCTTTTTTCTGTAGCAATTTAACCGACCCTGACTTCTAAGACCTTCAGCTGCCAGCAGCGCTATGGTTGGACATCAACTTGTCAGCACAATGACATTTAAAAAAACACGTTAGTTTCACATTTTGGCCACCGGAACAGAAAAGATGGTAGCACTGTACATAGTATGTTGCTGGTAAATAAATGTTATTATATCGTCACTAATTTTCCGCTCGCGGCATTGCCCACGGAAATGACACGATGTTTTTAAGGCAGTTTAATTTTTTGAATGTTTGTTTGTAATGGAAAAATTCTTTCACCAATAGAAAGCTACAATATTCCTCAGTGACATATAGGCGACCAACGTTACCGCGTCTCGATCCCGTTTCCTAGACGCGTGATGCCAGACGTACGATAAATTATCGTACATGTACGATAATTTCGACACCGGTACGATGTACGATACAATATGTATTACCGTACGTCAAAGTACGATAATTTCCAACTCTCCTCCGAAGTGTTGTAAAGACTAGTATCCAGTAGGTACCTTCAAATCATCTAATCCCCCTCGAATCTACTAAACCAACGAACGAATGACAATGATAGTTCCTAGAATTCATTCAATCTACCTACTTGTATTACCTTTCAACTTTGGCAAGTAACTTACGTTTTTTTTTGCTCGCCGTGACTTGCGAAATAGTGTGTTTCACTCGGTTCTGGCATTTGTACGATAATTTTTCATGTCGTACGATAATTTTCGAATACCGGTACGATAATTCACTCACACTCGTCAGTGTCCCTAGCATGAACAACTATCGTTATGGTAATCGAATAAGAAGTAAACTTTACTATACCGTCCTTCAAAAGCTGACAAAGTTCTGCTGTCAATGTATTGAATTTCAGTTCCTTAGACCACAGAAAGAGGTGCTGCTCTGGTTAAAAGCCAAAAAAAGTCACTCTGTAAAGCAAGTTGAAAATACACAAGTTTATAAAGCGTATTTAATTTGTGTAGGTACATTAAAAGATGTCCGTTGCAAAAAAACGCCATAAGCATTCGCTTCGTCTGGAAATGGGAGCCGCTTTTATCTAAATGGCGGTGTGGGACGTAAAAATGACGTAAAACGACCGTTTTGTACGGCAAATAATGAATAAATGACGCATTTACTTACGGGGACATTATTTTGTATTTATGTTTTTTTATATTTCTTTTTGTGCGTCATTTACTTTTGCTTAGCCGATAGTTTCAGGTATGAAAAGAATGATTTCAGTTGAATTACTTTAATGGATTGAACGATTGAAATTTACTGAATAAACTTTAGTGCCTACGGTGGTAACGGTGGAACCCCCACTTGGTGCCCTTAGTTAGTTAGGAAGTGAATTTTGAAAAATCATTTCTTAGCTGAAGTCACGTTGTACCTAATCTAGTCTGCGTGCCAAAACGAATTGGTTTAAGCTGTTTGTTGATAGATAGTCAAACTTTAGACCCCAGTTTCATTTTTACAAAATCTTTTCTCAGCGTAGGCTTACATCATGATACCGATCTGCGTGGGAAATTTTAGCTCGATCTGTCCAGCTGGTTTCAGTTGTGCGTTGATAGATCAGTCAGTCACCTTGAGTTTTTATAATAGGTCTTTACCTATGAAATTGCCATCTTTTTCTCACATGTTCATTAATCTCTTATTTTTTATTATTATCAATATATCAATAATAGTCAGTTTCGAAAATAGAGTATGTCGCGGTCGTAACGTAATGTTAAACATCTAAAAAAAGATTAAATGAAACACGTGTCTAAGATTTTTATAAATGCTTCAAAGTTTCTTTGCTTGTCGTCAATTTGACTGCTTAGAACAGTTTTTTTTTTTATCTAAGGCTGTTTTTTAAATGAGATTATGGTATTATTACGGTAATAGTTAGATCAATGTTGTCTGATCATATCTCTAAAGTTTCATTGAATTCGGAGTTCACATGTCCAAGACATCCCCAAATAAACTTATTTAGTGATTTATTTCACCGTCACATTTAATAAGTAGATTGTAAGTATAGGAAAAAAATTATAGTAAAAAACCACGAGCTCTTCAAGTAGCTTCAGGTGGGATTCGAACCCGCGCCTCCGGGAATCATTACATATCACATCATTGCATTGTGAATGCATAAAAATAATTTAAAAAATCTCAAGTAGATTGTACTAAGATTCATAATTCATTTTAAGTACTCCTTTTACAGATACATAAATGAGATAAGCGATAAACCAATTATGAGATGATCAGTAACAATACTAAAATAACCGCCCAACATAAAGTAGGCCATAAAACGTGGGCTGTAAAGTTGTGTTTACTTAAGACGTTTTTATTGGGATATAACCGTAAAGAGTTTGAACGATAGCCGATAGACGATCCACGACGGCCATCGACGTTATCTGCCGACTTAACTGCCAATCGGCAAACGACGATAAACCAAGAACGAGCCTAAGTTTTCGAACAAAGCTAACAAACTTGAAAATTTGTTACGTTCTAGTTACGCAGTATTGACCAGACAGGTTTTGGAAAATCGGTATTGCGATTTTCGATTTTCGTTGTTAAAAGCAATAAATCAAAGAATTAGTGGCCGCCTGCGTTTTCACCCGCGTCGTTCCTGTTCTCTTACAAAAATCGGGATAAAATGCATCCTATAACTAACTCCGATTCATAAAGTTGTTTTTACAATGAAGACGATTTTATTGCGGTATATCCGTAAAGAGTTTCAACGATAGAAGATCCACGACGGCCATCGACGTTATCTGCCAACTTATCAGCCAATCGACAAACGACAATAAACCAAGAACCAAGCCTAAGTTTACGAACAGAGTGAGAAAACTTAGGACTTTGTTACGTTCTACTTGGAATAACATTCTAATAATGCGATATTGACAGGTACCGTTTTAGAAAATCAGGTTTTCGACATTCAATTCATTTCAATTCAATCTCTTACTAGGATAGGAACTGATTATTGGGTCTAGCCCTAAAAGATTAGAAATGAACCATCAATCATCATTTGCAAAACAACACTAATGATAGATGCCTCCTACATAATCATACTATAACGCATCGAACCTTATTCAATTTCCATTCATTATCTCGATCAGGAGAAGCGTCAGGGCATTTCTTTTCTCTCTGACGCCCTCCGCAAACGATCGCTTATTATTTGCCGTTTGGCGTGCGCGCAAACATTACGCCTTATCGCCGCTATTAGGTACGGCTTCATTACGACGAACCGCGATAGACATGCCTTTGTTAGCTGTTTATTTTTTGAATTTTGTTTATGGTTGCGGAGGCGAAGTTGTTTACAAAGGATTCTTGTGTAATGAAGTCCAAGGTACTTTTAATGCGAGACTCTGAAAAATATTTGAGTTTATTTAAACTACTTACTTACCTACTTTTATTTACGTAAACTAAAGCAAACTAAATTAAAAAAAAAAATGGTAGTTTTAAAAAAACATAGGTACTTCCCTCACACGTAACTCAGACGCGTCAACCTCTTGTAAAAGTAGTTGTTGTTGATCGGTGTAAAATACTCGTACCTTGTAAAAATAATAATGGTACACGAAAAATAAAAAACGCAATTATAGGATTAATCTCAAGTGCTTAATTGCTACAAACACTCGAACAACCAAACAACCATTTCGTAAAGTAATAATAAAACTGGATACTTCAGTAGGTAGCTAATCTCATCCCCCACATTTATTGTCGCGGGCGTCATCAAAACTAAATTTCGGCAGCGAGACGCAATCCCACATCAAATAACGAGAGTACCGGCCAGAACTTCACATACCTACCAGGAGTTTGTGACACACAGACCCGACGAGTGTACAACTGCGTGACAAGCAAATCATCAATAGGGCACACCACAGAACACAATAAAGAGGTTTAGAAATAGCATGGCATGACACACATTATTAGTACTGAATGAAACGTGAAAGCGAAAACAGACTAGTTTCCTTGACAACCAGTAGAAATTCAAAATTGTGATCACAAGGGCTCGAGAAACTGATCTCAAAAAATTAGATCACAATGTGTAGTGTTTTTTATTAATTTACTTACTTATTATTAGCTTGTCACACCAACATTTTGCGTCATGCTCGTGAACGGGTGCTGCCAGTGGGAATGGGTCTGCTCTTATCTGCTTGCCTTAAAATGTGTTTTCTTTGGTTTTTATTCATTTTATTAAGAATTACATTAAAATTTGAAAATGTATACCTATATACTTACAGTATATAGTAGAATTGTCTTTTGTTTTTAACTAATATTAAAGCTTTAAGTAGAGTTCCTAAGTAATTGAAAATTGTTCACCGCTATGATCATTAGTTCGCCTATACTTAACTGTTTTTATCATAACCCATTGTGTAATTGTGATGGAAACTGATCTTTGTCATACCATGTTAAGGTCATTTTTCAATTTGACGACTCTGTATGAAATAAAACAGGGAGAAAGATTTTATTAAATAACGAAATCTTTTGAAACGTATTTTCTTTATTCTGTTTGACTGACTGTCATATAATTCGCATGAAGCAACAATACTTAACTTTATCCCACCACCTCCATTACCGTGTGTCCCCCAAGTAAATCGCCAGATGAATATTGTTTCAAACGGAATTAAGCACGCGCGGGGGCCGGGATCACTTATAATTGTTATTTTATTCATAGAACAACACTCCTCCGGGAGAAGGATAGGTGAGCAAATATTTTAACGGCCTTTGAGTGACGGGCTTTTCAAATATCCATTTTGAGGCGATATTATAGAGTATTAGTGGGAGGTGCGTTTAAAAGGTACTGGGAGGTGTAAATATTTATAGTAATGCTCAATTAAACAATTACACAAATGATTGTTTTAAGTTGCATCTTTTTTTTGTTTATTCTATTCATAGAATTGTTATTTTTTTCATAGAATGTCTAGTAGAAGGATAGTTGAACAAGTATTTTAGTGGACTATGTCAAGTGACGGGCTTTTCAAATATCTATTTTAAAATAAATAAAGTAATAAATATTGGACAGCGTCACATACATTGTTCCTATAATAGTAGCTTGAGCACTAGTACCGTTTTTTTTTTTTTTTTAGTACCTACTGAGGAAATTGAAAACAACGACGGGTATTACCACATACACCCAGACCCGAGGTAATATTTAAAAGTTCGTTTTCAATATTTACCCGACCGGGAATCGAACACGGGACCTCTAGAGATAGCGACACCTTGAAAACCAGTGCGTACACCACTCGGCCACGGAGGTCGTCGTTTTGATGTGTCATTAAGTAGTAGGTATTTAGTGCGGTGCTTTTGAAAACGCCAATTGTTTACAGTCATGAGCAATAATATGTGAACTACATAGGATAGACATAATGTCATAAGATATGACCTAGTCATATGTATGACCAAAGCCATCTTCTATCTCACTCGTTGCAGTAGGGGCGCAAGCAGCCGAGAAATAATAGCGGGCCATGGTATGACTCATATGTTTTGTTTCAGAACCCTTCAATGTGACAAAGTTCTATATTGTTTACATATTATTGCACGTGGCAAGAACAATTTAACGTAAGTCACTTTTAAATACAAATCTGAAGTTGTGTCATCTATTTTTGTTGCCTTCAATATTAAACATCCCTTTTTGGACGAAATCATACAAAACAATTCTACTAACTTACATTCAAATTTCACAAACTCACGGTAGGTAGGTACTCAAAATTTAAATAATAATAACTTCTTAAACATGCTTACTATTCATATTCAAAGGATTCAAAGCCTTTCCTCCAGCAACGTGAGATAGCCGCTAGGCTCGGACTTACGCGAATCCCGCGCAATCATCCCGCAAATCCCGCATCATTAAGTATCGCTAAGAAAGCGATTCGGACCATTACCATGTTAATAACTTGGGGGAGAGAACGATTAATCAACTTGACGGCTGGTTAGATGTAACTAACCGAGGTGACGCAATTTATGCATTGCTTTGAGGTTGAGATCGCGGCTGTTTAATTTCGGTTAAGATAATACTAAGCTCCCTTGTGTAAAGGAGACTTAATGTAACTATTTAACTGCCTCTGTGGTCTAGTGGTACGGACACACCACCGGTATCAGACCCAGAGCTGCCGGGTTCGAATCCCAGTGGGGGTACATATTGTATTTGGTTTGGTTGATGGTAGGGCTTGTTCAAAGTCCCTGGCTAGCTACAACCGTCTTATCTAAGTCTGACGCTATAACAACGATGTTATCAGCATTGTTATGTTCCGGGAGTTAGAGATAATATAGCCAGTTCCTCGGTAAGCGAGGATTCCTGGAATACCGCGCTATCACCTTTAGCCTTATCATCACTTAACATCAGGTGTGATGGAGGCTAAGAGCAATCCCGTTTTAAGTCACTGAGGAACTATTTCATGCAAAGAGAGAGTAATAGTCGTAAAAAAATGAAATCTATATATATAAAATTCAAAGTCCTGACTGACTGACTGACTGATTGACTGACTAACTGACTGACTGACTGAGATATCAACGCACAGCCCAAACCGCTGAACCTAGAGACTTCAAATTTTGCACATAGATACGTTATACAGTGTAGGCATCCACTATGTGGGCGACCAAATCGTTGCCGCCCTTATAGTAGCAGTGGACTGTATTTAATTATGCGGGGGAAGGTCTTCAAGGAAAGTCAGGTTGCAGTTTCAAAGTTGCACGGCAGTCGGAGGAGAGGTGTTACCTCGTCGGGAGCTCGTATCGGAATGAATTTTGCCGTCACCCCGCCGCTGTATTTATAGGCGGCGGGGGGAGCGGACACGCGGTCTATCTATCCGACTACCGGGCGTCATGTTTATTTTCTCGCTCTAACTTATACATTTGTCTTTGTCTTACTTAATCCCTACCTCTTTTTACATAATGTTAAGACCTACTTGCTATTTTCTTATTCTAAACATAGTAAAAGACACGAGATAAAATCATTTTAATAAACACAACAAAAATCCTATAACTAACTATACAAAATTCAGGTAACGTTTTGTTCCGTCGTGCACATTCTCCCGCCGTCGCCTTGCGATCCAACTGGCAGCACGACGATCTTCTTTGTGGGCCGCCTCAGGACGTGGCCCTTGCTGGTGGTGACGTCCACGACTCGTACTACTCCATCCTTTCCTGGGTAGGTCCTCGTCACTCGTCCTCGTGGCCAGGTGTTGCGGGGAAGGTTCGAGTCGCAAATTATTACGACGTCTCCGACCGCTGGGCTGGCTCCGGCGCCGAGGGGCTCCCGCCGGTTCTGGAGTAGCGGCATGTACTCGCGTACCCAGCGCCGCCAGAATGTGTCGGCGAGCTGCTGAGCGCGCTTCCAGTGCTGACGCGCGTTCACGTCGTCTTCGCTGAATGCGCCCGGGGCCGGCGTGTGGCAGTCCGGTCCGATCAATATCATGTTGGGGGTCAGCGCCGGCGGGTCATCGGGGGTCACCGCCACGTGTGTGAGGGGGCGGGAGTTCACCGTCGCCTCGACCTCGGCCAGTAGCGTTTGCAGTGTCTCGTCGCTGGGGTATCGCTCGTGCAGCGTGACGCGTACAGCCTCTTTGACGGTGCGCACCATGCGCTCCCATACCCCCGCCATGAAGGGGGCGGCGGGGGGAAGGAAACGCCAGTTGATGTGGCGTGCTGCGGCCTCTTCTGTGACCGCCTCGGTGAGCTCGCGGTCGGCGCCTCGGAACGCGGTGGCGTTGTCGCTCCACAGCTCGGTGGGGCACCCTCGCCTGGCGATAAAGCGGCGGAGGGCGCTGATTGCGGAGTCGGTGCTGAGAGAGGCGGCCACCTCCAGGTGGACTGCTCGTGACGTCATACAGGTGAAAAGGGCGACGTATCTCTTCTCGCGGTGACGGCCCACGGTGACTTCCAGGGGCCCGAAGTAGTCAAGGCCCGTATAGGAAAAGGGGCGGACGTGGTGGGCGAGGCGTGCGGCCGGTAAGTCGCCTGTGGGCGGGGCCGCCGGTCTTGCTTTTTTCAGCCGGCAGATGGCGCAGCGAGCGATGACTTCTTTTACTGCAGGTCGTATCTTCGTTATATACACGCGCTGACGTAGTTCGTTGACCACTATTTCGGTCCCGCCGTGGTGCAATTTTTCGTGTACATGGGCTATGTACAGCTTTGTGTATGTATGCTTGCCGTGTAGTACAGCCGGGCGCGCCGTTTCTGCTTGTAAGTCGCTAGCCGCTTCGATTCTGCTTCTAAGTCGTATTATTCCGTCTTCATCGATGTAGGTACTTAGAGCGGCGAGACTGTCGTTTTTGTCCGGCGTCCGGTTGTTTCGCAGGCGTATTATCTCGTTCCGGTAGCTATCTTCCTGCGAGGCGCGCATCCACAGCTGTTCGGCCGCGATTAAGTAGCGGGCTTCTAAAAACACGTAGCTATTTTTCCCCGTAGGCTCAGTGGTTGACTTGGTGGGCTTGCGACTGCGTGTTACGGGTTCGTTCCAGTTTCCGTCCCGTTCCGGATTGGCGCGCGTTCTTTTTCGTTGCGCTGCGGCCACGGTGTTTCTCTTGCGGTTGTTGACCTTATGACGACAAAGGTCGATGAACTGAAGTGACCTCGCTGTTGCCCGTATAAGTCGTATCCACTTTGAAAATCGCTCTATTTTTGGTAGGTGGGCGTGTTCTTGTTGCTGTTGTAGTGCGTTGCATTTTTCTTTTTCCTCGCCGGTCGCAGGTACTTCGATTTTGTTCTCTCGGGGCCACGTCGATTCGTTTTGGTATAGAAATCGGGGGCCGGTGAACCATCTGTGTTGCGAGTCGAAGTCGATAGGTGTCGCTCTTGTTGCGTCGTCCGCTACGTTGTCAGCTGACGGTAACCACCGCCATTCGTTTTTTCGGCTGTGGTCCTCTATTTCGGCGAGGCGGTGTGCGACAAACGTTTTGTACGTGCGGGGCTCGGCGCGTATCCATGTGAGCGCTGTGCGGGAATCGCTCCAGTAGTGCTTCTCGGCGATTTCGTAATCGTGTTCCTCGGCGACTGTCTTTGCTAGGCGGACGCCCAGGACGGCGGCTTGTAGCTCTAGTCTTGGTATGGAGATAGGCTTGTTCGGCGCCCCAGCGCAGCAACTGGGCACAGGATGAGGATGAGACCGTCGCCCTACTGGTCCCGCAAAAGGCTAGCTACACCCCTCCTCTCTCGGTTTTGGAGAGAGGACCGGGTTATGTGGCTGCATCCTGGGGAGAATTCGCCGTCATCGGCATCTATTTCTCTCCGAACAGACCTTTAGATGACCTAGAGAGATGGCTTGTCCAGGTTGGGGGCGCACTCCGGCGGTTGGCGCCAATGCAGGTCCTTGTTGCGGGTGATTTTAACGCAAAGCATTCGGCTTGGGGCTCCCGCGTAACGAACCGGAAGGGGGTCGCTGTCTTAAACTGGGCGACGTCAGAAGGTCTCGCCATCTTGAACCGAGGCACGGTACCCACGTGTGTCCGGGCAAATGGATCATCCAGGCCGGATATAACATTCGCCACACCCGCTCTGGCGTCGAGAGCCGAGGGATGGACGGTGTTAACGGAGCCACTCACGATGTCAGACCATCGCTACATCGTTTTTAAGGTTAAGCCTAGAGAGGAAAACCCTGCGGCTAGAACACGCCCGGCTGGCTCCCACTTTCCAAGGTGGTCAGTCACCCGCCTGAATACGGACCGAGCGGAGGAGGAAGCGATCGTCCAGGCCTGGTGTGCAGATGCAAGGCCTAGGGGACGAGACATCGCCGAGAGAGTGGAGCAGATCATTCGCTCCCTTACCGCAGTCTGTGACGCTGCCATGCCCCGGTCGCATGGGCCCCCCACAAAGAGGCAGGTGTATTGGTGGTCGGAGGAGATGGACTCTCTTCGAGTCACCACTTTGAGAGTGAGACGGGCTCTGCAGCGATACCGAAGACGCCGCACGGTAGTACCGGACGAAGAGCAGAGTCTCCTGACGGCTTACCGCGAGGCGCAGATGGCCTTTAAGTCAGGAATAGTCCAGGCTAAGTCCCGAGCCTGGGAGGAATTTTTGGGAAGCCTAGACTTGGACCCGTGGGGGCGTCCATACCGGATGGTGAGGAGTAAGCTTCACCACCAGGCACCCCCAATGGACTCCATGGAGCCCGAGCTTTTAGGCAGAGTCGTGGAGGGCTTATTCCCCTCTTATCCCCCGCTGGCCGCCCCACTAGTTGCCCCACGGAACCCCCGTGAGACCAACTCCGGTTTCTTCCCGGTGACAGAGGCAGAGATGGAGGGAGTGATCGACCGCCTAAAGCAGAAGAAAAAAGCACCGGGACCTGATGGTATCCCGGGTAGGATTCTGCCTACGGCTCTCAAACATTTGGGAGAGCCACTCCAGCAGCTCTTCAGCGACTGCTTGGAGTCAGGCGAGTTCCCCGAACGCTGGAAGAGGGGGAGGCTGTGCCTGCTCCTGAAGGAAGGGCGTCCTTTGGACTCCCCGTCAGCCTACCGTCCGGTCGTCCTCCTGGACGAGACCGCCAAGATGCTGGAGCGAATCATCGCAGACCGCATAGTCCAGCATCTCGAAACAGTGGGCCCTGATCTGGCGGGGAACCAGTATGGATTCAGGAGGCGGCGGTCGACAGTGGACGCCCTCCTGGCTCTGAGGGAGCTATGTGAGCGAGCGGCGGAGCGAGGGGAAGTTGTGATTGCGGTCTCCTTGGACATCCGCAACGCCTTTAACACGCTTCCCTTTAGCGTTATCAGGGACGGACTACAGCACCACGGCCTTCCACCATATCTAGTGGCCATGATTGAAAGTTATCTCCAGGGCAGAAGAGTACTCTACCCCTCCGGCGAGGGAGACATGGTAGAGAGGGAGATGTTGTGCGGTGTTCCACAGGGTTCGGTCTTAGGACCGCTCCTGTGGAACATCGGTTACGACTGGCTCCTGAGGGGAGTCCTATTGCCCCGGATGCAGTTACTCTGCTATGCAGACGATACTCTTGTCACTGCCCGGGGCGAGTCGTTTGAGGCGGCGAGAAGGCTGGCAGGAGTAGGTACCTCGCTAGTAATAGAGAGGATTAGGGTGATCGGGCTCAATGTCGCCCTGGAGAAGACAGAAGCGGTTGCCTTTCATGGGCCACGGCGGGCTCCTCCAGCAGGCTCAACTTTGGTGGTAGACGGCGCGAGAATTACATTGCGGCCGTCTATTAAGTACCTGGGGCTGGTTCTTGACGGGCGGTGGAGCTTTGAAGCTCATTTTAAAGAGCTTGCCCCAAAGGTCGCGAAGGCGGCCGGAGCGTTGGCGCGAGTCCTGCCAAACCTGGGGGGTCCGGGAGACAAATGCCGCAGGCTATACGCCGGCGTGCTTAGAAGCATGGCCCTTTATGGGGCGCCAGTGTGGGCTGACAAATTAAACGCCGTGAATCGTCGTCTTCTTCGTCAGCCCCAGAGGGCGATAGCAACCCGGATTGTCCGGGGATACCGGACCATGTCCCACGCGGCGGCCTGCGTGCTTGCAGGTACCCCTCCCTGGGAGCTAGACGCTCAGATACTCAGGCAGCTATACCTTGAGCGCCGGACGCTGCTTGCAGGAGGGGACACGGTGACCCCAGAGGAGATGACCGCGGCCCGGCGTGTGGCTCAGGAGTGCCTGATGGATGAGTGGCAGGAGAGGCTGGAGGGGGAACCAGCTGGAAGACGAACGGTTAATGCCATCCGCCCTCTCCTCCGCGAGTGGTGCAACCGCGGGTTTGGGTCACTGACCTTCAGACTGACACAGGTGTTTTCTGGGCATGGGTGTTTCGGAAAATACCTGTGTCGGATAAGAAGGGAGGCGACAACACGGTGCCATGATTGCGGCGCTAGGGTGGACAGTGCGGGGCACACCTTACGAGTGTGCCCTGCCTGGTCCTCCCAGCGCCGCAATCTGCGCACTGTGGTAGGAAGGGACCTCTCGCTATCAGGCGTAGCTCGTGCCATGCTTGATAGTAACAGGTCCTGGGATGCGGTAGTCTCCTTCTGCGAGGATGTCATCTCGCAGAAGGAGGCATCGGAGCGGATCCGCGAGCAGGAGGCTCATGCGGATCGGCTTCGACGCAGACGGACGGGGCGGAGGTATCAGCGCTTTGCGCGCCTCATTCCTCTCTAGCGGGGCGGTGCGGTGCGGATCACACGGCCCCCTTCCCCGGTTGTCTTGGGAGATGGCCCGCTTGCTCGGCCATCTCTCACCGCGTAGGGGCCTGGAAAACCGGGCTGGCAGTCGAGTCGTAGGAGGAGCTTGCCACACCGGACCCTCCAATTTACTACTCCAAGCGACTGCGGTGAGAGCAAGTAGTGAGGGGTTTAGTGGGTATTCCCCCTTCCTGACCCCCCATCGAGTCCTTGCGACTGGATGGAGGGTCAGGAAGCGGTTGGCGAGTCCAACATAACCACCGTCCGCACACCAACGTGGACGGGGTATGCGTAAAGGCATTCCCCTCACTATAAAAAAAAAAAAAAAAAAAAAAAAAGGCTTGTTCGGCGTGACGCGACTCTTGGCTGCTGCGAGGGCGACTTTGGTACTTCCGTCCGCGCGCGTCATTCGCCAGTAGATCGCGGCGGCGTACGCTTCTTCGCTTGCGTCCACGAAAGTGTGTAGCTCGTAGCGCGCGGCTGGTTCGGCGTCGTAGCATCTAGGTATTTGGTATTGACCTAGGTCGCGCAGCTGTTGTAACCATTCGCTCCATTTTTTCTGTAGCTCTGCCGGAATCGTTTCGTCCCAGTCTGTCTTGTAGCGCCACGTGTCTTGCATAAGTCGCTTCGCCGGCGTAGTGATGGGCGAGATGAGGCCGAGTGGGTCGAAAATGGACATAATGATGCTGAGCGCTTCTCTCTTCGTAGGCGGGCGTAGGTCGTCGAGTACCTCTGGCGGAGCTCTTCTTATGTTGAGACGGAAACGAATGCAGTCTTCTTTTGTGTCCCATAGTAGGCCGAGCGTTTTCTCTATCTCGCTCCCGCCGATGGCGACTGTAGTTCCCTCTCGCTCTGCGCGCCCGTCGACGGCGCTGATAGCTTCTTTTTCGTTCGTGGCCCATCCGCGTAGCTCGAAGCCGGCTTGTTTGTGCACGTAGTCGACGTCTCTGGTCACTTGTTTGGCTTCGTTTATGGTCGCGAAGCTTTGTAAGTAGTCGTCCATATAGTGATTTTTCTTTATCGCTGTCGCCGCCCGCGGATACTTTTCGGCGTGTTCGCTTGCGTTTCTGTCCTTTATGTAGAGAGCGGTGCAAGGAGATGACGATGCGCCAAAGATGACGGAGGTCATGCGGTACTCCTCCGGTGCCCCCTCCCGCCGGTCGCTTCTCCATAAAAAGCGGAGTGCGTCTCTGTCTTCTTCACGAATTTTAATCTGCATAAACATTTCTTTGATATCAGCTGATACCGCGATGCCATGTTGACGGAATCGCATTATTACGCCGGGTAGCGACTGCAGCAGGTCTGGTCCAGGCAGCAACATGTCGTTGAGGCTGCGGCCGTGTGAGGTGGCCGCTGCGTCGTGGACTACTCTGATCTTCTGCTTTTCGGGATTGCAGACGGCGAAGTGCGGTAGGTACCATGTTCGGCCGCTTGGTGGCGCGGTCGTTCGCTCGGCGTAGTTTGACGTCAACAGGTTGTTTATTCTTTCCTCATATTTTTCTTTCAGGTTTTCATCGCGGTCCAGTTTGCGTTCTAGTGTGTGAAGGCGCTTGAGGGCATCCGGACGATTGCAGGGTATGGTTTGGTTCTCTTCTCGCCATAGTAGTCCCGTCTCGAATCTGCCGTCAGGTAGACGTCGGCTTTTCTCGTTCAATATTCGGAGAGCTCGTAGTTCGGGGTCGCTGCTCTGTTTTCTCGGCTCGATCGACAGTGATTCTAGTGCGAAGTACTTTTTCATCATTTCTTCCATCGGATCTGCGCGCCCAGGTTGTGACAGGTGAGCGCAGCAGAAGGCCACCGGTGCCGCGTGAGACGAGCGGCACCCGTGCAGCACCCAGCCCAGAAGTGTTTTCGACGCCACAAGTTGATCGCGCCGTCCTTTTCTTATTTCGCGTGACACGATCAATTCCCAGTTATCTTGGCCGATGAGTATCTTCGGTGTGGCGTTGTCGTAAAGCAGTTCGTGTTTGATGTCCTCTAGGTGTTCGCAGTTTTGTACTTCTCGTTCGCTGATCGACTGAGTGGTGAAGTCTAAATTTGCGACGGTGTGCGCGTTGCGGATGTGCAGTTCGTCGCTACTGTGTCGGCCCCTTATATTGACATTCACTCTCTTGCTCTGTTTGTGCGCTATTTCTGTCCCGCTCACTCCTTGCACCCACATAGGTTCGTTCGGCCCGTCGAGTCCGAGTGCGTCAGCTAGTGAAGAGTCGATTATTGTTACGGTGCTTCCTTCGTCGAGTAGTGCGTATGCTTGTACTGTTGCTTGCGGCCCCCGTAGTGTGACTGGGGTTATTTTCAGGTACGCGCGGCTTGCATCGGTCTGTACTCGTCTTGCGGCGGCTACCACCTGGTCGATCTTGTTGGGTGGCGGTGAGCTTGGTGGCGGCGAGCTTGGTTGTGTCGTCGCGGTGACCGGTGACGCCTTTTCGTGGTGTAAAAGGCGGTGATGTCGCATTGTACAGCCGTTGAGGCCGCAGGGCTTGGCTTTGCACGTGAAGCGACGATGCTTGTTAATGAGGCAGCGAAAGCAGGCTTGACTTTTCTTCGCTATTTCCCAGCGCTCGTTGACGTCGGCTTTAGTAAATTGCGGTCACGCTGGTAGCTTGTGATTTTCATTGCAGTGCGGGCAGGACGATTTTTCGTTTGTGTTTGTCTTCGTGCTTGCTGTCTTTTCTTCGGTGGTGACGGCGTAAGCGCGTTCGACTTTCTTCTTTGTTTTTTCTTTCTCGAATGGCAGCTCGGGTGGTGCGTATGGCGCGCATTTGTCAGCTTCGCCATTGAGGAAATTGGCGACTCTCTTCAGCTCAGGTGTGTCTTCGTGGTCCGCCGCGTAGTCGTACCATTTGTTGCGCAGGATCGGCGTCATCTTCTCTATGATGAGTCGTAGTACCTCCGGGTTGTGTAGGTACTGCGGTCGCTTCAATATCTGGATCGTGGCGACTGTGTTGGCGATGCGGCTGGCGAACACGCATAAGTCGCGTGGGCTTTCGGTGAGTCGAGGGAGGTTCTTCATTTTCTCTATTTCTCCGATGAGTAGGGCGTCGGGTCTGCCGAATCTTCTCTCCAGTGAGCTTATCAAATCTTCAGGCTGCGGTTGGCTGATCAGTAGTGCGCTGACTGCCTCCATTGCTACTCCTTTGAGACTTCTTCTTATTCTGGCGACATTTTCGCTCGCCGTGAAGCTCGTTGCAGATTCGTTGTACGCAGCTCTGAATTGTAGCCAGTCTTGACAATGGCCGTTGAAGTCGGGCAAGTCTGGTATGTACTTGCGGCTGGGTCTGCTACCGTGGATTGCTTCGGCGAGCGCGGCGGTCAGTGACGTAACATCAATCGCTGTAACTGGCGGGGGTTGATCTTCTCGTATTTTCTGCTGCCCTCTTGTGCGGGCAGCCAACTCTCGCTGGTTTTCATGGACCAGAGGTTTCTCTATCACTGCGTGCTGATAGGCCGTCGTTGCGTTCGTTTTTCCTTCCAGGGGTGGCAGTCGTTCATTCGCTTCGGGCTGGTTGTCGAACCAGTCGGAGACCCTTCGTGGCGCCAGGTCGTCTTCTTCCTCCTCGGACGATGTTGATTCTACTTCGGATCGTTGTTGACGTATTTTCTCTAGTTCGGCTTCGGCGCGAATACGTCGCAGCTCCAACTCAGCCAGCCTCTCCTGTGCCCCCAACTCCGCGAGGAGTCTCTTGCTGGAGGTTTTAGAGCGGCGTGACCGAGCGGGCTTCAGTGTGCGTGCGACAGGTGGCGGCATTAGCTCCGTTGAATGGCGCTCGATGACAGTGGCTGTGCTGGCGGCGGGCGTGGCTTTAATACCCGACGTGTCGGCCGGGCCCCCCGTGTGAGATGAGGTTGTTGCGGCCGTCGTGCCTGTGGCGCCGGTGGATGCCGTTGTCTCCGTTCTCGTGGTGCCAGTTGTACCGGAGGTCTCGCCGGTGCCGGTGTCGGACGTTTCGGTGGGTGATTCGTTACGCTCCTTTCCTTGATTGCTTCTTGTGGCGACCATTTTTTCCAGTTTTCTTTTCTTCTTGGTTCAGAGATCCGGCTTCGACCAGGACCAGACAATGTGGGCGACCAAATCGTTGCCGCCCTTATAGTAGCAGTGGACTGTATTTAATTATGCGGGGGAAGGTCTTCAAGGAAAGTCAGGTTGCAGTTTCAAAGTTGCACGGCAGTCGGAGGAGAGGTGTTACCTCGTCGGGAGCTCGTATCGGAATGAATTTTGCCGTCACCCCGCCGCTGTATTTATAGGCGGCGGGGGGAGCGGACACGCGGTCTATCTATCCGACTACCGGGCGTCATGTTTATTTTCTCGCTCTAACTTATACATTTGTCTTTGTCTTACTTAATCCCTACCTCTTTTTACATAATGTTAAGACCTACTTGCTATTTTCTTATTCTAAACATAGTAAAAGACACGAGATAAAATCATTTTAATAAACACAACAAAAATCCTATAACTAACTATACAAAATTCAGGTAACGTTTTGTTCCGTCGTGCACACACTAAGAAAGGATTTTTGGAAATTCCACCCCTAAGGGGGTGAAATAGGGGATGAATGTTTGTATGAAAGTCCGTCAGTTTTGAAGTTAGGATCTTCAAATTTTGTATTTAGGCAGGCAATTGAAAATTAATATTTACCTGTGTCAGTGTTTGTGACAATTCTACCCCCGAAGGGGTGAAAAGGGGGATGAAATGTTGTATCTGGAAAGTCCTTCATTTAATTTATTATTTAGGCTTATGGTCGGAAAGTAAAACAAATAAGCAAACACATCATCATGTCAGCCGAACGACGCCCACTGCTGGGCATAGGCCTTTAATTTCATAAATCCGTTCGTCATCCGTTTTTACGTGATTAGGCGGGTCCTCACTCACCAAGTGAGCAGCCTCGTGCGAGGCCCGCTGCACGTGGCAAACGTTCTGCCTCGCGCGAGACTGCTCGCTTGGTGAGGGAGGACCCGCCTAATCACGTAAAAACGGATGACGAACGGATTTATGAAATTAAAACATAGAATACTTTTTATCCTGGTTATTGGTCCCCTAAGTATTTTCTCGAATGTCCACGCGGACGAAGTCGCGGGCGGAAGCTAGTGTAGGTAATAAAACAAAGCAAAGGTGGTTAAAAATACAAACAGTATAAATTGACTAAATGCTTTTTCAAACCATTTCCCTAAAAATCTCCGAAACATTAAGCGCTCGCTCATTTAAATTACAAAAGCGCTGCAAATGTAACATAACGTAATGTGGATAATCTCGGCTGCCCACGACGGTATGAGGCTGATATTTCTCCTTTTAATCCCTGTCAGATTATTTAAATTCCCACCTGTGCGGTTGCTTCATTTCCCGGGAATTTTTTATTTAACAAAAATAAAATATAAAAAATAGCCCCGTATTTGTTTTGGACGGGTGGAACCCTTTAATTTTGGACGCGGGCGTGACAGCCGACTGCAGTTTGGGTCGCTTTGAGAAAAAATGTCGCAATTCATACTTCCAATTCTGCGAATACTTTAAATTAAATTATTTTGATTATTTGCTACAAAGGGAAAGAGTTTGAAGTTATATAGATATATTGAAATAGTTGTGGCAGTTTCTTCCGCCATGAAATTCTACGAATCAACAAATTATATTATTTGAAAACTAGCTTTCCGCCCGCGGCTTCGCCTGCGAGGACTACACGATGGAATGTGATATTTTTCAGGGATAAAAAGCCTATGTTCCTCTCCAAGCTACAAAAGTATCTGTATCCCAAGCAGCCAAATCCGTTCAGCCGTTTTGGCGTGATTGAGTAGCAAACTTCTAAACTTTCACATTTATATTATGTATTAGTAGGATTCCTTTCAGTCATACAAAGGATTATCATAAGTATTACGTAAAAAAGTAACAAAAGTCAATTGTTTATGTAGCCAAAACGAATTTTTCATACTGCATCCGAATTCACTACCGCCAATTTAGAAATTTTTGTACTATATCTCAAACGTAGGACAGTAAAAAAATCCGTCAAGAGCAAGTCGGACTCGCGCACCGAGGGTTCCGTATCGTACCATAAAAAGATAAATAAATAGAAAAAACTACTAAAAATGTTTTCATCGGCGAGGCATATTCGTCCATGAATTTGCGATGTAGAATTTTGCAGATTTTGGTCAGCGCCATCTCTTGCCCGATAATGGTACTAATGTAATTTTAGTTGATGATTTCTGAAAAAGTTTACTATTTAGTTAGAGACATCGTTTTATTTTTCCTGTAATCTTTACATAAACTTCTATCACCTAAAATAATTTCAGATTTTTCTCTTTGCAAACTTCGGAGATAAGGGGGGGAACGGTATTTTTTTACATTTTTCATCATAAGTCAAAAACTATGCGGCCTAAAACGAAAAGAAAAAATTTTTAAGAGTGTGCAAGCAGCGCTCTTTTATATGATTCCCCATATGCCCTATTAGCCCCACTTCAAATTTTTAAGACCGTCTTTCAGCCCCTATTGCAAAAAAAAAAAAAAAATCTCTCTGATTAGCAAATAGATGTGCAAACGTCGTCTAAAATTATTCCAAACTTAGGTCGAACCTTATCTTTTAACCAAAGCAGGTAAGGTAAGCCGCATTTTTGCCACTCAACACTAGGTATACATATAACACAATACTTCTCCAAAAATGTTATCTTTGGTAGGTACGTAGATCTATCATTGATTTTAATTTTAAATGAAAAGTATACAAATCTATTCCTTCTCACTTGCAAGTGGTAACAATAAAATTGAAGGCATGACATCTTTTTATTATAATTGTATGAAGCTCGCGCTCGGACGCCCCGCCTTTTTATACCTTCGGCCGCGAGACGCGTTGAGCGAAGCTTCGAACTGTTAAGCTATCGGGAGTTACACGTGTTATTGTGAGTCAACCATAAAATATAGACATATGCTGTCGTGGGATATTTTTTATATAATTTTAAGGAGAACATTTCCGTCATACATGATTTCTGTGTAGCTTTAACAATGAAGGTTGCACACGCGACGGAAGCTTAAAAAATGGAGTAACTTCTCCCGTTTTCCCAACATTTCCCTTCACTGCTATGTTCCTATTGATAGTAGCGTGATGAAAAGTATACTATAACCAGCTCAGGAGTATAAGAAATAACTCTACCAAGTTTCGTTAAAATCCGTCGAGTAGTTTTTGTTTCTATAACGGTTATACAGACAGACAGACAGACAAAAACTTTACTGATTGCATTTTTGGCATCAATATCGATCCCTAATCACCCCCTTATAGTTATTTTGGAAATATATTTCATGTACAGAATTGACCTCTCTACAGATTTATTATAAGTATAGATAGATATATAGATAGAAGATAGATAGAAGATAGATAGATGAGTATTAGAAAAAATGGACCCGCCTCACAACTAGCTCCTATGGGAATCGAACCGACGACCTTTCAATGTCCGGGCGAGCTCTAGTTGTGAGGCGGGTCGATTTTTCCTAATACACACTCAATTTTCAATAATAAAAATTGCATCGTGAATGCCAAAAAGTGAAATTATATTATCATTAGTAGAAATAATATAAATTCTACTTTGATAATTAACAAATTATATTATGATATACCTTACCTATATCATTATTATGTCATCAATTCCATTAATTAGCATCGTGATTTTGAGAGATCATGGAATGCATAATTTAAGAATAAAATGTTATACGAGTACTTCAGTGTTTTAGACCTAAAAAAATATTAGAATCGAAAATATGACAAAGAAAAGTCAATGCTAGTTTCATAAAACAGATTGTTGAAAACAGATTTCCTAAGCCACAAATCATTACGTGCCTTTCCAAACAATTTTATTCAAACATAAACCTCCTTTCATTCTAGAACAAAGGATAATGTAATATATTAGCTTCATAACGATCGAACAATGCTAACATTTTTTGTGGAGATTGCACCAGAGGCGAGTCTCCTCGCAAAAGGAAAACTGCGAGTTAGTTGTCCAAACCTTTGCCAACTTTATCGGTCCGTTTCACAGTGACCACCTTTTTTCTACTACACAATATTTAATCTGAGGATGCACTGTGCCATTACGAGTATAGTGCATGGAAAAGCTTTAATATTTTACATTTTTATGCATCCACAATGCAATTTTTATTATTAAAAATGAAGTATTACTAAAAATCGACCTGTCACACAACTAGCTCAAATGGTGTGATGCGACAGTGAAAGGTCGTGGGTTCGATTCCTATCGGAGCTAGTTGTGAGACGAGTATTTTTTTCTATTACTTCATTTTCAATATTTTCTAGCTTTGAGGACGCTTTGCTATTTATAAATTACTATAAATTTGGTGTCGCTTCGCTATCGCTACACGCAGGAATAGGTACTCTTAAGTGATTAATGATTATGCCTTAAAACATATTTTTATTATGATATCTTGAGAGCAGGTTAAAAAAAATATTTTGTTGTTTATAAGTAAATTATGGCGACCGCGTACCGAACGACGTTCCGTGGGCAGGCCGCCTACAAGGTGGACCGACAAGGTCGCGGGAAACCGCTGCATGCGGGCAGCGCAGGACCGATCGTTGTGGAGATCCTTGGGGGATGCCTATGCCCAGCAGTGGGCGTCGTTCGGCTGATATAATGAAGTAAATTATAAATTTATGCGTTGTGTGATGTAGTTGTAGATATTTCTTTAAAGTATTAATTTCCAAATGAAACCTTAAGTGCGGCACCATTGTGGACCCGCCCTTAAAGACAGTCGGGAGCGCTCACAAACCGTTCCGAAGCTGGAATGTAGCAATTGTTGCTACTAGCTTTATCCCGCGACTGTCGCACTTTTTGCTCACTTTATTCCACTTTGAATTCTTTTCCTAGCCTGTGTTTTATGAGAGTCGCCCGTGCGAAATGTGGTAATGCATGAAACGTACGACTGGTTAATATGATTACTTTTATAATAGGTAAAACACTGAAAGTTCTGCGCTCCTGGCCGCTCATAAATGTTTGAATTTCTAATGTAAGTTAGGTATGTAAATCTTTCAGTGTACCCCTCGTATACATAGAAAATAAGCTACCCACCGCGCCTTCCCACAAGTGCTATGTATTATACATGGTAACTTCCTCCTGAATAACACTATCAATTGATAAAAACTGTATTAAAAATGTTGAGAAGTTTGAAAGATCTAGACGTACAGACGATTTTGTTTTAATATAATATCTCCCTCCACATATTACATTAAACAAAATCGTTTCCCGCTGTGCCTTTCGCCTTTCATGGGTGAATGCTCTAACTACGGAGCTACGGAGTCGTTCGACGTTTCGATTAGGAGAAGCGTCGAATTTATCCAAACTTCAAACGCGCTGTTAGCCAGCGTTTCTTTCATCAATGTGAAGATATTATTATACCTTCACACTCTTCACATTTATTTCTAATACTTTATTTTCAATATTTTCAATACTTACTAATCAAAAAAATTTGTTTGTGCAAAAGAAATGGAATACATAAATAGAATCTTCTCGTCCACCTGTGCTTGTATCGAACCCCGTGCCGCGAGATCGTTTAATGAAAACAACTTTTTGAATTAACGTTCGCAGTAAGTACTCAATGTGGAGTTTTTTAGGTTCAGCTTTGTATTGAGAATGTGCATCAGGCTTGAAGTTGGCGAGCATTGAAAATGTTTCCCGCCTCCGAGTGCCGATTGTCACGTATGAAGCTATTTGAAAAAATATGGCCGCTTTCAACTTTTGTTTGTTTGCGAAAAAGTTGTAAAATTACTTCAGCATTTATGTTTGTCGAGCTTTTTGCAACTTGAAATGTTGCAAATTGTAAGTGATTTATTAGAAAGTATCTGACATAATGGTTCTATTCGTGTGTATTTTAACAATCAAGCAAACTATCCATACTAATATTATACAGAGGAAAGTTTTTTTTTTGTTTGTAAGGGATAAACTCAAAAACTACTAGACTTATTTTAAAAGTTGTTTCACCTAAAAAGCTACATTCTTCCGAAGTGATTTATAATTATTTGTTATTACTTTAGTCTATTTTAAGGGCAGGATGTTCCAAAAACTCTGTCTTTGTCTTTTTCTTTATGTGTGAAGAGTAATGAAAATAACCTCTCTTATTCATTTTTCAATGTTTTTGTTGTTATTTTGAGCATAAATTCACTTTTCAAAAAAGTAGCCTGAGAATAATCTACTATATGTCATTACCCATTTTTTTATATATGATTCGTGAATAAGAGATTTATAATCTAAGTAGGTACATTATCCAAAAAATATAAGAATAATGAAAATCTTCTTTGTTTTTGAAAAAATTTATAGGTCGTCAAGTGAAGATACGAAAATCGTGTTTCTAGCCACAAAATTATCAAGATCGTTTATGAAACTTCAACATATTATCATATTTTTATCTGCCCAAAATAAAGAATATTTGATTGTTTATTTTTTAATCAAAAATAAGTTAAATTCGATCATTTCGAAGATTCTGCCCTTTGCCCGTTTTCAAATCAGTAACAAAATACGAGTTAAGAGATTAGAATTTTAGAATGTATTCGGTCATGTTATTTCTGTATACATATTACATAACATATAAATTTTCGTTTATCAACTGTTTAGTATTCGTTTAAAGTTAAACCAACGCTTATATCCAAACACAGAATACACGGCCACGACAATCTAACAATGACGTGAACACGAAACCGATAAATCACTCGAGTTCAAATAGAAATGTCATATTATTTCCACAAAAGATTTAACTCGAAAATAAATTACGTTTCCCCTTTCCAGCCATTGTTCACCGACGTGTGGAAGCCACGCTACTCTCTGCGATATTTAAAAAACCATTAAGTACACACTTTTGTATACAAAAAGAGTAAGCAACTGTAATTGAATAATGTAGATTCGAAATAAATGGATAGGTTCAGAGAGCAACGTTTAAATTTATTAAGGTACCTTTGAGTACCTATCTGTTAAATTAGGTATGATTGGAACAAGTAATACGAGTATTTCCTACACGTGTACTAATGTATAAGTATAATAAAAATCTCTTTACCTACCTCATTCATTTCATACTTACACATATTTTATACCGATTAGAGAAACTGAATTAAAACCTATTTTGTTTGTATATTAGTTGATAAGTATATGATATTTTCTGGGTACCTAATTTATTAACATTTACAACTTACTTATATGTTTGTGTTGTTGTGTGTTCTTTTTAAAGAAAAAACGTTCTCAAAATTCGCAAATAACAAGGACTTTTTATTTAAATATATCTGTTCTTTCATCCTTATACAAACGTGAACGTTTTTCCTAACAACGAATCTCGCCATAAATTCTACAATAGTCTGATTTACAGCCCACCGAATGTTTGATTTGCGCGCGTAAATCGCAATGAGCTGTCAGCAGCACAGCTGATCCTTTCCGTTTGTTTTTACCGCCGGAACTCAGAGGCTAATCAGGTTTTTTTTTTTATCTATATCAAAATACTTAGCAGCTTATATTTTTATTAAAAGCACAAAAGTTTCCAGCACATATTACTGTACGTATTTAATTATAAGCTTGTAAACTTTTTAAAAAACAAGATACAAAAACTAAATTCCGAGTAACGTCATTTTATGCGCTAGCGTTAATTGGCGTCGCGGGGTAATTCCGTATACCTACCTACCTCGCAATTTCTTACCTCCACTTCCCTGAAAAGTGAGTACTCGTTTAATGCAATAATACACAAGTTTCAACTTTAATTAGGCGGGTAATTCCGCACAAAACGTCGCGGAACTTACCCGGGCCGCCATTCACAACCACTGACGCGCAAGTGAGCGCGATAAGGCTTCGTTGAATGCTGAGGAAGTTTGGCATCGTGTACGCTGTTTAGATTTACACTTGTATGCTATTAATTTTGCTATAAGTTATAGTCTGTTAAGGTACGTCCACACTTGTAACATTTTGGCGTGTCCGAACACCGTGTCTTTATTATGCATCGCTTAGTTTTGTTGGGCATGCGCTGTGGTAATACTGTATCGAAGAGATGTTACAAATGTAGACGCACCTTTAGGGGATCCAAAATTATAGTATCAGCTTGTGACTTTTAAGGACATATAAAATTTATAAGATCTTTGATAAATAGGTTAGGTACTCGTTTATTGTCACAACTTTCTGACTCGCTAGTATGTTGTGTGCGGTTCAGATTTACCCTTGTATAAGTACAATAAGTTAGTTACCTCCAGCCTGTAAGGATGCCCAAATTATAGTCTTACTTTTTGACTGAATAACAGGAGCTCTATGCAAAGCAAAACTCCTTAACAAATCAGGGCCTAATTTCCTTTTTTTTTACACTAAATACTTAGAAAAGATTTATTACGTTTTATTAAATTTTCTTCTCTTTCTTTCGTTTAATGTACTGTCTTTTGCCAAATTTCAAAGACAAATTGGAATGACGTGATACTTATTCATGTGGTAATATCTGAGATCAAAATCATGTCACATGCTGTGTATGCAACAATGTAGCGAATCTATATTGTGTTGCAGAAATAAGTTAATACCAGGACTTTGCAGTTAAGTTCTGGCCTTAATTTACCTTACAAGTAAGTCTATTCGACCCATCATCATCAGCCATTTAATGTCCCCATCTGCTTTGGGCACTGGCCTTCCTTATGGATGGATAAGGAGAATGGGCCATGACCCGCCACGCGGGCCCAGTGCAGATTGGTGGGTGTTAACGACTGCAAATGTACCCGGGACCAACGTGCCTTCCGAAGCACGGAGGAGCTTGATGAGATGAAAAGTTTTTGGTCACCCATCCCGTGACCGACTAAACGACCAAAACTTACTTAGTTGTTAGCCACTGCGCCAGGGGCTCCTCATTCAGTAATAATCAGTATTAATTCTCAAATCGTGCCGCCCGCCCACAAATAGTTCGTTATCTGTGACATCGGAATCGGCGCCCAGCCGCGGGCTATTTGCATAAGCGTTTATGGCCACACTTTTTTATACATTTTTTGTTAAGGGTTGGCAATTTTTGATCGTCCAAACAAAGGGACGTAGGATCTGGATACGTTATTAAAATGAACGTTCTATGAATTGTTACATTTATTGTTTTTATAATCTAAAAGTTAAAAGATAGAATCCAGTAATCAAAAATAGTATTCGTATTCCAAAAGCATAATCATATTTATTTTACTTAATATTATTATTCATCATCCAAAGCGACATTTTGGTTGTAAACTGCCAAAGTGACGCAGTTAAATCTTGTTCTCCTTCTTGTGTTGCAAATCTAACCAATGTCAGACCAAAACTCAGCTACGCGAATCGCAGAGCTGTAGCTTTCATAAGGTCTTCCTGCGTGCAGCTGTAAGGAAACGCAGGGCACCATTTCAAATGTCCCATCCTTTGAGGAGTGTTGCATCTGCCAAAATGAAATAAAAAATTGTAATTCAATGAATTGGTTTTATTCAAACTAAGTTAAACCGAATCTAGCTGCATGTTTCGAACGCATTGCGTGCTATCCACGCCTGCTACCGTGGACGGCTGGTTTCAGTGGGCCTTTGCCGTCAAGTGCGGTCACTGACGCGACACGACGAATTAATTGAAAAATGTCCCACCCGTCCATGCGTGTTGCACTATGAAGCACTAAGGTAATATTTTGAAGTATTGATGCGTAGACTAAACGATTAAAATAGTATTGGTTGGAATTCCATAAATAAATTAGTTTTTATTTAGATTAGAACTAATAGTACCGAGGAGAAGGGAGATAGATTTTTCCTGGTGTTCCAATATAATTGTGACATAAAAATAGCATTCAAAATGCAAAAAACTAATAAATATTTTGTAATAACACGTAATCTGACTGTAAGTTTCAAACGCATTGCGTGCTGTCCACGCCTGTTACCGTTGACGGCTGGTTTCAGCGGGCCTTTGCTGTCACATGCGGTCAGTGACGCGACACGACGAATTAATTGAAAAATGTCCCGCCCCTCCATGCGTGTTGCACTATGAAGCAACAAGGTAATATTTTGAAGTAGTAATGCGTACACTATATGAGTAAAATAGTAGGTATTGGTTGAAAGTTCATTATATACATTTATTTAGAATACTGAGGAGGAAGGGAATCGATTTTTTCAAGTGTTTCAATACTTATACTTAAGTAATTGGGAAATCATAATATCATTTCAAATGGAAAAAAGTAATATATAATTTGTAATAATACCGAATCTTGCAATACGATTCAAATGCACTGTCTGCAGTCCGCGCCTGTTACCGTGGACGGCTGGTTTCAGTGAGAGCCAAACTAATTCGCTCTATGGAGACTCAACAATAATTCTATATCAGTAATTTCTTAACATTGAAAATTAGATTATCTAGTTTAATAAATAATTCATTAGTAATCCACCAATATTTATGACAGCGACATTAAAAAAAAACAAATACAAAACTTTAAAAATTCTATAAAAAATAGGCAAAAATGGTATAAGTGTTATTCACTTTACATTTGAATACATTTATTATTATCTTTCGTAAAAGTATATAATCCCCCTATATTTGTAAATGAAAAACAAATAAACTTTAAAAAAAACTCTCTACGTAAACTCAAATTGGCATTACACCTATGTTAAAAATGCTATCAGAAACAACCGACTTCTTCCCAAAGTATAAGTTTCCCGTTTTATATCTTTATGGATTTCGACTTTGGTGCTTAGATATGGTGAACATAAACACATGTTAACGATAAAATTGGTGATAGCATATTTGCTGAAAGAATTGCACCATTTTCGGGGTATAACTTTTTTTTTATACCTTCCAATGCGATATTATGTTGGATTCCAAAATATAGTCTCTTAAAATTATATTTAAGGGCCGTTTACAAATATTTGGCCTGTTATTGAATTTTTTACAAAAATATCGGATAGCTCTTGGGCTGCCGCGACACGACGAATAAATTGAAAAACGTCCATGTGTCTTGCTATAAAGTTGTTTGTGAAGTTAACTTAATAATATACTCTGGTAACTATTTGCAATCACTTTTTTCTCAACCTTATGTGAAAATACGTTGGGAAACCCTCTCCATAACCCCTTTTTATGTCGCAAAAGTAATTTAAGTAGGTACTTAAATTAAAACGGTAAAGTTTTTTCACTCAACCGCAAAAGTAAGAAGCCAGACAGCATTCCGATTCTGCAAAACAGTTCCACTCGCGATATTCACAAACTATTGCGCAGCGTGAGTTCGCCTCAATATTTATGAAGGAAACTTTGTGCAACCGTCATCAATCACCAAGTTATAAATAAAACAATAAAAGGTAAAAACTTGGGAACTCTCCCGAGGGTCGGCTACTCCACTCCGGAGCACAATATTGCGAGCAAAACCCACTTATTGGAATAATATGTAGATTGCAATGATATTAGAAATGTTGTGAGACCATTCGAGAGACCTGTCGATATTTTATGAAAGGCTGTTCTCCTCGATATTGGTTGTTTATTATTTACTGGCTGTTGTGTGTAGAAATAATAAAGTTTTGGATTTTTTATAATGTTTGCTGTGTCATAATACGTATCAGCAGTATTTTCAGGTAAGTAAGTCCGAAAAGACAATTAAATCATAACAGCCTCCCGCCCGCGTGGACTACGCGACGTTATCCCCCAGGAATGCATTGTTTTTAGGGTTAAAAAGTAGCCTATGTCACTCTCCAGCTCCCATACTATCCCCATAACAAAATACACGTCGATCTGAAGCTCCGTTTTGAAGTGAAAGACGGACAAACGTTAGTATGAATCCTACATAATATGATAAATGCAAAAGTTTGTGAGTAGGATGTATGGATGTTTGTTACTCTTTCACGCAAAAACTACTCAACGGATTTGGTTGAAATTTGGCACACAGATCGCATAGTCGATAGTAGATAGCCGGGATTAAAACATAGGATACTTTTTATCTCGACATTTTTACGGGAACGGGAACGCTAGTAATATTATGATAAAGCCACCTGCCGCTGCATGAAAATGGAAATTTTGTATTTCAAGCTTACGTACGTACATATACGTTCTAAGGTATATTTTTTTCGTTATCTCAATAAAAAAGTGATCAACACTTACCTACTATTCGCTCTAAGCACATAAATTACCCAACACAATTAAAGACTTAGCTAAACAGTTCGTATAGAGCCATTCCACAAAAAATCTTTCACAGCTCATAGTAAGGCCACAGAATCGGAAACATAATTTCCTTTTTAAAAACCGCCACACACCACACAATAGTTTCTCAAATGGATTCGGAATAACTTATTTATGTGTTGCCATATAAATCATTTCGGACGCCCCGCGCGATAAAAGCAGCCAAGTAAAGTTTCGCATGATTCGCGTACTAGATACCAGCAGCGAACTAAGCGAGCTACCGCGGTGTTTGACGAAAGAATTTTATGGATGCGCCTCGCTTATGTGTTCAAGACATGAACACTGTGATTTAGCTTACTGTATTTAGCTAATACCGGATAAAAGTAGCGAATAAAACTTACCTTGTGATCTGCTTTTTGTAAAAGATAATTTGAATCCTTTTTACCGGTATTTTCTTGAGTACTAAATGTTTGATATACTTACAGGATATTTTTTTTATCATAGCACAATTTTTAAGATCGACTCAAAATCGGTAAGTCAACAACTTTCCCCTAGAAACATAGGTCGAAATATGACAACAATATTTTGACGCTTCATACAAATCGGACTGATCACGTGATCGATTTAGTATGGGAAGTCCATAAATTTTTGTCATATTTCGATTCGATCCATGTTTCTAGAAAAAAGTTGTTACCTTACTGATTCTGAGTCGATCTTAAAAATTTGTACAAAAAAAATATCCAGTATTGATGTAGTATCTTAAAATCGAGAAAAAATGGTTATAAGATTATTTCTAAAACAACACTGCAATACTGTATGAGGGCGTAATCACAGTACAGCAATTCACATAACGTGTATTATGTCTGTTTAAACATTTCAAAATACCGAAAATAAAAATAAAAGCAATCCGAATCCATCTAAGCCTAGGATGCACAAATGAAACCGCACGTTTTTTCTTGCATCATCTTCCGGCCTATATGCCAGTTGTAATGCGTTTAATATTTCATGATATCGCCGCTCGTATCTCCTCGCCCATAAATAAACGCAAAAAGCGAGCGGACGCGAGGGGCGCACGAAATCAAAGCTATCAATATAATATTAGGTCTGTTTCGATGTCTCCGATGTGCCGAACTTCATTCTATTCACTGGTGAGTTTGTGTCGCTTAAGCACCTTGTCGATTTTGGTTTTATTTAGACCACCCTTGAGCTATTCAATGTATCATAAGGGTTTTAGTTATTTTTAGTTAGCGCAAGTCTCACCAAGGCTAAAGAGACGTTTTTGTTTTGGTCTGCACATATGATTTATTTTATTATGATTATGATACAACCTTATAAATCGATTAAAAAACATTTTCGAAAAAAAAGAGTTTATTTTATTTAGAACTAGTAAAAGATTTTTATCGCCTATGTAGTGAAATTTGGACCACTCGTAGGCTGTTTAACTTATTAATAGAATTAAATTTACTTAAGCGTTTAAGTGAAACCATTGAAATCGGAGTTAAAAACTAAAATAGATAATTTTTTTCTTACACACATGGCGAGCTAGCAAGTACAGAACTTTTTAGTTTGCTCTGTACCTATATTAATATACGGTATTACCGTATATGCCCAGATACGTGGAAATATATTAAGTTTTCTTCATTTATTCCCGACCGGGGATCAGACCCGGGACCGCACCTTGAAAATCTGCGTATCGGTTTTCAAGGACTCGGCTTGCGTTTTCTTACGACAGATCACGAGTAACCTATAAAAAAATATGAATGGTTTATTTAAGATTTAAATTATTTTTATGCATTCACAGTGCTATTCTATAAATAAAGGAAAACTTTAAAATCTTAATTTAATGGCTTTTTCATCTTAGTCGATTGTTAAACATTTGTAAAAATGTTTCTTTCGAATGCGAGGGTTTCCTTACATTAAAGAAGCAACTCTCTGGGCTACAGTTTTAAAAAGTGATAATTAAATTAGACAAGTCTTGTAAGCCTTTCGGTAGTTTAGTTGGTCAGAGCATCGGACTGGATCCCCGGGGCGCGGGTTCGAATCCCGCCTGAAAGTTACTTGCAGGGCTGGTGGTTCTTATTATGACAATATTTAATTTAGGAATGGTTTTAGCTTACGAACTAACTAGTTATAATCTATCTATCTATCTATCCCCCACAGGACAGGCTGAGCCTAGTGTGGGAGCTTGTAATGTAATATTGTAAAACAGAATTTGGTAATAAATAAATAAATTATTAAATTTATTATTATTATAAGTTGAACTGATTGAACGAAACCGGGCATAAACTACAATATACTGTGTACATTAATTCATTGCATTAAGTATAGTTGGTCCCTAAATCATAATATGAAACAGTACTGTTTGAGCTCAGCTTACTATGATAGTTGGTTCGATTCAGCGGTTGTTCGCATTTGAATCCGAAAGCGGTAAACGTGAATTTATCGCGTGTTTCCGATTTAAATCGGCAAATTAACGACATTGCGGCGCGACCGGCTATTTACCGGATTTATTCGCGCCGCCCGCCCTCTGTTGCGTTAAACGCGATAACTATTGTGCCCGTTTAGTTTTGGTCGTTGGTTCGCAACTGATAGGGAATTCCTATGATGGTTATTGTTTTTAATGGGGTATTTTTTTGTCAATAGAACTGTTTCGACGACCGATTTGGCGCAGGGGTATGGCCTTTTTTTTGCGTTAAAGGGCCCAGGTTCGATTCCCGGATAAGACAAATATTAATTGAGTGCATGAACATGTTTATTTGTCTTGGCCTGGATGTTTCCTATGTAAGTATATTAAGTACTTGGTATTTACAAACCAAAAGTATATAATTATCAGTTATCAAGTTTTCCATAAGACAGTTTCATAATGAAACTTACTGTGGGGTTGATAAATTGATGTGATTATAAGAAATCTGTCTATAATTTATTTATTTAATTTATAAATTTATAGATGACAAGCGCTACGCCTGCGACTTTGTCCGCGTTTAATTTAAAAACTAACAAAAGTTTATAAATAGTAAATACAAATGTATCCTCAAAATACAATAGCAAATAAATGCCATCGATTGATAATAAAATATAACAACAAATAACGACGTGTATGGTGAAGAAAAACATCTAAAGGTAACCAACATTTCCGAAAACCAACTTCAAACTGGCAAATTCAAAAGGTTACCTAAACACATCTAACAGATAGCAAAGGTGGCGTGACAAAAGCGCTCAAGTGCGATACGGTCGTATCTTTTGAATAGCGGCCGCTATAAAGTGGCATTCACAAAGAGACGTCCGCGTGGCCCGACGGCCGATAACACAATGACGCCGGAGCTTCCTGTTCCGGCCGCGGCGCCACCGTCGCGAGATTTATGCCCGCCGCTTCCTCCCGCCATATGCGTGCTCCTAGCCGCCTCATTTACACACAACTCGACTTTTTCAAGCACCTGTGTACATGAATGCCGCACCGGATAGCGTATTTTTGGCTTTTTAAATTGTTTTGTGTTATATAAGAGTTTTGTTTAGTTGTTTGTTGTGAGATATTATTTAATTAACTTACTGCTACGTTCAACAATACCGCTAGATAACGCCTCAAGAACTAAAATAAAACTCAAAATGGCACTGACTGGATTTTTAACTGGATAATAAGGTTACTAATGTTGCGATCTTACGTCAGAAATGACAGGAAGCCATAGTCAAGATAAAATGACTTATGTAGGTTATACCTGTTCCTCTTACTCTCCGGGCATGACAGAATCGAGTGAAGGAGGCGGGTATAATTTGCAGGTGTCATGTTATCTTGACCGAGTAGTAGTGGTTTTGTTAATCGAAGACTTACTGACACATATTTTTGAAATGCGTAATTACTAGACCGTTCAAAAATTCTGTTAAGATAAATACTCAACTCACACATTGTCTAGTATTTAAGCCGGTGCAAAAATAAAGTGGTCCAAATTGATAACTTTACTTTAGTCAGATAGGTTGGATTCTACCACGTATCGTATTTTATATAAACAAATATAACAAATTAAACACATGAAATAACTTAATTTTCTCCCTATAAAGTTAATAGCTTTATTTATATAAAGTAATAACACTTAAAAATCTCAGTATCTCATAAGCTTACACGCTAACCGGTAAAATTGGATCACGATAAAAGTCACCTTCTCGTAACGCCTGCGAGTAACGAAGTTAATCCGGCGTGCTTACTGTAATAAAATATGCCTGAACGAGAGCGGAGGAAGGATTAACTTGTCGGCAAATGAGAGGATTCTTTACGAGATTATGGTGAAGCTACGAAATTAAAGTTAACTAGATAGTGCCTAACTCTCGACAAGCGGTCCTATTTTAAGATGAGAAACTGTCCTTATTTAGGACGTTTAACAGAAATAATAATTTTATGTAAGTAAAGTAACAGTCAAAAGTCACTTTAAAATATAAACATAAAAGTCACCTTCTCGTAACGCCTGCGAGTAACGAAGTTAATCCGGCGTAATAAAATATGCCTGAACGAGAGCGGCGGAAGGGTTAACTTGTCGGCAAATGAGAGGATTCTTTACAAGATTAAACGGTGAAGCTACGAAATTAAAGTTCTAGCTAACTAGATAGGTAGTGCCTAGTTTTCAAAAACGTTCCTATCCTATTTTAAGGCCCGATTTCACCACTTTTTTTTTTTTTTTTATAGTGAGGGGAATGCGTTTACGCATACCCCGCCCGCGTACGATGTGTGCGGGCGGTGGTTGCCCGATTTCACCACTGATATTTAAACGTGATTAACGCTAAACGTGTTAAAAACATAGTTCTGTCTCTGTCATCAGTTTGAATGTGACAAAGACAGAAATACGTTTTAAACACGTTTAGCGTTAATCGCGTTTAAATATCAGTGGTGAAATTATAGATGAGAAACTGTCCTTATTTAGGACGTTTAACAGAAATAATAATTTTATGTACTTAAGTAAAGTAACAGTCAAAAGTCACTTTAAAATATAAACATAAAAGTCACTTTCTCGTAATGCCTGCGAGTAACGAAGTTAATCCGGCGTGCTTACTGTAATAAAATATGCCTGAACGAGAGCGGAGGAAGGATTAACTTGTCGGCAAATGAGAGGATTCTTTACGAGATTAAATGGTGAAGCTACGAAATTATCGAGCTAGGATAACAACTTAGATGCTACTAATTATTCAACGATGGCACTAACTTCTAGTTTAACTGCAAAATTTAGTAGTTTTACTATTTAAGTAGGCTGTTTATTTAGGTCGGGCTCTTATGGTGTTACTTTGGGACAGTGATTACTTATACCGATTACCGAATACGCCACCTATGAACATTCATATTGTTTTAAACATTTTGAGCTTGTTTAGTATCTGAGTGTGATTTACTATTTTAAAACATAACTATTTACATATAGCAACCTGAAATAAGATGGTATCTGTAACACAGCCAGTATAATACAAAATTTCATTAAAATAAGTACAACTTCTTTTTTAACGTTTAACGTTACCTCCCTCTTCTAAATCAAAGTTCACATTGTCTAAGGAAAACACTTATAAGTATTTTCCAGTTAATTAATATTGAAAGCACATCAAGGATGAGAGTATGAACAAAACGGGAACTCGTGCATAATAGAGCGGCGGCCACGAACGTTCGCAACGTCTCAGAATATCTTAGCAGTTGTACCGACGTCCCGGCACGTCACTTTACACGTGCGGTCTTACAACGACGAATAGAAGCTTGTAATGTAAATAAAGTTATTTCTTTAAAAAGCGGCAGCAAACGTTCGCATCGCCTCAGAATATCTAAGCACCTGTAGGTACTGACGTTGCTGGCATGACACTTTTCAAGTGGCTTGAACAACATAGGCTTGAAATATTAGAAAATTTACTCAAAGAGCTTTAAGTAATAGTCGTTACATACGTAATTCGATTTTTATCGTCTTCTATTATTGAAAGAAACAGCCAATTGTAGCACATAGTGACTTAAAATATTTACTGTTATGCGGCAAAGAGGCTTAGACAAAATACTTATTGCAAAGAAAGTTAAAAAAAAATATGTTATTTTATTTGCCATAATTCTTTGAAATCTTTTTATTTTACACATAAATTTTTAATTAGGTACACTCTACATTCGTTCTTCCAAACCACAAAAGTAACAATTTATTTAAACATAAGTATTAATCGTCATAGTAAGCCTCACAGTTTGGCGTAAAGTTTGATATAAATTTTGTACAACAAACCTTAGCTGACGTTAACTTCGTATCTTTGTCTGATCCGCAGAGCTCACGTGGAGGCAGGTAGGGGGAGGGGGAGGGAAATTCCAACTAGCTTTGTGAATCAATCAGGAATTAATTGCGGGCCCTTCAAGTCTAGTGGAGTTGTACTTGTGATTTAGATACCATGCGAACTCGATTTCAGCGTTTGAAATCGGATGCTCCTGTTTTTTTGCAAACAAGGAGGTTTAAAATTGGTAATATAGCCTTTAAAATGTGTAAAAGCTGAGCGTCGATCACAAACACAGAAGAAAAATTGTCAAATAGACATAATACAATAATTACATCACAGAAAGATTTTTTTTCTCTTCTAGTTTCGTGCTACTAGCTAACTACCAGCAAAGAATACTATAATATTACTAACGTCTGCCAGTAAGAAAGTAAGGGTAATCAATTAGGTTTAATAAACTGAGCCCAGACAAGATGCATCGAAGTAATCTTAATTTTACGTTTAATCACTAGCGGTTCAATTTTATTCTATTTTTCAATTTCGTTATCCGTTATTTCCATAGTTTTTATTTATTTATGCCATTTGTCTAGCACCCGTACATCTTGGTTTAAAACCTGAGGTTTATCTGAATGTAATTGCTACAGACATTCATCGTAAACATCCATAATAGGCCACTTGAAAGTTCTCCTTTGAGCGCGGGCCCGATTCTAAACAATCGCGTATAAAGTTTAGCTCCAACTGATGGAGTTGCTTGTTGCCGACAACTGGAAAGTATTTGAAACAGCTTTGTGTTTCATATTCGCGGGGAATTTTGAGGTTGAAGCGGAGATACTTAGGTATATAAATTAGCTCAATAGCAAAACAATGTCGGCTATATAAATGAGTTGTTTTAATACTTCTAGAAATAAACATGGGGTGTCGAAAGCTCTTACTTAAAAATTGTCTTCTTATTATTTGAAATACTTAATTGATTGTATGGCGGTAGGATATAATGCTGTTTTCAGTTTCTTTTTGAAATTTTTGGATACGTAGAGTGCTGCCCTCGGTAATAGTCTGTGGTATAGCGGGTTATTAAAATCTTTTCAGGTTATGTTTCAAGCAACAAAGTTACAAATACTTAAATTAAAATATGCAAGTCAGGGTTTGAAAAAGTTCAAACATTAACCCCTTAATCCGAACTGTAACGTGCAATGCAACGTCGACAACACAGTGTTCTATCCAGTTCCTTCGTGGTAGGTACCATTAGAGGCCGACACAAAGCGCGCCATTCCACTTGGTTACACTCAGCTCATTACAGGCCACGTCATAAGGAACCGAGAGCGGTTGTGTGGACTGTACGGGTAGGAATACCTGAGCACTAAACAGTGACCACAAACTGGCTGAGAAATTCTAAGGTCAGACACTTAACTGCTTATTCGTCAAAAGAGGGGTGTTTTAAGTTTGACGTGTCTGTGTATCTGTCTGTGGCATTGTAGCTCCTGAACCAATGGACCGATTCTGATGCTGTTTGTTTTTTTTTAAAGCTGATGTGATCGAGATGTTTGTTTTCTATTTGTGAAGTTCTGTCCAGGCGTTTCAAGGTCATCAGCTCTTTTAGTTAGCTGGCTGCAATAGGGATTTGACATGCTTATTAATCGACTTCAAAAATTGAAAAGGAGGAGGTTATCTATTCGTCGCGTTGTTTTTTTTTTACTTATATGTATGTACACCGATTACTCGAAGACGGCTGAATCAATTGAAATGATTCAAACATTATAACATCAGGTTTTTTCCCAAGTTGGTCCCATTTTTTGAAATTTTGGAATCGGTTCAGTAGCTTTCAGGAGATCTCGAAAATACTGTCGTTTTCGTTACCACTTTGTGTGAATTTATTACGTATCTTTAGGCATAACTCCTTTGTTTATAAACTGATTTAGATGATTCTTGTTTTGTTGGAAAGGGGATACCTCAAGGTATTTTAACCGACTTCAAAAAAGGAGGTTCTTGGTTTGATCACATACCTATTTACCAGAATACACGTAGATTGCCTGCATGATGCACTAAAAAGAGTGAAGTAAAATTATTTTTATAAAAAAATAAAACCACCTTCAAAAAATGACATCAAAAAAGTAAGAAATAATCCCTCACCAAATAACGTAAGTACTTTGAAGTCTAAATAAATAGTCTAATATAAAATTTTTTGAATATTTTTTCACAAAAATCTGTGTGTAATATAACAAAAATTAAAATAAAAAATTTAAGCAACCACAAAAAACCCGCACAAAAAACTCAAAAAAGGAAAAAAAAAATTACTCTCTCGGTCGGGGGACCACAAACAGAGGGGTGTTATATGGGTATTTTAGATGGTGGGGTTCCCCGACCGCGAGAGTAATTTTATTTTTTCACTTTTTAGAATGTTTTTGTGTCTCGGTTTGCTTATTTTTTTTTAAATATGTCTAAATTTACAAAAGGGCGACAAACAACGATTGTATGAAAATTGGCAGCCACGGTTAGCGCACTTTAGAAACGAGAAATTTCAAAATGATTAATAAGTCTTTAAAAAGGTACAACATTAACCACTTAATTCACCAGAACATGGTTATTCCACCTGGTTACACCCAGTAGATTACAGCCCACGTCATAAGGAACCGAGTGCGGTTGTGTGGACTGTACGGGAAGAAATACCTGCGCTGTACAGTATCCCGGAAAATATCCCATTCCCGCGGGATAACGTCGTGTAGTCCATGCTGAATGATTATGAAATTTAATTGCCTTCGCTTTATAAGACGCGAAACACTCATTTTTGACAAAACGTGTTGTTACCTCCGCATTGTCAGTATGTCTACTGGACGCGTGTAAACGGCCCGATCCAGTGCCCCATGCCCATCCAGTGCGGCAATCCAGCGCTGGATCGATCTACTGGATCGATCTACTAGATCAATGTAAATCAGCCTGAAGTTTGGCGCGATCTGTAGGTACCTACTTACTATAAAATCGCGCCTCAAAAGTTATTTATAACCGCCTAAAGTTATAACCGCCTCTGTGGTCTAGTGGTTCATACCACCGATTTTAGACCCAGAGGTCCCGGGTTCGATTCCCAGTGCGGGTACATATTGTATTCGGTTTGGTTGGTGGTAGGACTTGTTCTTAGTCCGCCTGGCTATCTACCACCATCTTATCTAAGTCTGACGCCATAACAATGATGTTTTCAGCATTATTGTGTTCCGGCAGTTAGAGATAAGATAGCCAGTTTCTGAGTTATTGAGGATTCCGGGAGTAGTGCGCTTCCACCTTCAGCCTTATCACCACTTATCATCAGGTGTGATGAAGGCTAAGTGCTACCCTGTTGTGAATAAATAAATAAAAAAATAAAAAATAAATAAATTTAAGCATATTTTTTGTCTAAACCTGCCCGAAATACATATTTTATTATAGAATATGATGAAAAATCCTCATCACGGTCACTTGAGAAATTGGAAATGTTAGGAAGTGTTTCCGGTTTCGAAACATAAACCTATGTGTAGGTAAGTTTGAATAACTAATTATGTAAAATAATAAATTCCTAAGAAAAATTATGCAAATACTTTATCACGAAATTATGCAACTAGGTTTTTTACAAGCTTTTATTTTGTATTATTTATTTATCAACAAAAGATGACTAGTCAAAAGATTTTAAGAAAGTTCTTTTTCTTCTAATAATGACATCACTTCCACAATAGGTGGCTAACCCAAGAACGCATACATCTTACGGGTGCAGTATATCACAGATACCTCGCCTACTGGATAATTGCTTAAGTGGTATCTCATTTAGCCGTCGGCCGTCCCGGGGGTGGGTCTCTACCTCCTTCAAGATAAGCGATAGAAGCGGTTGTTGTTCCAGCAAATCTTCTTTAGCATAAGATAACAGTTCGCTTTTAACATGTTAAATTGCTGTGTTTACGGCCTCCGGGCTACGTTTAACTATCAAAACTTAAGCTTGAACCCGACTATCCACAACATTTGGTAAGACACGTTGTATTGTATGTTTGTGTTGTACATAGTCTGTTGTTTGGATTTGAATCTTCCTGACTATGTACGTCTACGTACATTATTATAATTAACCAGGCTCCAAAAATATTAAAAATATTATTTTTTGTAAGTAAAGATAGACTGTATATAATATATGTACCGCAGGTTTAAAGAGTAGATACGGGTAGTTGTTTAAAGTGTAGCTTTAATGTAACAGTAAATCAAGTTCAACAGTCATTAGCAATAACATGTGAGCACCATAGGACTGCCTATATCAGTGCCCGTAGTGTAAGTTTTTATGTCAAAAAACGCAAACTTTTTCGATTCCGTATTTATGTCAATTTGTATGAAAACTGTATTAGCGCCTCTAGCGGCGAGTAGCGCGCTTATATAGTTTTCATACAAATTGACATAAATACGCATTCGAAATAGTTTGCGTTTGCTTGACATAAAAACTTACACTAGGGGTACAGATTACAATATTGAATGACTTTTGTGGAACACATCATTTTGTTTCGGCACGCTTCAGTATGATAAAGTTGTTTGGCATATACTATACATAATTATTGCTCGTGACTGTACATATTCTACAAACACCGTCATTCACTGTCAGTTCAGGATGAGTTGTTAAGAAACTTGAATATTTCATTGAGCTGTAATTAACTCAAAAGGCATACGAGTAACGAACTCGAAAGAGGGCTCGTCTTACTAACACCTTCTCAAACTCTTTGAATAATTCAACACCTTCTATAGGTAAATCGGAAGATGCGAAGAACACATTAACACTTTACATTATTTAAGGACACTGTTTATTTTGAAATTAGCAAGGATTAAACAATTTTAATTTAAAATAGTTATTTCTTTGTTTAATGTCTATCAAGTGAGGATGTGTAAGGTAGTAGCACCAGTCTTGGACTATGTTTAGCAATTTTTGCCTCGATTTTTTTTTTCGTTTTATTTGTGTCTGGCTAATTAAATTTTTCAACAGTGCAAATGTTGAAACTACTCAAGAGGCTTCAATTTGGGACAAAAAGTAAGAAATAGGGTTTTAATTTATAAAAAAAATATCTAAATTAGTGACACTCTTGCTAAGCCCTAGTAATGGACAACTTTAACTCCATTTATGGACACCCGATTGTGGACGTTCCGCAGTTATTTACATCCTATGATGGACAGACACTCTTGAAATTCAGACAAATGTACTGAAGAGGTAACGTCAATTGATGCTAAAATAAGTGATGATGTTAAATAAAAACTACTTAATTTACATACAAAGGCTAAATAACTTTTATTTTTTAAACTTAGCAACTTTTAACGGTAAGCCTATAGTCCTGTTTTGGTTACCTAAGATTTAACTCTCATCATTATCATTAAAGGACTAGCGTAGAAACTTTTAACTGAACTAAAACATATTAACACTTACATTATGTTCATTAGTAGTTATAATGTCATGAGTGGAAAAATACACAATACGTAAGTACTCGTAAGTATTATTTATTAATATCCATGAAAAAAAAAGGAAATCAAAAAATAAACAGTCAGCATAAAAAATATTTCGATGTAAGTACTTACAACTTGTAGTAACAATTTGAAATTACTGCTCTGTTACGTTAATACAATCAGTGAATACAAAACGATCATCTTGTACAATAGGTTGAGGTAGATATGTAATAACATCATTTACATCAATAATTGAGAGATCTGAGTATCTTTGCCTTTTCCTCTTGTTCCTGTTTTCTGTCCTTCTTGTTCTGTCGGTTTTCCTTCTCCTTGTGATTTTTTTGTATTAATACGTTGTAATTCTCTTTTCCGTCCTTTTTATTCTGTGTTTCCTGTTTTTCGTCCCGGTTCTCCGTCACCATCATCATCTTTTGCTCCCCTTCCTTCTTGTGAAAAAGAAGAAGTTTATCCTTCTGTTTTCCGGCCGTATTATGTGTTCTTAATATTTTGGTCTTGTATTGCTCCGTTTTTTCATATTTCTTCTCTTGGTTTTCCTCTTCCATATTAAAATCATTTTCTGAAGTCAGCTTCATTCGTTTTTTTTCTAACTGTTCTTCAGTAATCTTATCTGAACTCGATTCTTGAACAATACCTTCACATCGATCTCCCACTTTTTCTGCTTCTATCTTATCTTTCACTATTTTTGCTGACATGTCCTCTACTGCCATCTTTTCTAAAACTATATTTTCTTCTAACATCTTATCCTCATGAACTATCATTTTGTCTGCTAACATTTCATCTTCTACTAACCATATTCCTTAATGTTATACGTGGAACTCGTCCTTTTTTGACCGCCTCCATCGCCTGGCCCATCTGGTGTGGTGTATAGTTTTTTCTTGGAGCCATTACTGCAAAAAATAATAATAACTGGTAATTTAAATATACAAAGAATGGTATATGGACACACATATTCTACTACAGTACGGTCCACTGGTAATATTGAAACACTGATCAAAAACTAATTTTATGGACGCAGTATTGAACACCCATTTATGGACACACTGTCCATTACTGGATCGCGTGATTATTTTGAAAGCATACAATTATATATCAGAATCCCTGGTAGAAAAGGTCTAAAATTGATTAAAAACCGATGAAACAATGAATATCCAGCTTTGGACAATTTGTCCATAACTGGTACCCGTCACAATAATAGTTTCCTATGTTGAACATTTGTAAATATAAACAAACCCTCATCATTTACCAATTTGTAGTAGTATAACCTTGTAAAGTATGTATTAATAATGCGAGCATTTAAGTTAAATGTTAATAATATAGATGGTTTAATAAAATAAAAAGTCAAATCTCACTTACCTTCTTAGCGTTTTTGTTAAGTTTTCAACCAACGAATGCACTGCACCTTTTTAACACGCTCATAAATAAAAAAGAAATGGCTGATTGACGTGACATTTCGCAGTTAGACAGTTGAATATCCTTAGTTTGTGGTTCAGTTTTGCCACTAGTCAAATAGTACAGTGAATTCTTATTAGAGGAGTTTAGTTCGAAATTGTTCAACACTGGTGCCTAGTTCATTACTGGTGCCGGTACCTTATGTAATATTTAACTTTATACAGTTATTTTTTTTAGTTCAACTGACTTTTCATAAGTAAGTTTAAACAAAGTACAAAACATTTGATAATTATACAATTTTAGGACCTACTGCCAACGGAAGTGTGTGGTATTTTCGCCGTGGAATTCTAATATGAAATATGCTTAACTTAGTATTCAAATTTAAATTGTAGATAAAATCAATGTTGTTGTTCTTCATTTTGAACTAAGTCACATAATTATCTTAGGTAGCAAACACAAATTACGTGAATTACGACTGTCTTGTTAGTCGTGTCGTGCCCAGATAATATTTTATTAGATAAGATAAGATAAAAATATTCTTTATTCACTTAGACATAATAAATATGTACTTATGAATCGTCAATATTTTCCTACATTATTACAAATACGATATTTAACAACTTATGTATGTTTAATGAAAAAAATACTGGTTAAAAACATTCTAACTTGGAGAAATAAATATTGCTCAATATGTATTATATAGTATTTTTATTGGGGAATCAATATAATATATATAATATAATTATGTACGTATGTTACTCGAATGGGCTGTCACGCCGATTCCAGTTAACACTACCATAAAATACGGCAATTTCTCGCAAGTACCTTTCAGAAATATTAATGAATTAATAGTAAGTAATTCGAAATACTTCAAGAGCCACTGTCAACCTATTAATATTATTCAGAACACGGCTACCTCACAATCAGAATGCTCCTTGCGAAGCCAATCCGCAATAATTTTCACTCAGATCTGACATTTACATGACCGATATTCTCTTACCAATTTGCATGTCCATAGGCTGTTGAATAAATTAGACCTACCTGTCTTGGTGAGGCCTCTATGAATATGTAAGACGAGACCTCCAAATCTTAGCCTCCAATTAGAAAGGGTCATTAAACCCTTAGTTACAACTGCCTGATTGAGTATCGGACTGCAAACATTATGTATGGAGTCTGCATGTCATTCTATATTCAATTTACCGTTTAATATTGAGAGGGTTGTTTTGACTGATTGGCATACTTACTGAAACAGTAATAATTTCATGAGCACATTTTCGCTCAACTCATTAATTTGCAATTTGACAACGATGCGCTTCAAAGAAATTTTTTCAAGCTGATTATTGGACTGACAGACAGAAAATTGAAGTGACCTATAATATTACCTGGGCCTGATGACATGACCGGCGAACATATTGACTCTGGCGTCCGGCGAGTCGATTACGCCGTAACCGGATTAGACCGGCGGCGGGTAAGTGCCGCCGCCTGCGACGCAACTGACCGCGCGTAATTAACAGTACGGATACTCCCGTGTTATGTAATCTGAGCGGGCTTCTTTGCTTCTTATTTGGTGAGAAAATGTGGCGTTTATTGGAGATTAATTTTAAGGGTTAAGTAGAAGTATTCTAATTATAATATGTACTTTAAAAAAAACCCACATGCTACCAAGCAGCAGGAGAGCAGGAGAAGTAGCAGGAGATATTAAGAAATTCTGAAAAAAATTGCTGCAAGTATAAGCTAGTAAGTAAGTTTAAGCAATTAACGCTAAAAATTGTTGCTTTATTGTATGGATTTGACGCATTTTCTCATGCTGAAAAAATGTGCAGTGCATGTCATGAATTGAGAATCTATTCCTATATAATCTATTTATGTGTTGTGTCTTTATTGCAACAAAGTGACCTAGGTCCAAGTCCACCACTCCAATATTTCATTCAAAATTGAAACAAAACAAGCAATATCCAATATCCTTTACCCTGCATAACTGGAAAGCAAACAAACATATTTACAACACTCGTACAGTCGCGATCTAAATAGCTCGGCAAACACGATTAGTTAACGTCGCGCGTTTTATAACGAGCTAATTATTCGGGAGTGCGGGCACAAGTGGAGGGGCGTACCATAAATATGTAGAGCAAACACGGCATTAGCACCGGTCACGCTGCCGTGTTTGTCTACGGCCTAAAACAACACGCGTTTGCGGCTGCCGCCTGAATTTGTTACCATCGGTCAGCCGCTGACTCAGTGCTAGCTGTACTTGCAAGAGAGAAACGGTTTTGCTTTTGTTTCTAACAAATCTACGCGAATTTTAATATTGTCAGAACAATATAATACTTACTTGTAAAAACAAATGAGAGCTTTGAAATCACATCTCTCTATTAAAATATTAGGCTTAAATAAAAAGACAGGATCAGCATTTCATTTTGCAACAGGTTAAATCGATAAGTGTCAAATTAGTTTTATTGTAACTATATTTCTTGTAGTTTAGGTATTTTATACGTTGTTGATTGGTTGTGGATTGAAATTCTATCGAAACAGTTATTCACAAAATTTACACTGGATTAATACAACGTTGTGCAACTGTATTTTGCATGCGACTGTCTACTGCGTGACTATGCATAAATACAATGGAAAGGTAAAATACTTTTTATTTAAAATAATATTGTATTTGGTTATTAAATGTAACGAATTCATTTTATTCGTATAAAGATATTGTTTTAGGAGATGTTAATCTGGTTAGCATATTGTTTTTATTTACATATTAATATATTTTATTTTGTTTAAATAGGAGGGCAAGATCAGATATGAAACACGCAATTTTAATAATTTGGCGAGTACATTATAATTATAAAGTTGTGATATGGAGTACCTATATTTAAAAAGGATGCAAAGTTGAGGTTTTATTTATAATGCCACCATTTTATTGCTTATATAAATGTCTTCACAGAAGTTTATGCAGTAAGTAGGTACTTAAGTTTAAGTAATTAACCAGTTTTTGTCAATAATTTTCTTTTTCATAAATATTGTTGTAAATATAAAATATTATTAGAAAAGCTCTGGTAGAGTTAACTCCTGTGTATATTTCACAAGGAAGGACGAATCCATAGGTTTTTCTTTATTCAACGAAAAACAAGAAACCCATAAAGGGAAAAGTAAGGCAAAGATTTTTGGTAAATTATACCTTACAGTAATATTAGAGACCGATATGAATCGTACTGACCGAAGCACACAAATCATCAAGTAACGTCACGTTGGCATCGTCCTGCCGAGTCAACAGATCAGCGCAGTGTGATCACAGCCTAAGCAAATAGTCGTTAACATACGGCTACGTCGCGTTGCTTCGCGTGTGGACATGGACTAAGCTTTGAAACAAAGCTATAGAAACTGAGGTCCAGTCTTACAGGGAAAGGGGCGGGGTTTAAATAGATCATAGATAACGTTAATTCTTTTTTTTACACTGCGGGTTAGCAGTTAGCCTTTATCACACCTGATGTTAAGTGGTGATAAGGCTCAAGGTGGAAGCGCACTACTCCCGGAATCCTAAATTACTAAGAAACTGTTATTTTTATGCAGATTCAAGTAATAAACGCAGTTGGAAAGAAGATAAATATTTAATATATATTATTAGAAAACTATACATGACATGTTTACAATGAAAATTATTGTCGAGTGACAATCAAAGGGAACACACGCTTTTACATCATAAAATTCAAACTGCATTCTATAGATGGCCAGCGTTACACTTCCAACAGAAACTGGCTATCTTATCTCTAACTGTCGGAACATAATAATGCTGAAAACATCATTGTAATGGCGTCAAACTTAGATAACATGGTGGTAGCTAGCCAGGAGGACTAAGAAAAAGTCATACCACTAACCAAACCGAATACAATATGTACCTACCCCCACTGGGAATTGAACCCGGAACCTCTGGGTCTGTAACCGGTAGTATGAACCACTAGACCACAGAGGCGGTTAAGACTTAAAAATATTGATACTACGCACTCATGTATGATACATTTTAGAGCAGAGCCAGTAGTGCTTGTTAAGTTTAATAGACAAATAGCTAAGCTTTGTACCGAACAAAATTTGGTGCTTTGATATTTTTTTAAGAATCGTTCTCTTACAAAAAAATATATTTCCACTTTTCACACATTTTCTCTAACTGACAGACACGTGTCTAAAGCGTGAATATAATCACCTTTCATTCACCGCTCGCCGTGCCTCACATTACTGCCTTTAACATATATTTAACTACACATAATTCTCTCATTACAATCTGATGTACACCGTTCTAAAACACAACAAATCATCGATATGCGATATCACGTCGATGCCTAATGTCCCTAGTCAACAGCCGGACGCTGCCGGCACCTAAACAAACACTCATTAATACCACAACGTGAGCTGTCGAATTTGCTATCTGTATCGCCGACGGTCATTATTACCATCAATATGCACATATTTGCTGTTCAATGCAAACAAATTAAATTTAAAGTTCGAATTTGCAGTTCAATTGTTCATAAATCCCGTAATAAAACCTACTTATAAACTTTTTCGACTGACATAAAAAAGAAAACAAAATACGATAGCTAGTGTCTGTGCGCGGTCAAAATCGAATAGGTACCTACTAATCTTTTCCATAACCTTATAACAAAAAAAATGTACTGTAACTATCGTCAAAAACGCCCCAGTCGCGCGCAGAGTTATCTGACACGCACTCTATTTTAAAGTCTCCGATAAAATTGCTGCCATAGCCGTCGCATACTTACACAAACAACGTTAGCGCTGTCGAATTTACTCTCTGTATCACCGACGACGGTCATTAAAACCAATTATCTAAGCCCGTAGTTAATTTCTTAAAAAACTGTGTCTATGTGAACTTGATAACGAATAAATATATACTTAAATACTTTTTGTTTGTAAATACATACTTAATATACATAGAAAACACCCAGACCAAGACAAATAGACATGTTCATGCACACAAATATTTGTCTTGTTCGGGAATCGAACCCGAGACCTCTGGCGCAGAAGGCAGGTAGTTTACCCCTGCGCCAAATCGGTCGTCGGTCATTATTACCATCAATATGCAAATAAACATAAAACAAATTAAAATAAAATGTAGCATTTAGGGAAACAATAAGTAATACAACCCTTTTTAACTGGCATGATTCAAAAAAAGAAAACGAAAGCATACTGCAACTTTTCGTAATCGATTGATCAAAAGCATGACCACTTTATTATGGCAAGAAAATAAGCCACGTCTCAGTTGAGTTGCAGTTTAACTCAAATGATGAAAATTGTACCTAAATAAAGATTTTCGGTAGGTATGTCAGATAATTAGGTTCTTATTCAACGATTTCTTTAACGAAAATAAAACTTATCAAATAATTTCAGTAGTGGCATACCACCCCTAATAGAGAGTTGCATAAAACTACTCGTAGTTCGCTTTTGCTGCACTGTGTAATTGTGTATACCGTAGCACACGCGCCGCCCATTCGTCTTCGGGCCTGTCGCCTCGAACGGGCTGCTACGGATGCCAGTTGCATCTCAAGCTTCGAATGCACACAATATTGTTTTCTGACAGTATTGCATAGAAAACAATATGACGTTCTGGGTGCCTACCATCAACTATAAGAAAGCGATTCAAACCTGGTGCGATTCAGAATAGGTTCCTAAAATGAATTGCTTTATTTCGTACCACGACCTTCTTAAAACTGAATCGCAAATGAATTGCTGAATGTGAATGAACGAAAGATTTGTGTACTTATTTCTTCTACCCGTCTCTTTTACTCGATTCTGTCATGCCCGGAGAGTGAGAGGGATGGGTATAGCCTGTAGGTGTCATGTTATTTCGACCGATTTATAAGTCAAATAAGAGTTCATGACAGCTAAGCGGCTGTGACATGTCGCTGAATCGCTTGTCATTGACCCAATAGCATCGTGGTACGAATAAGCGAAGCAGATCAGTTTAGGTCCTAAACAAAACCGCAATAAGAGTTGATGGCAGGCACCCTGTTCAATGAAAGTCATCTTTCAAGTTACAAAATCGTTCAGTTTTGAATTATTGAACAGAATTAACTTTGTTTTCTTGTAAGCTTTGAAATTTCTTTGTTTGAAGAAAGTTAATTGCACTTGATATACACCTACAGAAATTTTAAAATAAAATTAATGTCATGTTTGTCGTTATTTTGAAATTCAGTAACAGCGTTTATTATATGACTGCGGTTTAATTTTTGTAAACATTGTTTATTCCAGTGCAAAATCAACTCTCTAAGTTGACTCATACATAACTTGACTGGTCAATGATGATATGTATTTGATTATTTGATTAAAAATATGAAAAGTTTGATAACTATATAACTGTTAAATAACTATATTATTTAGTTATTTATTCTTCTGTGAAATTTATTATATACATTATTTTAACCTTACCTAAGTTTGAACAGTTCTAATCGTTAATAACATTACTATAACATCTTCCTGACCACACGCACCGCTCCCCGAAGACGCATAGCTGTCGCGGTAGAACTTTGCCAGCAAATACTGGACCCGGTCAAACTATCAACAACTCAATAGTGGGAAAAAATTTACTCAACTCCATTACTCATCCAGTCTGAGTAGTACCTAAGTTGTTATTGTCCAAGCTTAATTTAAATCAATGTTGTAGCCGACTAATGATTCGGAAAAAATCTACCGTCATATAAGTTGACTCATCTAGTCTGAGTAATACCTAACTAAAGAATTTTAATTTTCTAATCTTAAGTTCAACAAATACCTCATTTTAACTTGACATTAACGCAAATGCGTATTTAAATTTCTAATCGTAAATAACATTTACTGTAACGTCTTCCTGACCACACGCGCCGCTCCCTGAAGACGCACAGCTGTCGCGGTGAAACTTCGCCAGTAAATACTGAAGCCGTTCAAACTATCAAAAACTTAAGCCCCATTCCCACTGCGGCGACCCTTGTTAAGCGACCAACTGACCGGCCTCTGTAATACATTAATTAAGAACGAACATTACTTTAGTCCGAAACCGCCAGATGGTTAAGATCTCTTGAGAAATTATAATAAATGTACACCTTTTGAGAAAAATAAATCGGCATACTCGTACATTTTAGTCGAGTCGAAATTGTACTTTTCTATAGAACAGCTGTTTTTTTAACATATTTATGGCTGGCATCAAAATAAAAGTCGATGTATTGAGGAATAATTTTGCGCCTTGGAAGGTATGTACTAATTTAAAAATAAGGGTGTTTTAATATTTATGAAGTTACAATTTAAGAAATAAATATTTTTTATAAGTAAATATTTTGCACTTATATCAAACTTTTAATTTATTTACTACCTCAACCTCAAAGTCACACTTCATCAATGCAGTTGTTTTTATTTGTTGGTAAACATTGGTAACGCACTACAATAACTTCTTTTTTACTTTAACATAGCTTGGTTTATAACTCGTAAGTTACAAATTTATTTTAACATGTAGATACGTTATAAGAACTTAAAAACTTTCAACAATCAAATAAACCAAACTTACCGAACCCAAGACGGCGACTCGCTAAACTATTCCAACCTCTAATTAAATATCAATTTTAAACGAGCTGCACGTGATCGAGCAAGGACGTGAGTTCTGTCCGTCAAAGCGAACTAATCCGAACTATGATTAATTGAATTGGGCAGCAGTGCCCGCGGCGGAGGGCCCTCGAATCTGTTACTGCAGTCTGATACGCCGGCTAAGTTAGACACCAAGAATTTCAGGTGATTGCTGAACTATATAACTAACTATAGTATTGCATAGTATGCAAGTTTGGAGGATTAGACTAAAGGGTGCTTAAGATCAAAGGCTTTTCCAAATCTATCGTAATTGTATCTTTACTAAAAAATTCTTAGAACTGAACTTTGATCAAATACAAAGAGATTTATACCCACAGCGGAGAGCTCTCGAATCTGTAACTGCAGTCTGATAGTTCGGCTTCGTTAGGCACCAAGAATTTCAGGTGATTGCTGAACTATGCAATGCTTTGGGATTTGAGTAAATGGTTATTTGGATTGAGAGCTCTTCTAATGCCCGAATACTTGAACGCAACCCAACTGCTCTTGAATCTGTTATTGCAGTCTGATACTCCGGCTAAGTTAGACAACAAAAATGTCAGATGATTGCTGAACTATATAACTATAGTATTGCATAGTCTGCAAGCTTGGAGGATTAGACTCAAGGGTACTTGAGATCAAAGGTTTTTCTAAATCTATCGTAATAGTAACTTAAATATAAAATTCTCAGAACTGAACTTTGATCAAATACAAATAGATTAATACCCAAGGCGGAGAGCTCTCGAATCGTAACTGCAGTCTGATAGTTCGGCTTCGTTAGGCACCAAGAATTTCAGGTGATTGCTGAACTATGCAATGCTTTGGGATTTGAGTAAATGGTTATTTGGATTGAGAGCTCTTCTAATGCCCGAATACTTGAACGCAACCCAACTGCTCTTGAATCTGTTATTGCAGTCTGATACTCCGGCTAAGTTAGACAACAAAAATGTCAGATGATTGCTGAACCATATAACTATAGTATTGCATAGTCTGCAAGCTTGGAGGATTAGACTAAAGGGTACTTGAGATCAAAGGTCTTTCTAAATCTATCGTAATAGTAACTTAAATATAAAATTCTCAGAACTGAACTTTGATCAAATACAAATAGATTAATACCCAAGGCGGAGAGCTCTCGAATCGTAACTGCAGTCTGATAGTTCTGCTACGTTAGGCACCAAGAGTTTCAGATGGTTGCTCAACTATGCAATGCTGGGGGATTTGAGTAAATGGTGATATATGTACTGAAAGCTCTTCTCAGGCCCGAATACTTGAATGCAACTCAACTGCTCTAGTTCTTCCGAACATCCATACTAATATCATAAATGTGTTTGTTTGTCCGTCTTTCTCGTCAAAATGGAGCAACGGATCGACGTGATTTTTGGGGCTATGGGGATAGTTTGGGAGCTTGAGAGTGACATTGGCTACTTTTTCTCGGGAGTGACATAGGCTCGTGAATGGGTGCTGCCAGTGGGAATGGGTCTGCCCTTATCTGCTTGCCTTAAAATGTGTTTTCTTTTGTTTTTATTCATTTTATTAAGAATTACATTTGAAACATGTATGGCGCAACTTGCAGTATATAGTAGAATTGTCTTCGTTTTTAACTAATATTAAAGCTTTAAGTAGAGTTCCTAAGTAATTGAAAATTGTTTACCGCTATGATCATTAGTTCGCCTATACTTAACTGTATTTATCATAACCCATTGTGTAATTGTGATGGAAACTGACCTTAGTCATACCATGTTAAGGTCATTTTTCAATTTGACGACTCTGTATGAAATAAAACAGGTAGAAAAAAACAACCCTTGGAGTTTCTTGCCGGTTCTTCTCCAAGGTCTCCCGCTGTAGGGTTTGCGAACCAATGGCGTAGCTTCTATGACGTTCACAAGTATTGTAAATAACAATCTAAATTGAATAAACAAATTTTACTTTGACTTTGACTTTCATCCCGCAAAAACATCACATTACCGCGGTACCGCATAACGTCGTGTACTCCACGCGGGCTTAGCCGCGGGTGGAAGTTTAGTACATTATAGAAAGAAACCTGAGAATAACCAATATATTGAAGAGTTATCTTATCCTCGAGAGATGCTTGATTTTAGGAGCAGACATAACATTTCCTACATGTTTTCCTTTAAAGTATATCGTACCCCTTCTAAATCTTGACAGTGCAAAGTTAGCGCAACTTCCGTTCGGTCAGTGTAAAGCTAACAAGTTAATTCTTGACCGCCCCCGGGAATCGAACCCCGGACGTTGGTAAGTAGCAGATTTATTAAGGCTACCGGCGGCCGGCCCGCTTTAAAATTAAATCAAGCTTAGTTTGCAACTAAGCCTTGCCGGCCATTGTCTGAAGATAAGGATTCCGCTAAAATAGTATTTTACTTTCAAGTGTTGAGTTAACAGAATACTTTGTGAGTTTGGTTATTCTTATGCAAGTGCTAATAACAAAGAATTGGTATAAAGGCGAAGAATTAACATCTTCTTCATAGTGTTGATAATAAATTCCTATGCCTGCATGATAGAACTTTTTAAATTAATACATAAACTTTGCTATATCGCTTGCACAGAACACGGAAAGATTTTTTTCTACTTTCCATGTTCTGTGATCGTCCGCTTTTTAATTCATTGTGAAGATCTTTAAAGTGACTAATCACCGTTTTAAAAAATATTTAAGCGACCATTAAGTTATTAATCTAAATACATAAATGTCCCAATACAACCCTTCCCAATCTACCGACGTATTTGGAAACATTTAATTCATCAGACAACAAACTTCCTCCTTGCTAAACACCAATAAAGAAACCGCGAAACAACTTGCCGAAGTATTTCTTTCATCGGAACGGAACGGAGTCGAGTCGGTATTTCCTGCGAAACAAGAGAACGGAACGGAACCCGGAACGACTTCCGCAGCACCGTCTCAATGCATTCGCGCAGACAACGGAACTTCAGCCTCAGTTGTAATTCTTTGTGTTTCAACATTTTGCGGAATAGGTAAGAAAGGGTTTTATTTAAGTGGCCAGCAAACGAAGAAGTTTCGTTCGATATGTGTTAACTTTTTCGTTAGAGATTTATTTAGACCTACTTATTACGTGCGTACAATACTAGTATACACACACAGTAGTTACGAAGTTACATTTTTGGCGAGTAATTTTAAACTTAGTGGCAAAATTGGTAACGTTTAATTGCTGTTATATATTGGTGGTTTTAAAATGCCTGAAGGATGGCAATGGGAAAGACCAGAGTTTCACTAGCTTTTGTTGTTACTGCACATGATAACACGAAATATGATAAATCAATATTATAGAATAATAATAATTTATCTATGGAAGATTAGAAGATTTAAATGACGGCACACGAAAAGGTACCTCTAACTAACTAATCAATGCATTGTACTTTATCAATCAAGATGGTTATTGAATTAGGATTTATGTAAGCACACTCCTTAATCGGGAAGTATCTGCGGAAACTAAAACAAAACAAGCAAACTCCAGACAAACAATCCGAAACAATATTGATTACAGTTCGGACAACAACATAATCAACCCTAATTTGTCTAAACTTTGAACTACGTTGCAAAACTGTTATACTAGGTATCCATACTAATATTATAAATGTGGAAGTATATTTGTTTCTTATCCGTCTTTCGCGCCAAAATGGGGCAACGGATCGACCTGATTTTTGGTTTGGGGGTAGTTTGGAAGCTGGGGAGTGACTAAGGCTTTTTATCTTGGAAAAACTTCACATTCGCGCTAGACAACGTCGTGTAGTCCACGCTGGTAAAGCTGTGGCGGAAGGCTTTCAGGCAATCGAAAAATACTGATATAAGTACATATTTTTGTTCCAGAACTTCCACAACTTTCTGAAGTATATTTTTAATATCAACGTAAGCAATATCGCACAGTTAAGTTAGGTAATCTCGCAAATGCTCGACTGGTCCAATGAGATATCTATACTTCTATACTATATTACTTTAGATAATATTATAAAGAGGAAAGATTTGTATTTTTGTATGTAACGAATAAACTCAAAAAGTACTGGATCGATTTAGAAAATTCTTTCACCGTTAGAAAGCTACAGTCTTCCCGAGTGACATAGGCTATATTTTATCCCGATATTCCCACGGGAACGGGTACTACGCGGGTGAAACCGCGGGCGGCCGCTATTTATGATATTCAAAGAAAATTATGTCCCAATATATGTTTTGTTCTAAAAAATTACCTCATATTAAAGTTTTCATCACCCTAATTACTTCCTATTAATTATATTTACTTCAGAATTATATTGAAATACTTACTGTTTTTCTAGTATTTCATTATAATTGCGGATTTATCATTCTATTACCTAATTTAACCTAGTTTTACTACTTAACTATTTTAAAACAGTAACAATCACAATCAACGTTTCAATGTCTTCACAACCGAGCGTAACTTGTTTAAGCAGTTTAAGGTCGATCATTTTGTTAATGAAACAATTGGTTAAAGGGAACCTTAGACGGCATAGTACATTGTACACACAGACAATGGAGAAATAGGCTCGTACTCGTTATCAGCTGTTAATTTCCGCCGTGACAATCTGCGCACACGTCACTAGTTCGTAAGATGACGGCCGGATGTGCGGTCCAGAAAACAGTTTCTTGATATTGACGACGATTGTGTACATTTATAACGCATATTAATATCATACTGACCCGTTTCTTTCTTCTTTCTTTCTTTCTTTCTTTCTTAGTAAATATGTATAGTGAATAATATTGTAAGTACCTACATAGAATCGTACATTTAAAAGCTCTCTTTTCTGATAGACTTTATTTCAGCAACAACCAATATTAATAATTCATGTTGGCATACTTTCAAAAACCCCTAATTCAAGAATGCTTTTTATTTACAGAAAATTAAATACCTACCTACGTTCTTTTGATTTTTATTAATCTTCAAGTTATATCCATGAGTGTATAGTGTAACTAAACATCAAACGGTTATTCATATCTAATAATAATCCACGTATCTTCTAAGTTTCAGTTTCAATTAGACTTGCAGCAATTTAATGCTAAATGCCCGATATCTGCGCTGGGCAGGCCCTGACTCGACATACCTACAGCCGTAGCCGATCATTGCTGACAGCTCTAGGTCGCTACCACGAGTTTCGTAGGAGCATTATTAGAGCGAATGTGAATCGGCACTAAATAAGGGAAACTACTTCAAAACCAAAAGTATTTACTCCGAAAAAAAAGACCTGACATAAAATTTACACCTGGACATATGGGATGACTTAAGTCATCCCTAAATATGTCCATAAGAAGAAACAAAATCATGGAATAAGTAGCGATTTGATGTGGTGGTAAAGTAGGCTGGTTGCACACAGCGGGTGGGACTTCTCCTTACGTATACACCACCATAATATTCCAATGTAAGACTATACATCACAAGCCTGCGGTCAAGCATGCTTAAAGCAAAAATTCAGTGTAGGTAGTCTGCCTTGTAGGTATGCTTCAGGTAGGCTTTTCATGCACGCACATAGTCACACTCCGTCAAGCAAGCAAGCAGCTCTGCAGACTTGACCGTGTATGGCTGCCTTAAGGCGATACTCGAAAAAAATATGCTGAAGCGACATAGCAATGAGAAAACGACGCGCGCGGGAGCGAGACCGATTTTGCAGATTAGGCAAAAAAAAACACAAAATCACTTGGTATTAAAAAAATATAGCGATTTAAAAGAAATGCTTCTATACGATCCTTAATATTATTGATGTCCACTAATTAAACCAATTTCCAATAGTGTAAGTTCGTATTTTTAGAAGTCTTTTCGAAAAGAAAAAGTGTCGAGGCAAAATCATAAAATCGTGTTTTTGAAACTATACGAATCTAGATAAAGGTATGAAGAAATATATATCTTATTACCAGATTTGTAACAACTGTAACCGTCCTATAGTTTTAAATCAAAAAGTCCATACTTTTTCTGAGTAGCGCCTTAATACAAATACCAGACAGACGCCGAAGTCCCGCGGACGCTCCGTCCCGTCAGCTGTGTGCACCCAGCTTTATTAGTTTTCCAATTGCGCCAATTCTACCTTGTGTCATTGACACTTATCATTGGATAAGGCCCTTGCCAAAGTAACCATCGCAAACCCGGATTTGGTTCCTAATCAATTTTACTGAGTGTGGCTTTGTTGACACCGACACAAACACAAAGACCATTGCTTTCGATAGCACAAAGGGTTTATTGAAATCGACGGTGAGTGAAAAAGACAGCATTGTATCTACGTTAAACAATAGAAACGACTGTAATATTAAGTTGTCCAAAATTAATAAGTTTAACCAATTTTTAGTTTGTCATCATTAGAAAGGCAGACCGTATTCATTTCATCGAAATAATTATTAATGGTTTCTTACATACGGAACCTGCTTTACTTTTAAATTATATTTATCTTCATATCTTTAATCATATTCCAACAGCTGGAATAAAAAATTTAGACAGGGTTAAATAAGGCCAGAATAAATAAAACATATATAAACACGATCCTTTTAAAAATGCAACTGTTTTATCGGAAATTAATATCCTTCATTAAAGTGCAGACGGATCCATTTCATCGGTAGTCACTAAAATTTAAATTCGTCAGCGTACATTTCAATATCGCATGTAAATCGAATCGTAAAGTTCCTCAATAAAGGTTCACTTTATAACACTGTAAAACGGTATACACACTCCCGAGTTATAATCAAATAACCCACCGTCAGTTCACTGAAATGGAACGTTTTTTCTCTCTTAAAAATTGCGATCACGTTTCTAATATAGTGAAAACAATATTCTAGTGACCGGGTGATTTCTGCACAGATGCTTGCCCTTCCAATATTATTTACGTAGGTGGGGCAAAGTTTTTCATACATCTGAAATATGAGTGTCAAATACTATTGTACGCTTTGTGTTGTTCTGTGATTTCGAATCGAAAATTTTGAAGCGTTTTAGAAATATAAACCGACTTGTCGTGCTAGGCTGAGTAGTCTTAGAGAATAGAAAAAAGATACAATAATATACGTTTCGAAAAGCAAAATTTATATTCTCCTTAAATTTGATACTTATCTTACTTGATTAATTGCTAATTTATAGTCACAAGTGTCAGTCGTGGCGGTACGTTATATCGATTCTTCAAATCGATAACAGAGGGTATCGTAATTCGGAATCGCATACGCCGTTCGGGCGCGCTTTTTTAGTACTCCAAGGGGTGTTTTGAAACTCGTATCGATATAAAAAAACCCATTAATCTGCACTTATCTCGGTGATATTATTTAATGACGTGCGTTTCGCGGTTATTTGTAACGTTTATGGTCCCCGTTCAATGATGCGTTTTTTTATAAGCGTTCCGTATCACATGATGTTAGGTTTATGTAACGGGTGAGTGAATATTTAATACCCGTTTTTAGGAGCGAGTCATGTTGGTATAAATTTTGCCTTTTTGGTAATATTTCATTAATTCTACCTACCTTGACCTTTTGTTTGTAAAACTTTTACGAAAGCATATTTTTTGCAAAAGAATACATTATTACCGAATACATTGCGTTCACAGTTGCTCACACTAGCTTCTTAGTAGTTCCCATTTGAATGTATGCGCCCCTGAATGCTACCCTGACAGAACGCGCGTTCAGTTTGACCGCCACGGTCTGACACGGACGCGGTTGACACTACAAAGACACCGCATACAATACAGAGAACGCGGAACGTAAAACTCGGAACTCTGACCGCTAGACCGCCGCAGTGTGGCCGGCGCCTAAACATAATAGTCAGAAAACCTTTATTATAGAAAAGCCATGACTCAAGTTTTTTTCTTAGAAAAATCTTTGCATTAACAATAGGTTCATTTGAGGAACTTTCTAAGAAAATACTTTTCCACCCTTTTCAATTCAAAACACCAGCATTATGCAAGTTTACTTACTTGGTAAATGTCACAAGATAAACTACAAAACCGATGAGTCTTTGTTGTCCGGCCGTTTATCACGCAATAGGGTTATTCCTGGTTATTCCATAAAACTGTTTCCTCGCTGGATTTGCATGAAATATAAAGGCAACCACAGACGTTGTTTATAGCGGTCAGCCCCCTCGCATTCCTGTCTTCGGACCTTTATTGTCTTACTTTCCGCTTATAATGTAGGAATGATATATTTCAAATTGTTACACAATGCTTTGGAACGCGAATAGTTGGAACATTGAATACGAATTTTGTGAATTGTTTTCGCAAAAAGTACAGATACCTTTTTTGTTGTCTCTACCTGTTTTAGGTATATTTGGCAGCGGCAATAATTTGGATACTCTTGTATGATTTGTGATAGTGGGCCTTAGTAGGAATATAAATAAACTAGCCTTCCGCCCGCGGCTTTGCCCGCGTGGACTACACGACGCTATCCCGGGGGAATGTGATAGTTTTTAGTAATAAAAAGCATATGTCACTCTCCAGCTCCCAAGCTATCCCCATACCAGAAATCACGTCGATCCGTTGTCCCGTTTTGACGCGAAAGATGAACAAACAAACAAACACACTTTCACATTCATTATTGATAAAGATATTGAAAACAACATGATTGTTATGACACTTATTCATTGCACAATCCATTTTCTGTGTAGTACCTATACCTGTATACGTAAGATACAAAGGGGTCTTCATGTAAACATTCACGTAAAACTGTTAATGTTTTATGTTTGCATTATCTCGTGCTATGAAACGAATAGATAGCTTTTCACACATGTCATACTTAAAATAAATATACATTTTCATGAATCAATGTATTCCAGTTATGGTGGTTTTAAATAATAAGCTCAATGCATGCCCGATCGCAATATTAAATTTCTTTGATTTTTCGAACCGTTCAACAAATGATTCGATATTTCCATTAACACGTCCCACCGTCATTATTCGATTTCGTCTGATTCAAGAACCGCCAATCGAGTGTCATATTTGGACAATCGACACTCGATCACTCTCCACATCTCTTTCTAATGACTCGGTCCGAGAATTATTAAAAAACCATTAGACTCGGGGCCACGCGGTGATGGATGCACTCAAATCCGATCCATTTCAATTTGAGACTCGACGTCACTCCACAAAGGGTGACTGTCCCCGGCGTATGGTAATATATTTCAAGTCAACCGAGCTCTGGGTCATTGGGCACTTGCCCGTTTTTTGTCCGTAATTCCCCGTAAATATTGGTAAACCTGAGGTAAACGTATCTGTGGCGATTTGAACGATTTACGGGTTAAATAAATGCACGTTTTGTTTATCAAGTAGGGCAGAGGTACCCTTTGTGGCCACTTTAAGGATTTTTTTACTTTTAAGCACTAAGTACTAAATGGTCTTAGGTACTTAAGACACAAATTATATCTTAAAATTAAGATAATTTATTTAGCTTTAAAGGTACATTTTTCAAATTTATAAAAGTAAAATAGTTTTTTTTATATTACACACAATGTGTGAGAGCTGCCAAATGTACCGGTTTTGGCCACTTACTGAAAGTTAAACTTTTGTAAGTATTGCGAAAAATCAAAACCAAAACCCAGGTAAAATCAATATATTCTAATGCGCTAGAAACCAGTTAATTGCAAAACAACAATTTAATTGTAAAAACAAAGGTTTATAAAGTATTTCATCCAAAACAAATTTCTTAAAATTTTCATACAAAACATTTTTTCAAGCAGAAAATGGAATTCATTGAAAAAAATCTTATGACATAAGAAATTCTAACGATTGTTATTATTACCTTAAAATACCTTATTTTAATTGCCTTTATAAAAAATGGCTACAAGTTGTTTAGAAAACTTTTAGAGCAAAAAGTGGCCAAAACCGGTACAGTGGCCAAAACCGGTACACCTGCCCTACTCATTCTTTGTGGATAAAACGAGATTGATATGTTACCGTAACGTAACATTGTTACGTGAACGGGTCCTTGCGTGTGTGTGATTGAATAAAACAATGCTTCCATTTAAAAGTATGCACATTTATTTGGTTTCAATTTTATTTATCGTAAGTTTTTGGTTCTTTATTTATTACCCGTAAATATTGGTAAACCTGTGGTAATCGTATCTGTGGCGGTTTGAACGATTTATGGGTTTAAATAAGTAAATGCACGCGCGTTATATTTTTATCAAATTATACTAATTCCTTGTGGATAAAGAACGATTTATATGTTACATGTGCGTGATTTGATAAAAGGAAAATTAAGCATGCGCTTTAATTTAGTTAATATTCAAACGTTACGCTAATCAATCCAAAATATTCCATAATTCAATTGTTTACGTTACGTCTACGTTTTGTTTTTGTTTTAAGGCGCTACTCGGAAAAAGTATGGACTTTTTGATTTAAAACTATAGGACGGTTACAGTTGTTACAAATCTGGTAATAAGATAAATATTTCTTCATACCTTTATCTAGAATCGTATAGTTTCAGAAACACGATTTTATGATTTTGGCTCGACACTTTTTATTTTCGAAAATACCTCTAAAAATTAAGAAATATCAAGATTATTCTTAAATGGGGATACATATACTATTGAAAATTGGTTTAATTAGTGGACACCAATAATATTTAGGATCGTATAGAAGCATTTTTTTAAACTCGCTATAGTTTTTGAATACGAAGTGATTTTGTGCTTTTCTTGCGTAATCGGCAAAATCGGTCTCGCTCCCGCGCGCGTCGTTTTCTCATTGCTATCTCGCTTTAGCATAATTTTTCCGAGTATCGCCTTAACAACAATACTCCTTTTTTGACAGAACGCGCTATTATTTATAACGCAGCAATAACGTGTGGAACATAACTCGCAACTAACCAGGAGTGATGCGTTGATAAATCATATCTAGTCGCCGATTTATATCGCTGTAAACGAGGAAGAATTGCCCCACTAAATAAACTGTTATCAACTTTTTACGATGTTTCGCTATCTCGGAAATTCGACGAGACGCTATGTCTTTCGCATTATCGTTATTTCGCTTTTTCTTTCTTCGCGTTGTTCTTCATTGTTTCTGTTATATTTTGTAAGTAAGACAAAAAATTTCATAGTAAGTATGTAATTTAGACAGATCATGTTTGTGACGACTTAATTTTAAGAGCAGGTTACTGAAAATTATTTTTGATACATTTATTTAAACTTATTTACAGCTTTATTTTAGCTGTAAATTTACACGCACCCATACTAATTAAATATCAATTGTTATTGTCAAAATTAAACGAGGTTATTTTTGCTATTTAAATTTAATTTAATGGTGAAAATTTATCAATAGCAATATATTCAACACTTAACAAAATTGTAATACAAGTTTTAGAGCAATAGTTCCTCCTAGTGTAATAGGAAATGGGGTCTAGATTTGGTTCTGGCACTATGCCGCGCGCCGACCGCTGCCGATGCCGCGGCATGTTCGCTACGCTCGCTCGTCTCGCGGTTACTTCATGTAAATCTTAGCATGCTTGTCGCTTCGCTCCTCACCTACCATGTATCTTTTCATTTTCGTTCCCACATTGCACTGTAAATCACTTTACTATCCTACTAATATTATAAATGTGAAAGTTTAGATGTTTGGATGTTTGGATGTTTGGATGTTTGTTACTCAATCACGCAAAAACGGCTGAACGGATTTGGCTGAAATTTGGAACATAGATACTTTGTAGCCTGGAGAGGAACATAGGCTACTTTTTATCCCGGAAAAATATCACATTCCCGCGGGATAACGTCGTGTAGTTCACGCGGGCGAAGCCGCGGGCGGAAAGCTAGTAAAGTAATAAACTAAATTATTAAACTCATCTATTTAGTAGGAAACTGATTTAATTATTGACAGATCTGTTTCTTATTAGTTTAAAGATCTACGATTTTCATAACAGAACTTATATTTAAGTATTGTAGATTGGTAAAAAGTCTGAAAATTCAGATGATATTTATTAAAAACAAAGAAGCATAACGTTAAAGTTTTATGTTCAACTTCTCTCGGTTACAAAGCACAGAATAATAAAATATAAAACATATCCAACTCAAATGCATACAAAAGAAAAATGCTACGAACAAAACATATGACAAGAACACATCTCCATCATAAGTAGCTCTTACATTCTACGGCGTAGCAGCCTACGCCCGTAGCATCTACGAGTCTACGGTAAAAATCCTACCCGTTAACTTGCCTCACTGTATAAAATAACCATCAGCGGGTACCAACAGTGATCCCTCCAAAACTCTTTGTGAGGATAACTCGGTCTAAATCCCTCTTATGATATGTTTATGTACTTTGAGATTTTATGTGGACGTTCTAACGCGGAGCACGAATTTTATTGGGTTTATAGAATTTTATGACGCCATATCCCATGCAGTGGCCGCTGTTTTTCATTGTCTATTGATTTTGATGCGAACGGCCGTTTAACTGTCTATTGGGACGGTTTTTCTTTCCGAACTGGCAGTTTATTATCAGTTAGCTGCGTATGGGGCAGAAAAGTCGAGTGAAGGTTTTGCAGCCGTTTGTTACGTCGCTTATCCATGATTTAATACTAGCTAGATTCTGCTAGAAAATATAAAATAGTTAAATTAATCAACCGCACTAAATTGATGATAATTAACACTAATAAAAAAGAGATTATTAAGTAATATTAAAATGAAACCCATTCAAACACTTAATAAAAAAGAAAAATCTTTTAATTCGACAAACTGAAACAAAAGAGCATTAGCCACTCGTAATCAGGTTACCCCATAACGAGAGCATAACCCTATTCCGCGCAGTCGAAACAAGCAGAATAGCGGTAAACAAACATCAGTTCTACTGGAAAATCTCTGCTCGAAACTACGTCCGGGGTCGGGCTTTAACAGTTTGACGGCGCACTTAATGTATTTATACGGAGAGCGGCATCTGCGGCTAATGATACCGGACCTGCGCCCCGCGCGCCCAACCCCTCGATCGCCCCCATCACTCGGTCATTAGTTAAACACGCACAGACGCCCGCATGTCACGAGTTTATCTTTACCTAAACTGTAGGTATGTGGACTCGATTAGCCCTTTGATCAAATAATCCGGCGATAAAATAGGGTTTGTGGAAATTAAATTACATTAAATGCCATTGTCGGTCGCCGAGCGATGCCAGATAAGTTTCTGTGGGTGAACCAACACTCGACTGGAATTGAGCTGCGAAACAATTGGGGGCTTTTGGCTATTGTTTTGAATCGTGGCAAATGTTATATGCTGGGGAAAAACAATAAATGTCTTAAAAAATTGCCATTAAGGATGGTACTATGTTTTGATATTAGGCTGAGCATACACATATCATTAGGTTTTGCGAGGCAATGTAATTGAAAATTGTATTGTTTTGTGAAAAATTTTAATAATAAAAATAATTATACAACCAATTGGTATTGGGTTTACCTCAGCAGCGGACCAATATAATTAGGTTTATAAGTATACATTGGTAATGATGATATTACGAGTATGCTATAGAATGACAACTAGCAAGTTTAGTCAACAGCAAAATAAGATTTTTATTTATTTGAAGACATAATGTTTCTGGGTATAAATCTCGTAATACGCCATGAACGAACTTTGGACCATACAACAGGCCGGCAAGCTAGTGCGCGGTCACACACGTGGTCTGCATGCTGTTGAGGAGAAATTAGCTGATAAACTTTGTCTACTCATGTAGTACAAAATCTTCCTCTTAAAATGTAAAAGAAGGATTGGCTAACACTATCAGAGTACCATTAACTAGCTGTTCCACGCGTTTTGCTTGCGTGGAAATATCGGATTCTCGTGACATTATTGGAAGAAAATACCTATGTCACTCAAAAATAATGAAGCTTTCTACTGCTGAAAGAAGTTTGAAAATCAGTTCAGTAGTTTTTAAAAAAACACAAAAATTAAAATTATTGGACTGATTTTAAAATTTATATTACGAACAAAAATGTACACTTTACTTTTCTTTTTACAATATTCGTGTAGATAAATGTACGATGATTCATAATAATATGCAAGCAAGTTGTAACTGCACGTCGCGCGTCGGCGTCGCGTCGTAGCCTGCAGCCGGCCGGCAAGCTAATGTGCGGTCAGCCCACGTGCCCCGCATCGCTGCCGAGATATAAATTAGTTTATAAACAGATAGAACTTTCTGTTTGTTTTGAATAATATATTTTTAAAAGGACTCAAAGCCAGAGCTTTGATTGCTGTACTAGAGTACAGTACTCTTATCTTACAATGGCAATGGCCTCTGTAAAGCGCCCCACAGACTGTCAATTGGCCTCAATCGGCTACACTCACAGTTTTACACACAAAAACCGAATGTCAGGTGGCCTGTTCGATCGAGGATTGCAGGCGGCCTGCCGGCGGACTGGTAGTCGCTAAATCCACGTGTCTTCGTGAAATAAAAGAACATTATAGATAACACAATTAAAAATGGCACTTTAGCAAAAACCAAATCTTAAAATGTTAGACATCCTGTCTAATTTATTTATATACTTAGTTGTACTTCGATATAAAACCTACTTAGATCTTTAATACACACACAACTGAATAGTATTGGATATCGACACCTCCAAACGTTTTTCAATATAACTCAAACATGTAACCTAACACCCACGCTACAATGTAATTAACTATCAAGCAAGGCGAATTTCTAATTAAAAGCTGTTATTTAGAGGGGTAGCCGTAGGTAGCCGGTCTGCGGCGGTCAGTCGATTAATACCAGCATTAATCTTGGCGGGCTAGGGGGTTAATTTATGCTGCCGTTTTGACAATTGATGACCGACACGCAAGATGTTTTGTTTGAACAAACGATGCGAATCCAGATATCAAACGGTTTGAGGCAACTTGATTTAGAATTCGAGGTGCCGATTGTGGTTTGAAGAAAAGGTTTGTTGGTTTACGGCCAGAAACAGAATGCGAAGTCTTATATATTGATTACAATCTTTTCAATATAAGTCATTTAAATATTGAATTAACTTTTTCTAATATTAATTAAATTCAAATAAAAAAGCTCCCTTTAAACTTTTTTCAAAACGATATCACTCGATTATTTATTTGTTTAATTATAACAAGTTTTTAGTTCCGAAAAAATAAAAGCTAGGCAATACAACCTCCGCCCCCCATTGCTGGCCAGTTCCTTATGCGAAAAGGAGACGTGGGGCAGGCGTACCGGTTTTGGCCACTTTAAGGATTTTTTCACTTTTGACCGCTTAGTGCTTAATGATTTTAAGTATTTTAGAGAAAATTTATAATGTAGAGTTATAGATAATTTATCGACCTTTAAGGGTACAACCTACAAAGTAAAAAAAAATCAATAGTTTTTTTTATTTAGAACAAATTCTGCGGAGGGGGCCAAATACACCGTTTGCATTGGTTTTGGCCACTTTCATAAAATTACTATATTTTTAAGTTGAGTTTATGCTTAATTGATGTCTTATTAGAGTTCTGGACTAAAACACTACATGAAATAGTATTTTAATCACAGCTAGCTCCTTACTACAATTTTATAAGTATACCTTTATCACTTGATTAAAAGAAAATTTGCGGATTGAGGCTAGTATAGGCTAGTGCCTACACTAGCCTCAATCCGCTAATTTTCTAGTATGTTAGCTAACAAAAGTGAGTTGTGAGTCTTTTAAAATAAATGAACTTTATGATAGGTTGGAAACTTTCTACTAATGCCAAAGTGGCCAAAGGTGGCACAATGCTAAAATTTCTAGCCCCACTTTTGGCCACTTATTGTTTCCCAACTTTTTGTAAGAACAGTGAAAAAACAACACTTAATCCATCTAGAAGAAACATATTCCAATATGATATAAAATATTAAATAACCATAAAATAATTTTATTGTAGAAAAAAAATGATTTTACAAAACTTTTACCCTTAACATTTGTTATACATTGTAAAAATTTAATGTTTAGAAATATAATTTTGTAAGTATTTAGAATGTAATAAAGGGAATAATAATAATAATAAAACACTTTATTGCAAAAAGAAAACACATAACAAAAAGAAGACACTACAAAAGAAGTACACAAAAGGCGGCCTTATTGCTAGGTAGCAATTTCTTCCAGGCAACCTTGAGTGGAAAAATAATAATCGTCTGAGGACATAAAGGGGAAGGGGGAGTGGGTGCAATTTGAAGAACATTATAATATATTATATAGATATAATTAACTAAAAGTCCAATCTTTTATTCGCCATTAATAAATATAAGCAATAATTATTTAATTCCTATTTATAAAACTTTAAAGTGAAAAGTGACCAAAACCGGTACAGTGGCCAAAACCGGTACGCCTGCCCTACTTATGAATAAGCGAAATAAAAAGAAAATTGACTTCCACTTGCTGTGTCTTTGCTAGAAACTTTTAAAATAAAAGTAGTTAATTTTAAAAATAAAGTAACTACTTATGTTGGCTAAGTAAATGCAATATAACTCAAACCTCCTTGCTAACAAAACTGTATCCAACGGGCAGAGGAGGCAATCGCAAGACATGCGTAAACGCTGGCCGTGACACGAGCGTCGGCTCCAATATTAATTCAGCGGCTCGTGGCTCGTGGCTCGCCGCTCATGCAAATTGCTCAGAAAATGTATTCTGCGATTGACATTGTTACGCTGCAGCTGTCATTTGAGAATTCAACTTAATTTTTGGGGTACAAAATGGTCAAGGACATTTTTTTATTAAAATCTTTTTTAAATCCTGTACCTGATAGTAGCTCGTTAAAAAAAATACACTATTGAGTATATTTTTCTATCAAATAAAAGAGAAAATCAAGTAGTCAATCGGTAGGTAGGATTCGGTGACGCGTGTAAATTGGTCAGAAAACTTAGTATTCCTGTGATTGAGATTGTTACGTTACAGCTGTCACTTCATTTCAGGGGCCTTACTACGAGCCGTCATGCAATGTTACAGTAATGTTAATTGCAGTAAGGTTCCAGAATGTTTTAGAACATGTTGTTAAATCAAAACTACTTTGAAGTCCAATCTCTGAACGTAACGATTTTGGGGCTTCCTAACACAGGCTCTGCTTAAGGGCTTATTACACTTGGCTAAATTCAGCATCTAATTAAACATACATTGTTTTCTTTGAGCTCATTTGTAGCAAGTGATGCAATCAAAACAAGCAATGTATGCTTAATTAGATGCAGAATTTAGCCAAGTGTTATAAGCCCTTTATCTGGAAGCTCTTATGTACTAAATTTAAGGCTTTATTAATAAAGAAAATAAAAGAATTTTATTTATTATTTATTACTCACGAATTTAAAAATAATATATTTATCTATCAGGTGAAATATAAGGTTGGAAGCTCGAGGTTTTCAAATATCGCAAACTATAACAAAATAATCCCACTTTAAAACAAACTAACTATCATCATCAAAAACTAATTAATTCGCTCAGATGTTAGTTTTGCCCCTAAAATTATAAGTTCCACGTTGACATAAAGGGCCTAGAGTACTGATACGGAATAAATTTTCAACTTAATTTACCCAGACAAACACAAAGGGAGCGAAAGGGACCAACTTAATTTCGATACTGAGGTGGAAAGTAATGATAAGCTGGATCGGTCACTAGCGTCAAATGAGCATTATCTGTATACCGCTGTCGTAAGGGTCCCCACACAAAACTGCGAATTCGCATCGCATCGCAAAAACCTGCGACGCAAGTCAAGTACATAAGTGACAGGAAATAAGGATTATATTAGCATGGCGCGCTGCTTATTTTTGGAAGCGAAAAATGTCGCACAAACTTGTGTATGGGAGCCCTTATTTAAATTTAATTTATAGTTTTATTGTGTATTCGTATGAGAATTACGATCAGCTTATTAACAAGTTAAACAAATCTGTGCTTATCTCTCATTATTATTTTAAAAGTAGATTAAGTTCTATGTGGTATTCAAAGGAGGTGCTGATTTTGCAACCATTTGGAGAAGCCTATAATTATAACTATTGTAAAAAAACGGGATATTTACCATGTTTAAATTTATTTATGAGTCCCCGATATTTAATAAGCCTATAATTATGTCTAAATTGAATAAGATGAACCTAAAACTGATAATCTTCTATTTACCCTGTTTATACGCAAATAAATTATTTCATTTCATTTCACTTTATCTCACGATGGCAATGGCCTCTGTAATAGTTTTAATTCGCATAATGAAGTTAAATGTTGATAAATAAAAACCACATGTCTTCGTGAAAAAGAAAGAACTGTATAGAGTACACCATTAAACATGCCATTTGTGTTTATTGCCAAATAAGGCTACGCACAATTCTTTATTTTCATGTAGAGAAGCATTCTGTATCAGCGTCTGTTATTTTTGGAAGCGAAAAATGTCGCACATAATTGTGTGTGAGCCCTTATTTAATTAAAATTATAGTTATATTGTGTATTTGTATGAGAATTAAGGTCAGCGTACTAACAAGTGGAACAAAATTGTGCTGTATCTCTAATTATTTTAAAAGTAGATTAAATTCTACGTGGTATTCCAAGGTGGTGCTGATTTTGCAACCATTTGGAAAAGCCTTTATGCCTAGCAATGCGACTGATATTTTGAAGAATTTTATTTTGTACCATTGCACCTTGTCGCTGAAACTAAACCTGAATCATGAATTGAACTAAATCATAAATAGAGCAAGTGCTACTTTTTTTAATCATATCATACAAATAAAAATTAACTATAGTGTCAGCATTCAAAGTGCCCGTGACAATTTTAGTTTGGCTCATCGTTGCAGCCCGCGCCGATTTCACGGTCCACTGTGGTCGGCATCTGTTGCCGACGCGACGCTCCACGCCCGTCTAAGTTTTATTTTTAGCATACTGACATATTATTATTCACTTAGATGAAATCCATCAAGGTATCTGTCGTTTTTAAATAATTTTTGATAATCACAGATCACACACACTGATCTGATTCCAAAATAATAGAAGCTTAAGCACGTGTGTTCCGGATATCAGAAACAATGGAAGTATGAAGAATATATGCTTCAGTATTTTATTATTCCCAGTCTCGGAACAAACACAATACTCATACATACATATACGTAAACATACATATACTCATAACATTTATATGTATGTTTGTCCCGGGTGTGGAACGAACCCACGACCGCTGGCTCTGGAAGTATGATCAGTAAGTAAAACTGCGCCAATAGCAAAGAATATTTTATACACTAACGCGATAGGCCAACAGATAGATTTTTTTTATGTTATTTATATCGAACAAAAAATGGCGAATAAAATTCGTATGTTTTATTGGAGCCCCTCTTAGATATTTATTTTATTCGGATTTTAGCATTTGTTGTTATAGCGGCAACCACTGAAGAAAACTCTTTCAATGTTCTGTGGCGGCAACACAAATGCATCATCTGTGAAAATTTCAACTGTCTAGCTAGCACGGTTCATGAGATACAGCCTGGTGACAGACAGACACACAGACGGACAGCAGAGTCTTAGTAATAGGGTCCCGTTTTTACCCTGAGCGCTATAACATCAACATACACTGATGTAGAAATGATAGAAATAAAATAAAATAAAAATAAAAAATCGTTTATTTTCTCATCACACAAAGGAAACAGTCTTAAAATATATATTTGACATAATAGGCAAGATTTCGTCCTGTCGTGTGAGAGACTGGTGCCTAAAATGGGCCTCCAAAGAAAGCCCGTTACATAGGTCACCAGGCCTCCCCCGCAACATGTTAAGCTTAGCTACTTGTTTAAAAAACCTGTATCGTTATAAGTAGTAAAAAATAAAATTTTGCAAAGATAAAGATAAAGATAAAAATATTCTTTATTCACTTAGACATAATAAATATGTACTTATGAATCGTCAATATTTTCCTACCACCCATTCAAGACTTTTTTAACTGACAAGAAGAATGGGCGCAAGAAACTTGCCAGCGTTTCTTAGTTAGGTAACGACATTTACAAAAAAAAAAAAACATATCGTTACTAATACAACAATTGCTTAGTATAAAAATACATCATATTAAACAGTGATTATGTTATGTGTTACATCATGACCATGCATTGCGGTCATTCAAATAATCGTCTACTTTATAGTATCCTTTGCTCATCAGCGACTCTTTAATGTAACATTTAAATTTATGCAATGGTAGTTCAATTATATGCTGTGGAACTTTATTAAAAAAGGCTATGCTTTTCCCCAGAAATGAGGCTCTGGATTTTTCTAGCCTAAACTTGGGAACGACAAGTTTATCTTTATTTCTTGTGTTAAAGCGATGAATATCGCTCTGCTTTACAAATGTATTATAATACTTTTTCACATAAATTATATTTTCATAGATGTAATGTCCTGCAACAGTTAAAATGTTTATTTCTTTAAATAGATCTCTTAAAGAATCTCTCGATCGGAGGTTGTAAATGGCGCGAATAGCCCTTTTTTGGAGCACGAATATACTTTGGATGTTAGCGGCTGAGCCCCACAACAAAAGGCCGTAGGACATAACACTATGAAAATAACTAAAATAGACTATTCTAGCCGTTTCAATATCGGTTAAGAGCCTTATTTTCTTAACTGCGAATGCAGCCGAACTGAGTCTACTCGCCAAGGCTTCGATATGAGGATCCCATTGTAGTCGCGAGTCTAATATAATACCTAGAAATTTTGTATTGTTAATGAATTCGACCGTATCGCCGTCTAGTCTAATATGAAAATCAACTTGTCTTACATTAGGTAACGAAAATTTTAAACACTTAGTTTTCTTTGAGTTTAATGATAAATTATTACTATTAAACCAATGTGACACTTTTGAAAGAGCACTATTTACTTCGTCAGAACAGTCATCACCTCTTTCTACTTTAAAGACTAGAGATGTATCATCGGCAAATAGCACCGTCTCACATAAATTCTTCGCGTAGTAAGGAAGGTCATTTATGTATATTAAAAACAACAGCGGGCCCAATATTGATCCTTGGGGTACGCCCATAGTAATGGGAGCTCCGGTAGACTCAGTTTTATTAATAACTACCTTCTGAGTTCTTTCATACAGATATGAATGCATAAGGCTTACTGACATTTCAGAAACACCATAATGTTTTAACTTCCTTAATAGTGTTTGGTGATCAACACAATCGAATGCCTTGGAAAGGTCACAAAAAATAGCGATTACATCCTGCTTGTCCTCCCAGGCATCAAGTACATGTTTTAGAAATGCAACCCCAGCATCAGTGGTACTTTTACCTTTTGAAAAACCAAACTGTTTCTCATGCAGTATACTATTTAATTTAAAATATTCTAAAAGTTGAGCATAAATTAATTTCTCAAATATTTTACTTATTGCTGGTAGTATGGATATAGGTCTAAAATTTGCTGGGTCACTTTTGTCACCAGCTTTAAACAGAGGAATAATTTTACTATTCTTCATTAAATTAGGAAAGACCCCTTCACTTATACATTGGTTAAAAATTATTGCTAATGATGGAGCTATCACATCAATTATTGATTTGATGATACTTGTAGATATGCCCCAGAGATCTTCTGTTTTCTTAATATTTATTGCTTTGAATGCTTTAATAATATCTTCGGTAGTGACATAGCTAAAACTAAATGTTTCCTGGCACTTGTTCACACTAGATTCCATAAGAGAGACAGCGGTGTTGGGGCAAGAATTAAGTCTGCTAGTAGTTTCTAACGGTATTCGAGCAAAGAAACCTTCAAAAGCAAAAAAATTAAAGTAAAAAAGTAACTAAAAATAAATGACACAATATACTTCCAGTACCTCGGTGTAAGAGGGTGTATATGTGAGAGGGCATGTGTTAGGTATGTATATGGGTGTGCTTTTGTGTGCGAGCGTACGTGTGTGTGTGTGGGGATGCTGTGTACGTACGTTTTGCATGAGTGTCGATGTGAGAATGTAAAAAATGAGTGTGTATTTTGTATGTGCACGTGTAGTGCGCGTGTGTGTTTATAGGTGAGGTCAACATTTCAAGCTCGGACAATGTATACTTTGTCAGGGCTTCGAGTGAAGATCTTTTTAGATGACATTTTTTTTTTTTTTCAAAAACTCTATTAATTACTTTACTTATATTTTATTGAGAAAAAAATTAAATCATTATTATTTTAAGGCAATGAGTCAATTTTCAGTACTCTCGTACCTAGTCCAGTTTTTTTAAGAAGTTTGAAATAACAATTTTACAACGATCCTTAGGAAGCGGGAATATATTTAAATCTCTGTTTAATTGATTGTAGAGGTAATTTCCCGTGAAGACAAAGAAATTATGTGAAGATGCAGTCCTGAGAGGGAGAGTGGGGCAAACTGTGCCTTTTCTTCCTTTATCAGATCAGGATCGTAAGGTAACTGTGAGTGTTTTTTTAGGACGCTGTTGAAGATATAGATCTGCCGAACAGTAAGTACGTTCCATTCCCTGTAAAGGTCCACGGTGGGGTAGCGAAAGGGAAGTCCAGGGTGCCTACCATCAACTCTTATTGCGGTTTTGTTTAGGAACCTAAACTGGGTGCCTACCATCAACTTTATGACAGCGATTCAAAAATAGCGCGATTCAGAATAGGTTCCTAAAATGAATCGCTTTCTTTCGTACTCTGACCTTCTAAAAACTGGATCGCAAATGAATTGCTAAATGTTAATGACCGGACGATTTGTGTCCTTTTTCTTCTACCCGTCTCTTTCACTCGATTCTGTCATGCCCGGAGAGTGAGAGGGACGGGTATAACCTGCAGGTGACATGTTAAATCGACCGGGTTATAAGTCAAATAAGAGTTTCTGACAGCTTAGCGGCTGTGAAATGTCATTGATCGATCACTGAATCGCTGTCATTGATATTAAGCTGTCGTGGTACGAATAAGCGAAGCAGATCAGTTTAGGTTCCTAAACAAAACCGTAATAAGAGTTGATGGTAAGCACCCAGATCTGCTTCGCTTATTCGTACCACGACAGCTTAATATCAATGACAGCGATTCAGTGATCATTCAATGACATTTCACAGCCGCTGAGCTGTCATCAACTCTTATTTGACGTATAACTTGGCCAAGCTAACATGTCACCTGCAGGTTATACCCGTCCCTTTCACTCTCCTGGCATGACAGAATCGAGTGAAAGAGACGGGTAGAAGAAATAAGGACACAAATCGTTCGGTCATTCACATTTAGCAATTCATTTGCGATCCAGTTTTTAGAAGGTCATGGTACGAAAGAAAGCAATTCATTTTAGGAACCTATTCTGCATCGCGCTATTTTTGAATCGCTGTCTTAAAGTTGATGGTATGCACCCAGCAGCCACCTTCAGAATCGCCCGTTGGGCTCTTTCCACCTCGATAAGGTCGGTTTTAGCAACACCACCCCATGCTGTAATGCAGTATCCCAAAATAGACTGACACAGTGAAAAATAGACCGACTTGATAATTCTACGATCTGCCACATGCTTGAGAGCTTTGATGACATAAATGAGTTTCCGAAATCTGGGTACGAGGGTGTTTATGTGCTGCTTGAACGTCAGAGTTTGATCCACGATAACCCCAAGATGTTTCACACTGCTGGCCCTATCAAGGGGAGGACAAGAACACGATTGTGGAGTAGGGGAGCATTCATGGGCTGTTAGATTAAAAGTCTCTGGGGGAAGTTGGTTAGTCCTTAAGGCAAACGCGACATATTTGGTTTTGGGGACATTTAGACTCAACATATTCTGTCTCAACCAATTTACCACCTTATTCAGACCACTCTGGGCATTTTGAAAGGTTTCCTCCCAGGTGACACCTCTAAAGAAGAGCGCAGTATCATCCGCAAAAGTATAAAATTTACCGCCATGAAGTCGTAAGTCACATAGGTCGTTTATAAAGACCAAAAATAGAGTAGGACCGACTATGTTTCCCTGAGGAACACCGACAGAAACCGTAGCCTCAGTACTAACCCAATCACCTATCTTAACTCTCTGTGTTCTATTTGATAGGTAATCCCTGAAAAGCAGGAGGGGAAGACCCCTGACACCAATATGTTCCAGTTTGGTTAGAAGGTGTGGTATGGAGACCGTGTCGAATGCCTTTGCAAGGTCGAGGAAAATAGTGACACACTTACTCCTATCATCAAGCGCAGTAATGGTTGAGTTGACAAGATCAAGAACCGCATCATTGGTTGATTTGTTACGTTGGAAGCCATACTGAGATGTAGAGAGGAGATTGTTTGACTCTAAGAATTTTATCAGTCTGTCATTCATAATGCACTCGAGGATATTCGATAGTGCCGGTAAGATGGAGATGGGCCTAAAGTTTTCGAAAAAAACTCATTGATCATATTTAAAAGGCGATGTTTTAGCTCAGAAGCTTCATTCCTTTTACGTAATAAGTAATTTTTATGGGTATAAAAAGATGTTTACCTAATCATAAAGTTGGACACATTTATTTTCAAGATTCTTAGTACCTAGACTAGTTATGTAGTAAGAATACTGATATGAAGAATGATATAAGAATACTTCTATCCTATAATTAATTTGTTATTTTTTTATGTTAACCTGTTTACATATCTCCCTGCCCTACTACCATCATAGTTCCGGTCACAAGCCAAGCATAATGCTGAATCGTGACCGTTTTAATAAATCCTTGTTTTTTCCTGGTTTTTTTTTGTTGTTTTTTTGGTTTGTTTTGCTTTTAAATTTTGTTGTTACTTACCTACTTGGATAAAATAAAAAAAGAGCGGGGCCTCCCTTCACGGGTTTTTTACTTACAAGGAGACTTCAGCCACTGATTGTATTAATACTAAAGATAATGAATAAACATTTTTTTTACCTAGTTATCCAAAAAACTAAAGTACAGAACAAATCTAAGATACAAACACATTACGAACAATAAAATTCGATACGCCTGTAAACACCAACCAAAATATCGCACATAAAAATTACATTCATTTTTAACATTCCACCCTTTGGCAAAAAAACCGGACGCACTCAAATCTTCGCTTGAAAATTCCAATGCAATAAAAGTGGGAGCTTTTTTTGAATAAAAATCCGATATCGGCAAATCAAACAGGTACAGTCGGTAATTAAATCAGTGTGCTGCCGTATGTGCGTATGATAGTTGGGGCAGTTATTAAACCGCAGCGGCCATCGCCAATTTACAGGGTAAACCGAGCCGGCTTTGTTGTAATTTAGACATTTACCTGAGTACCACCACTTCATTTTGTTGGCCGATATTGCATTTCCAATTTCTCCGTCGGCCTCGCTACGGATCCTAGTTTGGAGTTTTAATAAATGTTTTGGGCATAAAATTTTTGTGACATATCTAGGTAGAGATATGTATGTAGAGACTGTAGTATTTTCAATTAAAAAGGTATCTTTATGACCATTCTTGTGTACCCCTTTTGAACGCAAAATAAATTAATATGTAAGTACCAAAATTTACATGTTTCTTGTGTCCTGCCCTGTCCTGTGTGTGGGGTTAATAAAGCTTAATTGAGTCGAAATCGGTGCCACTTCGATAAATGGAGTATGAGAAAGAGATAAGTAGTTATTTCTTTATGATTTCGATTTTGACCCCACAGAAATTTGCTGTTCTTATTCTATCGAATTCAAATTCTATGTTTTGTCTTTGACTCTTCTGTGGTGAGTGTCAGTGACATAGCATACATTACGCTATCGGAAACATTTCAGAATATTAAAGAAAACTTTTTTGGAATTTTTATTAAGTATATCTTGATCCCTAACGCTTTCATATTTTGTGACGCCAAGGAAACAAACTTCATGTCGAACTACAAATAATAACGTATAACCTAATAAAATAAACAGTCTGCGTTTGCAGCTCCCGAAGTTCACTGCCATACATTTTCATTTCCCAATAACACGCCAGGGGATATAATTAATACTGCTAATATGATTAGTAGTTATTCACAAACTTTGCCCGCTGGAGTCTGTTCAGAAATCGGCAACAAAGCTTTGTCTATTTACTATGCAGTAAGGAATAGGAGATGAAATTGTGTGTCTTCACAGTTATAATAAGAATGGTTTTTTTTCTAAATACTTCATTTTCCATTTTTCAATCATAAAAATAGCATTGTGAATGCAAAAAAGTAAAAATTTAAATAAGAATGGTTATGTTAACTTGGGTTATTTCGCGGTTTCACCGCGTGGTTACCGTTCCCGAGGGAATATCGGGATAAAAAGTATTCTATGTCTTATTCCAGCCTATAATCTATCTCTGTTGCAAATTTCATCCAGATCCATTAAGCAGTCTTTGCGTGAAAGAGTAACAAACGTCCATACATCCATCCATACTCACAAACTTTCGCATTTATAATATTAGTAGGATTTAATGTAAAAGCTACTACTTACATAATTATTATTTTGAAATAAAAATGTGTAAGTAGTGATGTGTAGCTCTTTACAATACACTACGATTTTTGAATACTTTTTCTTACACAAGATCGCATAATACCCAGGAATATGTTTGTATTTACCATTTTGCTATTTCCATCAACCTATCATAGGTAAAGTTATACTCTCCGCTTGTAATCAAACTGCAGCAATTATTTATCCAACCACAATACCTACAAGTAAATCAGGCGTCGCTCGCAGCAAACTATATTTCACTGGAACTAAGACTGTTTCGGGAATTAAGCTACAATTAAACGGTCGTAAATTCGAAGTTTCGGTCGGGACTCGGGTCACTTCGGGGAGCTCGGTGGCAATTTATCAATTATTTACGCCACTCGGGCCGGCGCGACCTGTCGCCGGCCGGTCACGCGCCGCCCGGTCCGATCCGTCGATCTGGGAATTTGATGACGTGATTCTAATGGCGTTATTGGGACCACGTGCGTCGGTACACTAATTTGGATTACCCAGTCTAGTGCCAAGAATACTCCATTCCCTCTCCGACTACGACTTTTCGCGTATGACACACTCGTAGCATAGTGCTCGTAGCGTAGTAATATTATAGTATTCTTTGCTCGTAGCCACAGCGAGCGTCACACGCGATAAATGTTACCGCGTCGCTCCCGCTTCACACACCCATGGTCGTAGGTATTGTTCAGTTCAGATCAGAGTAGAAAACAAAATAGTATTCTTTCAACGGATTTTAGTGTATGTTAAATTCTGTAATTGATTCCCCGAGGCCCATGTGCGTCGCACTACTCTCTTACCCCTTGTAAAACAAATAGTTACCTACATAGTTTTTCATCTATCATACTAATAAATAACTTTTATCTAATCTTTTCGTCTCATAAAGTATATAGTGCCGTTTTTTGAAAGCAGCGCTTACCTGCATAAAAACGACATAATAAACGCTAGCTTGCAGTCGCAGGTTGCGTTAATGCAGCTGCGGGTGTTTATTGCCAGTTGCAATAAAACAGCGGGTTATGAATGGACTGCGTAAATCAGGCAACACTTGCTACCCAGAGACATTACGGCGACTATGTCTTAATTACTTTATAACTCATCTGTTTGTTTTGGGCCATAATTATAGTCGCTGTCTGTCTACTATTGTATTACAGTAACATATAATGTTTGCGAGTAGGCATATGTAATCTTTTTGTCTTTAGATTTGTATGGTGAAAATCATTTGAAAACAGTCAAATACGTAAGAATGTAGGTATTTACATACCTACTTGAAGGGTATCCCTCCTCAAAAAGTATACGAGATGATGAGTGAAAGAGTGGTATTAAAAATAAAATTACGAGAAATGCCAAATGATAGACGGGAGAGGAAGATGTGCGGTGCTGCAACGAGACTTGTGTTAAGACTCTTAATTTATACACGTAGGTACATACATCATTATAGTTACAAGTTAAGGTATAATGTAACACCTATAGCAAGCTAAGGACCTCTTAGACATCATAAATAATCAGATGAAACAACAGCACCAATACAAACCGGTACAAATAAGGGCGTGACATCTTGGTCCGCCATCAGTCACTTAGCGCGCGCCCGGCTGCGGTCACATCGATCTACGTCGCGCCCACTTTGGGCACCAGGGATGCTTGAGGTGTGTTGTTTTGCAAAATATTTGTGGGTTAGATATATCTATATACGGGCAAACATTAGATATTTAACAACAAAATTTCAGCTAAATCCAGGTCATCAACATATACTCACGATCATCAACATTTCGCCTTGTATTCCATATCACTTCGACTTTCTGTATCATTTTGTGATAGGTACTCATAATAACTATAAACGACCGTCAGATATCTTTAGCAATGACTCGAAACGCTAGATGAAGCGTTGATTTAATTCAAATAATGAAGTATAGGCTATCCCAGACGGTAGCCGTCAACTGTAAGCTGAGCGAAGGCGGGTGTCAACCTTTTGTTCGCTTATTCCTTAGATGAAATGCGCTTTCTTAATGTCTGTACACTGTAGCACACTTAATTAAGTAAATATTATTTGCTTACTTATATTTCAATGAATTGCAACAATCGTCAGTTATTAATGACTCGTAAGTATAGGTGAAGTGTTTAAAGTATTTATTCAAATAATGAAGTATAAAGGCTGCCCCGCGACGGGAGCCGTCAGCTGTAAGCCGAGCGAAGGCGTCGGAGCCGACAGGCCTTTTGTTCGCTAATTCCAGACGAACTGCGCTTTCTTAGTCTCTGTACACTGTAGCACACTTAATTAAGTGAATATTATTTACTTACTTATAAAGTGTATTGTAACAATTGTCAAATCATAGACTCGAAGTCTCGAACAATATGTGAATTGTTTAAAAGTACTTATTGTACTCAAATGATGAAGTTTTTAGGCTGCCCCGACGGGAGTCATCAGCTGTAACGTAAGCCGAGCGAAGGTGTTGAAACCAACAAGCCTTTTGCTCGCTAATTCCTTAATTTGACAAACTGCGCATTCTTAGTATCTGTACACTGTCATCATCATCATCAACCATTTAATGTCGCCACTGCTAGGGCACTGGCCTTCCTTATGGATGGATAAGGAGAATGGGCCATGTCCCACCACGCGGGCCAAGTGCGTATTGGTGGGTATTAACTAATGGCTTAACGTGCCTTCCGAAGCACGGAGGAGCTCGAAATAAAAAGTTTTTGGCATTGTAGCACAGTTAATTTAAAGGAATATTATTCACCGTATTAAAATTTATTATTATTATTTGCAAAATACTATAAATTTTTCAGTTTTTAATGGTTCGTAATAATAGGTGAAGTGTTTAAAGTATTTATTTAAATAATGAAGCATAAAGGCTGCCCCGACGATGGGAGCCATGTAAGCCGAGCGAAGGTGTAAGAGCCCGAATTCCTTATACGAACTGTGCTTTCTTAGTCACTGTAGTACACTGTTTGTTTTGTAGTACACTCAATACAATGAATCTTTTTGCTTAACTAAAACATCGTATACGGAATACGAATTCGTCGAATTTAAATTTAACATTGTTTAATTAGTCATAATTAGATTTTAGCTTAATTTTATTAAGTACCTTAATGTTTAAACTATTATTTTCAATGCATGCCGTGGCAGCCTGTTAGTAGGGCAACACTATTTCTAGATTAAGGTGAACTGTGTGTTTTTTTAGCCAAGTTTTTTGTGTATGCCTTGTTGGTTGTCCATAAATAAATGAAAAAAAAATACATCGCATTTTTTAACATAGAATTATATTTTTCAAGACACCTGGATCAAAATAACACTAAAATCACTTGTTATAAATTTGCAAACTCTATAAGATAATTTCAAGATAATATCGGTTTCTACAAACAATTATGAAGTCCAAAAAAGCTTTTAAAATCTTAACAATCACTTTAAAGTTTAGTATCAGAAGCACTGTTTGTTTTCAAATTAGTTTGTACAAACAGCAAATTCATTAGGTAAATATTCATCAAATCTGCTCTTATATTATTTCAATATAACTGTCGTGTTGATAAAAATTAGTAAAACAAATAAATATTTCGCAAATATGTGTGATAAAACATCACTGAAGTAGTATACTGTGTACGCATACCTCATAAGTACCTAGCAGTATTGTTTCGACGTCATCGTTGACGAGGCGAGGAGTGAAAATCGCAACAATACGGGATTAGCAGTTGATGCCTTTATAAATATTCATCTGGAGTCGGCCGAGTTTTGTAACGCGACAGATGCGCGAAGTAGCGAACAATCGGGAATGAGTTTGACGTAAATTAATCTGAAGAGGTGATATAAGCAATTATGTTCTAAACTTTGCTTACTGAAAGGGTAACAATCTTAATTATCTAAAAGTAGAAATAAACAAACAAATTCAGTATCAATGAAATTAATTTGTAAATAGTAAATATCAGCAACCATATTGGAATGTTTCTACAATTTACAATTTACTGTGTGTCAAACAAACTGTGGTGCCAAACCATTGTTAAAAATAGTACACCAGAATATCCAAGGCTTTTCTGCTGGCAAAGACCTAGAAATAAGTTTATTTTTAAATTGTGAAAATATTGATGAGTTATGTGTTACTGAACATTGGTTAAAAGAATATGAATTATTGTTAAATTTGGATAATTATAGTGTTGTAAGTTCATTCAATAGAAAAACTACAATAAGAGGGGGTTCTTTAATAATTTTACCTAATAACACGCAATATAAAGAGCGAAAGGATATAGTATCCCTCTCTGTTGAACGAATTTGTAAGATATCATGCGTGGAACTTAAACAACTAATTATAATCTGTGTATATAGCCCCCCTGGAGCAAATTACACAGTCTTTGAGTCCACTATGGAGGATGTTTTGAAAATATGCTGTCGCAAGAATAAAAAAATTGTAGTTTGTGGAGATTTTAATATAGACATCTTAGATATTAAATTAGCACAACTCTCCAGTAAATTCCTTAATCTTTTTAAATCATTTAATTTGCTTCACACTTTTAATGAACCGACGCGAATAACGCCAACATCGGCTACTTGCTTTTTCAACATCTTTTTCAACATCTTTTTCAACATCTTTTTCAACATCTTTTCCAACTGTAACTTAATTGAGAAATCGGTAATTAATATTATTAAATCCAACCACAGTGGACAACTAGCTTCTTTTGAGCACTATAATGTTATTCCTAAACGCGAATTAATTTGCAGGCCAATACCGAAACGTGGTATTAATAAATTTAGAAATAATGTACAAGATAAAATTCAATGTTTGCCAGCTTCTGCTAACGCTAATAACTCTTATCAATCATTATTTGATATTGTTGAAAAAGAATTTAGTAACAATTTTAAACAAAAAGTTATAAAGTGTAATGATCGTAAGAAGTTTAGTGACTGGGCCACACCTGGTATTTATAATAGCAGAAGAAAGTTATTTGAACTCTATGCACAAAAAACGACTTCCTGTGATCCTAGCTTCATTGAATATGTCAAGAAATATTCAATAACATTTAGGAAAGTATGTGCTTTGGCAAAATCTAGGTATATTTCAAATAAAATTAAATCATCTGAAAATAAAATAAAAGCTACCTGGAGTATTATAAACCAAGAAACTGGCAAAACAAAAAGCAAAATTAATACATTTAACTTAAAAATTAGTGATCAGACTTTTGAATCGGATATTGAGGTGGCTAGTGCTTTTGAAGGTTTCTTTGCTCGAATACCGTTAGAAACTACTAGCAGACTTAATTCTTGCCCCAACACCGCTGTCTCTCTTATGGAATCTAGTGTGAACAGGTGCCAGGAAACATTTAGTTTTAGCTATGTCACTACCGAAGATATTATTAAAGCATTCAAAGCAATAAATTTTAAGAAAACAGAAGATCTCTGGGGCCTATCTACAAGTATCATCAAATTAATAATTGATGTGATAGCTCCATCATTAGCAATAATCTTTAACCAATGTATAAGTGAAGGGGTCTTTCCTAATTTAATGAAGAATAGTAAAATTATTCCTCTGTTTAAAGCTGGTGACAAAAGTGACACAGCAAATTTTAGACCTATATCCATACTACCAGCAATAAGTAAAATATTTGAGAAATTAATTTATGCTCAACTTTTAGAATATTTTAAATTAAATAGTATACTGCATGAGAAACAGTTTGGTTTTTCAAAAGGTAAAAGTACAACTGATGCTGGGGTTGCATTTCTAAAACATGTACTTGATGCACAAGCAGGATGTAATCGCTATTTTTTGTGACCTTTCCAAGGCATTCGATTGTGTTGATCACCAAACACTATTAAGGAAGTTAAAACATTATGGTGTTTCTGAAATGTCAGTAAGGCTTATGCATTCATATCTGTATGAAAGAACTAAGAAGGTAGTTATTAATAAAACTGAGTCTACCGGAGCTCCCATTACTATGGGCGTACCCCAAGGATCAATATTGGGCCCGCTGTTGTTTTTAATATACATAAATGACCTTCCTTACTACGCGAAGAATTTATGTGAGACGGTGCTATTTGCCGATGATATATCTCTAGTCTTTAAAGTAGATAGAGGTGATGACTGTTCTGACGAAGTAAATAGTGCTCTTTCAAAAGTGTCACATTGGTTTAATAGTAATAATTTATCATTAAACTCAAAGAAAACTAAGTGTTTAAAATTTTCGTTACCTAATGTAAGACAAGTTGATTTTCATATTAGACTAGACGGCGTTATGGTCGAATTCATTAACAATACAAAATTTCTAGGTATTATATTAGACTCGCGACTACAATGGGATCTTCATATGCCGAACGAAGCCTTGGCGAGTAGACTCAGTTCGGCCGCATTCGCAGTTAAGAAAATAAGGCTCTTAACCGATATTGAAACGGCTAGAATAGTCTATTTTAGTTATTTTCATAGTGTTATGTCCTACGGCCTTTTGTTGTGGGGCTAGGCCGCTAACATCCAAAGTATATTCGTGCTCCAAAAAAGGGCTATTCGCGCCATTTACAACCTCCGATCGAGAGATTCCTTAAGAGATCTATTTAAAGAAATAAACATTTTAACTGTTGCAGGACATTACATCTATGAAAATATAATTTATGTGAAAAAGTATTATAATACATTTGTAAAGCAGAGCGATATTCATCGCTTTAACACAAGAAATAAAGATAAACTTGTCGTTCCCAAGTTTAGGCTAGAAAAATCCAGAGCCTCATTTCTGGGCAAAAGCATAGCCTTTTTAATAAAGTTCCACAGCATATAATTGAACTACCATTGCATAAATTTTATTATTTGAATGAACGCAATGCATGGTCATGATGTAACACATAACATAATCACTGTTTAATATGATGTATTTTTATACTAAGCAATTGTTGTATTAGTAACGATATGTTTTTTTTTTGTAAATGTCGTTACCTAACTAAGAAACGCTGGCAAGTTTCTTGCGCCCATTCTTCTTGTCAGTTAAAAAAGTCTTGAATGGGTGGTAGGAAAATATTGACGATTCATAAGTACATATATATTATGTCTAAGTGAATAAAGAATATTTTTATCTTATCTTATCTTATCTATCTTATTGATCGACAAAGTAACTGAATAATACAAGAAGTTCTAGGTTTGAGATATGACGCGTCCGCATTATTTCAAGAAATTTTCTTTAGTTATTATCTAAGATGGAGCTGAATCCATTCTTCATCATCAGCCATTCAAATGCCAACGATGATTATATTTTAAAGGTCTAGAAGTATAAAGTAGAATATAGGTTGCATAGGTCAAGGAGCCAGCTAGACTATTAACCGCGTAGTTCATGTGTTGCGTTGCGAGACGCGGAGTGTTCTTCGCCCCAAAAAAAGGATTTTTTCGTCTAATTTGGACCCTCCTCTCAAATTTCTTAAATTTTCTGGCCCTCTGTTAAGAAATTTATGCCCATCACTGGTTTACGTTTGACAAATGCCTCTACCTTTGAGCGCGTTGTATCCATTGCAGTCTATTAAAGAGGATTTTATGTTTTAAATTTAATTTCTTCTTATTTCATCTAGTTCCCGTCTGCACGCACTATACCTACACAAGCGGTGGCACGCACTACACCGCTCCATTGAGAGGTAGTGGCGCGCACTATCGCGGTATCTTCACGCTCGGCCGAGCGGAAGCCTTCTGCTCCATCACACGCGCCGATCGCGTACGCGACACCAGAACTATTGGGAAAGAAGTTGTTTTCAATAAGTGTTAAAATATATGTCTAGTTTTGCTTCGATATTGCCTTGTCTGAGATTAGCCTTCACAATCAATTATTTGGTTTGTATGACTCCATAATTTGATTGATACTCTTCCCCTTGATTTGAAACTCGACCTATTCCTTTAGGCCCTAAAGGGGTTGTATCAGAGACTGTGAAATTTACAATTTATTATTATAGAACGACCCAATTAAGATTTTTTAGTTCTGACATTATGTGACTTTTTTATGTCATTTCTTCTCTTTTTTATGGTTAACTAGAATTTTTTCACATAATCTCTTGTATACGGTACTTGTTGAGTTTTAAATCATCAACCTGTATGATAAAAGCATGTAATTAAGTCCACTTTTACCTGTTTACAAGTTCCCATTTAAGATTATCGCGCGTAGGAATTTTGTTATGAATCAACTTTTATTTTTGTGTCTAATATCTAATAGAAGTAACCAAACCTTCAGTACAAAATTATTGACCTATCCAGGAAGCCACAACCACAACATACTTAAACAAATCTATAAAACCATATCCAAAATGGGTAGACGTTGAATCGGCAGCCTAGAGAGACTATTTATGTACCAGCACGACCTCCGGTATCGTTTACAAATAATTAATTGTCGAATGCAACTGTGACCGTTGATATTGGCATAATAAATGCTATGCCATATTGTATCCATACAAATAAATACAATCGTAACATCATATCTCAAACCGAACAACCTAAATAATGCTTTATCAACATATCACAAAAAGTCGAAAATCGTTTTTCATCTCTATTCAAAACGATAGTGTTTCAGCTCGCACCGGAAAATTCCGAACGGTCGTATATCGAGGTGTTTAAAAAGGAATTAATTTTATTCATTGGGAAATAGAGAATATATTGGCTTGGATTAGTTAAACGGTTTCCCGCATACTTATACGTCATAAGTCTTACTATAACCACTTGATTTTAGTCTTTGCTTATTTTGTTTTAAAGTAGAATATTCATTGAAGTTTTCTAGCGATATGTTTGAAGGTGATATATCGTTGTTTCGGGGTGATACGGGGTGGTGGATTCGGTGCAACGCGTGCTTGTGAATAATGCGTCACTAACGGCCGATTAACGTCCGGCCGGCGGCGGCGTCACTTGATCGGCCGTTTTTACGGTATGCGAATATTATTGGCGATCGACTTGAAAAGTCAATAAACTAGTGTGAATAGTACCTAATATGATTCAATTTCAAAAGGTCTTTTCATTTAACTTTTATGGTCACTACGACGAAGTATATTTTAATAAAAAAACAGTAACTGCGTGTTCATGGTGCATGTGACTTCGCTGGATTAGAAGGGACATGACATTAATTAGTACTAATTATTAAACCTATTTGTGTATGGTTACTGTTTCAAAAATATTCTTGACAATAAATCTGTTACAAATTAAATATTACTTACATTGAATCAAAAATGTCGCAAATCTTAACCTCAATAAAGACCTAGTGCCTGCCTTTAAACGCTTATTTGACTAGATATTTTTTGCAATTAACCTCTAAGAAGCCTTTCGCCCGCGTGGACTACACGACGTTATCCCGCGGGAACGAAATATTTTCCAGGATAAAAAGTAGCCTATGCCACTCTCAAGCTTCCAAACCATCCTCATACCAAAAATTACGTTGTCGATCCGTTGCCACGTTTTGACGCGAAAGACGGACAAACAAACAAACACACTTTTACAAATATAATATTTAAGCATGGATTAATTACTGTACCTATTAACTTAGTGACGTTATGAATATAGGCATTACCATTGTACAGATTTATTAAATTGATCGTCAAATTATAAAGAAAAACTAATATCCTGAACCTGTGTTAACTAACTACTGTTAGTTAACCCTAGCTAATCGGCAACCGGATATTAGCTTAGGATTAAAGTAGACGCCAAACTGTAAATCAATGAAGCCTGTCTAGTCAGGTTAATCAAATGTATCTAACTGGGGCTTCGGACTCGGAGTATGCAGGCAGTACAGTTACATACAAAGGTGGAAATAATTTGTTAACACTAATGGTTTTATTCGTGTAAATCGATAAATAGGAAGTATCATGTTTTTGTAGAAATAAGAAGCTAAAGTGTCTGATTAAGCTGTATTTCTGCATTCAGAATTAATTTAGATGACAATATAATATGAAAGTACTGTCAGCAAAAAACGTTGACATAAAACTGATTTTATTACAAACAATATTTGAGTTATTTTTTGTCTCTCTTTAAAAATACAAATAACATTTTTTTATAACTATTTTCATAAAGTATTGCTATCAATGACATAAAAATAATTGCATTGTTGATCACAAACAACAATTTTCTAAAACTATTTTCATAAAGTAATACATATGCATTATAATGATCTAGCTAGTTAACTCATTAAATATAAGTTGAGAAAAACTAGAATGAAAGTGTATGAAACCTGTCAACCCAAGTGTACACAAATATGTAAACAAGATAAAATATTCTCACACTGAATACTTCCGAAACAAAACTATCTGTGCCACTAAATAGTTATTCAATTTTGTAATATGGCATAGTCCTATGTTGTGCTCGTGACTGTACAGTAGCTTTGGTTCACGTGAGCACATTCCGCGCATAGCCGCGTAATGCGAATAGCTCCGACAGAGATGGACTCGAGCTCTACTTAATGCTTTACAGATTTCTATGTGCACTGAAATACTTTTACTGTTCATCGTTCTCGGAGTTTTCACAAAACAGTTAATAATTAGCACAAACAATCAAAAACAACACATATGTATAATATATAACTTATGGCGTCACACACGTGTTATATTTTAATGCGCTCTTTTTAAAAAAAAAAAGACATAAATAATTCCCGTATATCCACCAAAAAGTTTCCATATTTAACATATTAAGCTTTTAAGACGTGGTAATTAAATGTTAGAAAATGTTTAAAAAAAGCTATTTTCTTTTATTTTCCATACCACAATCCTTTGCATGACTTGATTTTTTTTTAAATCGAGGTCATGACTCCTTTGAACACTTTTCGTTATTTCTAATAGTTAATGATTTGGCCATACCACTGAATGACCCGTCTCAAGAACTCATCCTGTATATTATTTTACTTTTTTGCATTCACAATGCAATTTTTATAATTGAAAACGACTAGCTCAGTGGTTAGAACATTCGCCCGGACAGTGAACGGCTGTGGGTTCGAGTCCCATCAGAGCTACTTAGTTGTGAAGCGGGTAATTTTTTTCTAATACTTACCTACTTACTTACTATATTTTTAATCAAAAAAAATTGGGTCCAACTGGCTTTTATGTAAGCACTCAGTTTAAAATGGCCAATTGTATCCTCCGGATTTGATCGGAATCAGATTAAGGGTGTTTTTATATCATATTCTATATAGAATATGATAATAATATATTCTATTTAAATATGATTACTTTTACTTTTTTGCATTCACAATGCAATTTTTATTGTTGAAAATGAAATATTAGAAAAGAATTATCCATCCTCCAAGTAGCTCCGCCAGGAATGGAACCCGGGACCTGTCCGGGCGAATGCTCTGACCGCTGAGCTACGGAGTCGTTAGAGGAAGCGTCGAATCTTTTCAATACTTCTTACTCGCTGTAAGCCAGCTATATTTCATCAATATCAAGATTTTACTACCCTCGACCACGAATGAAAACATATTTCCAGATATTTGACAATCGATAAAGATGAAATAATGACAATTTCAAATTATTTTTACTTTTTTGCATTCACAATGCAATTTTTATTATTGAAAATGAAATATTAGAAAATAAACGGAAAAAGAAAGAAAACGGAGAAAAGACATTCCCGGAGGAGCTACTTGGAGGATGGGTCCTTTTTTTCTAATATTTCATTTTCAATAGAATATGATATTTAAAAATCCGAATATTTAAACAGCAAAACTGAGAATCAGCCAGAGTATAACCGCGCATCGTGGCGTGCACTTAGAGAGGCCCATGTCCAGCAGTGGACGTTCTTATGCTAATAAAATGATGGTGATACTTGAACCCAATAAAAGCTTTGATAATAATACTGTCTAACGAAAAATTACTGCCCATCGTTCTATGAAAAATCACCGAACAGACAATCTTTGCACCATTAGTCGCTCCGATGAGAATTAAAAGAAAAATGTTATCTGCCGAAGTTCCACAAAACGGTCCCATAAAGAGGCATTTCGTCGACACTGAAAAATGGCACTCATCATTTCAACACCGTTTTTATGGGCACAATTCTTTTCTCATAAAAATAAAAATCGGCCGTCTTTATAAAAACATCTCTTCAATTGTCATTCATGGCAACGCGACGCGTATTTGTCACCCGACGAGGGAGGTCCGCGTGCCAAATATAAAAATGCAATTTTAAACAAAAATCCAACGGCGTTGTTCGAAACCCTCGCAATAAAAAATAAATGCGTGGCAAACGCAGATACATACGATATGCCAGGTTCTATTCGGTATTTCGACCGCATAAATCTAACTTAGATCTGCTTAAAGTTTGAATGCCTTTAGAGGCATGAGATGTTTGATAAATATTCTTACAACGACAGTATGCTCGGCCTCGCTCGAGTTGGAAAGGACTTACGGATTTCCATAAGCTCATCTGAAAAATTTCAGATTTCCTTTTGTTAAAAAAGCATCCACAACAGTATTAAAGAAAATATGTTAGGTACGTTAAAGATCATTCTCATATGGAGCTTTACAGGAGTCTGAAGTAAAATGTGTGTAAGAATCGAAAACATTTTTTCTATATAGTTTTACATGCTCTTAATAAGGATTTAAAAATACACTGATTTTAAATCTAATACTTCATTAATTTGCAAAGAGAATGTGTAATGGAAATTGGAAAATACCAACGCCACGCCAGCCATATACACTCTGACCAGTTTCCCAAACGTGCCCAAAAGTTTGTTTTCAATATAGACCTTCAGAGATCAGCTGAAAACCGGTGCGTAGGTATACCAATCGGCCACGGAGGTTGTCAAAACAACATACAAGAAAAAAAACCTGATCGAGATTTGTCTCTTGATAGCGATGCTATACCTACTTACATTATTGATGCGTACCAAACAATAACATAAACTCACAATACGATATTGGATCTGCTATCAAATTCATATACAATCACCAATAAATTTGGCAGCAAAATCAAAGTACCTTTGCCACAAGAGGCGGGTACAGGACGGAATTTCGTATTCACTGCGTAGTCAAGAAGACATCAGAGGGAGCGTACCAAATATTATAATGGCATAATGGTGTCAGGTGGCGTTGTTCTACGGCTCCATGTTTACCTATACGGGTAGGGATGGGTGAGCTATTGTATCGATGTCGTTAAAAAAGTAAGCTGCGTTTAAGGGTACACGGGTAGAGTAAACGGTAGAGTAGAGCGGTAGAGTACTAACTATCCTACAAACTATACTAATGTAGACATCATTGGTGGAGTAGAGTAGGTACTGAAATTTGGTAGAGTAGAGTAGCTAGCATCGCGGGCAAGCTACTCTACCGCTCTACTCTACTTGATCTTGAATTTAACTTTTTTGGGAAATAAATGAAGCAGTTAGTAGGTAGATTTTTTATGTTTTGTAGTAGATATGGTAGCGAGCGATTATCTACCATACGGGTAGGCACAGAAGGTTTTTCGTGAGGACATTTGCTTGAGAAGCCAAACACGAGTCTGTATCTATCTTTAAAGATCTTTAAAGGTCTGAAAACTACAGGAAATACGACGTTTTGTGGTTGTGGCCAGTGGCCCGTGTTCGAGCAGGCTCAATAAAAATAAATAATATAAAAAACGTTCAATATTGTGTTTGTTAATATGCGTGCGTGTGCGTTTGTGAGAGAGAGTCAGTTTTCCTCTTAAAAATAAAAAATAAATACTTGACATCTCGAGTATTTAAGTCGGCTAATTTACACAGCAGTACATCACTATCGATATAATGTCGCCATAGGCGTCGCGACGGAGACACATCCAAGCGGGCTTAGGCTCGTGACGTGAAAGCGAAGTGACGTCACTACAGCTCGGATCTCACAACAGATCCCGCCAACTTTTATTGCCCGTCGGATTGTCGTGTGCTTAGTTTTACAGTACCCCAGTGTTTAGCCGCCGCGCGAATGTCAAATACCGTGGAATATTCATGTGTATGAAAATCAACTCGACAAACAAACACCAAACTCTTTTACAGTCCCATTCAAACTATAAAACAATACCCTTGGTCCGCGTGAAATAAAGTCTATAAAATTCATGTTGTCTGAAAATGGTTGGTATAACAGAAAAATAGTGTGTTTTTAACTACCAACCTACGATCGTATTTGGAAATGAATTATTATAGTCCATGTATGAATAGGCTTGTCACACGAATACATTTTGAACCGCAATGAAAACCCCGACCGAAATGTCCTCTGTAATAACGGTGATTAGCTAAAACGCAGACTTGCCGTACCAAAATGGCAATTAAGAATGAAAAATGATCATTATGGCTGTTTATAATTAAAAAGCCCCACATACTGGTGTAGTGACTTTGATTAATATTTGGCTGCGACAGTCCTATGTCATGACAGGTATAACGAAATGTCCATTAATTTCGAAGCGCTTCGTTTGGAGTTTGGACCCCTCATTATGCGTTTGTAAAATATTTGATTTGTGGTAAAGACACTTTAAATGCGTTGTTTTTTTTTTATAAAATATGTACCCACAAAGGTTATTAATAGGTTACTATTAAAACCAACGACGAATACTTTTCGGACATTCAAAAGAGTATTTAACCTTTTAAAAAAGTAGAATGTTAACTCAAGTCAAGGAGATTCTACAAGGAAACTGGAGTTTTCAGCCTGAATAATAAAGTGTACCCAGCAATTTTGACGTTTATCTACTTAGTGGCTGTCTGTTGTCTCATATGACCATACGTTTTGTTTCAAAGTGTAGCTGAGACGGAAGACAGCCACAGTCTTCAAAAAAGTGTTAGTACTACTATCTCCAGTTTCCTTGGTTGTATCTCCTTGACTCGAGTCTTCAACGGTTGAATCTCCTTGACTCGAGTCTTCAACGCTTTTTAGGATAAAAAGAAAAATGTCAACAGAGTTTTGTTTTCTTTTTTTCTTTAGCTTGAATGTAGAACCAGCCAGTTACATTTGAATTTAGAGTCACATTTACGTTTCCATTTAACAACAAAACATTATAAATCTGTCAACTTAATCAAATTCGAGCAAATCCAACAAAACGTAGCGGGATAATCCACGGCAGTGAAGTTTAAATCGTGACAAACGAAAATGTCAAGTTGTAATCTATGTAATTAAGTGAACGTCAGGGAGGTTTACACAAATGTCAGCCCGAGTGGCGCTGTCTATGCAGGTTTATTAAAGTTTTGAGCATTTGCATGATGACGATACAATACAATATTATGTATTGTGTTAGTAAACCATTCATGTGTTGAGATTTCGAGAGAAATTATGAGATTTCGGAAGTTTATTTATTAAGTAAACTTAGTGTTTCATCTTCAATGATCAATAATATGGATAAATTTAGATAGATACTGAGAATTGACGCAATATTTGCATATTAATTAGAACAAATTGCATTAATTAAGGTAGAGTTATAATACTTATAATATAAGATACGTTCCTCGGTTTGTACGCAACGTGTTCTATCTTTTAATATTTATAAATTTTTGGATTCTACAAAGCGTTACTTACTATAACACTCTATATTTTGAATAAAACAAAAAGTTTATTGCAATAACATGTAAACTAAAGTTAGTTATAACCGCCTCTGTGGTGTATATATTCTTTGTCTGTGGTCTAGTGGTACACACAACCATTTTATCATACGCAGGGGTTCTAGGTTCGATTCCCAGTGTGGGTACATTTGTATTCGGTTTGGTTGGTGTTAGCATTGTTAGTCATAGCCAGTTCCTCAGTGGTTGAGGATTCCGGGAGTAGTGCGCCATCTTCAGCAATGTCATCACTTAAGATCATTGGGCTAAACAAAAGTTCAATTTTATGATTTAATAAATAAATAAATAAATAAATAACTTCTTACATTCACACCAATTATCTAAGCCCATGTTAATTTCATTAAGAAACTGTATCATGGAAAACTTGATAACGGATAAATATATAAGTACTTAAATACTTTTTGTTTGTAAATACATACATAATATACATAGTTAACACCCAGACCAAGACAAATAGACATGTTCATGCACACAAATATTTGTCTTGTTCGGGAATCGAACCTGAGACCACTGGTGCAGAAGGTGGGTAGCCTACCCCTGCGCCAAATCGGTCGTCAAATTTCATTTTCATTTCATTGGATTTGCAGATATAGTTCACACTTACTGTTTTGATTTTAGTCAGCAGGATAAGATAACACATTCATCCTATGCTTAATTTCTGACACCATCCAAAATATAAGCTTTATTTCAAAAGACCAGCTACAGTATATACCTATTTAATTTGGCATACATATTTTCTTTCATATCACAAAAACAACCCCAAATCACATTACTAGAAGCAAACAAAACGGAAATCAACATTTTGAGTGGCGCCCCCGCGAGGCAGGCAAGGCGCGAGTTAATTCGCGCTAAATGAATTATTCCTTCCCAGCGCCCCCTATTGACGCAGCAAACTTGGCTAAATAGTTTCGTTCCCGCCACTATTATTGTTCCGAACTGTCGCCGAGTTAGCTGCTGTCACAGCTTCTGTCGACTGAATAATTTGGAGGTGGGTGTTTAGTAGCATCGTGTGAAACTTACAGGATAGGTATAACTATGGAGAATGGTGTTCAAGTTTTTTCTGAGGAGGGATTATATTTATTGGCGTTTCTTGGCTAAATAGTTTCGTTCCAACCACTATTATTGTTCCGAACTGTCGCAGAGTTAACTGCCGTCAGAGCGTCTGTCGACTGTAAAATTTGGAGGTGGGTGTTTAGTAGCAACGTGTGAAACTTACAGGATATAAACAAGTTTTTTGTAAGGATGGGTTAGATTTGTATTTATTTTTTATTTTTTCTCGGACATTTTATTCTTGGCTAAATAGTTTCGTTCACACCACTATTATTGATCCAAACTGTCACCGAGGTCTACAGAGGTATTCAATTTATAGGGACTTTCTTCTTCTTTAGTAGCGTGATAGGTATAGATAATTATTTGTTAAGTTTTTAAGAGCCCTAATATTAAGACGATATTTGGAAATTTCATAATTCATCAGGCATGATTGAGTGCCCTCATTACTGTGGCAGAAGCCTTTCTCATGGGTAAATAAAGAGGACGGACCACGACCCACAACGCGGGACTAATGCCAAATCTTAGAGTTACTCTTATCACCAACCATCCCGTAACTGACCTCAGTAAAAGTTTATTATTCCACAACAATCGCAGGCGTAACTCGGCAACCACTGAAAAAAATAATATATAAACATTGTGACCTCACAGCATTATAGACAAATGATAAAAAGTAAACACACTGTGCCTGATATGTTTATGTAACGTTATGTTCATAAACATCTGAGTCTCTATCATTATTATCAGTATTGGACAAACACTCAATAGTTTTTGATTGAGACACAAATGGCTAAACAAGAGTGCTGATTACTTAATCACTGACTTCCTTCAATAGGTTCATTACTGGTATGAGAGAACAATTAGTGCGATATTGTTAAAATTGTTTACGTACCAACGTAATGGTACAAAAATAGTAATATTAGAAATAAAAATATTTCATTTTAAAATAAACTACCACACACAAGAAACTACCCTCCTCGGAACAAATTCAATTAAGTACAACAAAGATATAGGATTATAAAAAAAGTATCAATGAAATACACACTCGAGATTATTAGACTAGGACTTTCCACCATTCTACCGGAAATCTTCCAATTTCAATCTGCGGTGTCAGCGCGACGCTCAGATATAAACCGGCTTTGCTTGTCTTACGGAACCCTCAATTAATATGGTAATGCATATGCAATGCACCTCCACCGACACTCTGCACTATTGCATAACCACGACCATTCTGATAAAAACTATATTATAAATACTGGTATCTTCTTTCCTTGTCTTTCACTAAGCGAGTGAAAGAAAAAAAACTATTACCCAATTATCTTTAATCTATACCGACGAATGTTTTAACGTTATTTAACACACCTTCGATAGCTCAGTTGGTAGAGCGGTGGACTGTAGCTGGTAGCAATTGATATCCATAGGTCGCTGGTTCAAATCCGGCTCGAAGGATTCTTTTGCGATTTGTGGTTAGATACGTTTAAAAGTTGGTTTGATCCTGAATACATGAGAGGTAGGTACCGTACGGAAAAACTATAAAAAATCAACATTATTTTGTCTCTTTTTACTACATATTTTATATTTATCTTTCATCATCATCATCATCATTTCGGCCGTACGACGCTTTATATATTCTTAATTTAGAAGCAAAAAATAGGAACATTTGGCGAATATATTGTACGATACTACTTTATGTAATACGGGTGGCAGCAAGCCCGGAGCTTTACGTGCATGTAATGTCAAATGTCGAAAAAAAAACTGCAAACAAAAACTCACTTCCCAAAAACACGTAAAAATGAAAAATAAATTGAATCATTTAATTCAAAGGATGAAAGTGCGGGACTTTTTCTAAATAATTTTGGAAGTTACTGATCTGATTGAAATCGGTGCCAAGTCATAATATTATGTATTTGATAGGCGTATTGTGTATTATTTTTTCGATAAGAATTTGTTTTTGTTACTTTCGGCTTTACACCAACTCCAATCAGAAAAAGTCCCACCCTTTCGTTTTTTGAATTAAATGATTCGATTAATTATATTTTTTTCTGAACTTCTTCTGATTCTGAATTTTTCATAGCAAATTAAAACATTGGTATTTCAGATAAAAAAAAAGAATTATCAAAATCGGTTCTCAATTGGCGGAGCTATCGTGGAACATACATAAAAAAACAGACGACTTGAGAACCTCCTCCGTTTTTTGAAGTCGGTTAAAAACACATTTCCGCTCCGTTCCTCTGCACTTCAGTGGAACATGCATTCACAACCCTTAATAATAAAATTGGAGTAAAGAAAGATATATGTATTGTTTTGATGTTGTTCCAGTTTGATTACTTTTTAGCGAATAATAGTGATTTGTGACCGTCAGTCGTTTCAAACTAGGTGTTTGCTTACGTTAAATATATAATAAATAGGATGGGATAGAGGGAAAGGATTATTCACACAAACTATATAGCATCACAAGCGAGCGACATTCAGTAATTTTTTGGAAATTAATACTTTGTCAGACGGAAACCACAGTTATTGAGCAATAATGACTTATGCAATTACTTGAGTGTGCAGTGAAAGTAATACTACGTAGTTACGTAGTCGTAATGGTACTTTTGTTTTAGTCATTTCTTATGTGCCTTCGATAGCTCAGTTGGTAGAGCGGTGGACTGTAGCTGGTAGCAATTGTCATCCATAGGTCGCTGGTTCAAATCCGGCTCGAAGGATTCTTTTTTAGAAAGACAGTTAAGTCTAAAACGGGCACTGCTTTTGGGTTCTTCTTTTAAACCAAAAATAGAAAAAGAAAACGCCCGTTGTTGTTTGTTTTGTGCCCGTCTCGTCTGTAAAACAAGACCTTTTTATTTTATAAATATTACTAAACCCTATAATTTTGGACTCCCTCATGGAGATATTAAAAAAAAATATATGTACCATTCATTTGTAAATCTCAACCTAAACATAAGTTTGAGTTGTACCTCTAACTAAATCATGAATTAACTTCAAATTGTTTTTGCATGTTTGCAATCACAACACAATGCATTTTTATTATTGAAAATTAATTAACTGTGTTACTAAACTACAACATCAAATCAATTTATTATGATTATATAGGGTGGCCCATTTAGATCGGTCAGTACGGGCAAGTCTGAAACTACAAGACATTTTAGTGCCAAGAAAAAGCTAATACTTACTGAGTTCGGGAATCTACCCGGACTTTTTGAAAACTATAACTTATATTATTTCTATTCAAGTGTCGATTGAGTTGTGTAGGTCTTAAGTATAAAATGTCAGGCATACATATAAAGAAATTGAAATTTTAGTCTGTATGTGTGTAAATTTTATTTTCCCGTAGCTTTTCACGCTTAACCTATTGCACAAATTGTAAACAAAATTCTGAATAATGATAAATTAGTACCTGAGTCAACAAAAAAATAATTCATAATCTTATTCAACACTAGCTGACCCGGTAAACGTTGTTTTGCCACATAAATTATAGTATAGGTACTTTAATATAGTACTTCGTATCACCAATCCATACTAATATTATAAATGTGAAAGTGTGTTTGTTTGTTTGTTTGTTTGTCCGTCTTTCACGTCAAAACGGAGCCACGGATCGACTCGATTTTTGGTATGGGGATAGTTTGGGAGCTGGAGATTAACATAGGCTACTTTTTATTCCCGAAAATTATAAAATAAAAATGATTATTTTGTATAGAAAATCGATAAACTGTCGTACTATACAAAACTGTCATTTCTACCATAGCCGCTTCCAAAGAGGTATGTCAAAGAGTATTGTAGTCACTGACGTTTTAGCCGCTTTGGATTACCTACTTTTTAATAAGTTAATATCGCAAAACAACGTTTGCCGGGTCAGCTAGTAATTTAATAATTTAATTTAATTAACTAAATAAAGAGATTATTTTTACCAATAATAGACAGATGAAAATAAATAATCACGAAGAAGTTTTAGAGGTACTTACGTGACAGATAAGTCTGCGCACACGAGCAACTGGGGCATTTTTAGCGCTAGTTGCAGGACATTTTTTTGTTCTAATCTTATGGAAAAGATTAGTATTTGATTTTGACCGCACGCAGACACGGAAGCGGCCATAGAAGAAAAGACAGTTTTGTATCGTACGACAGTCAAAACTATTTTCCATACAAATTTTAAATTTTTATTTTATTATGTTCCGTAATAAATAGTAGCCTATGTTACTTTCCAGCTTCCAAACTATCTCCATACCAAAAGTCACGTCGATCATTTTTTTCGTTTCGAAGTGAAAGATGGACAAACAAACAAACAAACACACTTTCACATTTATAATATTAGTATGGAAGTATGGATTATAATATTAGTATGGATTTACAAAACAACTGGCGTTGCATTTATAAATTTTTTTATTGATATCTTACATTGATATTTACTACTAGCCTTGCGCACGCGGCTTTGCCCGCGTGGACTACCGACGTTATCCCGCGGGAACCTAATACTTCTTCGGGATAAAAAGTAACTTTTGTCACTCTTCAGCACCCAAACTATCATCATACCAAAAATCAAGTCGATAAATGATTTACATCAAATGCTTAATAGCTGGTTTGTATGGTAAAAGAAAAGTGTGGTTTTTACTACTTCCCACGCAATATTTTTACTTTTTCTTTTCATAAAAACCTTCCGTAGGAATGGAACATATGAAAAAAAATTGCCGTTCTTGAGTTTTGCGCTTAGCAACATTCATTTTTACAAGCTTTTTATTAACTTGCCATGTTAGTTAGTTAGTGGGGGACAAATCTTGCAAGCTTAATTTGACCCACTTCCCAGTAGTGTCCAATGATGGAGCTGAAATTTTGTATACAGGTTTGGGTCAGATGACAATACAATAAGTACAGTCAGCAAAAAAGCTTGTCATAAAAATTTAATTTTTACAACTAATTTATTTAAATAGAAAGTCGTCTAAAAAGTTTGTATACTTGCAAAGACGAAAACCGTTTTTGTATGAATTAGGATCTTTTTTTCGTGGGTCATGTTCGGGGGACGTTTTACGATTTTTCGTCTTTTGTAGTGTAATTTCAGAACGGCAATATAAAAATTAAACCGATTTCTAAAATAGTTTTTCAACTAAAAAGAAAAAAAATGATATCTTTAAAGTGCCTTTTTTTAAGTGATTGGAATGCGTTTACGCATACCCCGCCCGCATAGGTGTGCGCCTTTTAAAGGCTTAGAAAGGCTTTTCTCAAAGTAATCATTTAACTGGTCACTTAAGAGACCACACCAAATAAAAGCCTTTCAAATGTGCTGGTGGTTATGTGGGACTCGCCCAGCCGCTTCCTGACCCCTCATACCTTTTTGAGGTCAGTGCCAGCCAGCAAGACAAAGCCAGAAAAAGGCACCGACCGTAAAAAGGTAGGTACTTTAAAGATACTTATGAAGTTTTTTTAGCTTTTGATTCAGGTAAATACAGGGTGACATCGAAGTATATGAGGCAAATCCAAGATGTAAAATTATTTTTTTAAACCCTGAAAAATCGCGTAAATTACTCAGTAATTGATCATTATAGCAAATAAAAATTCAAATAACTAAAAATAACAATTTGATAAAAAAAACATTGATTAATTATTATTCAAATAACATACAAGCCTTAAACTACTTTATTGGCCTCTCGAGAATACGCGGGCTCTACTATAACGTGAATTTATTCAAGTTTGTGCACGGAATTGACCGAAACAAACAATGTCCCCATACTTTATGCCCGCTTTGCCCGCGTCTCTGCGTAAAAACATAGCTTCATATGAGTATATTAATGGGCCGAATGGATGCCAATTACTTCAAAAACACCCAGTATAATAAATAAGTTGGTGTATATTTCAAGCAGTGTGTGGTTTATTTTCGCGAGTCTTATTTGCAAATAGGAACGTACTAATTGGTACTTTACCATGACCAACCTATATTCGCATGTGTGCACAAAGCGCAAAAGAATCCTTCGAGCCGGATTTGAACCAGCGACCTATGGATATTAATTGCTACCAGCTACAGTCCACCGCTCTACCAACTGATCTATCGAAGGTACATGAGAAATTACTAAAACAAAAGTATTATTCATTACATAGTATTACCACAGTGATCATGGTATTACTTTCACTGCACACTTGCATAAGTCATTATTGCTCATTAACTGTGGTTTCCGTATGGCATTAGGTCTGACAAAGTATTAATTTCCAACAATGACTGACTGTCGATCGCTTGTGGAGCTATTTTTTCCGTCGACAAATCCTTTCCCCCTATCCTATCCTATCCCATTTATTAATGAACGTGGACGGTGATAAAATCTCTAATATATTTTTAGTAAAAAATTCATTTTCACGATAAGCTTTTTTGCTGACTGTACTTTAATATTGCATTGTCATCTAAACTAAACCTGTATACAAAATTTCAGCTCCATCGGACACTGGGAAGTGGGTCAAATTAAGCTTGCAAGATTTTCCCCCCACTAACTAACTAACTAACATGGCAAGTTAATAACTAGCTTGTAATAAGTTTTTAGTAAAAATTTCATTTTTATGACAAGCTTTATTGCTGACTGTACTTTATTATTGTATTGTCATCTAAACCAAACCCGTATACAAAATTTCAGCTCCATCGGACACTGGGAAGTAGGTCAAATTAAGCTTGCAAGATTTGTCCCCCACTAACTAACAAACTAACTAACCAACTAACATGACAAGTTAATAAAAAGCTTGTAAAAAGTAATCAAACTGGAACAAAATCAAAACAACAGATGTATCTTTACTCCAATTTTATTATTAAAGGATGCAGATGAATTTTCCACTGAGGTGCAGAGGAACGGAGCAGAGATGCATTTATTTACCTATATTTGACATTATATTATATCGGATGAAAATTTGCATTCCACCGGGAGGGAGAAGTAATGGAAATAGAAAATCTTTAATTATGAAAAAAAAACAAAACAGCATCATAGTTTTTTTTTTAATCAACTGTTCCCTAGAAAAGTGCAACATCGACTTAACTCGACGTCGAATCCTTGATCTTTCATTATTTTTTACTCGTTTTTGTTAGAGAGGTTTGATCCTTTGATTGATCTCATCGATTGATGCGATAAAACTAAAGGATGTTGTTTTTTGTTTTAATTTTAACCGGTTCGATTCCTGAGTGTGGAAAGCGCATTTTTGAAAAGTTTTGTATGCAGTGTTTTTTTTTCATAAATAAATTAATGTTTTCCTTGAGCGATACTTTCCATCTCTATTGTTTTCTTACTTTTCCTCCTGCCCCCTGATTCATGAACCGTCAGAAACACTCCCGACAGCGGAACGTATGCACTATCTCTGTCACCCACTATAGAATAGACAAAGACAAAGCACAGAATTCGAATTCAAATCCGATTCCGTTTCCGAACGGTTCGTGAATCCGGGGAAAGGTGGCATGAAAAAATTCCACGCTGTGTTATCATTATCACCCATTTAATGTCGTCAGTGCTAGGGCACAGGCCTTCCTTATGGATGGATTAGGAGAATGGACTATGTAGGTACCACCCTGACCTATAGTAGGTCTCGTGCTGTACTTCCGCCAAATTTTCTTGTTACTTTGTTTCTAAATTTAGAATATTCCTTAAAAGATAAAACATAAAATGTGTAATAGAAAAAGAGGATAAAATAATGTTATAATTTTTAACACTTATTCTGTACACTATACCTACCATATTCACCATCCAACCAACTCTAACTAAAGTATACGTAGGTAAGTATGTAACCACAAATCGCAAAAGAATCCTTCGAGCCGGATTTGAACCAGCGACCTATGGATATCAATCGCTACCAGCTACAGTCCACCGCTCTACCAACTGAGCTATCGAAGGTATGTAAGTCCAGTCCAATATTAGAGCCACATTACTTTCTCACTGCATTACTCACTTATGCAACGCAACGCAGTTCTATGCGTCACGTAATTTCGTGTTGTAGCGCGTGACGTCAAGAAGCCAACTTGCAACGTGCGGAACGTATCAATCAATGGTCGAAATATAAACAATATTATATTCTCATTTGAAACAATTAACTATTAAAAAAACGTATCAATCATAGTTTAAAATAATAATAATATGGAATCAGCTTCTATACAATTTTATTAAATATCGAGCTACACGGCTACACCAACCCGACCGCGAAAACCAAAAAACGAAGCTACATATCGGACCCGCGCCATCTGTGTAGTCCGTGATATTTAATTATTAATACAGTATATTTTTTAGTGCACCTGCATGTAGAAGTTCTAGAAATATTGGGCGTTAGAACGGCCCTTGCCCAGCCCATGCCCCACCCCTGTCAAATCCGGCGCAGGTTATGATTCCCTGGGGCGCGGGTTTGAATCCCGCTTGAAAGTTACTTTCAGAGCTGATGGTTTCTTACTATCACAATTTTTCCTTTACTTACAGAATAGCATTGTGAATGCATTTTATTTATCAAAAGACAAGCTAACATCGTTTTTGTATCTGGTGGAAATTCAAGTAATGTCTGTCAGTGCTTACTCTATTTATTTTAGCATACTTTTATTTAAATAAATAATAGTTATTACTTATGAAAAACGGGTTTTGAAAAACTCCGTGATCGTGGCGCGTGCCGAAATATCGAGGACTCTACAACATACATGGTAAAATTCCGTTTTTTTAAATAGTTTTAGTAAAATTACCATGAAAGTTTAAAATTTTACATTCAAAAGGGTTGCTTAACCAAACTACGACTTTGGCATAATTATTTTTCACAACATTGATTTAAACCTGCGTGGTGAAAGGGACATGTCAATGTTAACTGGGGCTGTTACAGGGTTAATTTTTTAACACCATTAAAATTTTTAAGCTCGTCTCAGAATCGGTAAGTGAACAACTTTCTTCTAGAAACATGGGTCGAAATACGCCCAAAATTTTTCACACTTTTTATTCAATCAATCTCACAAACTAAATAATTACACCTTGCAATAATAACCCTTGAACGTTTTTCAGTGCAGCTGCACCTAAATACAAGCTCAAGAACCATTTGTGATTCAAAGCAGTTCGGGACGTTAGGACGGGGCTTACCCGCTCGCCGCCCTTGTCGAATCAGGCGCATGTATGCGCATTATCATATTAATGGGTTTCTATGCACCGGGAATCCGGATTTACAACTTGAGATTCTTATGAACTACTTGTGGATATCAAAGTTATGAGATTCTAAAGTGTTTTAACATAAGACAAACAGACATTATATTCGTATCTGACAGAAATTCAAGTCGATCTATTATGAAATTAAAGAAAAGAATTTTATTATCACATCACAAATTCACACTACAAAAAAATAAAGCTTACATTTTGCAATACCTCTCTCTGGGGTCGGTCGGTCGCGGTCCCTCATGTCTGAGGATCGTGGTCAGCATCAGGGTTGCACCTGGAGCGGATGATTTGCCTCCACCGTTTACAGTCCAGCGCGTCTCTTACCTCTTACGTCGTGGTGTATAGTTTGGAGGATGGCGACTCTTTTACTTGATCGATCCATCTGGTAGGTGAGCGACCGCGCGGTTTTCAGCCTTCGGTGCTACCGACCACAATCAGTTTTTCCAGGCTGTCGTCATCTCTGCGTACCGTGTGACCGAAATATAAAATAAGTTTTTAATAAAAATTTCATTTTTATGACAAGCTTTTTTGCTGTTGTACTTTAATTTTGTATTGTCATCTCCATCGGACACTAGGAAGTGGGTCAAATTAAGCTTGCAAGATTTGTCCCCCACTAATTAACAAACTAACTAACATGCGTTGCTGGCATATGGTTGATAGGCAAGTTGTAATTTGGAGCTGGGTTAGGATTGATGCAATAGTGCGTTTCGCTGACAAAAAATTATTAAATTAATAAAACTAGGCAAAATTAATGAGTTTTCTAAGGAATAAGTATTTCAAGAGTATTATGGACTACGATCTATGCTAAAATCACTGTGCTGCCAATGCCCGTATAAAAAAAAAGAAAAGAAAGTCTTCCCGCCAATATGGCGAAGTCTTTATTTATTCTTTTTTGCAATATTGTTATTTATTTTCCTCACACTCGAAGTGAAAAGCAGAGTGTATAACTCGTACATAAAACCCATTTTACCCTCGAATTGACTATCCACCCTCGCCTACGGCTCGGATGGATATATACGTCTCGGGTAAAATGGTACCTTTTATGCACTTGTTGTACAATCTACTATTTAATAAAAATTTCATTTTTATGACAAGCTTTTTTGCTGTTGTACTTTAATTTTGTATTGTCATCTCCATCGGACACTAGGAAGTGGGTCAAATTAAGCTTGCAAGATTTGTCCCCCACTAATTAACAAACTAACTAACATGCGTTGCTGGCATATGGTTGATAGGCAAGTTGTAATTTGGAGCTGGGTTAGGATTGATGCAATAGTGCGTTTCGCTGACAAATACAATGTTTAACAATAATACAAACAATCAAAATCGAATAAAAAGAAATCAAAGCTAAATAAAAAAATAAAAACAATTAAGTAACTTAGTGATGGTCCCATCAGGATCCTGCCTCATCATATTATGTTGTTGCTGGGTGAAAAGGTCACCATGCAACAATAAAGTACGTGCTGTGAACATACAAATAGAAAGATTGTTTAATTTACTCAAAGTTTCGTTATCATACAGATCATACTCGTTAGTCGCTCGATGACAATAAATGCAACTCGTCCTCTTGCGCGATGCACTCGACCATTAAATTAAAATCCAAAAGAATCCTTCGAGCCGGATTTGAACCAGCGACCTATGGATATCAATTGCTACCAGCTACAGTCCACCGCTCTACCAACTGAGCTATCGAAGGTGTATGAACATTGCTTAAAATTTAAACTACTTGTTGCTTGTTTAATTACGTAATAACTGGAGCGATTAATAAGCATATGACTGGTTATTGTAACTTAAATAATGCATCATTCTTCAAATGTCATTTAGGCTATAGTCTTACAAGCACTACCTACTTGTAAGCAAGGCCAGCAATCTTGTAACAAGAACCGTCAAATAAACTCAAAGTATTTTTTTATCCCGGTTAGATTTTGTACAATATCACTAAAGTTAAAAGAAAAAATGTTTTCCATCACAATCACACAATTCATTATTAAATATACATAAAGTAACGACATCTGATAATCGTAAAAGTGCCTAAACTCTTTTCAAATACTTACTTAAGAACTTTATTGGACTGGACTCTGGACTGGACATCGTATCGTCCACATGTCAGCGTTTATTAAAATAAATGTCTCATATTTTCATTAGGTATAACCAAAATTTTGTCAAAATAATGTTTTTTTCATTCTTTCTTTCTTTCTTCTTTTATAAGATATTTCATTAAAATTAGTAAGACTCATTTATAAAGAGCTTGGTTAGCCTTGTTGCACCCTACCCTAACATAGTTTAACGTATCTATCCATGCCTTCGAAGTTTTGAAAAAAATAAATGTGATATACTTACTTACCCCTTTTCTTACTATCTTGTTATAATATATAGAAATCATAATGTTAAAAACCTAAAATATCATTTAGGAAAACAAAAGAAGGCATTGACAATAAGCGTTTTGTTTCTTTTGTGTGTTGATCGTCTTGACGTATGCATCAACAATTAATGCATACGAAAAGACATAAAAGAAATTCCTTCGAGCCGGATTTGAACCAGCGACCTATGGATGACAATTGCTACCAGCTACAGTCCACCGCTCTACCAACTGAGCTATCGAAGGTGTATGTATGTTGACTAAAATAAGGTTCATATTCCAGTTTAAATGCACATTAGCTAGTGAAAGGCGCGCTCTACTTTCGCATTTCGCAAAGGTTACTACTACGTACGCAGTTTTACGCATGTTGATCAAGAACTTGTTCGGTTGTATGTACATTCACGGAATTTAATTTCCAACCCACCTTAGGTTCAATATCTTATAATAGCAAACTTACACCTTTAGAGCTAGCTAAATCACGACGTTGCCTTTGACATGTCGCATAAATTGTTTTATGTTAGTAACTAGGCAACAGATCAAACTGTTAGTCTATTGCCTAGTTACAGTACCTAATCGGTGTCTACTCACGGTAATCTGTTGCCTAGTAACTACGTTGACAATCATGTTTCAAAAAGATTCATTAAATTTCTGACAAGTAACAATGGCATTTGTCAAATAATACGTATTAACATTTCAAAATTATTATTGAAATAGAATTTTCAACCGTATTGCATTGCGAATGTCTAATAACATTTTAACGAAATAGGTAGGAAATTAAATTCTTTGGCTGTACAACATTATGCGTTTTCATCTTTGTTATGAAATATTTTAGAATACAGATAATCATTTAGTAAATTAATTGCAAAATATTGCTATACAGTTAATTTTTTGATGGATTAGTACTTTAATTAGTTATTTAATATCAATGTAAAAATAATATCAGTTCTTAGTATTAATTAGTTCGATTTTGAAATGAAAGCACGTCATGTGAATAATAATTAATGTGTAATTTAATTACATTACTTATATCATACGTATTATGCAATAATTTTAGCTTATTAAATTATTATAGAAAAATGGAAAATAAAGTATTTAGAAAAAATCGACCCGTCTCACAACCTAAGATAGGATAGCGAAAGGTCGTGGGTTCGAGTCCCATCGGAGCTGGTTGTGAGACGGGTCGATTTTTTCTAAATACTTTATTTTCCATTTTTCTATGATAAAAATCGCATTGTGAATGCAAAAAAGTAAAAATTTAAATAACTTATTAAATTATTTTCAATGATTAATATAAGGTAACATTTTATTATCGAAGTTTAATAAGAAACAATCAAGCTAGCAATCACCAATTAAACATCTTTTGTTTTACGTTAACTCCCGTTTCAATAAATGTCGTTTGTTTCGAGTTGGTAACCACCTATTTGTAAACATTGAAAGAAACAGATAATGATTAACAAAGGTGAAATAGTGATCTTATTTATCACCTTATCATTCTCTCAAAATGACCTCTTTCATATAATCTTAACATTCTTGTTTATATACTTTAATCAGGGGCATACTGCGAACTGTCAAGTCAAACAATATTATAGTACCTAGGTAATATTGTAAGCGAGATGACTATACGAGCTATACGCTATACGCAGTGTGTGGCTCCGTCCTGTAATCAACATTACTATACTGTTATATTATTGTTTTACAGCTCGCAGTAAGGCCCCTGATAGCACCCTATTCATTCGTTACTTTAACAAAAGTTAAAGATAGTACAAACATTTGCAAATGCATTTGCATACATAGTAAGCAAATGTATTCCACTAAACTAAACATTAACAATGTTGGCTTTGCATTTATTTAAAATACTGAACGGAAACCACGTGACGTGTCGTCTACTTCTCAGACAAACCCTCTACCAATTTTTTTATAAAATTTTACTTTAAACATTTTTACAAAATACATTGAACGTTTAATAAGTCTGGCGTAAAACAAACTTAGAAGTTAAGCCGTAATGGATGTTGTAAATAAGTTTATATACCTTTACTGAAACTGCAGTGCGGGTACTTTGAATAGAAAATGTCCCGACGGACCGCGATAGTACTTCCGATCGGCCACCCTTAGTGGAGCGACCCTAACCAACTCAGGAAGAATTCTGCCGGTGACTTACTACTAAAATACACGAAAGTCTGTAGTTTTTAAAACATTTCTTTCTGCAAAATGATAGGCACTGGCGTTTACCTACTTGTGTATGAATAAGAAAATTTAAAAAAGTGTAAGTCCCTAAAATTACATTATACTAATTAAAATATTAAATATCTGTATTGTATAATAAAACTTTGTATGTAATGGATAAACACAAATTCGAGTCCATAAATCTAAATATCTGAGAGAATTATTCTCGACTTAGCCAAATATATTCAGGAATTTTAAGCAGGAACATTAGCGACACCTGGCTCTATTTGCTTTTTCTTCATACTTTTTAACAAATAGAAACAAAATATTAATAATTTAATCAAAATACAGCAAATTTTAATAACACATTTTAAAATCATTAGTTACATTTTTTGTTGTACTTAGGTGTACACTCTGCTTACTTTTTCTAATTTTTATTTCCAATCAACCTGAGCCTTTGTCACCTGATAAAACGCTTTTTATAAGATGCTAAGTATTATGATAAAATGATAATTATTAATGCTACTAACATTAAAAAAAACCCGTCTGCGGTGCAAAAAACTAAAAAGAAAAAACAAGCAAAAAAAGATCGATTGTGGATTGAATATGTTCTTAGTTCTTACTAGTAAATTGTATGCAGCGTTATATATATTAGGTACTTAATACAAATTTTAAGTAAGAGAATTCTCGGAAGCAAGCGGGATCCATTTGCGTATAAAATCTATAAAAATATCATGGATCCCGCCTGCTTCCAAGAATTCTCTTACTTAAAATTTGTATTAAGTACCTAATATATATAACGCTGCATACAATTTACTAGTAAGAACTAAGAACATATTCAATCCACAATCGATCTTTTTTTGCTTGTTTTTTTCTTTTTAGTTTTTTGCACCGCAGACGGGTTTTTTAGTTTTTTAAATTAGTTTTTTTTTTATTTTAAGCTTTTTAGTTAAATGTTCTATGTACATGAGCAAGACCTCGCAGACGTGTCAATTCTTGTAGGGAGTTTTGGTCGTTAACTTCACGAAAAACCAAAATTCTAAACAACTCCTATTATTATCGCCTCCTAATAAATAAACCAAAGAAAATAAAACTTCTAAACCAAAATTCTAAACAACTCCTATTCTATTATTTCTATTATATTATAATAAACCAAAGAAAGAAAATAAAACTCCTTGACTAACTTAACTAAACTACCAATGAAAACGATTTCGTTATTATTTCGTTAAAATTCGACGAACAATTTTTTTTAAATAAATAAAATATCACGTCATTTATTACCTAAAACAGACATTTATTTTATTTTTCAACACACTTGCTCATAAAGTGAGCCTTATAACATCGATCTTAGGACCATAAACCGAACTATAACACACGCGTGCATAATAATATTACAGTACTAGTTGCGTAATAGAATTATCCCTACAAAGTTAAGTAAGTACCTAACTGCAAATTATATGCGAGTAAACAGAGACTTTTCAATTTAACCGGGTAATACAGTATCCCTACAAAGTTAAGTTAGTACCTAACTGCAAGTTATATGCGAGTCAACAGAGCATTTTTGATTTCACCGGGTAATAGATACAGTTCTTTTTTTGTAACAACAAAGAGGTTTTATACGGCTGAAAATCCATTTACGTTTTTAGAATAAATAAATGTGTCCCTAATTAAGACAAAAAACATAACTAAGTATTAGTAAAATTATATTTTATAATTCACAATAATTTGTTATAAAACATTTGCTTTTTTATTACTATAATTATAATTATTTTGAAGTAGGCTGTATGGCTGTATGTACCTAATCAATCACCTTACATTTGGCGCGTGCAAAAAAAAAAAAACTTGCGCGCTTTTTCCCTTAGCTAATACTAAGTTAAAATTATGTTATGTATTCAATAAATGTTTGTTTTTCCTCGCAAGTGTGTTGAAAAAGTGCGTATGAAACTCGTGAGCAACTTACTCATTAGACACTCGGCTGATTTATGCCCTCGCCTGCGGCTCGGGCTGCAACCCTCAGCCTCGTGTATAATGAGCAACCTTAGCACACTTGTATCATAATATACTATTAACATCGCAAATCGCAATTCGTATCTAACATTATTGTATCACAATCACAACAATTCTTAAACTTTTAAATACACTCACTTAACAGTATTTTATGTTTGCCAAACGTTAGCGCGTTCTAATCGACTATCAGCGCCATCTAGCTGTGACCAAAGAAAACAATATCTATATAAAATTCTAAAATGAATGTTGATAAGCGCAGAACTCGAGAACGGTTAGGCCAATTCGGCTAATTTTTTTTCATATGTTCTATAAAGCACGCGGGAAGGTTTTTATGAAGAAACTGCGTGAAAAATAGTAAAACAACACTTTTTGTTTTTCCTATACAAACAATTAGCACTTATTAGTCGAAATTAGTTCAAAACATATCACTTATTTATATTTTCGTCATCGTCTTTGTAACCTCCTCATTTTGATACCCCACTCGATGGGATTAAAAAATATTTTTTTTTACAATGCACAGAATATATCGCCTAAAAGCCGCCATTTTGTTTTTTTGTTAATTTTGATGTCCCATTGTCACTCGGCCCGTTAAGACGAATCTGACGACGTATCATTTATTAAAATCGGTTCATCCGTTTAGAAGTTACGAGGGAACATAGAAACGGACACACATACATACAGGTCAAATACATAACCCTTTTTTGGCTTCGCCGCAGACGGGTAAAAATTACTCGACAATTAAATCCCAAAAAGTACCTGCATTTTTTATTAGAATTTCTGTTTTTATATATAGGTACTTATATTTTTACAGAACACAGATCAGCTATTAAAATTACATATTTGTGATCCACAACGGGGTTATGAAGGCTAAACCTTCATTACACTTGATGTTCAGTGGAGATGACTAAAGATGAAGAGCACTACTCCTGACAGGCATCTTCATCCTCATCCTTAGTGGTTAGTCTCAACCACTGAGGAACTGGCTGTCTAGATACGACGGTGGTAGTTCGCCAGGTGGATTTAGAATATGACCGACCACATACCAAACCGAATACAATATGTACCCACACTGGGAATCGTACCCGGGACCTCTGGGTCTGTTACCGGTGGTGTGTACCACTAAACCACAAAGGCGGTTAAATCAGGGTGTAACTACTAATATTATAGGGTTCGTGGATTATATATTTAAGGGAAAACGGGGTAATAATTAGCCTTCATCACACCAGCCCCCCTAGCACGACCAACAAAATTCGATATGATAATATGATAAGTTATCCGGTTTAACTGTCAAAAGACTATGGGTTTTAACGTTTGAATGTCGATAAGTCGCTCTATCATGCGATACATATCACGTTTTGGGTGGTCATGCTAGGCTTACTGATCTTAAATCATGATAAGGCTGAAGGTTGAAGTGCACTACTCCCGAAATCCTCTCCATCTTATCTATATCTGCCGAAACACAAGAATGCAAAAACTTCGTTGTCTATACTAATTAATATTATAAAAAGGAAAGATTTGATTGTTTGTTTGTTTGCATCTAATATTCTCCGAAACTACTAAACTACTACTACTAAAATTCTTTGACCATTAGCAAGCTACCTTCTTCCCGAGTAACATAGGCTATATTTTATCCCGATATTCCCACGGGAACGGGTACCACGCGGGTGAAACCGCGAGGATCCGCTAGCTAAAGATAAGATGGTGGTAGCTAACCAAGCAGACTTAGAGCAAGGCCGTTTTTTTATTATAATTATAGTGAGGGGAATGCGTTAAAAAATAAATTTAAAACTCCCCCACTGGGAATCGAACGCGGGACCTTTGGGTAAGATGCACATAATGGTAGGTAATATTTTAGCAAGACACATTCCCATCGTTTCTTGTTATTGAAACCACAGACAGCTAATAGTAGCAAAACAGACAGCTAATAGTAGCAAATGAAATACCAAACGTAACAACTACAGCAAATTGACAGTAATCATATGAAAAGGGCGCGTTTCATAGATCAAAGAGGGCCGCCGAATAATTCAGGGGTGGCAACACTTAACATAAGGTCAAACTGACATTTCGTACCAACATTTACGCCAATTCATAATGCTAAAGGAAATAGGCGTCACGCAACAGAAACTTTAGTGTTGCGACCAAATTTTTATTTTTGGGGAAAAAAGGCATTGTAAAATATTGCTGTATTTTTTTTTTTTTTTCTAAATCTTATACTATATTATTGACTCTAAAACATGATTTCTAGGTTATAATATAGTAGATTGTACAACAAGTGCATAAAACGTACCATTTTACCCGAGACGTATATATCCATCCGAGCCGTAGGCGAGGGTGGATAGTCAATTCGAGGGTAAAATGGGTTTTATCTACGAGTTATACACTCTGCTTTTCACTTCGAGTGTGAGGAAAACAAATAACAATATTGCAAAAAAGAAAAAATAAAGACTTCGCCATATTGGCGGGAAGACTTTCTTTTTTTTATACGTGGCAGTGGCAGCACAGTGACTTTAGCATAGATCGTAGTCCATAATGCTCTTGAAATACTTATTTCTTACAAAACTCATTAATTTTGCCTAGTTTTATTAATTTAGTAAGTAATTTTAAATGTTGTGTACAAAATTAAAGAAACAGAATGAAATAACAAGTTTATTTAACGAAGTTTAATTGCGTGTGTGACTGTTTACCTGACGACCTTTGTCTTAGAGTCTGAGACTTAGACGAAGATTTTACTTTATGCACTAGAGCATAAAAAGCGATTTTATGCAGCTTATACCCAACATAAACACGAACTTTACGAGCATGAGAAGTGAAAATAATATTTACATTTAATGTTACTTGACTGACTTTGGTAATTAATTGACCTTTAACTAAAATATACTAGGGCAACAGCGTTGTTTTGACTCAGCCTTTCAGATACCGGCTTAATACCGAGTGCTCCGAGATCAACAAATATGTATATTTATAATGTGAATCAATGCAATAAACAAATATAGTTGAGTTATATCTTTTATTGAAGCCCACTATATTTGTTTATTGCACTGACAATATACAAATATAGTGGAAAGAGTGAGTCAAAACGTTACGTTGCAAGCCTTCTTTTTTTAAATTATTCTTTATAATATCTCGATTCTTTGAAATAACCATCCACTCTAAAAAGGCTTACATTCATACAAAGTAAACATTTACTAGCTAATCACGGACTATAACCTAACCATCATTATGACAGTACCTACCTATCTCTGGAAAATGATAAAACACCTATCTTTTAAAAACACCGTCCTATGATTCCTTGACATGGACACATTGTTTAGTCAAGTCTTCTTTGTAGTAATATCCATAAAATTATGTCGTGGAAAGTGTTTAAATTTATTATCGATACACTAAAACTTTGACAACCCTAGTTTCTGCCCACCTCATAGCATAAACAGAAGGGTAGAGGTACTTGAGACGGAATTGCCCTGTCAAAGCCTCCACTAAAATATTAATGCCGAACTTGGAAAGAATGCCTGATTTAATTATTACAGTAATTTCAAACTGCCCCTTAACATGAAACGGACTTTCGTGGAGCACTTCCTTGTAGGGTGAAAACTTAATTAATTACGATCTTGAATGATATGCGAGTCACGGTGTAGGGTAAATGTTTACAGAAATAGAAGGCCATTTGTAAAGTAGGTGTGAATTAGAAAGAGTGGGCACTTCTTACGCATGAACAAGCGCTTGTGATTTTAACAATATAGTTAAACAAAACAACACCTGAAAATAGTTTCAATACTGCGTGCTGTATGTGTCTCCCTCCACCTATATGATAAAATGCAAAATATTTTGTT